>CM053792.1:50374403-51099403 GCA_028749045.1 Cupressus sempervirens | reverse complement strand
ATCCTGATATATACATTTGTAGATATATAAATACATGAAATTAACTAAAGAAATACTAATATGCTTACCCTATAGATGTTTCCCAAATAAGCATGGAGATCAACAATCACACATTCTTCCACATGGGTTATGTTATTGTGATTGAGATTAGGGCTATGGTAGTTCACCCATCTCAACCTACAACTCCTACCACTTCTCTTAAGCCCTATTTTAATTCCAAAAAAAAATTATTAGATATTCTTGCAATAAACTTTTTAGCATGAAACATTGTAAATCTAGCTGGACTTATGACTAAACATTTACGGTTTATTATATTGAAAGCTTCTAGTTTTAAATCCTAATAGGAAAAAAATGTCAAAATATTCTTTTAGTCAATGGATCAAATAAGATGCATAAAATAAATAGATGTGGCAACTATTTCTGAGAGACCGTTGAATCTCAAAAAGGGATGGTCGAGAGCTAGAAGCTTATTCTCCTCACCCCATCACCCTTATGAATTTTAGGGTGCTACTTTTACCCGTTAATGAATAATCAACACCAAGCCCCCTCCATTAGGTCTCTAAATCCTTTCATTAATGGATCACCTCAATGGCATTTATTAAGTGGCATGAGTTTTTGATTTGTAAAGTTGTCATACGACTAGTGGTGGGTGTGTCCAAACATATACTATTTCATTTATCTATGTCCAAAATGAAAATATAGCAACTTTGAATGTGAAAGTAATTTCCAAAGGTGTCACAAAGATGGATGGAACCCTCCATGTGCAATAGTATATAAGGAAGCATCCAAGATTGAAACTTTTCTAGTAGATACTTGGTATAAGCCCTGTCCTGCAAGATGGAGTATTAGTAAATTAGATGCAACAATGAGAAGCTTGCACTTATTGCATTGAATGCCAAAATTTTTGCACAAATAAGTAAGAAAATAAGGATTCTTGTATTAACAAAGAGTAATAAATCATGTATGTGTTTTTGAATCAAGTTTGAACAATACTCAAATACATAAATTTCTTCACATACATCAAGTGGGTCAAATATATTTTAAATTTTTTGAATAATACTCAAATGGAATGAGGGTAAAGTTGCATCTTACTTGACCTCTTCTCGAGTGGAAGGGATTCTTGTTGCATTTGCATGTATCATTCTTCACAATAATAGATATTAATAAATTGGTAGGTTTAAATCAAGATGGAAATAGAGCACAATAGTTCAATGAATCCTCAAAATGAAGCTAATATATTTGATATTTCTTTGCACCTTTTCGTTTGAAGGTACATGGGCTATAGATAAGTAACCATTTTTAGATAAAATCACGCGTCAAAAATACATACATGATACCAATATCCAACTAATAAAATGAGTGATTTCTATATAGAAAAAAGAAAAAAACTATTGGAGAAATCACTAACAACCAATCAAAAAATAGAAATAAATATGAAAATTGTGATTTTAATAGCCAAATTCATATGAACTATAAGTTAAAAGCTCATTGAACGATTTTGAAAACTGAACTAATTAGACAAAATGATGCAAAAACATAAGCACAAACCTATAAATAAATAAATAATAAAATATAAAACTAAATATAAAGATAAAGAAGAATAAGAATAAAATAAATAAATAAATAACAATGAAAAAGGAAGAAACGGAATTAATTAAGAAATTAGTGATTAATAATTTAAAATAATAATAATAACAAATACAAACATATCAAAAATGAATCTAAAAGAAATTGAATTTAAATAAATAAATCAAAAAAAATATTAAACAAAAATAAACAAATCAAGAAAAAAAACTTCAACTAAATGGGATCAACAATTGAAATAGTTAAAAAAATTATATAATCATCATTCATATTCAAAACTTTATACACTACTTAAAACTCTTGAAATAATAAAATAAATAAAAATTTAAAATTTGAATTCATTACTATGAATTCTATAATGTATAAGACAACAACAAAACAGAGTTTGGTGCATTCTTGTCCTTGGCTTCAATACCTTATAAGAGTGAATTTCCATATTAAAAAACTCTCTTAAAATAAGAGTTTGGTACATTCTTATTCTTATCTTCAATACTTTATATATAGAGTAAATTTCCATATAAAAGAACTCCATTAAAATAGCTTAAAATTAAATCCATTGCTATGAATCATTGAGTGCATAAGACAACAACGATAAAGAACAAAAATAAAGAGCTTCATAGATTCTTATCCCCAATAAGTGGATTTCCATATAAAAGGACTTCTTTAAAATAGCTCAAATAATTGATAACAGCTCCATGAAATAAATCAACACGAGTTATTCGAAGCACTCCTGTCCGTAAATGATAGAAAAATACTTTATGTATGTATTTTTATTTATTTATTTATGGCCTCAAGGCCTGCTGTTTTCATAACGGCTATAGCACTGTTAAATTTAGTTCTATCCTCCGGCTATATTCACGAGAAAAACAAATAGATTATTATCAACTTTAGTATAATAAATATCTGCATTTGATGTGTGCTTATGTAATTGCGTAGTTTGCATTATGCTATTTCGAGGCAGAATATGCTTGCTTTTTATTTATTTAAAATTTCAGGCCCCCTTAGGTACGACCTCAGGGAAGCTTTTAAATAATGTAGCCATTAATTTATTCATTGAAGATACGTGAAATTGCAATCAATCTCACATCACTTTGTGATAACAAAACTTAGTTGTCATGTTCATATGGAGGAGTGGACTTTCGAGATTACTAGTAGCTGGCCAATGATTCCCGAATATTATCATTTAAAATCTTCTTCGTGTATTCTATGAAAAACTTCCACTTTAAAAGACCAAGAAAAATACTTTCACCATGGTCATTACTCGCGATGATATCCCTTTGTAATATTAAGTGTTTTAAGGGAAAATATACCATCCGTTCCTTAAAGCGGTAGTCAAAACATAGATTAACTTGTATATAATAAGTGATTGTATTAGATTTATATTAGTCGTGGTCTTATTCTATTTAATAAATTATTAGCTCCTATCATGGGTAGGCATATTATTGCATTATTAGGGTGCTAAAATGCAATTGTTCAGTTTTACATTTTTTATGTTTTAAAATGTATTATAAAATTGTAATTTTTAGTATATTTAAAATTTAAAAATGAGTTTCTATTTGGTAAGAGATTTAAAATAGAAATTACAAATTTATTTTTGGGAACTATTGTAAAAAATATTATGTACAAATATTATTGAATTGAAAGTCTATTCGCACTAACTCTATGCATAAAGATGAGCGACCAAAAAGATGTCACTCAACTTTTTGCACCTCCTGCCTTCCCCCCCCCCCCCCCCCTCCCAAAAAAGAAGAAGAAGAAGAAGAAGAAAAGTATAGGGTATTTGTCATATAAGGCGCACAACATATAGCTTAGTGTGTTGAGCCTTACATATTAAATTTTAAAAACAAACCATAAATAGTGTTTGGGTTATCACTTGCAGTTGCAATTGAGAGAGAGAAGCAATGTTTTAGAAGGCCATACACCATTTCTTAAGCATAATTTTATCTATTGGTTTGTTTGATCATCTTAAAAATATCGCCAAGATGTAGGAAAGGTTGAAAAGGTGAGTTTATTTATTTACATTTTAAGCTTCCCTTTGTGATAAAATATATGTTTAGCTAGGGTTTTATATAAAATTTCTAGCAAATATAAACCCACCTCAACAAAACCTTGAGCCACATCTTCATGAAGAAGTTCTTGAAGAAAATGCACCCCAGCCTCCTCCATCAATTAAAAGATACCCACCAAAAATACAACAAAATATTTTAAACCAAATAGAGAATAATAAAATCAATTAAAGACTTTGATTTCTAGGTTGAAATAATTTAGTGGAACAAATCCTTGGAGGGGATCACTTGCTAATTTGTTTCAATAAACTTGACCCATATAGGCATAGATAGTGGGCACTAAATATATGGTCAAACAAAAGAGAGGAGCAAAAGCTATACTATGCAAACAAATTATCACATGATAAAGTATAAAAGAAAAAAATGAATAGAGGTGACATTTGTAAGCTCTTTACATATTGTAAAGCAAACACATCTCTCAATCCTAGTTGTAGAAGGTTTTCCATCCATTGGTGCCACCATGAAGGAATAAAAAATGACTTTCGAGATAGATGGTGGATGGTTTTTGATAGCCCTATAATCACAAGATTATGGATTGGAGTTTTTTGCGAAAACTCTATTGTGAATTTGTCCTTAATAAGGTCCCAAATTATTTTGATTATCTATAATTTTATGGTAGAAGTGGGGGGTTATTACATGATAGTCCAAGGGTACAACATGATCCTAACATAACTAGGAGGCCCATTTCTATGATCCTAACGTAAAAATCATAGAAGGAGAGTCATGATCTAATTACAATAGTACTAGCTACCAAACATAGAACCCTTAGCTAGTGAAAGAAGTAACACCCTAAATATCCCCAAGCACAAAAAGAACCCCATTAAGCACTAATAATAAAAATTCATCCACCAATGTCACATATAAGTTAGAAAAACAAAGTAGGAAATACTGAGAGGGGAGGGGGGGGTGGGGGGGTGTGGATTAGTATTTTAAAAAATTTAGCCCAAAATTGGATATAATTAACAATCTTATAACTTTCATAGTAAATTAAACTAATTATGTTGAATAGTAAACATAACCATGCAATAAGAGAACTCATAGTTCACCATATTTTGTTAACTAGGGAAACCTTGGCTAATGGAAAACCCTAGTGGGGATGGTACCCACAAAATGATCAACTAATCAAAAGTATCTTGTGAAAGATATTGACCTTGTTAGGAGTCTATTACATGTGCATAGTGTCTTGGTCCTTGTTAGAGGACTTAGGCATTGTTAGAAGCCTCAACCTTGTTAGGAGTTGTAATATACAAATACAAAATGTATGCAATATGAGTTGACTACCCAAACATGCAATATAAAATGTAGTAGTTCCTTAATACAAAGAGTCGATAGATACAAAAACTTATTTATGTTGTTATTGATATCTTCAATATCTGATACTACCTTTGCTGCTCACAAAATTTGCATTCCTCTGATCATATATCAGATTTCAACATCACATAATACATACATTGCATCACAAAGCTTCACATTCAAAATATTTTCTTTATACCTTTACAATTACAATAGTATTGCCCAATCAACCTTAACAAAATACATTATTATATTTCACTGATTTTGGGTTAACATCTAGGATATCATCCCTAATTAGTTAAGTAATTATTTCATAATTCCTTAACCCAAAATACCCATTTCTTTGTTCTACCTGTGTACTGTCGTAACTGGTAAGTCATCCATAACTTCTATTGTACTATCCCACAGACTTGATGGTAGAATAATCATACTTTGTACTATCTCTCCTTATGCATGCACATGCCAATATGACTTCTATGAACTACACTGAGAAAAATATATCTATTCTACTAGATAAACTGTGTGATACTTAGACAATTTTCTAAGTATAAATGCCATGACTCACTCCTTAAGATCTACTCTCTTCATATAGAAGATATCTTGCCATAAATGACAACATGCAATGTCTAATCTTAGCCATATTTCCAACAAGTAGATATAGGTAAAACATGTTGCCATAACTGTTATAAAGAGTATGTCACTCCTATTCACATTTTTGTTGTCATTAGTGTCTAATAGTTAAGTTGATGAAAGAAGAAGGTATTGGTTAGTGAACACTATTACCAAACCATAATGTATTGCTCAAGCTAAGTCAAGAAAAAAATGTAAGTATGAGATCGTTATTCCGAAGCGCATTATACACTGAGCAATTCTATACACATCGAGCACAAAATTTACCAAGCAAAATAAGCTTAACCAAGTCAAAAGGAACCAAGCTACAACACAACTACCAAGCATGAATAGAGTATTCACTGAACTACATAAGGAAGACATAAAAATTTGGAATGACAAAAATTATTATGTGTAACAATTCCACTAAGTAAGAAACTGCATTTTCATAGATTGAGGAACACTTATAGTGAAATTTAGAAGGAAGTGAGACATGATTGTTTATGATTCCAAGGCACAATATAGACCAATAAAATGTAAGAAGGCCAATGCTATGAAACATATGATTCTATACCATTGATTTATACCAAGAGAGAATTACTAACCATAATTAGGTTAAGGATCAAAGTGAGAAATATAACACTATATAAGGAGTTATAAGGAACAATAAAATGTCTTGTTGTTTTTGTTGTTGTTATTGAAGCTTCTATTGAGGTAACATTGAGAAGGGGATATAATAGAGGAGAGAATAATAAAAAACGCTATAGAGAAGAGTACTAAGAAACACAAGGCACAAAATCAGACATATTAGTCACAAAAAGGTGATCAAGTATTGACTAGAAGAGGGATCTAAATAGAAAAGTAAGTTGTATTTATACATATCTAGTTTACTACTATTTTATAATCAATGCAGTAGATAAATCCTTTAATAGGGTAGGCTTAATAGTCTAGTTGTAAATCTCTTAACTGAGTATACATATTGTGTTATAATGTAAAATCCTTGAAAAATATAGATCCTAGCATATCTCATTGTATTACTCCTCATAGTGTAAGTCATCAAAAGTGGCAAATCATTGCAACCCTAACAATGCAACCTTTTACTATAGAATTGATGGATTTGTGGGTATCATCCCCACCATAGTTTTCCCTCTTACCAAGGATTTTTGCATGAATTTTTTTTTTTTGTTATGAGTCCTAATTTTATGGTTTGTGATTTCATGCTTATGGTAAAGAAGTAGATTAGTTAAGTTAATTTCATTTTAGTATTATTGTGTTGAATGTGTATATCTCTCGAATGGGTAAAAATCATAAAGGGGTAATCAAAATTAAAAGGGTTTAAAGTTTTATGGGATACTAATTCAGCCCCCCTCTTAACATCTTTCCTTTTCTAAATAATCCAACAATTGGTATCAGAGACAATTTTTTTATTAAGGGGTTTCATCACTTCAGAGAAAGTATATGAAACATGGAAAGCTATAGGCTTGATAAGACTATTAAGAATTAGAAGTTAGAGCTAAGAATGCCCCTAAATTAAATTAATGGGATTGAAGAGAAACTAAAAAATTCATTGAATAGAAGGAAGGAAATTACACACCAAATGAATGACACAACATATTAGGAAGAAGTGATTGAGGAAATATCTGATAGAAATATTTTTGATGAATCTAAGCTCGCTACTATAGTTGATCTAATGGAAATGAACCATAACCTAACTAAGTAGATGAAGTCATTGAAATGAGAGCACAATCTACAAGGATGTGTGAAGTCTTAGAAGAAAAGAGACAAGATAAGGATGATAAAATAATGATTGAAGAAAATAATAGACATATACCATTGCAAGACTAGATGAAAAGGATGAAGAAATCATGAGGCCAACTCAAAATCATTATGATTTGGTAAAAGAACTAATTGGTGCAAATAATGAGATTGGTACAAAGATGAAAGAAATAGTTGAGTTGAGATTTGAAAATTAAAAGCTAAATAGCATGTTGAATGTTGAAAAGGACACAAATGAAAGGTTAAAGAAATCATAAGACATTATAAGGAAACCAGATGAAAAACTAAGAGGACAGAGGTGACTGAGAGACACTACTAGACTAGACTATACCACGTTGTCTACTACTGAGAAAGGAGAGTCATCCAAGCAAGTTGAACAAGGAAATGTCTACTCAAATCATAAGACAAATAATCCTGAATGCTATCATTATGGAAAACCTAGATACATAGCCAATATTTGTAGGAGCAAAGATGGTAATACTAATGTCACTACTAAATTTGATGGTTATTGTTTTAAATGCAATAAGTATGGTCATCATGCATATGAATTTAGATCCAAGTTCAATTAGTCCCCTAAGAAATATGAGTTAAATGGTTATTTTTGTACTTTTAATAAGTTTAACATAAGTCATAATGCAAAGTAATAATTTCAATTGGGATTATAACACATGAATGATCTATACTACATGTGGAAGATATGGTCACATTGTAACCAATTGCACAAGACTACACTTTGGAGGAAGACATAGAAATTGGAGAAATACTAAAATGGTCTTGTTATCATTGGCATAAGGTTGGCCACTTAAGAAATAATTGTAGTGTTGACATATCAGTCAAGTTTTTTATTAGTGACATACACTTATTTAGATTGTATATAGCCACTAAGCTCATTGAACAATTTACATTGTTTTCCATGTAATTCAGTAGCCACCAAGTTCTACAGTTGCTACCGAGTCCTTTGGACAAATCCTAGTGGCTACCAAGTAGATTCAGTTAGTGTGAAGTCCAGTAGTTTAAACTGTGCATTTTAGTATATGCTAATTTTATTAGTAGTTACCAAGCATTGCAATGTCTACTAAGTTCGTAGTTCATGTGATGTGAAGCTAGTGTTAACTGAGCTACTCTATGCTAACGAAATGATTCAGTGTTTGTCGAGTTGCATAATATCTATCGAGTCACCAGTGCAGATTGAGTTCAAGACTACTTGAAAGTGATCAGTATGGACCGAGCTTCTATGTCTACTGAGTGCATGACAATGCTGAGCATTGACAGTGGATGCTGAGTATTAGAACCTCACCAAGTCAATCTTCATAACTCAAGTGTCTTCATGTGGGCTGACTTTGTAATATTTGTGTTAACTTGTATCATGACTGACTTTATAATTATGTAATTTGATTGGTATATATATGTAATGTATTATACCATATCATTGTGTATGCATGGATGTAATATGAAAGTTAAAGTTATAAAAGTAGCAAACAAAGAGTGAATTATAAAGGCCATAACAACATAAGGAGCATCAGAGACATATCTATCACAGAAAGGTGATCAATACACAAAGGAATCTCATTCAACAAGTCCAGTTGCAAATCAAAGATCTACTACTACTTCATCCTAATAAGTGAACCAGTCAAAATCCTTTAACAAAGTAGACCTAGCAGTCTTTCATTAATCTCTTTACCTAGTGCATACTTCATTGTATGTTTGTAAATTCTCTCATAAGGTGGACCTAGCAGTCCTAATTGCTCCCAACAGGGTAGATCATCATATGTGATCAATGTAAGCCTTAATAGGCCAAATTTATGCTATAGTACTAAAATTTGTGGGTATCATCCCCACCCTAGTTTTATTTTCTATTTGGAAGGTTTCTAGGTCACCAAATCTTTGTGTCAATGTGTTTTGGATGCTTTCATATTTTTAGTTTTTCATGCATGCAATTAGAGAAGATGTGATGAATTAAGTGTCAATTGAATTATTGGATTAATAATTGAAATTGTTAAACTTTTAGAAGTTACTAATTCACCCCTCCCCTCTCAGTAACTTAGCATAGTCTTGAATATTTTCGACAATTGGTATCAGAGCATTGTGGTTCTTAGGAGAAAGTTTAACAACTTGAGCAAATATCAAAGATATGGAGATATTTAGACTTGACAAAGCCATTGACAATGAAAAGTTGGATCTAGAAATGGCCATTGCCCAACTTAAGAAAGCTAAGGAGAAACTTTCCCAATCCCTAAAAAGAAGAAAGGATCTTGCAAATCAAATGAATGATCATCTCGACATTGAAGAAAGAATTGAAGACTTTCACCCTTCAAACAACTTAGATGAAACAAATGATGCAATCAAAGAATTCCTGGAGAAGAATGATTCCCTGCAAGAAGAAGTAAGAAAGCTAAGAAGAGAGTAAGAGATTCAGTCAGTAAGGTTATGTAAAGTCTTGGAATAAAGATAAAAGATAAAAGAAGAAATGGATGGAAGGAACAATGAAATCCAGAACCAATCCCTTCAGCAAGTAGACCTTATTGATCAACTCTCCAATGCAAATGAGGAAATCATTAGTCTAAGATTTGAAAATGAAAGAATGAGGAATGATCTAAATTCTGAAAGGCAAATCAATGAAAGAATGAAAAAATGATCTAAAATCTAAAAGACAAATCAATGAAAGATTGAGGAATGATCCAAAATTTGAGAAGCAAACCAATGAGAGAATGATGAAATCTCAAGAAGACATGAATCAATTGAATGAGCAAAACCTCTATAGGCAAAAGGGAAAAGTAGGATTTGGATACAAAGAAGAAAGTGAATCCTCAAAGAAGGTGAATCCTCCAAACAATATGCTCAAAAGAATCAAAGACCTACTTGCAATCACTGTGGTAAGATAAGTCATACATTAAACAAATGTTGGAGCAATGGAAAAGCAAAATCCAATGGAAAATGCTACAATTACAATCAACATGGTCATAGGGCTAATGAATGCAAAGAGAAACCAAGATTTGAAAGAAACTGTCATAAATGTAAGAAACATGGACACAAGGCATCATAATGCAAAACAAAGACAATAAATCCTACAAAGAAATTTGTGAAAGCAATATTTGGTTGGGACTACAATATTTGGTGTAGATGTCATTACTATGGAGAATTTGGACACGTTGGTATGAATTATGTTAAATATCATATGAAGAAAAGAGATACCATCAAAAGATGTTTTATTTGTACAAAACTTGGTCATCTTGACAAAAACTATATGAATATTGGTAGAAATGAAGATGAGAAGAAGGAAAAAGCTGATAACATAAGAAAGTAGATGAGACAGCAATGGATTCCTAAGTCTGCTGAGGATACTAGTATGAGCAATGATGGTCAAGTCACTCAAGAATTGGTGACTCCACCATTTTTAATTAAGTTCTCAAGGAAGAATTGGAACTAGGCTATTAAAGAAGACATCTGAATTAGTTCTAGTTGAAAGGTGACAAAGATCCAAATCTGTATACAAGATACAAAGGGATCACTGAGCAAAATTAGTATCAGTTATTAATGAGTTACCTTCTCTATCGAGTAAAGTTGGGTCATAGACTCTATCAAGCAAGGTTGGGAGTAACAAAGGCACCTATGGTTACTGAGTCATAAAGATGTCACTGAGTAATCAATGCCATGTAGTATATGATAGTCTGTCAACATATCTACTTTCGTACCTAGCATTAATGGCAAAATTTTATCAAAAGCAATGAAATCAAATTCATTTCTTACCATGAATTTTCAAGTGCTATTGTGAAGAGAAATTTTTAGTGTGATCAAAGCAACTTGAGAAAATTTCTTGCAAATTTTTTTCAAAGTTCTCTCAATCTACTGAGTGAAACTGGCATCCAACAACATCAAGGGCAAGTGAGGATCTAACATGTTGGTTTGAGGAGTTGAATGGAAAGTGTTGGATTTCAAACTTACCCCTGCAGTTGTTGAAACCCTAGACCCAAGTGGAGCTCAATCCCAAATTCCTCCTAAGGTACTTCTTGTTAATGACATTCATACTCATTTTAAATGTACTATTCAAGAAATCAATACTCTAGAAATGGATGATGCCTAGGTTAGTTATGTGTAAATGAAGCCCTAAAACTTGAGCATCAACATTTGGAAGCCAAAGGGCTGACACATATCCATCATATGCCCTATCAATTTCAAATTAAATGGATTAGGTTTATCCTTAGCTGGGTGCATAACAGATAGCTATGATTAGATCAACTAATTTTGATAACCAAGAAGATGATTCGTCAAATCACTGGCCTCCTTATGCTAGCCAAAGCCAAAATGACAAAAACCCTAGGTTAGACAGAGTTGGAAAAGAAAACCCTAGCTGAATGGGATGGAAAAGGTATGTGTTGCCCCACTTTTGACCCTGTATCCATTTTGCAAATGTGGAGAATTTTGCGTGTTAGTTTGGTCTAGGTATGTCTAGGTCTAGATTTTCCCATTAGGTGAAAAGAGTCTCCATCGAATTTTCCATCTTTCCCTTCTCCTACATTTTATGGCTAACTGGGTTTTCCTTGATGTCATGAGACTATGGGTAGCTTAGTACCTAATTTGATGGACATTCTTGCAATTTGTAAAGTTATTTAGAAAACGGAACTTGTTCATGGCTTATCATGTTTTTCCTGTGAAAGAATGATGTTTGTAGAAAATTGAGCATCACCTTCTCCTCGACGGGTTTTCAACCAATGAGGGCGATTTTCCACATTCATAAAGAAATCAACTCTATAAGTAGATTGGGCTCATGAACTACACACAGGGCATCTTAAGATGTTAATGGAAATAATCTAACCACAGTTGAAAGGGTATATTGAGCAAAATTTGGCTAGGCAGATATTTCCTTATAGAGTGCTCTATTCTTAATTCTCTGGAACTGAATGGAAAATGGAAAGGTAAGTATGAAAGAAAGGAAAGTTACTGTTGGACCAACTAAAATAGTGAAAAGACACCAAAATGTCTGTTAGAGGCTCTTGTATTTACTAATTCAATAGATTTATCCTTTAATTCATTCATGTGGTGCAGATTCTGAAGATTAATGGAAGAATTAGGATTTCTATATTGAGGTAAACATAATAGTTTTTCAAACTACCAATTTTTCTTGAACTATTATTCTGTTAAAATTGCACAATGCTTTCAAATTTTTTGTGCTTTCAAATTCAATTCTTTGTGCCTCATCTAAATTCAAATTTTCAATTTACTTCATTCTCAAATAGGATGGCAACCAAATTTGTGGGGTTTATAACTTCACAGATACTTATCTCCACTTTTATGATATGCAAGATTTCTAAAGGAGGATGAGGTTGGAGCCAATCATCCTATAATTGAGAAGCTCTGAGGAAGTGGACTAGTGGAGGCAACTGGTTTCTTGGTGGCAGTCCAAGCTCTAGAATTGATTTATGAATGCATAAATCACTACAATTTGGATACCAGACAAATTTTGCTACCTAATCATATAGTATTAATCTCCATTGATAGGAAAATTATGGTGAATTGCCTTTGAGTCCCAAAATGAGAGAAGTTTTCAGAATTGATAGTAGGAGGAGTAGTCTCTGAGTTCTCCTTGAAGAAGATGATGTGGAGGAAAGAAATCATGTGATCCTAGTTTCAAAATCCATAGGGTGCCAAGAGTAAGGTCCCCAAAACTATATTTGGTACTGATCTCAAGCTTGAGATTGTAGACATTTTGGTTCTCCTGCACAGATTGAAAGGTGAGGTAGAGGCTCTAAATTTTGTTGAACAATATTTCTTTCTAGTACAAATTATTTGTTCAGATATGCAATATATTGATTGGGACTAGCTATGAGGTAAGTGAGAATCTGTCCAGAGCTCTCAGTGCCACAAAGTTTTACAACACCTTTTATATGTCTTCCTGTTTGATTTATATGTTAGCATCTCTAGAGTTGTGGCTAGGCCTTCCAAGAATAGAAAAATTTCCTAATGATGTGAAATATTATGAGTTTTATCCATGTTTGCAATTGCAAAACAATTATGTAGAATATATCAAAGTTAATGACTTGTTTACAGTGAGAATTTGTAGGGAACTCCAAGGGTGCCTAGAGAGGAGGTTCAGCCTAGAGGCAATGGTGACTATTAGTCACTTCGGGAACTATTTTATCTAGTTCTCATCTTTCTCATATTTGCATCTTGTAGCTTTTGATGGATTCCCCTTCAAGCTACCTAGGTACCCAAATGAGATGATTGTGCTGATAGAGAATGTGAGGCAGGTGGTGCATGTGAATGTGCTAAGCAAAAGCTTGAAGAAGAAAGGGTATGAATTCCCTATGAGAGTTGGAGCTTATAGTTATGGGTCTCACTCTGATGCAAAGAATATGCTCAAAGTATTCAAGATGAAATACAAATTGGAGGTGTATGAGGTCATGAGACCTATGTTTGATCCAAATGGATATGTGAGGGATGTGTTGCAGATTGGAAGTGTGGTCAAATACATTACCACTGTTGAAGACTATTGGGTAGATTGTAAAGATGAATTTGAAAGTTGAGATTGTTCTTTTGCCAGGCTCATAATGGAGAAAATTAAAACATATGGTATCAATTTCAATGTTGAATGATTGGAGGACGTTGGACAAAATATGTATAGAAATACATATTTAATTAAGATAAGGAGCATTCCTAGTAGTTTAGAGCCTTAAGAGGATGCTAAAAAGGATTTAGAAGTTATGATGGCCAGAATCATGAAGAGAACTGGGAAGTGGGTTGAATGGATGACCAAAAGGAGTTAGAGTAAAGGCACACCTACTCAAGCCTCCCCAATAGTTGCAACTCCTTCTTCCTCCTAGAGTGATACACTAGGTGTAACAATAGCTACCACTCAAGGACCAGCCCAACCTTTGGGAGGAGGTGATCAACTTCTAGACAAGAGCATTCCCATAGCTAAGACTTTTCATGGTGGCTCCTTCACAGTCATTGGAACTCAAAGTGGTGCTAAAGAGAAGAAGACAGAGGAGCCAAAGGATAGTGCTACCACTCCAGTTCCATTTCCCCGTGTCACACTAGTTCTATCTCCTCATGTTTCTCCAGTTCCTTCTACCCATGTTACTCCAGTTCCCTCTCCTCATCATAGCCCTGTTCTGCTAGTAAGTGCTACACTTTTGTAACCAAGTGGCTCCCCAATACAAATAATAGATTTGGGAGATGGAAAGAGTAGTATTAGTGAGTCTATTGAGTCTAACGAGGTAGGGAAGAAAACTCCAAAGGTAGATAAAGGAAAGAGATCTTCAAAGCTCATTTCTCAAGATCTGAAGAATCCCTTCTCTTCAACTACGGTGATAATCACTCCAGCTAAGAAGAAGATGTTTAGTATAGAATCACTTGGGAAAACCTCCAAAGTGATAGGCACTAATTCCTAGTTGGAGGATACTCTGGAAAGAAAGAGGAAAAGGAAAAATGAAAGTGTTCCCACCAAAGACACTGTATCTCTTGTAGTTTATTCTGGATTTGCATTAACCAAGGTAAAGAAGAAAAAAAAATTGTCTATACTTGGGCAAGATCCAGAAATAGGGCACCTAGCAATGGAGATAGCCAAGCCCAAAAAAGGGGGAAGGATTGAAGATATGATTGCTGATGATTTTACAATACACTCGGTGGACCTTGGAGAGGCCAAGCATGACACTAAGGTTGGTTTGTGGAATTCAACCAACGAGGTGATTGAGGGAAAATTAGAAAGTTTGAAGTTGTCAAAGACTAGAATGAAGGCTAAGATAGAAGAATTGAATAGATTCATCAAATAGTTGGTTATTCCAAAAGCAACTATCTTTGGAGCATTAGTAACCAAAAATCCTACCACTGTTCAAGTTTAGGCACTCATCTCATCTTTAGCAAGATAGGCACTTTGGCCAAATTGGTAAGTAATGGATTGAAAAGCTCAAACTAGAAGAAGCCACTATTATAGCACAAATTGGTAATGTTATCCTAAGATTGGAAACAGAGAAGGATAACATCTTATCAAATAGAAATACTCTAGGTAGAGAAAGGACAAAGTGCAATGATTGTGTCTCCCTTCTGAAGATGATCATTCAGATGAAAGCAAAAGAAGTTGTTGAAGCAACAATCTTGCCAAAGGGAGATGAACCTCTATTCGAGTGGCTTTAGAGCATGCAGTTCAAGACATAAATGATCATGTCAATAGAAAAGGGACTTAAAGAAATAGAGGATAAAGTGAAGAAGACCCAAGACAGAGGATTCAAAATCATGAAGGGGCTACATATAGATTCACAAAGTAGTGGCTAAGGAAAAGCACACATTAGAATAAATGTCATGAAGGAGTACTTCTCCAAATTCTTGGATAGTCTGTTTGGTGTATCTTCGAGTAGTCAAAATAGAGTTGTAGAAGTCTAGAAACTTAGTGGATGCATACACGTGGCCATGGAGGAGCTACCAAATCAATTGAATGATGTAAAGGAGTTGGCCAGAGAACATTCCAAATGGCTCTTGAGATAAACCAACATACACATGCCTAAGCATGAAGAACTCATCCCAATCATAGTTGCCACTAAAGTTTATAGAGAAAAAGTAGAAAAGGGAAGAAGTTGAAGTGATTCACATTTTGTCCCCCTTGTTTTCTTTCTTATGTAATTATTGTAATATGACAAACTGGTGTCTTTCCATTTGGCATTTTTGAGAAGACGAACCAATTGAACTTCTATTGTAATGGTTATGTCAAAATCATATATGTATGAAATTGAAAGATTAATAAAAGGTTAGAAAATATTTGGTGTGAAATACTTGATGTTGCAGAGACAATTGAATGGTATTTTGGTATCAATTATTTTCTGTTCCATTTTTGTTAGTTATAGTTTTATGCTTTCTCTTTTGTCTAGATTGAAGCAAGGGAAGAATAGAGTTTTTCTCTTTTGTTTCAAAGTAGCGAACATATGTGATAATAGTGTCACTGCATGTTTAGAGAGAGATCCTTAAAGTGTTTTTACTATAAAGCTAACTGTAGTTCAGATTAAAGTTAACTAAGTTCAGTATTATTAATCATACTATTAAGCTTTATGAGTTCATAAGATGTGTGGGTTCATAAACTTAATCAATTCTTCATAAATCTTTTTCACCTAAGTTAGATTCTATTTAGGTCTAGCTTAGTTTACCTCTTATGTTCTTGGGTCAAGAACATAACCCCATTTTAGTTTTAGAAACAAAACATAATTCATTGCAAATCTACTATAGGGAGCTATACCTATCAATTCAAAGAAAAGCTAGTCTACTCATAAGTGGCTTTTCAATTGTTTGTAAATAGATATTGTTCCTAATTTGGGCATTCAAGAGTCATAATAAAAAAAGAACAAATCTATTTACTAATAAATATTTGGCGACTTTTCTCAGGATATGAATATTCACTTGACTAAAAAGCCTAAATCATGAGGAAAAATGGTACTAACTCATGAAAACATTGTTCCGGTGCTCCAACCTAACCTTGGTTTCCAAGATGACCAAGAAGACATAATATCATATCTTAATACATTTGTTTGGAGATATAGGAGGAATGCTGAACATTATAGAAATGCTAGCCAAGTATTGGAAGAGGAAGAAAGAAGAGATGAAGCTTTAGAAAGAGCTATTTAAGGGAGGAAAATTTGAAGAGCAAAAGGAAAATTGAGACCAGAATCTCAAAGAAAAAATTAACTTAGCACCTAGAACAAACAAGGTTCCTCAGAAGTACCAAGGAACAGGGCGGGAAAGACCCTATTTTTGATAAACTTACAGAGCTTTGTTTTCCCATCTTAGACATTCCAAAGTGGAAAGGTGAAAATAAAATTCAAAGTAGACCACCTTCTCCTATTAGGAATCAAAACACTAGTACTTCACATTCTACCTACTAGGTATTGGCCCTGCACAAAATTACTACTCCCCCAGTTGTTAATTTCTTGCCATACACTACTAGAACAATCATGGTTGCTCCATGGGTTGTAGCAACATGACCATTAGCACTAACAACTTACCATCCACTCCCAGCTGGTTCAAGGAAGAACTTCCCAAAATTTTCACGAGATGGGAAGGTTACTATAGATGAACACACTAAAGCCTTCTTAGCAGCTATTCACATCTTAGGAGTTGGACATGAAGATGTTGCTATAAAATTATTTGTGGAAACCTTGATAGAAAGTGCAACAAACTAGTCCTATCATTTGGATGATGGCTTGATCACTGATTGGGATACAATGAGAATGGCCTTTGAGACAAGGTTTAAGACTGTGGAAGATGAACATGCCTTGTTAACACAATTGACTTCCATTAAAAAGAAACCCACCATGAGTATGAGAGATTTTGTTGCTAATTTCAATAAGATTATTAGAAAAATTCCAATTGTTGATAGACCTATAGCCAGTAATTTGAAAACCTTCTTTATAAGTGTGATACCCCCAGATGTCAATTATGACTTTAGAAGAGCACATCCCACATATTTAGTAGATGCACAAAAGAAGGCAATTGAACTTGAAGATGATTTGATTTCCATGGGAAAATGGAAGTGAGAACTTCAAACTAAAGGAAGTTCTAGTAATACCTCATCATTTGATGAAATGATTCAACAATTGTCAAATGAATTGATAGCAGTAAAAAGGAAATTACCTAGATTCAATAATTCCTATTAGCGGAATCATCAAAATTTGTTAGGAAGGAACAATGATGGAAAATATCTATAGCTCATAGGCTCACAACCCAAGTTGCAAATTGAAGCATCACCAAAGAAAGGAAATATGTGTGTCTTTCATTTGACAATAGATCATGATAGTGACAGTTGTCTAGAAACTGCTTATATGATGTAGTTATTATCCACCGACGAGCTGAACACTACAACCCCTGGTCCAGAATCAGATTCATACTCACATGGAAACTCTAGATTTTTTTTTTAAGAATATGAGCCAAATTTTGAATCAAAATGTGAATGCTACACAACTATTGATGGAAATTCTTACATAGTATTGACTCGAGGTCAAAGGAAAAAGAATCAATCCTCCAGTCATGTTCACAAGAATGATCCCAATCCTTCAGCAAGTAATGTTCATATTGATCAAGGTGTATCCACTTCACAAAAAAGTAAGGGAAAAATGACTTTTGATTTCATTCAATTCTATGAAGAATCAAAAATTCAAATTTCCCCTATAGATTATTTGAAGTCTCACCCTTTTGAGTTAAAAATACTAGTAGATCTATGTAAAGGGAATGCTTCAGATTTGAATCACAATGTGACTATTGAAAAATGAGATGAAACCTTGACATCTAGCTTCTTTAATCAATAGGATTCTACTATTTTAGCAACCTCTACCAGGAAAAAACTCGACCAATTTTATATCTCACTATATATTAATGGGTGCAAACTAAACAATTGCATAATAGATTTAGGTGCATTAGACAATGTCATGCCCTATTCTGTGGCTAAGGCCCTAGGTCTAAACCTCACTAAGTAACATGGAAGATTTTATTCTATGGATTCCAAATACATTCCTTTGCTTGAGAAAATTAAAGATGCTCAAGTAGCCTTGGCTTCACATCCAGAAAAGAAACTCTTATTGACAATTCTAGTAGCAAATATTCCTGCGAGTTATGGACTTCTCTTAAGCATGATTTTTTGTCAAGACTTGGGATGAAAAATAAAACTAGATTGGTCCCAGGCAGCCATCCCTATCAGGAATAAAAAAGTCAAATTAGAACCTGAAGAAAAGGAAAAATTTACAATCTTAAAATCAGATGATCCTAAAGCCTAGATCCTCTATCAAGAGCTAGAGTTCAGCAACTACATGTTATTTACTGAAGAGGCTCTAGATGAGCAAAGAAATGAAAATCTGAGTGAAAGAATTCTTAATAAGGAAAAAGATTTAATAAGCATATGGACACTAGAATTTCATGGAAGTTATTCCTCTTTAGGATCTAGTGTAGGTGTAGTGTTAATACCTCCTAGATAAGCTTATTACCCATCCTATTATTAGACTAAGTGAAATGAGAACTTTTTAGGTCAACATAAAGGAGGTTATTATGTATGAGGAAGTCATTCATATCATACATAGTGTCAAAGTGATCCTTCCAACTTCTCATAAGGATAGAGCGGTGATAAAGTCACCCAAACAGATAATATTATCATCCTGAAGAGAACTTATGGCCCTAGAGGCCTTCTCCTAGACCTAAAGCCTTCCACCTCTAGTGTTGGGGCATATAAATTAAAGAGGAGACCTCTATAAGTTTTTTCGTTAAACTCTATAGAAAGGAAGTGGGGATTCAAGAGAGCCTACCTACCCATTACCTTATTGGAGTCCCACATAGAAGTGATACCTCCAAAAGCACCAATCACTTCCCTATAAGAAAAATTAGCACCAGGCCAGATGTAGGCTACCACACTTTCAAAGTTCTTACAACTCATCTTAACCTCCTAAATAAGAATGATATCCAATTTATGCTTAGCTAGCATCCACTTAATAACACATTATTTCTTAGAGATAATTAGCCCCATCAAATTCTAGTAAATAATATTCATTTTCTACATTTCTTTGTATCTTCCAAGGTAAGTTGAGTACCTTGAGCAATATCCCTTGTAGTTTCTTTAATCTCACTAGTCTTCTATGGCAACCTCCCAATCTTAGAATCTAAGCCCATGTTAGCTTTAACTACTCCGTGAGACTTTCTTTTCATGATATTATAACCCACATTAGGGTCCCCCATAGAAAATGTGGGCGTTGATTGATAGTATGGTTTGGAAATGGGTGGGGAAAACACATCCTTAGTGACCATAAGAGCCACTACCAATGAGCTAATAGGAGAAACAAAATCCCCCCACAACTTTTAATCTATCTCCCTCTCATCATTATTATCGAACTTGAAACTTTTTGAATCCCCCCAATGATATTGGGGCTCAAATTCAGAGGAGCATTTATGACCCTCTCTAGGTAAATCGCTTCCTTCCCCTCCAAATTCATGGCATGGCCAACCATTGGGGTATGCATCCTCAATGAAACTAAAGAACTCTTTTCTAAATTTAGAATCCCATCTACTAGGATTTCACCTTCTTCTAGATACTCTTAACGCTATTCCCTTCCTTCTTTTTCTAGTGAAGATATAATCTTAGTGTAGTGAAATAACTTGCATAATAGAAGAAATAATATTAAATATTATATAAATACTTGATAATAACTTCGAATAATAGGCCACTTTGAGGGGGCAACCTCCAAATTTCTCCAATGAGAACACACTACATAATATGATCCTAAAATAAGATTGACAACCTCCTATATATACCTAATTATGGTTAAAGCTAAATAGACACAACCCTACATAACACCTAGGCCAACCTACCTACCTAAATAATAATATAATAATGATAACATGACTTCATTAAGGATTAAGATCACCATATTTTGACTATTCATAACCCTATATACACCAATATTAAGGGAGTAGCATGCCCCCCTCTTGAAAGAAGCACTATCCTTAATGCTAACCAAGTGTGGATTCTTTTGAACGAACTCCTCATCCTCCCATGTGGCCCCTTCAGCTAGTATGTTCTTCCATTGGATGACATATTGTGTGAGGGTTCTATTCCTCCACTTCTTTGTGCATGTTTGAAGAATGACTCAAGTTCCAAAATTATTCTTGCTTCTTCATCAAGCTCTAGTAGTACTATTTGAGTAGGAATATTTTACCCAATTCCCTTCTTTAATCAAGAAACATGAAAAACTGGATGTATCTTTGTTGCTGGTAGCAACTCTAGCTTGTAAGAAACACTACCAATTTTTTGCATGATTTGGTATGGTCCATAATATCTTGGAGACAACTTATTATTCTTTTTTTTTCTTCATTGATGTTTTCTTATAAGGATGTAATCTCAATAAGACCCAATCCCAAACTTCAAAATTTCTTTCACTACAATATTTGTCTACTTGTTGTTTCATTCAATTTTGTGTCATAGCTAAATTCTCCTTAAGTCTTAAAAGTACCTCTTGTTGATGAAGAAAGTGGTCCTCTATGGCATAAACTCATGGTGACACCTTTAATGATGTGATGATGGAAGGAGGATGGTATCCTTAAAGCGCCAAAAATTGAGACATTTTTTATGAGCTATGAAAAGAAGTATTGTACCACCATTCTACAAGAGGTAGCCAATCTACCCATTGAGATTGTTTCTATGAAGTGAAATAACATAGATATCCTTCTAAACATTTATTTAAAACCTATTGGTTGACAGTTTGTTCTCCTATTACATTTTATAATTTTGACTCATTATTACCCAATGTTTTGGAGATACAAAAGGAAGTTACCAACAAATGGGTTGGTGTATGTGTTCTATCACTACCCTCTAAATTACAAGATACAACTCCCTTAAGACTTTCAATGATATGCAATGAATATGTCTTTATTAGATCAGAAGTTTTGACAGAATTAAGCTTCTAACCTAAGAGTGGTAAAGGATAACCAAATTGTTTGTAAACACAAAAAATTCAGGAAAAATCAATTTTAATAACCTATCACACTCAATGGAATGACTATAGTATATTATCTTGAGATGTCTAACTTTTACTCCTATTCTAAATGCAGATTTAACTTATCTAAATACAAAGAGGAATGGAAGAGGAGATACACATCATCATAAATAGAATTGCTTTCACTACTAGAATTGAATGAAATGGAATTCAACAAGTTACTAATAGATTCATACATATATATCCTTAAATTCTCAATGAATTTATCCAACATGTTATAAACCAAGCAAAAGATGAAGTAAAATCATACATGAAGAAGAAAATAGAATCACCTATATTGCAAACAAAAAAGTGAAATGGAATCCACTTGATTATCATAGAATCATATATTATTGTCCTTCAACTCTCAATGTAAAACTAATGTATGCATGGGCCAAAAAACATGACAAGAAAAAAGGGTAAATGGAATTACAGACCCATTCACCATCAAGTTTTCTTACCTTTGTGTTGATATCTGATTGAAAAGATCTTTTGAAAAGAGATTGTTAAGAAAGAGATTGTTGAAGAATACTATGTGTTTCAATCATTGTTTTGTCACTGATGTTAAACTTGTTATTTTCTAGTAAGACAATTTCTTACAAGATTCAAGTACTATCACCTAGTTGATTGATGAGGAGGATTTGATCAATAAGATGTAACAAAAGTACCTAGAGGAAAAGTCAAGTTATGATTATGTAATGAAGTACAAGGATCAATTAAGAGAGTGATAATATGACGCATTGATAATCTACTTAAGGTTACAAAATGGCTAGCTGCACTTAGAAAAATTAGAAGAATAAGTTAAATAAAGTTTGTCTGCCAAGCTTAACCAAGTGGATAGTAGGTGCTAAGAAAAGTTAGTGCAAGCAGAGTAGAAATTTAGTTGGAGCCAAGTGAAAGAAAATTCTAGTGGATGTTGAAAAAAATAGTAGTTGCAAAGTAAATTTTAGTTGATGCCAAGCACTGGTAAAATCTAGTTGATGCTGAGTGATTTTACAGTTGATGTCAAGTAACATAGTATGTAGCGATCATAAGAAGACTGATAATGTCAAGCTACTACATTATAAAAAAGATCAAAGATTCACCAAATAAAATCTAACAAGTTTATTTTATTAGAACTTTTGAACTAGAAGGAAGACAAGATTGATGAGCTAGTGGCACAGAATTTAATGTAAACTATTTTTAGGTGAATTCAAATGGATTCTAGGAGAATTTTCTAGAATAGATAAGATATGGGGTAGATAAGTTGTATCCTACCTATTCCATCCAAAACCCTAATTTAGATGATGGATAATGAGCAAAAAAATATTCTAATTTCCTTTATATAGGAATATCTGGTCATGAAGCAAAAGAGTTAAAGAGGTTGCTGTAATAAGTACAAACCTAAGGAGGAGAAGGAATTAAGGGTTTTGCTTCATCAAGTGACCCAAAATAAGTGTCTGCAATGGAATACCAAGCATGAAGGATGAAGGAGATGAATGTTTGAAGGGTGAACAAGCTATTAGAGTTGCAAAGTATGAAAGCGAAGAAAAATTGATGAATGAATAGAGATCTGTAATCTGCAAGTGAAGTTGTAAGTTGGATTAGATCAAAGCTCTACTCTTACTCTCTAACAATTGTATCATTCTAGGGTAAATCTTTTCGATTAAGGTTGACCTAAAAGTCATTGAAAAATTCTTTAACAAGGTGGCATTCCAAGTGAATAGCCTAAAGTCCTCTAACAAGGCTCACTTTTAGTAGGGTGATTGAAATCACTTAATTGGGTCACATTTAACAATGTATATTGTAACGTTTAATAGGGTTGGCCTTTCATAGGGCATCACTTCGAAAGAGTGAAAAGGAATAGCATGTTACTAGTGGCTTTTACCAAATTAGGTTTCCAAATTAAATCATTGTGTCAAATGTGTTGTGTTTCATGATTTACATTTTAGCAAGTTGATTAGATAGTATCATATATGTCTTAGTAGATATACAATGAATGCATGCATGGATATGAATTTTTTATGGGTTCACTAAATTTTGAAAAAGATTTTATTTTTTGCATATGTACCTTGAATCTCTTAATTATTCTAAAAGAAATCCAAAAATTGGTATTAGAGGCATCTACTTAAGAGGAATAGTTTTAAGGTACTAGAAGCACAAAGATCAAGATGTCTAAAAGAGAAGTACTCAAGCTCAACAGAGATAACTTTCATGCATGGAAAAGTTTGATGAAGCTACACCATGGAAGACTTGGAGATCATGCATAATCTTCCATTATAGTGGAACATGTTGATCCAGCATGAGCCCTAACTGTTGAAGATATGAAGAAAAAGAAATAACACAATCAACTGATGTTGGAGATTGCCTTTGCCATAAGCTATGTCGAATTTGATGATATCAAATGATGTGTCACTAAAAAGAAGATGCGGGATGCCCTAACCACCATCTATGGAGGAGACAAAAATGTTCAAAGAGCCAAGTCTAAGAGCCTCAGAGGTAAGTTTGATGACATGAGAATGGAAGAAGTTGAGAATATTGCTCAATATGTTGATAAGAGAAAAGAAGATGTTAGTGCAATAAAAGGTGCTACTAGTCAAATAGATGATGATACTATGCTAAGTAAAGTCTTAAGAACATTATTACCTATTTATGCTATTAGAGTTTCTATAATCCAAGAGTTGAGATGTATACTAGGAAATAATCTAATGCTTGAAGGTCTAGTAGGTAGACTCACTGCTTTTGAGCTATCTAATTTTGAGAATTACAAATCAGAGAGTCTTGAATCAGCTTTCAAAGCTAAATTTTTATTGAAGGATTCTAAGGAGGTAAAGAAGAAGAAGAAGAAAAGAAAGATAAAATATGCATCTAGAGACAATAATACAAATGAGAAAGACATTGAACAATTGGAAGCACTACTGGCAAGAAGATTTCACAGAGGTAAAGGCAAGTTCAAAGGCAAGTTACCCATCATTTGTTTCAATTGCAATGAAGCTGGTCATATTGCTACAAGATGCACACAAAAGAAGAACTACAAAGAAGGAAACAAGCACAAAAATAGAAGAGAAGATGACAATAGAGATTACAAAGACAAAGGCAAGAAGTCATGCTATATTGTTGATGAAAATGATTCTAATGAACATGATGATTAAGTGGTATATGTTGCAATGAAGGAAAAATCTGATCAGGATGAGGCAACTACACTTGTGAATTGTGTGAATGACAATGATAGATGGACCATTGATAGGGGGTGTTCACATCACATGACTGTAGATAAAAGTAAGTTCATTACCTTAACTTGTTATGATGGAAATAGAGTAAGATTTGGTAATGATGCACCATGTTTGATAAAAGGAAAAGGGTCTATCAAACTCATATACAAGATTTCATGTAACAATGCTTACTATGTTGAAAGATTAAGTTATAACTTGTTAACTGTGTCACAACTAAATAATCTAGGATGCAAGGTTGAATTTGGAAAAAAAACTACCAAGATATATGACAGAAATGGGAAGTTGATTGGAAAGGATGATCCAACTAGAAGTAATCTGTTCTATCTAGATATAGAGGATGCTACTTGTCTTATTGCAAAATATTATGATGTATGGCTTTGACACAAGATATTATGTCATCTAAATTTTGATAATTTGGTTAGTATTAGTAACATGAAAAGAGTTAGGGGATTGCCTAAGTTGTAGAAACTTGATAATATAGTTTGCAAACAATGTCAGTTAGACAAAATGTCAAAGTAAAGCTTATACCTTTAAAGCAATACTATAGATTGTTCATACTAACTTGTGTGGACCAATTGAAGTGAAAAGCTACAAAGGAGATAAGTACATAGTGTTATTTGTTGATGATTACTCTAGGATGATGACAATCATGTTTCTGAAACAAAAATCTAATGCTTTTCAACTGTTTAAGTCATACTTGGCAAGAGTTGAAAAATAAACAGGTAAGAGTCTAAAATGCTTGAGATCAGACAGAGGAGGAGAATTCACTTCAAATGAGTTTGAGATGTTATTTAATTATAGAGGAATCAAAAGATAGACATCTGCACCTAGGACCCCTCCACAAAATGAGATTGTTGAAAGGATAAACATGTCCATAATGGATTGTGCTAGAACACTTATGATGGAGAAGAATGTTGCTCTAAAATACTAGAGAGAAGCTATAAGTTCTACTATATATACCTTGAACTGAAGCCTATAAGTGTTTAAATACTAACACTAATTAAATTGTGGAAAGTGCAAATGTGAATTTTGATGAATTTATAGAAGTACATGATGCTAAACCTATGAAAGAACCAGAAGAATACAAATCATTTTTATACCTCTATGAAGGAATGCCTATTGAAAAAGATGCTAAAAATCAAATTGCAAACCAATAGCAAGTCTCAGTAATTGCCAAGTCACAACCTGTGAATGTGAAGTTTCATTTAGGAACTAAGTTACATTTAGATGTTGAGTTGTAGAATGTAGAAAATGCACATTTTGATTTTGAGGTCATTATACATGAAAGAGATGTTGAGATACCTATCAAAAATGCACATAGTGACTTTGAAGCTGAAATACAAAATGTGGAAACAAGAGCTAAGACAAGATTTTCTAAATATGTCCAAAGACATCATCCTAATAATCAAATCATTGGAAACAAAGATGCAAGGATAATGACAAGAAATAGATTGAGAAGTGAAACATGTTTTTTAAGCATGAAGGAGACCAAAATAGTGAAAGATGCATTCGAAGATGATGATGGGTACAAGGCCATGGAAGAAGATATTAAATAAATAGAGAAAAACAAAACATGGAGTCTAGTTCCTAGGCCAGAAGACAAGAATGTGATTGGCACCAAGTGGGTATTCAGAAACAAGCTAGATGAGAATGGTGAAGTGGCAAGAAATAAAGCAAGACTAGTTTGGCAAGGATATGCACAAGAAGAAGGAATTGACTATGGTGAGACATTTTCCCTGGTTACAAGAATGGAAGGAGTGAGGATTCTATATGCTTATGCTACATACAAAGGTTTCAAAGTTTATCAAATAGATTTTAAATTTGCATTTTTGAATGACATACTAGAAGAGGAATTCTACATAGAACAACCAAAAGTATTTGTTAATGAAAACAACAAGAACATGGTATGTAGAATGCACAAAGCCCTATATGAATTGAAGCAAACACCAAGAGCATGGTATGAGAGACTTTATACTTATCTTGTGAAAATTGGATTTGAAAGAACTGATGATAACAACAATCTATATATGAAGATAGAAAAGGACAAAGGTATATTGTTATCTGAAATATTTGTTGGTTATATCATATTAGAAGGACTAGAGGATTCCAAACTTATAAGTACACCTATGGTGACAAGACACAAGTTGTCAAAAAATGATGATTCATCTAAGGTAAATCAATCATTATACAGATCCATGATTGGAAAATTGCAATATGTAGTACATAAAAAACTTGATATTGCATTAGCTATGGGGATAGTTGCAAGACTCTCTGCTAATCCAAGAGAGAATCACTTGATGGCTAAGAAAAGAATAATGAGATACTTGAAAGGAATAGAAGAGTTTGGTTTATATTACAAGAAGAATGAAAAGTTTGAACTAAAAGCCTACACTAATGTTGACTAGGCTGGAAACATTGATGATAGAGAGAGAACCAATGTAGGAGCATTTTTCTTGGGCAAGAGACTAGTTACATTGAAAAGCAAGAAACAAAGTTGTACTTCCCAATCTACTATTGAAGCAAAATATGTTGTTGCTACTGTAAATTGCACAAACATTGTATGGATCAAATAACTACTCAAAGGAATGAAGGAAGAAATCACAGAACTAGAGACACTTTGTTGTGATAATACAAGTGCTATCAATATATCAAAGAATTCAGTAATGCACACAAAGAAAAAGCACATTGCAATCAAGTATCACTATGTAAGAGAGTTAGTTCAAGAAAAAGAGGTGAAGATGGAATATGTGAACTCAAAGGAGAAAACTGTTGATATCTCCACAAAACCATTACCTAAGGATGCTCATAAGTATCTAAGAGGTAAACTAGGGGTGATACCGCTATCAAAGGCTACCTAAGAAATAGAGGGAGTGCCTTGCATCAAACAAGCTGATATTTATATAATATAAATTGATGAAGTGGATCTAACTTTGGAAACTGCCTAAAGTAATCATATAACTCAAACTTCAAATTAATCACAAGAAAAATGACAAATGTTCAGACTCTACCAACATTTAGTTTGCATAAGACATATGTTGCAACATTGAGGATTTGAATTCCTAAGTCTATGGTAAGTTGCATGATACAAGCCAAGTCTCTAGATCCATCATTAGAAGTCGATGCAATCAGTAGTGCCACTCACATTCTTAATTGATCTCCTCATCCAACCTTAGATGGCAAGACTCCTTTTGAGGCATGGTGTAGTAGAAAACCTATTGTGACACACTACAAAGTCTTTGGTTATCCTACATGGGCAAAGATATCTTCCAAGGGATGCAAAACACAGTCACCTCAACCTTGTACTTTCATTGGTTATGAAGATAGTGTGAAGGAATACAGACTATTGGATCCATAGACACATCAAATTTTTGTGGAGAAGGATGTACACTTTGAGGAAAGTTCACCCAGATTGTCCTTTAATCCTCTCCACACATCATACAGTGTAGAAATTGATAGTGAGACCAATGATAGTGCTTCAATAGATTTAGACACATGAGGTTCTATTGATAGTTGCAGCGAGAGGTCACTTTGTCAATTTAGTCTACATGCATATATCGCTATAGTGATAGGTCCAACACAGTAGGGTATATCCAGTCTTCTAGGTCTAGCTTTAGTGATAGATTTGGGGGATAGTATTGATGATCTGCCTCTTCTTCTTGATGCAAAAACACCTTCTTTAGTTGCCACAAGGGCTCTATCCAACTCTCTTGTTCATTCTCTACATGATCGATCGTCATAGGTTGAAGTGATTTTGGATACTTATGATCAACAATTGCAAAAGGGTTCTTCATCAGTTGTAGAGATAGACAGCTTTTTGAGATAGGTTCTTCAACTAGTTGAGTAGGTTTTAGAGACATCACTTATCCATGGGATTCTTTACACACATAGCAGAAGCGTCTCATTTGTACTTTTTGCATTGTTTCTTCATAAGGGGAGGAATGCCATTCTATAGTCTTGGATTAACTTCTTCATTAGAGTAGTCACTAGCAGGCATTCTTCTTTGGGGGGGAGCCTATCTTGTCTCTCTTCCTCTTCTCTTCATTCTCTTATGTATATATTAGATGTATGTCATAATGGGGGGGGGGTCTTGATTACTCCATCCATCCTTACATCGTATGTGTGTTTCATCTCTCTTTTTGGGGGAGGGTTTTTCCCATGAGGTTTTCCCTCTTTCTCCACTTTATGAGAGATTACATTTTCATTATGTACATGGGTACCTAACATGGCCTAGAAGCCGGGACCCATCATGCATTGCATCCTAGATTTCGTAAGCTTAAGGAAATTCCCCTAAGTTGCACTTAAGGGGGGGTGTTGGTGTAAATAAGTATTTACTATTTACACTTTACTTAAGTTTACTTAGGTTAATGCATTATTTTATTATTTTTCATTATTTTATTACTTATTTAGGTGAGACACTTAGGATTTTGTGTACTCTCACAGAGGTACGCAACTCTAATTATATACATGGTGTCTACAATACAGGAGTTTGCATCATTCACTAAGTTTTCATGTAGACAACACAATTATTCACACTCCTAATTTAGCACATGTTGTCTACACCATTGATTTACTTGCTACACCATTGTAGGCTTATCCTCACATCATTATATTTAACTCCATGCTTAATGGAGGATAACCCATATCTAGTTGACATGTGCCTGGTTGTATGACTTATCATGATGCTAACTTCTATGCATTCTAGAAGTTCTCTAGAGGCCTTTATATATAGACACTCCTAGTGTACTTGCATATGGTATATATGGCATATTGAATGAATACATCATCATTCTAATCATACTCTTTCTTTGGTCTACTTTGTGTTTTTGTTTGAGTTCCTTGGTCTTGGGTGAATTCTAGCCTAACCTAAATTCTTATAGTAATAGTATCATGAGACCTTGAAGGTCCTAGCCATCCCTTGTGTGTAACATCCCAAACTACTAACTTCATAGTCAGAGCTATCTTATGAGGGCATCACTACTAAAACATAATAACATCATAAGTGAAAGGAAATCTAACATGCTAACAAGTAAGAAACAAATGTTACAACTAATCAAATCTGATGTAGTGTAGGGCAAGAGAATCCCCAAAGGAGATGTCCTTGCCCCTAGCTATACAACCACATAGTAGAAATACAAGGGCAAGAAGTAACAATGCAAGATCTGATACCAAATCACAACTCTTTATTTATAACACAACTGTTACATGCAATTTGGCGGGCTGCAAGGCTTTCCTGGTTATGGCCAAATACAATAGCAATTAAAATAAAAGTTCTGCAAGATCCCTCAAGATCTAATCCAAACCCTAGCTAGTCTAGATCCACACTCTGGTAGAAACCCCAAGGAAGATCTCAACTTGTGCTTGCAAGCCCACCAAGCAATCTCCTTGTTTCCCAAGCCGTAGCTACTAGCTCTTATCAAAATTCACTCTTCCAAGCTCCTCTACTTTTCCTTGATGGATGATTAATGACTAAAGATTTCCCCATAACCCTTGCTTATACCAATCTAAGCCACAAGTCAGCCTAGAACACAAATTAAATACAATTACATAAATTAAATTTCACAAGTTGGCCAATAACAACAATTAAATGCCCAAAATTGATGTCTTAGTAAAATTTCCATATCTCCTAGCTCTAAATGAATTATAACTCAAGCTTCAAACCGTAGTTATTAATCTAGGCCCTCTTCCATCTCTAAAACTTTCATCCTCTAAATCGTTGTAGAAAATTAGATACATGGCCTACAATAGGCACCAAATTCCTAAGCAAAGTTGAGCTCCTCCCAGACCATGCCGAGTGACCAAGGACCATACCGAGCTCCTAGAACATGTTGAGCTCCAAAGACCATGCTAAGTTCCAAAGACCATGCCAAGCTCCAAGACCATGCTGAGCTCTAAAGAACATGCTAAGCTCCAAGACCATGCCAAGCTCTAGGAACATACCTGAGCTCCAAGACCATGCCGAGCTCCATAGACCATGCCTAGCTCCCATAGCATGCCAAGAACCATTCCTTCTTTGACCGAGTACTATTCCAAGCACCCTCCAAAGCAACTACTAAGCCTCCTCCCATGAACTGTAAAGTAGCCATTGAGAAAATACAAGATGCTCCTGCATCAGACTCCCTAGGTAAGTAGAAAAGTGTGTCCCACACTTTGATGCCCAAAGAAAGGTCAACCAAATTCATCTTCACCAAAGGATTACACTACAATAGGGACAAGAAAACCAATCTACACATCATCCACATCTACATCATTCTGTCAAACACAAAAATCTCAACCACACAATCAGCATGCTCACTCCCAGGAACAAACTGAACATAATGCTTCAACAAAAAACCCTCATCTACAAAAACAACTTGTGAATCCACACTAGTAGCAACAAACCACACATCAGCCACAAAATCCACATCAGTAGCAACATGTAGATCTCCATCAACACATTCCAAACTCACAACCCTAGTAATCTCATTGCTCATAACAAGATGCTCTTCACCACTAACAATAATCAGATCATCCACAACCAAGTGCTTTGCACTTTCCATGTCAAACCCAACCAACTAATTATGAAAACCAATGTCCATCCCAGCATCAAAAAGGTTAAGAATATCCTCAGCAACAATCTCTAGTTGTTCTACAAGTTTTGTATCAGACTCCACAAACTGATCAACAAAACCAACCTCAACCTCACTATGCCATCTTCTCTCACAAACAAGTCTCTTAACTGACTAAAAAAATTTCTTCTGGATCGACAGACTCCAGCTCCAAAAACATCCATGGAATTCCTTCCTCACCTCATCCTTAACTCAATCAGCCAAGCTAGCTTCAAACTGTTCAAACATCTCAAAAATTTTATCAACCAAGCTAGCTTCAAACCAAGCAGACATCTTAGAAAAATTCCTCTCCACTACATCATAGAGATTCACAATCATCTTAGGGTCCAATCCTTTTGGAGCCATCCCCCAAGATCTTCATAAACCCTCTACAACAAATCCTTCCCACACTCCTTGTGACAACCTTTCACATCGCATGAATAATCAAGAACCACATCACAAGTCTAGGACCACAGATCTACAATCCAAAAACTCTCTACGATCATGCCTCAACAAGATCAGTCTTCCATCTTCACATCCATCAATCCATCTACAAGCCCTTGAATCAAATTAGATCTACTTCTCCAACCCAAGTCCTGGTGCAAATTGCCTCAACTTCGGCGATCTGTCTATACACTCAGGAACAACCTTCGCTCTGATACAACCTAACACAATGCAAGGTAGGGGAATCCCCAAAGGAGATGTCCTTTCCCCAGCTATACAACCATGTAGTAGAAATACAAGGGCAAGAAGTAACAATGTAAGATCTGATACCATATCACAACTCTTTATTTATAACACAACTATTACATGCAATGTGTCGGGCTGCAAGGCCTTCCTGGTTATGGTCAAATACAATAGCAATTACAATAAAAGTTTTGCAAGATCACTCAAGATCTAATCCAAACCCTAGCTAGTCTAGATCCACACTTTGGTAGAAACCCCAAGGAAGATCTCAACTTGTGTTTGCAAGCCCACCAATCAATCTCCTTATTTCCCAAGCCACAACTACTAGCTCTTCTCAAAATTCACTCTTCCAAGCTCCTCTACTTCCCCTTGATGGATTATTAATGACTAAAGACTTCCCCATAACACCTACTTATACCAATCCAAGCCAAAACTTGGCCCAGAACACAAATTAAATACAATTACATAAATTAAATGCCACAAGTCAGGCAACAACAACAATTAAATGCCCAAAATTGATGTCTTAGTAAAATTTCCATATCTCCTAGATCCAAATGAATTAGAACTCAAGCTTCAAACTATAGTTATTAATCTAGGCCCTCTTCCATCCCTAAAAATTTCATCTTCTAACTAATTATAGAAAATTAGATACACGGCCTAAAATGGACACCAAATTTCTAAGCAAAGCTGAGCTCCTCCCAGACCATGCCAAGTGACCAAAGACCATGCTGAGTGACCAAGGACCATGCCTAGCTCCTAGACCATGCCGAGCTCCAAATACCATGCTAAGCTCCAAGACCATGCTAGGCTCTAAAGAACATGATGATCTCCAAGACCATGTCGAGCTCCAAGAACATGCATGAGCTCCAAGACCATGTCGAGCTCCATAGACCATGCCAAGCTCCCATAGCATGCTAAGCACCATTCCTTCTTTGATCAAGTATCATTCCAAGCACCCTCCAAAGCAACTACCAAGCCTCCTCCCATGAACTCCAAAGTAGCCACCGAGAAAATACAAGATGCTCTTGCATCAGAATCACATCATCTAATCATATGGTAAACATCTTAATATAAGAATGCATAAAATAACCAACATCATCTAAACATGATATCTAAGCATTCCAATGAAAGCATAAATCACATATAAACATACCCTAGAAACCAAAAATACCAAGTAAAACATCAAGCAACGGTCACATTGGAACAATAGACTGTCTCTATACACTAGTCCCTAGTAGTGGTATTGGACCATGTTGATGGAGATAATGATCCAACCACAAATACACATAAAAAAAACCTCCATGGGTAACACTCACTCCAAATAGTAGTGATGATTGAAACCAAGATCATGTAACAAGGAAATTACTATAGGTTATAGTCAGACTCTCAATGGGTAACTATGTAGGGGCTCGCTACATGGAAAGTCACTTGGCATCTGATAGCCCAAGCTTGGTATAGTTCAGACTCCACTTCCCAATGGAAGGCTCTCACACTATATCCTCAAACCTAATTAGGTGCTCACACATTTTATTATCTTAATTTATATTACCACCCAATATTTTATTTAGTTATCGCTTGATTAAAAACTTCAGCATGCCAACCCTTAGGAAATAGTCACTAAGTTGCAGAGATAGAAGACACTTCCATGAATTCTACCCTACCCTACCCATGTGTATCCAATGATGAGTTCCTGTAGGCATGCATATTCCTCACCCAACCCCAAATAATAATAACTCCACCAAAGTACTATTGGGAGATCGAGCCTCGCAAGTTACCCAAAAAATGTACATACATGTACTTGTGTGTGGTACACCACCATCATAAAGATGATAACACAAGGACTAGACGAGAACACAAGCAGAAAATAATACTCAATTGAAAACAAGTTTAGGAGGAAAATTTTGGCACACATCCCAATGTAACATAAAAGTGCAAAAATTGAAAACTCAAAAAAATAGAAAATAAAACCCATTTGGTCTTTGGGAAAATCTAATAATTTTTTTGGTTTAGACATTGTATGTAAAAAATAACCAGTATAATGATGTGAAACCCCAAACACTCATCATGAAAAGAGGGAAAACATTCGTTCCTGAACAATCGAGTAGAACTAGCAATCAAAAACAGAGCAAAACACTAATTCTTTGCCTCCTAACAAATATCTACAAGAAATAAAAGAAGGAATGAAGTTGAGATACAAAAAATGGAGAGCCCTACCTAACAGCCAAAGGGGTAGAAATAGGAATCATCACAATAAAATAAATAATCTACAAAAGCTATTGAATATCATGAGAAAACAAGGTCTCCCCAAGCCGGATTCATTGAGACCAATCTTGTGAAGGTACCATGCTTGTAGCTCTCACAATGAATAGAAATGCAATCCTCTAGAAGAGGATTTTAGAAGCTCTGAAATTCTTAATTTCCAAAAGTGAGAAGTTAGGAATTAATTTCCTCTTTTGATACTTATTCACTTTTCGAGTGAATAATTGATTAGGGTAAATAACTAGGAAACCTAGTTAAATCCTGAATCAACCCAAACAAAAATAGGCTATTCCAAGTAATTGGAATTCATCTATGGAAAAGCTGCCTAAAATTTTAATTAAGAAGAGTAAATCCCATAAACCCCAAAATCACATAAATTTCTTAACAACCTTTGTGATAATGCAAACTGCTAAATGCACAAACATGTTCATAGGTCTAATCACATAGTGCAATTGAGTCTGGATTTATTAAATCATGGAAAGTTTTAATTCAAATAATTAAATAAGATATGTTGACATTGTAGAGATGACATTTGTAAATGTGAATAGCTGAATCACTAACTCCATGTTTCAATACTAGGGATATAAAAAATATGATCAAGTGAAATTGTATATAATAACATAGCCAAAGCAATAAATGTGTTAAATAACATAATTTAACCATTTATTCAATTATTCTGAAATGATCCCTTTTTATCACTCACGTTTGCATAAAGCATAACTAAGCAAGAATGAAGTAAATAACCATAGCATTAAATTCATCATAAAACATAATCAGAGATATGTTAGAATACTAGATAACCAGATATCATCATAAAACATATTGTCATCTACAAATGGCATCATCATGCAACTATGATCAACTAAAAAAAATAGTAATCTAACATCTATGATACTAAAATCAAGTATAACATCTGATCCCCAGGTTATCTCAAATGTAAAAAATTATGCAAGTAACAAGTATCTCTCGGATCAAAATATAACAAGGTATGGACTACAAACATGAGAGGCACTACATCCTCCCCCACTAGGCATAAAATTACTCCTAAAAGCTTGCAAAAAGATAGGGGTACAATCCTCTCAATTGTGTAGCATCTTCTTAAGTAGTAGAGGTCCAATCACTTAAGTCTTACTAGACCCTAACCTACTCTATTCCTTGACTTCTCAAAGACATTCTTTGATGTAGAAGGCTATGTATGGGATCCAAAGAAAGTTTTCTATCCTCCACCTACAAAGTGTCTCAATCAAGAACATGGGTCACATCGGAAATTTATTGTCTCAAAATAGAAGCATGGAAAACATCATTTATGTGCAATAGTCTAGGTGGCAATGTTGTCGATAAGTAATAAAACTAATCCTATCGAGGATCTCAAATGGTCTAACAAAACATGGCTCTAACTTAGAGCCTTTCCCATAATGTATGGGCTCTTCCTTGGATGCACTCTTAAAAACACCCTATTCATCAACAGAAAAGTGACAATCCAACCTATGGGCATCTGCATACTTCTTTTTCCTATCCTAAGTAGTAATAAAATGCTCTCTAGTATGAACAACATACTGCTCCATATCTTGAAGCGTCTCTAGAACTAAAAATACATGGTCCTCTAAACAATCCCAACTCAAAGGAGTATGACATGGTCTACCATACAAGGTTTGAAAAGTTGGCATGCAAAGAGAACTACGATCCCCATTATCATATGCAAACTCAACAAGGTATAAATAATCCTCCCACTTCACTTTCCTATCCATCACATACATGTGAAGCATGTATTCCAAAACCTAGTTCACTCTCTTAGTCTAACCATCAGTCTTTGGGTGATAAGTCGAACTAAAATTGAGTTGTGTGCCCAAAACATACTGGAGAGACATCCACAATGTTGAAATAAACACTGAATCTCTATCTAAAATAATCCAATAAGGGATCCCATGCAAAAAAATGATACCCTCCAAGAAAACATGCCCTACAAAAGAAGCTATGTAGGATGTCCTCATGGGTGAAAAATGTGCCACCTTGGACAACTTGTCCATTATCACCATGACACAATCATGTCATCATGATGAGATAGGAAACATTGTGATAAAATTAATAGATATTATATCCCATTTCCACTTTGGAATGGTATGTGGTTACAAAAGACCTATTGGATGCTGATGATCTTCCTTCACTCTCTGGCACTAAAGACATTGAGCAAAAAAAAAGCAACTTCACATCTCATCCTTGCCCAAAAGGACAAGTTTTTAAGATCAACATGTATCTTCTTGATGTTGAGATGTGTTGAATACAGTGCACAATGCACTTTTGACAAAACTAAGGTATGAAGATCACCTAAAAATGGTACATAGATATATCCCAAGTATCATAGTAGTGTATTGGACTCAATAACATAACTTGAAAACCTCCCCTCAAGAGTTGGTCTAGACTCAATCTCTGGCCTCACCTCTAGATCCCTTGTATCACTAGGCAAGGCCTCCAAGATATAACCCCACAACTCAACTCCCAATGAAAAAATTGATATCTCATGTTTCCTCCTACTCAAGGAATCCATGATGACATTTTCTTTCCCTTTTATGTAGTCAAAATCAAAGTCATATTAACATAGAAACTTCATCTAGTGACATTGTCATGCATTGAGGTTTGGCTGACTAAAGATATACTGCAAGATCCTATGATTGCTATGTAACTCAAACCTGTGTTCCAAAATGAAATGTATCCAATGTACAAGAGCATGCACCATGGTCACAAGTTCAAAATCATGAATGGAATAGTTAAGCTCATGGTACTTAAGTTTTCTAGACTCATAAACAATTATGTGACCATTCTGCATCAACACTACACCCACGCCTTCTAACAATTATTGGTGATTGTAAGTTGTAATTGGGCTGACTTGATAATCTGAATGGTATATATGAAAGGTCAATTTGGAATTCTAATGAGTATGAGAGAGTATGAAAGTGTATTGATTGTTTGAAGAGAAAAGTGTAATGAATGAGCATGCAAGTGTATTGATTATTTGAAGAGGAAAGTGTGAGCGAGCTTTAAGGATGGTCAGATATCCTTGAGGAGCAGCAAAGTTGTATTTGATCAGGAAGGATCTAGTGAAGTAGAAAAGAGATCTATAATCAAAAATTTAGTTGCATTTCATTCAGGTTATTTCATTGTTACTTTCTCACCATTGTAGTAGTGATTCCTAAATCTCTTAATAGAGTTGGATTAACAGCCATTTGTAAATCCTCTAACAAGGTGACAATTCCTTTGAATTGTTCTAAAAGACTTCTTGCAAGGCCAATCCTTATAGGCTGATTAAATCCTCTAACAAGGTCACACCTAATAGTATGTTTTGTAACCTTTAACCAGGTTGGCTCCTAATAGGGCTTACTTCAAAAAAGTGAAAATCAGTAGCTAGTTACTCGGTATTTTTTCCCATTTTGGGTTTCCATGTAAAATCTAGTGTCTCATGTGTTCATGTTATTTCTTTTATGGTTGCATGTTAATCTCTATGAATGTTTAAGATCTGTTAAAGCTAACATACACTAGATCTATTGAGTTACAACATTTTTTGTATGTTTACTAAGTGACAACAGTAACTAGTTTTATTAGACATCTAAGGGATCTCTGGATTTATTTTTGTGGTAACTGATTCACCCCCTCTCTCAGTTACTCCATTTATATTTCCAAAAATTGGTATCAGAGATTTTCGTGCTTGCAAGAAAGGTTTCAAGGACCTAAGCTAAAGATCAGGATGTCTTACACGAGAGAAATTCCAAGGTTTAACAGGAATAACTTTTTAGCATGGTAGGGCCTCATGAGACTTCATATAGCTTCCATTGGAGATATAGGATTGAAATACCTTGATGAAGAATATACAACTCCTAGTACATTATTTTTTAATGACATTTCTGAGAAGAAGACTCATAACACCATGATGATAGACATTGCATCTACTCTAAGCTATGAAGAATTTGATGATATCAAGGACTACAAAATTTCCTTTTCTATGTGGAACAAGCTAAAGGATATCTATGGAGGTGATGAGAATGTGAGGAGAGCCAAAGTAGAAAGCCTAAAAGGACAATTTGATCATATGAGAATGAGAGAGGATGAAAACATTGTCAACTATGTTGAGAATACCAAAACAAGTGTCAGTGCAATCAAAGCTTCTAGAGGAGATATCAAAGAAGAAATAGTTGTAAGTAAAGTTCTTAGAACATTGGTTTTGACTTATGCAATTAGAGTATCTACAATTCAATAAAGAAGATGTGAAGCAAATCATAAGATAAATTTGGATGTCATAGTAGGAAGATTGATAGCCTTTGAGCTAGATAACTATGACAATTATGTTCCAACTTCCAACAATATTGAATGTGAATTTGAAGCCAATCATTCACTCAAGGAAAAAGGGAAGAAAGTAAAGGACTCTAAGTTAGAAAGTGAAGAAGAATTAGAGAAAAGTTTTGACAGTGATCTTGAAGTTGTTGAAGTTCTACCTGCAAGGAAATATTCTAGAGGTAGAGGAAAATTCAAAGGTAAAGTTCCCCTGATCTATTTTTCATGTGAGAAAATTGGTCATATTGCAGCCAAGTTCCCAAAAAAGCAAAGCAATGATGAGAAGAAAGGTCACAAGTGCAATGGATAGAAAGATTTCAAATAATTCAAGTACAAAGGTAAGAAAAATTGTTTTATGGCTAAGGACTCTAAGGATTCTGATAATAGTGAAGATGAAATTGTTTACATTGCCGTGAAAGATGAATTTGATAATGATGAAGAAGATAAGATGGAACTTATCTCTCATGTGAGAAAAAATGATACATGGATCATAGATAATGGTTGTTCACATCATATGACTGGTGACAAAACAAAGTTTGAACATTTTGAAGACTATGATAGTGGTAGTTTAAGGTTTGGAAATAATGAACCTTGTTGCATAAAAGGAAGAGGCCAAATCTCATTAACCAAAGAACTTGTATGTGATAATGCCTATTGGGTTGAAGGACTAAAACATAATCTGTTGAGTGTGGCACAACTAATCAATATTGGATTCAAGGTGGAATTCATGCATGGGAAGGCAAGACTACTAGATGACAAAGGAAAACTAATTGGTCAGGGAAACTAACAAAAGGTAACTTGTTTTATCTTGATCTTGGTGAGTGCTCATGCTTTATTGCTCAAGTTGAAGAAAGTTGGCTATGGCATAGAAGGTTATGCCATGTGAATTTTGATAACATTGTAAAGATAAGCAAATTCAAGAAAGTAAGAGGCATTCTTGGTTTGAAGAAACTTGATGTTGGTCTATGCAAGAATTGTTAGATTGGTAAGATGGGAAAGACTAGCTTTAAAAGTAAAAACTATCAATCTAAAAATATTCTAGAAATTGTGCATACTAATTTGTGTGGACCTATTGGAATTGAGAGTTATACTAGAGAAAAGTTCTTCATTCTTTTTGTTGATGACTGCTCTACAATGATGATTGTCATGTATCTAACAAAGAAGTTAGAAGCATTTGAGACGTTCAAATGTTATTTGGCCAGAGTAGAGAAAGAAACAAGTAAAAGATTGAAATGCTTAAAATCAAACAGAGGTGGTGAATTCATCTCCAATGAATTCAATAACTTTTATTTAGAAGAGGAATCAAAATATAGGTATCAGCCCTTGGAACTCCCCACCAAAATGGAATAGCTAAAAGGAGGAACATATCTATCATGGATTGTGCAAAGACTCTAATGATTGAAAAGAACATTACAATCAAATACTGGAAGGAAGCTATCAACACTACAGTTCATACCTTAAACTGAGTACAGTTGAACGACTCATTCAAAAACCCCTATGAGTTATGGTATGGCTATAAACCTAATGTAAGTTACCTAAAAGTATTTGGAAGTAAATGTTACATTTTGAAAGAATCTAGAAAAGGAAATTTGATGTGAAGGGTGATGAAGGTATATTTTTTGGATATTCTTGGAAGAGTAAGGCATATAGATGTTTGAATTTGTCTACTCACAAAATCATAGAAAGTGCACATGTGAGAGTTGATGAGATTGTAGAAAGGACTGAAGAAGAAAGCAAAAAGGAATCAAAAGATTATAGGAGATTTTTTTTCATTGAACCTGATATAGTGCCAGATACATCTGTCAATTAGGAGACTTCTACTCATGAGTCTTCCTTGGTCACCAAGTTGCAAGAAGTTCAAACCAAGTCACAAGGATTCGAGTCATATTCTGAAGCTACTAAGCCTATGCCTATTGAGTTTGAGTAGCCAAAACTTGAAGTTGAAGGTCAAGAGGATGACAATGCAATTTATTCAAGAGGCAAGAAACTTGCATTGGCCAAGTATGTAAGGAGGCATCATGCACCAGATCAGATTATTGGAGACAAATTAGAAGGTACTATGAAAAGAAGTAAGTTGAAAGGTACTTGTTTACTTGCTAATTTTGAACATTGAAATATCAAAGATGTATTGGAAAATAAAAGTTGGATTGAGGCTATGAATGAGGATATAGAGAAAATAGAGAAGAACAAAACCTAGACTCTTGTACCTAGGCCTAAAGATAAAAATGTGATTGGAACAAAGTGGGTATTTAGGAATAAGCTGAATGAAGATGGTAAGGTATCAAGAAACAAAGCTAGATTGGTATGTAAAGGCTACTCTAAAGAAGAGAGAATTGATTATGGTGAGACTTTTACTCCTATTGCAAGATTGGAAGGTTTCAGGACCTTACTAGCATATGCAACATATAAAGGATTTAAGGTATATTAGATGGATGTCAAATCTACATTTCTCAATGGTATTCTTGATGAAGAAGTCTACATTGAGAAACTTGAAGGTTTTCTTGATCCAAACAAAAAGGATATGGTCTGCAAATTACACAAAGCATTGTATGGTCTAAAACAAGCTCCTAGAGCATGGTATGAGAGATTGCGTAACTATCTTATTCAGATTGGTTTCTAGAGAACTAATGATAATAGTAGCTTGTACATCAAGGAAAGACTAGATAACAAGATTGCTTTGGCAGAAATATTTGTGGATGACACTTTGTTTATAGAATGATGATCTATGCAAAGAGCTTTTAGAGAAAAAGAATAGAGAATTTGAAATGTCTATGTTTGGTGAGATTAAGTTCTTTGTTGGTCTTTAGATTTAGTAGAGCAAGAATGGTATCTACATCACTTAGTCTAAGTATATCAAGGAGATACTCAAAAAGTTTGGTATGGAAGATTCAAAACTAGTTGGAACTTCCATGTGTGCTAGACTAAAGCTTACCAAAAATGATGATTCAAAAGAGGTAGATCAGACCTTATATAGATCAATGATTGGAAAATTGTAGTATGTAGTTCATACAAGGCCTAATATTGCTCTTGCAGTTGGTATAGTGGAAAGATTTTTTGAAAAACCCAGAGAAAATCATATGATGACAATCAAAAGGATCTTGAGATATGTGAAAAGCACTGAAGATCATGGATTGTGATACAAATTTGGAGGAAATTTGGACTTAAAAGTGTTTAATGATGTTGATTGGGTAGGAAACATTGCTAATAGAAAGAGTACAAGTGATGGAGCATTCTTTCTTGGAAAAAGGTTGGTATCTTGGACAAGCAGAAATAAAAATTGCACATACCAATCCACAACAAAAGCAGAGTATGTTGTAGCAATAGTGAATTGTTCTAATATTGTTTGGTTTAAATAGTTGTTGGAAGGCATGAAGGTTGAGATCAAAGAACCAGTTGTTATGTTTTGTGATAATACAAGGGAAATTAACATATCGAAGAATCCAATGATGCATTCCAAACCCAGCACATTGCAATAAAATGCCACTTTGTCAAAGAATTGATGCAGGATAAATAGATCAGATTGGAATATGTTCATACAAAAGAACAGATTGCAGACATATTCACCAAGGCATTACCTAAGGATGCATTCTTGTATCTAAGAGGTAAGTTAGGGGTCATTCCCTTATTTGAAGCTCATTAAAATAAAGTTTTAGTTATCCATCAATAGGAACCAAGTTGAAAATCTATCATTTGATGCATCATAGTCATGGGAACATTGCATATGAATTAGTTCTCAAGAGACATTATTACTCATTTGGTATGTGTTGTCTTTGGCATGTGTTGTCAAAGAGGGAGAGTTTACTATCATATCTTTCTGAAATTTGTTTGAGGAAGAGTTTACTGTTTGAAGAAAAAGTTATGTAATTCCTTCACAGAGGGAGATTACTACATTAGAGAAGTTTGTGGAATAAAATATAAGAGGGAGAAAATTTTTAGTTAGAGACAGACTTTTTTTCAAGTTTCATTGTGCTATGACATGTTGTGTTACCATAAATGCCAAAGAGGGAGATTGTTGGATACAATTGTCTAATTATGTGTTATCTTTGATGTTACACAAATGTCATATCATTTATTAGTCAGTATCTACTGAGCTTAGTATGTCAACAAAGAAACTTTCTATGTCTACCAATCATTCATGGAAATTACTCTGCATAGACAGTGTCTACTAATCTCACTTGGGTGTCGAAGGAAAATGTGGTAGGAAGTAGTGTTAACCGAGCTCTCATGGTTAATGGAGGAAAGTTAGTGTTTATCGAGTTCACGCCATCTCAAAAGGATTTTGCAAGGTTCACATTTTTAACTGAGCATCTATTGGTTAACACATGAAATTGTTCTAGGAATAGTGTTTACTGAGTAGGCTCGGCCAATGAAGGATTTTGTTAATTTGAGAAATAAAGTTTAATTGTTTCAAGTACTGATTCTAGGTGACTGAGGTAATGATTATTGGTGATTGTAACTTGTAATTGGGCCAACTTGATAATCTGAATGGTATATATGAAAGGTCAAGTTGGAATTCTAATGAGTATGAGTGAGTATGCAAGTGTATTGATTGTTTGAAGAGAAAAGTGTAATGAACAAGGATGCAAGTGTATCGATTGTTTGAAGAGGAAAGTGTGAGAGAACTTTGAAGGATGGTTAGATATCCTTGAGGAGCAACAAAGTTATATTTGATTAGGAAGGATCTAGTGAAGCAGAACAAAGATCTATAATCAACAATTCAGTTGCATCTCATTCAGGTCACTTCATTATTACTTTCTCACCATTGTAGCAGTGATTCCTAAATCTCTTAATAGAGTTGGTTTAATAGCCATTTGTAAATCATATAACATGGTGATAGTTCCTTTGAATTGTTCTAAAATACCTCTTGCAAGGCCACTCCTTACAAGGTGATTAAATCCTCTAACAAGGTCACACTGAATAGTGTGTTTTGTAACCTTTAACCAGGTTGGCTCCTAATAGGGCTCACTTTAGAAGAGTGAAAATTAGTAGCTAGTTACTTGGTGGTTTTTCCCATATTGAGTTTCCATGTTAAATCTAGTGTCTCATGTGTTCATGTTATTTCTTTAATGGTTTTATGCTAATATTTGTGAATGTTTAAGATCTGTTAAAGTTAACATACACTACATCTACCGAGTTACAACATTTTCTGTATGTTTACTAAGTGACAATAGTAACTAGTTTTATAAAAATTCTAAGGGATCTATGGATTTATTTTTGTGGTAACTAATTCACCTCCCCTCTCAGTTACTCCATCTATATTTCCAACACATCACATCCAGGTATGATTTTACTTCTTATATCTACAATCTTTAAAAAATATTATCATTTGATTGTGATTAAGGTGGTCAGACATACACCTACTTTTTTTTTCTTAAACTGTTTTGTACTTTTGCATTGAAATTCCAAATTTTGACCATTTGAGTATTTTTTATAGAAAAAGGGTTAGTAGTTTAGAAATTACATTTAATTTACTATAGATTCTATTCTAACAAATTTTTGATATAAGATTCATAACTAGAATGTCAAGATCTCACATCAAGTTGACTAACATTGATGTCTTAATTTTTCATTGCCACTTAAGGCCATAGTTTGGCCCACCATGATCCTACACATACCTTTGTATCACCTTCCATAGCATCCTAATGAGGGGGTGATTGGACAAAGCCTCCCATCCTAGAGTAAACCGATGGAGGTCACTATAGAAAACCCTTTGTATGTCAAATCTATGTAGGATTCCCATCCACGCCTCCAATATGCTCCCATGAAGTGTTGCACATCAAAAGAAGTTAATTTTTGGGATTAGCCTATATTCCACACATATTTCCAATCCTTTTAGTCCTCTTTTTCAGTAATAGTATATTAGGAAAATTTAATACTAAACTCCCCATAGACATTTAGATCCTAGATAATAGAATCCTTAGCAAGGAAGGTCAATTTTTGAGTTCTTACCATTATAATATAAATCTCCTAGACAAGATTTTGGCTCAATATCACATGTTAAAATTCTTTCCACTTTCCATTTTATCTATATAATTACTTAACCATATACTAATCTAGTTTATACAAGTATTCCTCATCAAACTATATTGATTTTGGAAAAGTAGGTTACAAGTCTAACTATCCTCCCAAAATATAATCATGTTCCTATCCCTAATCACCCATTTGAGCCCATACCTTATAAATTTTTGACAATTAACAATAATGATCCATATTCTTGATCCATTCAAGAGATCATTATTAATAAGATGTTATTAAAAAGGAAAATCTCCCATATATTTAGTCTTCATGATTTTACGCCAACCTACAACATTCTAAATCAACCTCCAACCACCTTTTTCCATAAGTGAGTGATTAGATCACTAATTCTTCTCAAGTTTAACACTCCCTCTAATTTGGGTATGCAAAATTTCTCCCAAGCCACAAGTCTCATTCTAGACTTTTCCTCTATTCTTGACTGTAAAATGTTACACTAGATTTTTTTATAGTATCTCTTATCTTTCTATAAATCTTAAACAATGATAGAAAGTAAATATGAATACCTTGCAAGGAGGTGAAGAGAATTTTCTTTACCTTTCATCCAACCATCTTTCTTTGCATGCATCCCACAATCAAGTTCCAAAACTATGGAGTGACTTCCTTAACAACAAGGGGTTATCTAAGGTAGGTGTTAGGTAGAATAGCCATTTGATAATGTATCTCTTTTACGATATGATATTGCAAGGATCTTTTCATGCTAAAGAAGTAAAACTTTCTCTTACGTTAGTTGATATGTTTTCCTAAGGCCTCAACATAATTTTCAAGGAGTTCCTTCCATTAGCTAGCCTCTCTAAGTGAGTTAATACAAAAGAGAAAAGTATCATCCATAAATCGTTCCAGAACCTCTAGGGGGTAGTTTTAGGTTTAATACCCTTTATCTGGCTCTATCCTACCATGTCCATAAAATTTCTCCCAAGGACCTCTAAAAAAATGATAAACAAGTATGGGGAAAGTGGTCCCCCATCTAAGCCCTATAGAGGTGTTGAAAAAATTCCAAGGGGTATCATTAAGGAGAACAAAAAAATCAATAGAATTGACAACCTCTTTAATTAGAAGGATAAATTTCTCCCCAAATCTGAACCTGACTAGAATGTCAAAAAGGAAGTCATGCCTTATTATGTCATAAGCCTTAGAAATATTTTTTTTTTTCCATACCCAGGTTTTTACACCTCCATAGAGTGCAAGAATTCATGAGAGGTAATAACCACATCCAAAATCTATCATCCTGGGACAAAGCCATTTTGAGTTTGGCTAATAAACATGTCCAAGAGAGGCTTCATTCAATTAACAATAACCTTAGAAAGAATTCTATACACTATGTTACTATTAAAAATTTGTTCAATGCTCCCCTTAGGATTTGTGACAAGGGCTTAACCACCTCCTATGTAATATAAGTTGAGTGGCTGTATCGAAGATTGACATATGTCTCTCTTGGTGCAACAGAACCCCATTCTAACAAGTGGTATCAAATCTTGGTCACAAGTTTGAATCCTTAGACCCTTGGGTAACACTAAGGGGGAGATTGTAAGAAATTTCTTCAGTGCTCCCCTCAGGATTTGTGACAAGGGTTTAACAATTTCTTGTGTACTATAAGCTGATTGGTTGTATTAGGCATTGACAGATCAATCTTTTAGTGCAACAAAAATCCCATTCTAATAGTTACAAAGGCTTATGGGTCTAAAATCCTCAATCTTATTTGGTTTTCCAATTTTAGGGACCATGATAATATAAGTCTACTTAAGCTCCTTCAATAATATTCCTTTATTAATCAAATCTCTATTTGCATGGGTCAAGTCATACTTTATGATTTCCCATAATTCCTTAAAAAAGAAGGTGGGAAGTCATTTGTGCTCGAGGCCTTGAATCCCCATGGAGAATACAACCTCTCTCATTTCCTCAATAACCACCAGCCTTATTATGTCTTGGTTCATACCCTCATACACCACTGGGGTGATGATCCTCAATAACTCCTCACTCTTATTTTGGTTTTGAGGAAGTGTTGGTTGGTTGTAAATGTGTTGAAAGTATTTGGAATTCTGACTCCCCAAGTCTACTTCCTCAATAAGCTCCCTATAATTATTATCTTCCATCTTGGATATGGTCTTTTTTTTTTTTGTTAAGAGGTTGATTGTTAGAAAAAAGAAGTGTTCATGTCCCTTTTAGTAAGCCACTAGACTCGAGATATTTGTTTCCAAATAATCTCCTCCTTTCCCATAACTTCCTCACAATTATTTCTTAGTTCTCTTCCTTCTTTGTTAATTTTATTAGAGTAATCCCCATTGGCCATAACATTCTGCAAATCTTTGAGCTCTTTCTCATTTTCCTTTTTTTTCTTGAAAATGTCTCCAAAGGGTGATTTTCTTGCCCACATACCTCTCTTTTAATGTTATCAAGTTTGGATTGACTATTTATACATAGATATTCCCTCTACCCAAATATTCCATGGTTTTTTAATGCACCTCACTAAATTGGGCGTGCACATTCCACATAATCTCACATCTAAAGGGTTTATGACCTAGAGAGTTATGTATGGCACAAATAAACATGATCATGGAGTGATTAGAAATTATCCTCAAAAATTCTTGAAGGAAAGAGAAGGGGAGTATATAACAACATGTAAAAATTGGTACTATATCTAACCTTACCTAGATAAGGTTATTACCCATCCTATTATTAGACTAAGTGAAAGGAGAAATTTTTATGTCAACATAAAGGAGGTCATTATGCAAGAGGAAGTCATTCATATCATACATAGTATCAAAGTGATCCTCCGAACTTCTCATAAGGATAGAGGGGTGAGATAAAGTCACCCAAATCGATAATATTATCATCCTAAAGAGAACTTATGGCCCTAGAGGCCTTCTCCTAGACCTAAAGCCTTCCACCTCTAGTGTTGGGGCACATAAATTAAAGAGGAGAAATCTATAAGTTTTTTCATTAAACTCTATAGAAAGGAAGTGGGGATTCGAGAGACCCTACCTACCCATTACCTTATTGGAGTCCCACATAGAAATGATACCTTCGAAAGCACCAATCACTTCCTTATAACAAAAATTAGCACCAGACCAGATGAAGGCTACCACACTTTCAAAGTTCTTACAAGTCATCTTAACCTCCTAAATAAGAATGATATCCACTTTATGCTTAGCTAGCATCTGCTTAATAACACATTGTTTCCTAGGGATAATTAGCCCCATCACATTCTAGTAAATAATATTCATTTTATACGTTTCTTTGTATCTTCCAAGGAAAGTTGAGTACCTTGAGCAATGTCCCTTGTAGTTGCTTTAATCTCACTAGTCTTCTATGGTAGCCTCCCAGTCTTAGAATCTAAGCCCATGTTAGCTTTAACTACTTTATGAGACTTTCTTTTCATGATATTATAACCCACATTAGGGTCCCCCATAGAAAACATGGGCATTGATCAATAGTCTAGTTTGGAAATGGATGGGGAAAACACATCCTTAGTGACCATAAGAGCCACTACCAATGAGCTAATAGGAGAAAAAAAAATCCCCCCACAACTTTTGATCTATCTCCCTGTCATCATGATTATCGAACTTGCAATTTTTTGAATCCCCCCAATGATATTGGGGCTCAAATTTAGAGGAGCATTTCAGACCCTCTCTAGGTAAATCACTTCCTTCCCCTCCAAATTCATGGCATGGCCAACCATTGGGGTATGCATCCTCAATGAAACTAAAGAAATCTTTTCTAAATTTAGAATCCCATCTACTAGGATTTCACCTTCTTCTAGATACTCTTAAGGCTATTCCCTTCCTTCTTTTTCTAGTGAAGATACAATCTTAGTGTAATGAAATAACTTGCATAATAGAAGAAATAATATTAAATATTATATAAATACTTGATAATAACTTTGAATAATAGGCCACTTTGAGGGGGCAACCTCCAAATTTATCCAATCAGATAACACTTCATAATATGATCCTAAAATAAGATTGGCAACCTCCTATATATAACGAATTATGCTTAGGCTGAATAGACACAACACTACATAACACCTAGGCCCATCTACCTAACTAAATAATTATATAATAATGATAACATGACTTCATTAAGGATTAAGATCACCATAACTTGACTATTCATAACCCTATATACACCAATATTAAGGGAGTAGCATGCCCCCCTCTTGAAAGAAGTATTGTTCTCAATGCTAACCAAGTGTTGAATGAACTCCTCATCCTCCCATGTGGCCTCTTCAACTAGTATATTCTTCCATTGGATGACATACTGGGTGAGGGTTCTATTCCTCAACAACTTTGTGCATGTTTGAAGAATGAATCGAGTTCCAAAATTAATCATCCTTCTTCATCAAGCTCTAGTAGTACTATTTGAGTAGGAATATTCTACCCAATTCCCTTCTTCAATCAAGAAACATGAAAAATTGGATGTATCTTTTTTGTTGGTAGCAACTCTAGCTTGTAGGAAACACTACCAATTTTTTGCATGATTTGCTATGGTCCATAATATCTTGGAGACAACATGTTATATATATATATTTTTTTTAAGTTCATTAAGGTTTTTTTATAAGGTTGTAATCTTAAGAAGACCCAATCCCCAACTTCAAAATTTCTTTCACTATGATTTTTGTTTTCTTGTTGTTTCATTCAATTTTGCGTCATAGCTACATTATCCTTAGGTCTTAAAAGTACCTCTTGTTGATGAAGATAGTGGTCCTCTACTACATGAAATCTTGGTGAAACCTTTAATGATGATGTGATGGAAGGAGGATGGTATCCATAAAGTTCCAAAATTGAGACATTTTTCATGAGATATGAAATGAAGTATTGTACCACCATTCTACAAGAGGTAGCCAATCTACCCATTGAGATTGTTTCTTTGAAGTGAAAAAATGTAGATATCCTTCCAAACATTTATTAAAATTCTATTGGTTGATAGTTTGTTCTCCTATTACATTTTATAATTTTGACTCATTATTACCCAATGTTTTGGAGATACAAAAGGATGTTACCGAAAAATGGATTGTTGTATGTGTTCTATTAGTGCCTGGTAAATTACAAGACACAACTCTCTTAATAATTTCAATGACATGCAATGAATATGTCTTTATCAGACCAGAAGTTTTGACAAAATTAAGCTCTTAACATAAGAGTAGTAAAGGATAACCAAATTGTTTGTAGACACAAAACATTCAAGAAAAATGAATTTTAATAACCAATCACACTCAATGGAAAGACTACAGTATATTATCTTGAGATGTCCAACTTTTACTCCTATTCTAAATGCAGATTTAACTTATCTAAATGCAAAGAGGAATGGAAGAGGAGATACACATCAGCATAAATAGAATTGCTTTCACTACTAGAATTAAATGAAATGGAATTCAACAAGTTACTAATAGATTCATACATATCTATCTTTAAATTCCCAATGAATTTATCTAACATGTTATAAAAGAAGCAAGAGATGAAGTAGAATCATACATGAAGAAGTAAATAGAATCACCTATATTGCAAACAACAAAGTGAAATGGAATCCACTTGATTATCATAGAATCATATATTATTCTCCTTAAACTCTCAATGTAAAACTAATCTATGCATGGACCACAAAACATGACAAGAAAAAAGGGTAAATTATGGAATTACAAACCCATTCACCATCAAGTTTTCTTACCTTTGTGTTGATATTTGATTGAAAGGATCATTTGAAAAGAGATTGTTAAGAAGGAGATTGTTGAAGAATACTATGTGCTTCAATCATTGTTTTGTCACTGATGTCAAACTTGCTATTTTCTAGTAAGACAATTGCTTACAAGATTCAAGTACTATCACCTATTTGATTGATGAGGAGGATTTGATCAATAAAATGTAACAAAAGTAGCTAGAGGAAAGATCAAGTTATGATTATGTAATGAAGTACAAGGATTAGTTAACATAGTGATAACATGATGTATTGATAATCTACTTAAGGTTACAAAATTTCTAGCTACACTTAGAAAGTTGAGAAGAATAAGTTAAATAAAGTTTGTCTGCCAAGCTTAACCGAGTGGATAGTAGGTGCCAAGAAAAGGTAGTGCAAGTAGAGTAGAAAGTGAGTTGGAGCCAAGTGAGAAAATACTAGTGGATGCTGAGAAAAATAGTAGATGCCAAGTAAATTTTAGTTGATTCCAAGCACCAATAAAATCTGGTTGATGTTGAGTGATTTTAAAGTTGATGTTGAGTAACATAGTATGTGGCGATAATAAGAAGACTAATAATGCTAAGCTACTACAATATAAAAAAGATCAAAGATTTGCCAAATAAAAGATAATAAGTTTATTTTCTTCAAACTTGTGAACTAGGAAAAAGATAAGATTGATGAGCTGGTGGCTCAGAATTTGATGTAAACCATTTTTAGGTGAATTAAAATGGATTTTAGGTGAAGTCTCTATAATAGACAAGATATGGGGTACATATATTGTATCCTACCTAATCCATCCAAAACCCTAATTTAGATGATGGATAAATAGCGAGAAAATATTCTAATTTCCTTTATAGAGGAATGTTTGGTCATGAAGACAAAGAGTTAAAGAGGTTGTTTTCATAAGAGAGAACCTAAGGAGGAGAAGGAATTAAGGGTTTTGCTTCATCATGTGACCCAAGAGAAGTGTCTAGAATGGCATACCAAGAATGAAGGTTGAAGGAGATGAATGCTTGAAGGGTGAATAAGCTATCAGAGTTGTAAATTATGAAAGCCAAGAAAAATTTAGGAATGAATAGAGATCTGTAATTTGCAAGTGAAGTTGTAAGTTGTATCATATCAAAGCTCTACTGTTACTCTCTAACAATTGTATCAGCTTAGGGTAAATCCTTTGGATTAAAGTTGACCTAACAGTCATTGGAAAATCCTTTAATAGGGTGGCATTCCAAGTGAATGGTCTAAATTCCTCTAACAAGGCTCACTTTTAGTAGGGTGATTGAAATTCCTTAATCAGGTCACATTTAATAGTGTGTATTGTAACCTTTAACAAGGTTGGACTATCATAGGGCATCACTTCAGAAGAGTGAAAAGGAGTATCATGTTACTAGTGGTTTTTTCCAAATTGGGTTTCCATATTAAATCATTGTGTCGAATGTATTGTGTTTCAAGATTTACATTTTTGCAAGTTGATTAGATAATAACATATAAGTCTTAGTAGATATACAATGAATTCATGCATGGGTATGAATTTTTTATAGGTTCAATGAATTGTGAAAAAGATTTAATTTTGTACATTTGGACCTTGAATAATTGATTCACCCCCCCTCTTATTTATTCTAAAAGAATTCCAACAATTGGTATTAGAGCCATCAGCTTAAGAGTACTAGTTTTAAGGTACTAGAAGCACAAAGATCAAGATGTCTAAAAGAGAAGTACCCAAGCTCAATAGAGATAACTTTCCTGCATGGAAAAGTTTGATGAAGAAACACCTTGGAGGACTTGGAGATTATGCACAATCTTCCATTGTAGTGGAACATGTTGATCTAGTAGGAGCCCTAACTACTAAAGATATGAAGAAAAAGAAAGAACACAATTAAGCAATGTTGGAGATTGCCTCTGCCCTAAGCTACGTCAAATTTGATGATATCCAAGGATGTGACACTATAAAGAAGATGTGGGATGCCTAGCCAAGTTTGAGAGCCTCAAAAGTAAGTTTGATAACATGAGAAAGGAAGAAGTTGACAATATTGCTCAATATGTTGCTAGGATAAAAGAAGTTGTTAGTGCAATAAAAGGTGCTATTGGTCAAATAGATGATGATACTATGCTAAGTAAAGTCTTTAGAACATTACTACTTGTTTATGCTATTAGAATTTCTACAATCCAAGAGTTGAGATGTATACCAGGAAATAATCTAATGCTTGAACATCTGGTAGATAGACTCACTGCTTTTGAGCTATCTAATTTTGACAATTAAAAATCAAAGAGTCTTGAATCAGCTTTCAAAGCTAAATTTTTATTGAAGCATTGTAAGGAGGTAAAGAATAAGAAGAAAAGAAAGATAAAATATGCATCTAGAGACAATAATACAGATAAGGAAGACATTAAACAATTGGAAGCATTATTGGCAAGAAGATTTCATAGAGGTAAAGGCAAGTTACCCATGATTTATTTTAATTGCAATGAAACTGGTCATATTGTTGTAAGATGTATACAGAAGAAGAACTACAAAGAAGGAAACAAGCCAAAAAATAGAAAAGAAGATGACAATAGAGATTACAAAGACAAAGGCAAGAAGTCGTGCTACATTGTTGATGAAAATGATTCTAATGAACATGATGATGAAGTGGTATATGTTGTAATGATTGAAAAATCTTATGAGGATGAGGAAACTACACTTGTGACTTGTGTGAATGAGAATGATAGATGGATCATTGATAATGGATTCTCACATCACATGACTAGAGATAAAAGTAAGTTCATTACCTTAACTTGTTATGATGGAAATAGAGTACGATTTGGTAATGATGCACCATGTTTGATAAAAGGAAAAGGGTCTATCAAACTAACATAAAAGATTTCATGTGACAATGCTTACTATGTTGAAGGATTAAATTATAACTTGTTAAGTGTGTCACAACTAAATAATCTAGGATGCAAGGTTGAATTTGAAAACAAAACTACCAAGATATATGACACAAATGGGAAGTTGATTGGAAAAGATGATCAAACTAGAAGTAGTCTATTCTATTTGAATATAGAGGATGCTACTTGTCTTATCACAAAACTTGATGATGTATGGCTTTGACACAAGAGATTATGTCATGTAATTTTTGATAATTTGGTTAGTATTAGTCACATGAAAAGAGTTAGAGGATTGCCTAAGTTGAAGAAACTTGATAATAATGTGCAAACAATGTTAGTTAGGAAAAATGTCAAAGTCAAGCTTTAAGAGTAAAGCTTATACCTTTAAAGAAATACTAGAGATTGTTCATACTAACTTGTGTGGACCAATTGAGGTGCAAAGCTACAAAGGTGATAATTACATAATGTTATTTGTTAATGATTACTCTAGGATGATGACAGTCATGTTTTAAAAAAAAAAATCTAATACTTTTCAAATGTTAAAGTGATACTTGGCAAGAGTTGAAAAAGAAACAAGTAAGAGTCTAAAATTCTTGAGATCAGACAGAGGAGTAGAATTCACTTCAAATGAGTTTGAGATGTTATGTAATGACAGAGGAATCAAAAGATAGATATTTGTACCTAGGACCCCTCCACAAAATGAAATTGTTGAAAGAAGAAATAGGTCCATATTGGATTGTGCCAGAACACTTATGATGGATAAGAATGTTGCTCTAAAATACTAGAAAGAAGCTATAAGTACTACTATATATACCTTGAACCATGTGCAAGTCAAGAAAGGTACTCATTCAACACCTTTTGAACTATGGTATGGATATCCACCTAATGTAAAATACTTTAAGGTATTTGGAAGTAAGTGTTACATTCTTAAAGATGTTAGGAATGGGAAGTTTGATGAAAAAAGTGAAGAAGGTATATTTCTTGGATACTCCACAAGAAGAAAATCCTATAAGTGTTTAAATGCTAACACTAACAAAATTGTGGAAAGTGCAAATGTGAATTTTGATGAATTCATAGAAGTACATGAGGCTGAACCTATGAAAGAATTAGAAGAATACAAATCATTTGTATACCTCTATGAAGATGCTAAAAATCAAGTTGCAAACCAATAGCAAGTCTCAATAACTACTGAGTCACAACCTATGAATGTTGAGTTGCATTTAGGAACTAAGCTACATTCAGATGCTGAGTTGCAGAATGATGAAAATGCACATTTTGATTCTGAGGTCATTATACATGAAAGAGATGTTGAGATACCTATCAAAGATGCACACAATGACTTTGAAGTTGAAACACAAAATGTGGAAAAAGGAGCTGAGCCAAGATTGTCTAAATATGTCAAAGGACATCATCCTCCTAATCAAATTATTGAAAACAAAGATGCAAGGCCAATGATAAGAAATAGATTGAAGAGTGAATCATGTTTTTTAAGCATGAAGGGGCCCAAAATAGTGAAAGATGCATTAGAAGATGATGACTGGTACAAGGCCATGGAAGAAGATATTCAACAGATAGAGAAGAACAAAACATGGAGTCTAGTTCCTAGACCAGAAGACAAGAATATGATTGGCACCAAGTGGATATTCAGAAACAATCTAGATGAGAATGGTGAAGTGGAAACAAACAAAGCAAGATTAATTTGAAAAGGATATGGACAAGAAGAAGGAATTGACTATGGTGAGACATTTCCCTTGGTTGCAAGAATGGAAGGAGTGAGAATTCTACTTGCTTATGCTACATACAAAGGTTTCAAAGTTTATCAAGTGGATGTTAAATTTACATTTTTGAGTGACATACTAGAAGAGGAAGTCTACATAGAATAGCTAGAAGGATTTTTTAATGAAAATAGTAAAAATATGGTATGTAGACTGGACAAAGCCCTATACGAATTGAAGCAAGCACCAAGAGCATGGTATGAGAGACTTTATACTTATCTTGTGAAGATTGGATTTGAAAGAATTGATGATAACAACAATCTGTATATGAAGACAGAAAAGGAAAAAGGTATACTATTATCTAAAATATTTGTTGATGATATCATATTTGGAGGACAAGATGCATTGTATAAAGACTTTGCATATTAGATGAAGCAAGAATTTGAAATGTCTATGTTTGGGGAGATCAAATTCTTTGTGGGATTACAAGTATATCAAATGAAGTATGGAATATACATCACTTTGTCAAAATATGTCAAAAAGATATTGAAGACATTTGGACTAGAGGATTCCAAACCTATAAGTACACCTATGGTGACAAGACACAAGTTGTTAAAGAATGATGATTTAGCTAAGGTAAATCAATCATTATATAGATCCATGATTGGAAAATTGCAATACATAGTACATAGTAGACCTAATATTGCATTAGTTATGGGGATAGTGGCAATATTCTCTGCTAATCCAAGATAGAATCACTTGATGGCTATGAAAAGAATAATGAGATACTTGAAAGCAATAGAAGAGTTCGATTTATATCACAAGAAGAATGAAATGTTTGAACTAAAAGTATACACTGATGTTGACTGGGTTGGAAACATTGGTGATAGAAAGAGAACCAATGGAGGAGCATTTTTCTTAGGCAAGAGACTGGTTACATGGACAAGAAAGAAAGAAAGTTGTACTTTCCAATCTATTACTGCAGAAAAATATGTTGTTGCTACTATAAATTGTACAAACATTGCATGGATCAAACAACTACTCAAATGAATGAAGGAAGAAATCATAGAACCGGTGACACTTTGTTGTGATAATACAAGTACTATCAATATATCAAAGAATTCAATGATGCACACAAAGACAAAGCACATTGCAATCAAGTATCACTATGTAAGAGAGTTAGTTCAAGACAAAGAGATGAAGATGGAATATGAGAACTCAAAGGAGCAAATTACTGATATCTACACAAAACCATTACCTAAGGATGCTCATGAGTATGTAAGAGGTAAGCTAGGGCTGATACCCCTATCAAAGGCTATGTAAGAAACATAGGGAGTGCATTGCTTCAAACAAGCTAATGTTCATATAATATAATTTGATGTAGTGGATCTTACTTTAGGAACTACCTAAAGTAATCATATAACTAAAACTTCAAATCAATCACAAGCAAAGTGACAGAGGGAGAAAATGAGGAAATTACAAAAGCTCATATCTACATATATTAAAAGATGCCAAGTGTTTGGTATATGTCTTTGGCATTATTGTTAAAGAGGGAGAAAGTACATTAAATTGATCAAGTCCAAGAGGAATAGTGGAGAAAGTACATAATTTGATGATCAAGAGGGAGAATTGAAGAAAGTCCTAAACTGATCTACTAATCAGAGAGGGAGAAAAATATCAAAAATCAAAGTCAAAATAGAGAAGGAGAAAATCAGAGAGCTAGAAAGAAAGAGGGAGAAATCATAATCTACCTAGTAAGAGGGAGACATAGAATGGTTATTCAGAGGGAGTTTTAAGGAAGAGATTTTGTAACCTAATCAGAAGATTGAAGTAGTTGAAAGAGGAATACAAGGAATACAATTTCTTTCTTTGGTATTGTCTTACTATCTTAATCTAGTCAATTTGGTTGAACAAGATGTCCATCATTTAATGATATAGGTTGATCAGTTTGGTTTTCCATTAATGCCAAAGAGGGAGATTTTTAATATTTGATTGAAACAATCATTTAAAAAGAGATTGTTATGAAGGAGATTTTTGAAGAAGACTATGTTTTTAAATTATTATTTTGTCACTAATGTCAAACTTGCTATTTTCTGGTAAGACGTTTTCTTACAAGATTCAAGTACTGTCACTTAGTTGATTGATGAGGAGAATTTGATCAATAAGATGTAATAAAATTACCTATAGAAAAGGTTGAGTTATGATTATGTAATGAAGTACAAGGATCAATTAAGATAGTCATAACATGATGTATTGATAATCTACTTAAGGTTACAAACTAGCTAGCTATATATAGAAAGTTTAGAAGAATAAGTTAAATAAAGTTTGTCTGCTAAGCTTGACCGAGTGGATAGTAGGTGCCGAGCAAAGTTAGTGCAAGCCAAGTAGAAAGTCAGTTGGAGTTAGGTGAAAGAAAATGATAGTGGATGTCGAGAAAAATAGTAGATTCCAAGTAAATTTTAGTTGATGTTGAGAAATGTAGTATGTGTCGAGCATCAGAAGATTGATAATGTCAAGCTATTTTATTATGAAAAAGATCAAAGATTTTCCAAATAAAAGCTATCAAGTTTGTTTTCTTGGAACTTATGAACCAAGAGGAAGATAAGATTGATGAGCTAGTGGCACAAAATTTGATGTAAACTATTTTTATGTGAATTCAAATGGATTCTAGGAGAAGTTTCTAGAATAGACAAGATATGGGGTGGATACATTATATCCTACCTAATCTATCCAAAACCCTAATTTAGATAATGGATAATGAGTGGGAAAATATTCTAATTTCCTTTATATAGGAATGTCTAGTCATGAAGCAAAAGAGTTAGAGAGGTTGGTGTCATAAGTGAGAACCTAAGGAGAAGGAATTAAGGGTTTTGCTTCATCAAGTGACCCAAGAGAAGTGTATGCAATGTCATACCAAAATGAAGGCTTAAGGAGATGAATGCTTGAAGGGTGAACAAGCTATTAGAGCTACAAAGTATGAAAGCCAAGCAGAATTAAGGAATGAACACAGATCTATAATCTATAAGTGAAGTTGTAAGTTGTATCAAATCAAAGCTTTACTATTACTCTCTAACAATTGTATTAGTCTAGGGTAAATACTTTGGATTAAGGTTGACCTAATAGTCATTGGAAAATCCTTTAACAGGGTGGCATTCCAAGAGAATTGCCTAAATTCCTCAAACAAGGCTCACTTTTAATAGGGTGATTGAAATCCCTTAACTGGGTCACATTTAACAGTGTGTATTGTAACCTTTAACAAGGTTGGCCTTTCACAACACATCACTTTAGAAGAGTGAAAAGGAGTAGCATGTTATTGGTGGTTTTTCCCAAATTAGGTTTCCATGTTAAAACATTGTGTCAAATGTGCTAATGAATGTGTTGTGTTTCATGATTTACATTTCTGCAAGTTGATTAGATAGTAACATATAAGTCTTAGTAGATATACAATGAATGCATGCATGGGTGTGAATGTTTTATGGGTTCACTAAATTGTGAAAAAGGTTTTATTTTGTACATCTCGACCTTGAATAATTGATTCACCCCCCCTCTCAATTCTTCTAAAAGAATTCCAATACTTTGTATTATTAGAAGAAAATACATTTATAGTTTTTTGTTATTCTTTAGTTCAGCAAAGAAAAAGTCACAAATAGAAGAGAAAATGAGAATAAAATCTGAAATCATATAAGGATAGGGACACGTGGCATCTTTTCCATCAAACATTCTAAATTTTTGATATTCCTAAAAACACACCATGACTATTCAACTTCTTGCAAGCTCAAGAATCCTATAAAAATCATTGATTTCTTCATATTATGTTGTTTGGTTCCAAGTTCATATGATTCATATTCCAACAATCACCACCATTTTGAATTCTCATCGTTGATTTGAAATCAACAGTCAAGATTAAATCATGAGAAACCCTTCATGTCTTTCCCTTTGTACTTTCCTCCATGGGTCCCTTTGCGTACACATGTCAAATTATTGTTACCCCACTTTAGTTATCTTTCATACATCTCTAGAAAGTTGGAATATAAGTATCATTTATCTATTGAAATCTAATGGTTGGGATTGAAATCTCTAAACTCTCTTTATTGTCACATCATCACAACTATCATTCCTTCACTGCCTTCATTCGATTTGATTTTTCACTTTGTCACTATGTTGACTCAAGGTTCCTTTTAACCCTCTATGAACATGTGAATGCCCAAATGTTTAATTGCTGCAATTAACTCTTTATTTTCTTGTCAAAAGAATGAAATTTCATTCCTTCAATATCTACATTCATTTGATGATAAGATTAACCATTATCATTATCACCAGGTCACAACTTAACATATTTCCTTTTTAATAACTATAGTGACTTGATGACAACTTCTCATTAACTATGATTGTAATTTTACAACATTAAATTTGACTATCTTTAACTACATGCGACCTTGTGATGATCATTGATATCCAAGATTGGATGACTAAGATTAAGTTTTCATTTCATGTATATTTTCATGTCACATGTTCACAACTTCATTCGATGCTTTCCTTTGATGAGATAATGTGATGACTAGCTCCCAGGTTGACCTTGACTTTTTTTGAAGATTACAACCTATAAATTTCATTTGATGTTTGAACCTATGATGATGCAATTGATTTTTTTCTACAACTTCACAAATTTGAAATTTCTTATCCTTTGCTAACCTATGATCATGTGACAACACAATTCTTCTACTTTCACAACGTTAACCAGAGTTTATCCTTTAATCCTTGAGATTTTGTGCAATTTTCTTCCTTTCACTCAGTCATGACCTTAACCTAGGTTTTGCATTAATCATTAGTAACCATGCAATTTTCATTCATATGCAACTTTGCAACTTGAAAGCTCTAGACCACATGATTACCAGTGATGGTGCAATGACCATTTGACACTGACTATTTACTATACTTCATAGCATTATATTTGACTATCTTAATCTACATACGACCTAGCAATGACTATAGATTTCCAAGATTTAACATTTGAGATTTCAAAATGCCTTCAATATTAATTTTCTCTATAATGCAATCCCATTAGTTTGATGTGCCATTTTCTCATTTTCCAACATTTGATAAAATTTAGTCATCTATGAAAAGTGGAGAAACACGCATCATAGATTCTTAGAGATTTGATAGCTAAATACATTCAAATTTGCATGTCCCTTCTATCATTCATTTGATACCTATGCTCAGCGTGATGTTGCATTGATTGCTTCATTCTTGATGTTAACATTTCTGTAAGGTCATAACATTAAATGTAAATGACATTTCAAATATGTGATGATGTGATTAACATATTTTTCTGCTATGATGCTTAAGTCTTTATTGAAGGTACCAAAATGTCAATTCTTTTGATGTGACAATGTGATTCTTTTATTTTTCTCAATCACTGCCTTAACCCTTAACTCTTCATTTAACGCTAAGACCATGCATCTCTTTTTTTTCACTCTATCACAACTTAAACCATAATTTACTTTGACTTTCTCATGATGATGTGATGATCATTGATTTTCCAAGATTTGGCAACTAAGATTAGGAAGACTTTAATATATCATTTTTCTTTACAGTGTGGGTCCCTTATTCCATGTGTCTAGTTCCCATATTCCTACAATGATCATCCTTCATTCATCTATGAAAAGAGGGAATATGATCTTTGTTGATTTGCTTAGATCTGATGGCTAGGAAGACGCATCATTAAACACTTATAATTCCATCTTAAAACATCATCTATCAATCTGACCTTCATTTGACCATATGAACTTAATCTCTATGTCATTTGACTTGTCAACTAACCAATGATGTACATTCTTTCATTAGTTTAACTTTTTGCCAACTCACGTAGCTTGTCATGATCTCATCTAAACCATCCATTTATTGAATCGATGACAAACATTAATGAATCTTTCATTTCAAGGGTTTTCACCATTTTCAGCAATACAAACTACTTCCTCTATATTTAGATCTTGATCATCTGCAATATCTTCCATGAAAACTAGAATATCGCATGAATCCTTGTCTTTAACATGATTTTAAGAACAAATAAAGATGGATCATTCAAAAATCTAGACCTTCTTCTCATCGAGAAATGCATAACAAACCCTCCCAAAATTTAGTCACCTAGCCATGGACTAGTGCATTTCTCATTTTATTTCCCACATTAGGTTACCTCAAAGGAATGATGAGAAGAGAGGCCATCCTATGGGAAATCTAGACTCAGACTCAAGACTTTAACACTTGACTTGACTCAAACCCTAAAGAAAAATATATGAACTAAGACTTGGGCAACACAACCTTAGTTTTCCCATTAGATTGAGGATGGTATGAAGAAATATGAGCCAATTGAGTACCCAAACATGAGAATAAATCTTTCCAAAAGTGACTAATAAAGATAGGATCATGATCACTAACAATAACCTTGGGTGTACCTACATGTAGCTTTTGGATATTCTCCAAGAAAACATTTTCCACTAGTTGAAAAAGAATGTGATAATGCAATGAACTATACATATTTAGTGAGTTGATCAACTACTACCATGATTACATTATGACCTTTAGATTTGGGAAGCCCTATGACAAAGTCCATGGATACCTCTTCCCAACATTGGCTAGGAATAGATAATGGCGACAAGAGACCTAGTGTCTTAACTATCTCCCCCTTATTTCTTTGAAAAAACAAACATTTGGCCACAAATTTTTGTACATCACCTTTTAGCCCTTCCCAAAATAATCTTTCTTGACTCGATGATATGTCTTCAAAAATCCTAAATAGCCACAAATTGGAGACTCATGTAGTTCTATGAGAATCTTGTTAGAATTTCTTTAGAATAACTGGGGGGGTGAATCAATTATTCAAAGTCCAAATGTCCTATTGAAACTTTTCTCTTAATAGAGTGAACTATTCCAAACATTATCTTTTCAAATTATCAAGTTACTGTAAATTAACATGCAAGTATGACACACAAGAAATCAACACATAACATAGTGATTTATGTGGAAACCCAATTTAGGAAAACCCACTAGTAACATGCTACTTAATTCTTACCCTTCTAAAGTGATGCCCTGTGAAAGGCATGTGCTATTAAAGGCTTACAACACACACTGTTAAATGTGACCTTATTAGAGGATTTAACCACCCTATTAGAAGTGGGCTTGGTAAAAAGACTTTAGAACATTCACTTGGAATGCCACCCTGTTAAAGGATTTACAAATGGTTGTTAGGCCAACCTAAGTCCATAGGATTTTCATATCTAATACAATTGCTAGAGAGTATTAGAAAATCTTGACCTAACTTCAACATACAACTTATCTTGTAGATTTCAGATCGCTTCTCAGCTCATATCCTTGCCCAACCTTCTATCTCTACAACTCTTAACTGCTTGCCTTTTCTTTCAAGCTTTGTCTTTTTGAGTCTCCATACTCAATGTACCAGTGCAATCATCTCTTCATGACCACTCTTATAAGTAGAGCCTTTGTGCTCTTCCCTCTCCTAGATGTCTCCTTCTTGATACCCTTTCAATCACTTCGTAGATTTTTGGCACTTCTGTAGCAACGGGATCAGCAGCACTCTGCTTCTTGGTCTATGACTTCTTAAATAGAAGTCTTGGAGTACCTTTTCCTACTTGATTCTTCCATTTTTCAATTTCAATTCACATGGATTAGGTAGGATACATTGTATCTATTCCATATTTTGTTTCCTTTAGAAACTTCTTGAATAATTCATTGGAATTCGCCCAAAAAAATGGTTTACATAAGATTCTATGCCAACAACTCATCATCCTTATCATCAAATCTTGTTCACAAAATTCAATGCAAACACTATGTTAACTCAGATTTGGAAAATCTCAATCATTTGAAATAATTTTGTAGCTCAACACTATTGAAATACTAGTGCTCAGCACATACTGTGTTACTTGGCATTAACTATGCTTTTCCTGATGCTCGGCACTTGAAGATTACTCAGCACATACTGAAAGTTTTCTGATGCTTGGCACCTGATCTTTACTCGGCACTTGAAGATCACTCAGTATCAACTAAGAATTTTGTTACCTAGCTTTAACTGACTTGATCGGCACCTTCTGATGATCAAAGTTAAAGCTTTGCAATCAACCTTGTTACAACTTCTTCCTCCAATTTATCTAAGTGTGACCAACCTCTATATCTTTGAGTTTTTCATAAATACATTACTTGACCATTGTCTTAACTGATTCTTGCACTTCATTACAATATCATAACTCAACCTTTCCCTTAGGTGCTCTTGTTACATCTTGTTGATCAAATCCTCTTCGTCAATCAACTAAGTGATAGTGCATGAATCTTGTAAGCGAATATCATCCCTACATATAGCAGGTTTGACATCAATGGAAAAATAATGATTGAAAACAATCTTTTACAACAGTCTCCCTCTTTGATCTTCAACAACAATGAGCTTCTCAACCAGATTTCCAATAATCTCCCTCTTTGGCATTGATGGCAAACCAAATTGATCAGCCATCAGACTAAACTATTCCACCAAAAGCTTACTAGGTTAGAACAACAAATCAAATGCCAAAAAGTAAGTTGTAACATCACATCTTTATTTCACTTCTCCCTCTTTGCTGCTATATCTATATTATTCCTCCTTTTCTATTTTGATCAACCTCTAAAATCTCCCTCTACTTCTTTGATCCTTTTTCTTTAACAATCTTGTTGATCAATTGTTCACTTCTCCCTCTTTGACAACAATTCCAAAGACATATTAGCATCTTTAATATGTAGATGTAGCTTTGTGGAGATTTAGTCAATCTCTCCCTCTATTACTTCCATTACTTTAGGCATGAATCTCAAAGTAAACATCCTCTGCATCAATGTGTAAAATCTTCATCATTCTACTTATTTGATGCAGGGCATACTTGATTTTTGGTTCAAGTAGTTTTAACTAGGGATATCACCCCTAACTTACCTCTAAGATACTCAAAAGCATCTTTAGGTAGTGCTTTTGTGAAGATATCAACAATCTATTCCTTTGAGTTGACATATTCCATCTTCACTTGTTTGTCTTCCACTAGTTCTCTTACATAATGATACTTGATTGCAATGTGTTTAGTTTTAGCATGCATAATTGGGTTCTTTGATATATTGATAGCAATTGTATTATCACAATAAAGTGTTACTGGCTCAATTACCTCTTCCTTCATACCTTGTAGTAAGTGTTTAATTCACACAATATTAGTGCAATTTATAGCAGCTACCACATATTCAACTTCAGCAGTAGATTGTGAGGTGTAGCTTTTCTTTTTGCTTGTCCATGTGATCGACCTCTTTCCTAAGAAAAGTGCTCCTCCAGTGGTTCTTTTTCTATCATCAATGTTACCTCCCCAATCTACATCAGTATAAGCTTTTAGTTCAAACTTCTCATTCCTCTTGTAGTATAAACCAAAGTCATCAGTTCCTTTCAGGTATCTTAGTATTCTTTTTACTACCATTAAATGATTTTCTCTTGGATTGGCAAAAAATCTTGCTACTATTCCAACAACTAATGCAATATCTGGTCTACTATGTACAACATATTGTAATTTTTCAATCATTGACCTGTACAATGTCTAATTTACTTCAGCAAATTCATCATTCTTTGATAGTTTATGACCTATTGCCATTGGTTTGCTGACTAGTTTTGAGTCTTCTAGCCCAAATGTTTTAAGTACTTCCTTGATGTATTTAGATTGGGTCACAAATATGCCATGCTTCAACTAATGTACTTGTAATCCAACAAAGAATTTGATTTCTCCAAACATTGACATCTCAAATTCATGCTTCATTTGGTCAGAAAAATCTTTGCATAAAACATCTTTTCCTCCAAATATTATGTCATCAAAAAAGATTTCTGAAATCAAAATGTCTTTACCTTCCTCAGCTTTGATGTACAAGTTGTTGTTTTCATCTGTTCTTTAAAATCCTATCTTCACAAGATATTTGTGCAGCCTTTCATACCATGCTCTCGGTGCTTGCTTTAGTCCATAGAGTGCTTTATGTAGTTTGCAGACTATGTTCTTGTTCTTCTCATCAACAAACCCCTCTGATTGTTCTATGTGGACTTCCTCCTCCAGTATACCATTCAAAAAAGCTGACTTCACATCCATCTGGTAGACTTTGAAGCCTTTATATACATCATATGCAAGTAATGTTCTTACTCCTTCCATTCTTGCAATAGGACCAAATGTCTCTCCATAATCCAATCCTTCTTCTTGTGCATAGCCTTTGCAAACTAATCTAGCTTTATTTCTTTTTATTTCATCGTTCTCATCAAGTTTGTTTGTGAACACTCATTTGGTACCAATTACATTCTTATCAGCTAGTATGGGAACTAGAGAACAAGTTTTTTTCTTCTCAATATGATCTATCTCTTCTTTCATGGCCTTATACCAGTCATCATCTTGCAGTGCATCTTTGACTATTTTGGGTTCAACCTTGCTTAGTAGACATGATTCCAGCATCCTTATCACCAATGATTTGATCTGTAGGGTGTTGTCTTCTTACATACTTAGCTAATCTAGGTTCCTTCCTTCTTTCTACATTTGATCCTTCAACTTTAGAGTCGTTTCATTCTTCTTCGTTAGGTAATTCATCATTCCTTTCATGTATACTATTTTTAGAATCAGAGTGTGCATGTTCCATATTCTATAGTTCGGCTTCTAAATGCAATTTGATATTCATTGGTTGAGACTCGATAGATACTAAAGTTTGTTGCTAATTCCCAACTTGATTTGCAACATTTTCTTCAGCTGTCATTCCTTCATAGAATTATACAAAGGATCTAGAGTCCTCTATTTTCTTTGACTCATCATCCTAAACTTCTGCATGCTCATCAAAATTTACATTTGCACTCTCCACAACTTTGTTAGTGTTAGTATTCAAACACTTATATGCTTTACTTCTAGTGGAGTATCCAAGAAATATACCTTCATTACTTTTTGCATCAAACTTGCCATTTCTAGTGTCTTTTAGAATATAGCATTTATAACCAAACACTTTGAAATGTTTAACATTAGGTGAATGACCATACCATAATTCAAAGGGTGTTGCATTTGTACCTTTCTTGACTTGAACTCTGGTTAGTGTGTAGACTGCAGTACTTACAACTTCCCTCCAGTACTTAAGTGCAACATTTATCTCCATCATCAAGGTTCTAGCACAGTCAATCACTGACCTATTTCTCCTTTCAGCAATACCATTATGTAATGGAGTTCTTGGTGCTAACATTTTCCTTTTGATACCTCTGTCATTGCAAAATACTTCAAATTCTCTTGATGTGAACTCACCTCCTCTGTCTAACCTTATACATTTTAGGTTCTTTCCTATTTCCTTCTCAACTCTAGCCAAATACCACTTGAACATTTGAAATGCATTAAATTTTTTTTTAAGAACATAACAGTCATCATTCTAGAATAATCATCTACAAATAGCATTATGTATTTGTCTCCTAGGTAGCTTTGTACTTCTATTGGACCACATAAATCTATATGAACTAACTCTAGAACTTCATTGGAAGTGCATGCTTTTCTTTTGAAACTAGATTTAGTCATCTTCCCTAGTTGACATTGTTTACACACTATGTTTTTAGGTTTCTTTAACTTGGTCAATCCTTTGGATTTGTTCTTTCTGCTAATGCTGATCAAATTATCAAAATTAACATGACACAGCCTTTTATGCCACAACCACACATCATCAAGTCTAACAATAAGACATGTTGCTTCTTCCATGTCTAAGTAAAACAAATTACTCCTAGTTTGTTTGCCTTTTCCTATCAAATTTCCATCAATATCATAGATCTTGGCTATTTTGTTTCCAAATTCCACTTTGCAACCTACATTACCTAACTGAGATACACTCAACAAGTTGTAGTTTAATCCTTCAACATAGTATGCATTGTCACATGAAATTTTCTCTGTAAGTTTGATAGAACCTTTTCCTTTGATTTGACATGGGGCATCATTACTCAATCTAACACTATTTCCATCATATTGAGTAAAGGTAATGATCTTACTTTTATCTCTTGTCATGTGATGTGAGCACCCACTGTCTATGATCCACTTGTCATTCTTTTTTACACAGGTAACCAATGTTGTTGCTTCATCTTCATCTTTGTCCGATTCATCCTTCATGGCTACATAGACTACTTCATAATCATTTTCATCAGAATCTTCTTCAACAATGTAGCATCTCTTGCCTTTCTCCTTATAATCTTTGCTATCATCTTCTCTTTTGTTCCTAAACTTGCTTCCTTCTTTAAATTTTTTCTTCTATGGGCATCTTGCAGCTATATGACCTACTTCATTGCAATTGAAACATATGATAGGAAGTTTACCTTTGAATTTACCTTTACCTCTATGAAATCTCCTGGCCAATAGTGCTTCTAATTGTTCCACATCTTCCTTATCTGTGCTACTATCACTAGATGCATGTGTTTCCTTTTCTTCTTCTTTTGCTTGATGTGTCCTCCTTAGTATCTTTTATTGTCATTTTGGCCTTGAACGTAGATTCAAGGTTCTTAGGTTTGTAGTTGTCGAAATTGGATAGCTCAAATGTAGTCAGGCTTCCAACTATTCCTTCAAAAGTTAGTGTGTTTCCTTGTACACACCTCAACTCTTGAATGGATGAAACTCTTATAGCATAGATAGGAAGCAGAGTTCTCAAGTATTTTCTGATGGATTTTTCTTCTTCTAGTTGAGCACCTAGACTCCTTATTGCACTCACCACTTCTTTTATTCTTGCAGCATACTGAGTAGCATTCTCACCTTCCTCCATCTTCATGTCATCAAACTTTCCTCTTAGACTTTCTCTTTTTGCTCTCTGGACATTCTGATCTCCTCCATAGATTTTTGATAGGGTTTTCCACATCTTCAATGCAATGTCATAGTCTTTGACATCATCATATTTAGCATAGCTAAGTGCAAAGGCAATCTCCAACATTGCTTGATTATGTTCCTTCTTTTTATTTAAGTCATATGTAGTAAGGGGTCCTATTGGAGTTACATGCTCTATTCCAATGCAAGTTTGTGCATAGTCACCTATTGTTCTAATGTGCAATTTCATTTTCTCTTGGACATCTTGATCTTCCGGCTTCTAGCACCTTGAAACTAAATTAGCAGACTACTCTAATACCAATTGTTAAAATTGCTTTAAAATAACTAGGAGGGGGGGGTGTTGAATCAATTATTCAAGGTCCAGATGTCCTATTGAAACTTTTCTCTTAATAGAGTGAACTATTCCAAGCATTCACTCTTCCAAACATTATCTTGTCAAATTAGCAAGTTATTGTAAATTAACATGCAAGTACGACACACAAGAAATCAACACATAACATAGTGATTTACGTGGAAACCCAATTTGAGAAAAACCACCAGTAACATGCTACTTAATTCTCACCTTTTTGAAGTGATGCCCTATGAAATACTTGCCCTATTAAAGGCTTACAACACACATTATTAAATGTGACTTTGTTAGAAGATTTAACCACCCTGTTAGAAGTGGGCCTGGTAAAAAGACTTTAGAACATTCACTTGGAATGCCACCTTGTTAAAGGATTTACAAATGGCTGTTAAGCCAACCTAAGTCCATAGGATTTTAAAATCTAATACAATTTCTAGAGAGTATTAGAAAATCTTGACCTGACTTCAACTTACAATTTATCTTGTAGATTTTAGATCACTTCTCAGCTCATATCCTTGCCTAGCCTTCTATCTTTGCAACTCTTAACTGCTTGCCTTTTCTTTCAAGATTTGTCTTTTTGAGTCTCCATACTCAATGTATTAGTGCAATCATCTCTACATGACTACTCTTATAAGCAGAGCCTTTGTGCTCTTCCTTCTCCTAGATGTCTCCTTCTTGACACCCTTTCAATCACTTCATAGATTTTTGGCACTTCTGTAGCAACAAGATCAACAACACTCTACTTCTTGGTCTATGACTTCTTAAATAGAAGTCTTGGAGTTCCTTTTCCCACTCGATTCTTCCATTTTTCAATTTCAATTTGCATGGATTAGGTAGGATACATTGTATCTATTCCATATTTTGTTTCCTCTAAAAACTTCTTGAATAATTCATTGGAATTCACCCCCAAAAAAAAATGGTTCACATAAGATTTTGTGTCAACAACTCATCATCCTTATCTTCCAATCTTGTTCACAAAATTCAATGCAACTACTATGTTAGCTCAGATTTGATGAATCTTCATCATTTGAAATAAGGCAGCAGCTTGGCACTATTGAAATACTAGTGCTCGTCACATACTATGTTACTCAGCATTAACTATATTTTTTTTTTATGCTCGACACCTGAAGATTACTCGACACATACTGAAAATTTCCTGATGCTTGACGCCTAATCTTTACTTGGCACTTGAAGATCACTCGGCATCAACTAAGAATTTTGTTACTCGGCTTCAACTGACTTGCTCGGCACCTTCTGATGATCAAAATTGAAGCTTTGCAATCAACCTTGTTACAACTTCTTCCTCCAATTTATCTAAGTGTGACCAACCTCTATATCTTTGAGTTTGTCATCAATACATTACTTGACCATTGTCTTAACTAATTCTTGCACTTCATTACAATATCATAACTCAACCTTTCCCTTAGGTGCTCTTGTTACATCTTGTTGATCAAATCCTCTTCATCAATCAACTAAGTGATAGTGCATGAATCTTGTCAGCGAATATCATCCCTACATATAGCAGGTTTGACATCAATGGTAAAACAATGATTGAAAATTTTTTTTTACAATAATCTCCCTCTTTGATCTTCAAGAACAATGAGCTTTTCAATCAAATTTCCAACAAATCTTGTGTTTAAGAGTGGAATTCTTGCAGAGATACAATTGCTCTTTATACCAAAGAATATCCCCCTTTAAACAAAACTTATCTAAACTACTAGGGTCACTATTTACTTGTTGCAACATCATTTTTCCACTTTTCTTTGGCTTCTTCCACCTAATTTTATTGTAATATTGAAAGGGAACACAATAAGGCTTCATCTTTTTCATCCTTGCTGGAAAGTGCATCGACCACAATATTTTCCTTTCCTTTCTTTTATAAAATTTCAAAGTAATATCCCAACATCTTAGTGACCCATTTTTGTTTCTCTTCTGAAGATAGTTTTTGTTCCAAAAATGATCTATCTTAACCTTGAAGTATCGACCCATTAAATAAGGCCCCCATTTTTTAACTGTGTGAAGGATTGCTAGCATTTCCTTCTCATAAATAGGTTTGAGCTTATTTTTTCCTTTTAATTTGTGACTCTCAAAAGCAATTGGTTGACCTTCTTGCATGATAACTACTCCTATCCCATTTCCAAAAGGATCACATTCCACAATGAATTCCTTGGTGAAGTCCAGAGTGGCAAGCACTAGAATTGTATACATAGCCTTCTTCAATTTCTCAAATGCTGCATTAGCAGACTCAATCCAATGAAAAGAATCCTTGTTCAATAGATTGGTGAGGGATGTGGCTATATGACCATAATTATTCACAAATCTTCTATAGTACCTTATCAATCACAAGAAACCCCTTAGCTTCTTAATGGCTTTTGGAATAGGTCATTCTGTGATAGAATTAATTATTTTAGGGTCGACCTTTACTCCTTCATGTGAAACTGTGTCCTAAATACTCCACCTCCTTAAGACCAAAGGCACACTTGGATGGGTTAGTATAGAGTTCATGATCTTCAAGTAATTGTAATGCTTGATCCACATGTTGCAAATGTTCTTCCCAAGTCTTGCTATAAATTAATATATCATCAAAAAACACTAACACAAATTTTCTCAAGAACTTCTTAAAAATGGAATTCATCAAACTTTGGAATGTAGATGGTCCATTGGTAAGACTGAATGGCATCACCAAAAATTCATGGTGACCCTCATGAGTTTTGAAATATTTTCTTACAAATATCTTCCTCCTTAATCTGAATTTGGTGATAACCCAATCTAAGATCTAACTTGGTAAACTATATATCTCTATTTAATTCATCTATCAAATCATTCATGACTAGATTAGGAAACTCATCTTTAATGGTGTACTTGTTTAGAACTCTATAATTTGGACACATGCACCAAGTTTTATCCTTCTTATGCACCATCACCACATGTGAGGAGTAAGCACTTTGGCTATGTCTCATAATTCCTACCTCTAGCATTTCCTCAACAATTTTTTCTATCTCAATTTTTTGTATATGTGGGTACCTATAAGGCCTAATGTTTGGTGACTAGCTCCCTAGAGCTAGTTGTATGGCATTTTCATGATCCCCCTTAGGAGGAAGTCCTTTAGGCATGTTTCTAAGAATCACTAACTGATGATCAATTATTGCTTGTAAATCTAGATGAGTAAGAGCATTAGATTGAGAGACTTCTAGTCAACATAGATGGGCCACAAATCCATCTGCTCCTCTCTTGAGAAAGTTTTGCATTTGATGAGAGCTTACTATCGGTGGGAATTTTTCCTTCAACCCCCTTAGCTCCACTACCTTTCCTTTTGATTGAAATCTCATGAATGGTTCTTGGATGTTCATCTCAAGTGTTTCCAATGTAGTAATCCATTGTACTTCTAAAACAATATTTGCTACACCCATGGATATTGCATACATTGGGGTATCAAGTTGATAATCTCCCATGGATAATTTGATGCTATGAAACTTAACTATGCACCCATCTATAATCAAAACCTAAAACTCTAAGGCTAGATACATAAAACAATTTAAAAGAGTAGCTAACATTTTGTTTATTAAATTATAAGTACTACTTGATTTGATCAACACAGTTACTTTCTACTTCTTTAAGAAACCCACTACCTTGAGAGTTTATGGTGCACTAAAATCTAAAAGTGCATGACAAGAAATTATTGGTTGAGAATCATGTGATTCTTCACCGAACTCCCTATCCTCCTCTAATATGGGTTCATCCTCTTCTTCCTCACTTAGACCTTCAATATAGAACAATTTATTTTCACTGCATCTATGTCCTTGACTATATTTGCTATCACAATTGAAACACATACCTTTTTCTCTTTTCTCTTTAATTTGTTGTGGAGTCAACCTAGTAGGTTGAGGAACAAAAGGTGTTCAATATCATTTTTCTCTTGTCACATTAGCCCCTTTCTTTCTAGGAACTAAGAACTTCTCCTCTACCCTGCGTGCCAATATAAAAGACTCATTTATTGAACTAGGAAAAAACATGCATACCTCATGTTGAATGTGATCCTTGAGACCACCCAAGAATAAATCATTCGAGCTCTCCTTTGTAATTGTATCCACTCTTAAGGATAGATTTTGGAATTTTTGAATATAATCATTAACTAATCTTGTTTTTTGAAGCTTAGCAAGTTGGCTAAAGAAGTTTTATGTCAAATTATTGCTATATTGTGCTTGGAGTTCTTCTATAAAGATTGACCATGATACAATGAAACCCTTTTTCTTCTTATGAGTACAAAGCCAATGATACCAAATGAATTGATCTAGTTCAAGATATAAGGAAGCCATTGTGACCTTTTTTCCATATGGGGTTTGATGTGCTTCAAAAAAAATCTCCATTTGATTTATCAATGTTAGAGGATCCTTGTCATCAGTTTTGTGCATATCCACCTTTGGAAAAAAATTCCTAGATCCCTTAGGAGTATTAAAATTTGTGTCATTATTAGTCAACTTGAAGGTTTCACCTTGATTTCTTGATAGCTCCTTCCTTGTTTCATTCATATAGGTGCTTAACATGATTTTTATATCTAGTAAATCTCCTCATAGGTCACACATATCCCTCTCAACCTCTTCCTTGAACTTACTTAGTTCCTCATTGGGATTATTATCCTTTGTTGTTTCCCAATCTTTATCAAAGGATTTCCCCAATGTGATAGCATTCTTTTTGAATGAATTGATCTAGTTCAAGATATAAGGAAGCCATTGTGACCTTTTTTCTATATGGGGTTTGATGTGCTTCAAAAAAATTCTCCATTTGATTTATCAATGCTAGAGGATCCTTGCCATCAGTTTTGTGCATATCCACCTTTGGAAAAAAATTCCTAGATCCCTTAGGAGTATTAAAATTTATGTCATTATTAGTCAACTTGAAGGTTTCACCTTGATTTCTTGAGAGTTCCTTCCTTCTTTCATTCATATAGGTGCTTAACATGATTTGTATATTTGGTACATCTCCTCATAGGTCACACATATCCCTCTCAACCTCTTCCTTGAACTTACTTAGTTCCTCATTGGGATTATTATCCTTTGTTGTTTCCCAATCTTTATCAAAGGATTTCCCTAATGTGATAGCATTATTTTTGCCGCTTGTTGAAGGCCCCATATTTATGGAAACCAATAGTTTTGAAATAAATCACACAAATGAAAAGTAAATCCAAGATACCCTTACTCAGAAAAAATCCAAAAAAAAAAGCAAATTTGTTGCCTTGAGAGTAAATTTTCCTAATTTTGCAATAGCTTGCTTATTTTTTCTTCAATTTCTACAAGATTTGAAATTTAGGCTCCTCTACTATGTACTAAAAATCCCAATACAAGTTATACACCAATTTGACAGGATGTGAGAGATATGAAGATATTGATAAATTGTGTAGAAATAGTAATTCTGCAATAATTTACTCAATTTTTCTCCAATTCATCTAGATTTTGGACTATAGATTCTTTAATATGGTCTTTAAAAATCCTTTAAAAATATTTTGAAAATTTGCTAAAATTTGAAAGTTACACTCTTCCAAAAACTGACCCAATGTTGAGAAAAAATCTTGCCTTTATGGTGCCAAGATCATGCTCTAATACCACTTGTAATGAAATAACTTGCACAATAGAAGAAATAATATAAAAAATTATATAAATACTTGATAATAACTAAGAGTAATAGGCCACTTTGAGGGGGCAACCTCCAAATATCTCCAATGAGAACACACTTCACAATATGATCCTAAAATAAGACTCACAACCTCCTATATATACCTAATTATGCTTAGGCTAAATAGACACAACCCTACATAACACCTAGGTAGACCTACCTACCTAAATAATAATATAATAATGATAAAATTACTTAATTAAGGATTAAGATAGACACAAGTTGATTATTTATAACCCTATATACACCAATATTAAGGGCGTGGCACTTAGCTATCTCCTTGGCAAATGGGTAATCCTCCATCTCAATCTTATCCTCCATTGTGGTTTGGTTCCCCTTCATAATATTCTCCTCCATAGTAGTCTTTTTCTCCTTCATTTCCTTCACCCCTATAGCTCCTTAGTTCTTTCATATGGTGAAAGTTTTAAATCTCTCTCCTAAATTATCCATTCTAGCTATTGTCACCTTCTCCTTTCCTTTCTCCCTTTCCTAGTTCAACCAATAGTCAAAGATAACATGACCACATAAGGAACATTGTTGACAGAGAGAGAAAGATTCTCATTGGTGATGGGTTGGTTCCACATCCTATATTTGGATTTTAAAAAAACTATACTAGGCAAGGTTTTGTTAAAGGCCACATTCACACAAAATCTAGTGAAGATGAGTCTAGATTTTCTTAGAGTAACACTATCAGTTCTAATGAATGTCCTAACAAGTCATCAATCAATCTAGAAATATCTTCTCATCCTAGAAATCTAGTAGGATACAATGGATTTAATATAGACTAGTGCCATACAAAGAAGGTGTGTTGTTGGATTAAGACCAAGCTTCTATTTGGCCAAAGTTAGGGCATGCTTATCTAGTCTCCATGGTCCTGCCAAGATAGAACACTTGTCCTCTTCTAACACAAAGCTAAAAAGAAAGAGTCCTCCCACCATCGTTGAGATGTTGACCAATCCCTTAAGTCTCCATCTCATTGAGCACCATTTCTCAACCATCTTAATGGATGGTTGGAAAGCAACAAAGTGGCCCACCAAAGCTTGAGCAAACCTAAGTGAGATATTCTTGACCATGGAGTCTGGCAAGCATATCATTGGCCTATCTTTTCCATGAGAAATCTTAGTGCCTCCTCTAAAGGCATATAATCATTGTGACCAAGTAAGATATTCTTCCATCCCAATTTGGGGATCTCCACCTTCCCTAAGTCAACAACCTTTTGAGTTTCCTTGGGAGATGAATAACCAAGGAAAGTTAGATTCTCGGGTGGATAGGGGGCCCTAGATGGGGACACCTATAGTTGGGGGTAAGGGGAGGGCCCAATAGTAGTAGATTGAGTAGAAAGGACAAGGTGCATATCTGTACATACCTGCACCAAGTCTAGAATCACACACCATGGGTGGGAGTTGCAAAGCACAATAAAAAGTTATTCTTGTGTGTTGTGGAGCAGATATAAATGTTGTGGTTATAGGGATTGTGATTTTAGTATTTATGCATCGCATAGACTATGTTAATATTTTAGGAATAATTCTTTTACTATTTTAATTTCTTCACCTATTGCATGACCACTATGAAATGGTAGGCTCAAAATAGTATGTTGCTTCTCACTGGAAAATTCATTGTGCACTTTTCTTTTTCTTTATAGTTGCTTTACAATCATTAGAGTTAGAAAGAAGGGTTTCATTTAATCTTCTTCCACTCTATAGAATAAGAAGGGTAATAGTTGAGCAATGAAAATGATAAGTACATTTTTCACTTAATCAAATCTATGTGGTTGGATCCATGCAATTTCCACAATTTTATAGCTATATATGAATATTTAGGATAATATTATAGAAACACTTTTTCTATAAAATTATGAGTGTTTGTAATGAATCTAGGGAAATGTTATAGGGATGAGAATAATTTTAGTTGTATTCTACTAAAATGTAGGATCTATCAAAATATTTTCATTGGCTTTCCCTAATCAACAAAATCACAAAAAAGTAGAAGAGAAGATTGATAGAAATTCAAAGTATGGAGATGCATCAAACCTCTGCGTGCTTGATGTATATTTCCATAGTTTTCATGCATATATTTGTAGAGTGTTTTGCAAAGCCAAATTTGAAATAGTTTTCTCATATAGTTCTTAGTTGGAAAAAAATACAGGGAGCAAAATTGGAGCTGATCAATCTCAAATAACAATAAATGTAGAACAATCTCACTTTACTAGGGGAGATGACCCAATAGCTGCCACATGCCAATGACAGATACATCTACCATTATAGATCCCCTAAATTGCTGCTCATTAAAGCCCCAAAAAATGATAGAACATTTACTAATAGTTGATCACACATGTACTAATAGTTTATCATTTTTTATCTTTCTTGGTTGTTGATTGGTCCATTTACGCAAAACGTTCTAGTTTTTTGGTGAGTGGCTATTGGGGGTGAACATAAGGGGTTCCAAGTGAACATTTTAAAATAGAACTTTTAGACCACCTCGCACTCTATGATTTCTACAAAGAGGTTTGTAAATGTGGATAAGCTGAAAGGTTAGCTTTCAGCTCTTCACTCACCTAGAGAGGTTCATCGGAAAAATATACAAATTTTGGCATACGAAATAGGAGTTCTATGTGCCCAAAATTAGCTTGAATAACTACTAGATTGTCTCCCCTAGTATAATTTATTTTCTTCTATCTATTAACACTAGATGCTCATTGCTTTCTATAAATGATCTCAGCTTCTTTGCTGCAAATAAATAAGCTTCCTAACCTTCCCAGCCGAATTCTCCTTCCTATTATTCAAATTGTTGTATGTAATATGAATAATTCAATAAAGTTCATCTCACACAAGGATTGGACTAAAAAAGGAATTCAAGATGATAAAAACCTAGAGTATGCAGATGCTTTGATAGATAAGGACTAAAAATTCTCATTTTTTTACAAAGGTTGTGCTTTGGAGATATGCTTTGCATCTACATAGTAGACTATATGAGATGTGATCAAGTCATTTATGATTTTTCTTTAGTACGTCTTTCGATATCATCAAATTATAGACCTATAGGTTAGTCAAATATAGACATTGTACTGTTTTAGGCAAGTTAAATATAATTTTTTTAGAGTTTTAGGTAAATCAAGTCTCTAAACATTATCATTATATATATAATTACTTCTGGATGCTCTCCTCAAGGTTCTAGATAATTTTTTTTATGACTTGACCTATAACTACCTACTTTTCAAGACATTTGATTATTGTTGATTTACATTCTATGATTCAATTTGTATCAAAATGTCTTGTGTCAAAATACTTCAAATTTTTTCTTATGTGACATTGTTTATACAATTGAATATAAGATTCTAGTTACATATAATAAGTACCTATACATTACATATTTAATTATATCATATATATTTATTATGTATAGTATATATTAAATTATAATAAATATTTAACTACATTATATATTATATTATAGTATAGAATATAGGATGCATTCCTTCGTATTTAGAGATGTGTTTTAAAAACAACTGTCAACTCCTTTATGGAACATGGAACATTAGTAGTGGATTGAATTTTTTATTGTCAGCCCTTGATTTTAATTTGTTTGATGCTTAGCATGTGTATTTGGAATTTTCAGCCATAGCTCTTGATATTAGGTCACTAGATATGCTCCTTGAGTGTCTTTATTTCATTACAAATTAATATATATCTGTTCCTTGTCTACTGTTGGGCCATTATAGCTTCTTTATTTGACCAAGAAACATTCTTTATACTATCCTTATCATCCTTTGATGTGCAGTCTGGTTATAAATATCAATCTACAAATTTCATTCTGTAAACTTTAATCTAGCTTTCAACTAAACCTGTTTTGCTATTCCCTTTTATTATTCTTATTCCTTTTGTCTTTTTTTTCCTGTATTCCTTATGTTATCAGTCCTGATAAATTCACAACACAACTTTATAGTGTATAATTTGGAAATGGATCTAGTTTTGTTGCCCGATTATAAAATTGTTCCAATCTTATAAGCCACGGTTAATATTTTGAAACTTGCCCCATTTTGATCTTTGAAATGACCATTTTATCTCTAAGTTTTTATGAGTTTTTGAATCTTCATGTCTTCGGCTCATTCCCAGCACCGCACAACACTTGGAATTTTTAAAATCCAGCTTCTAAGCTCCAAATTATCACAGGTTAATGTTGAGACCCAAAATATGTGTTTTCAAGTCTATTGTTAACCATTAACCTCTCAAAAGGTTAATGATAACTTTCAAATTGCGCATTTTGGAGTAGGTTAATTAACCTCTCCAAAAATGCATTTTTCTTAACCTCTCAAAAGGTTAATGATAACCTTCAAAACACGCATTTTGGAGTAGGTTAATTAACTTCTCCAAAAACACATATTCATTAACCTCTTTGACATAATTATTAACCTATTTGTAGCTGAATACTCTGAAAGATGTTGAATACTCCAGTTTCTCGAGCGGTCTTCTACGCCTGCGCTGGATAAAACCCATGCACTAATAAATAGAGAACCTAAAACAGTAATACCCAGAAGAATTGAAATGAAGAGCACAAGTAGTGTAGTTCTTCTTCTTGTTCCTCCGTTGGATGAAGGCTTTGGCACATCAAAAGCAGCCAATCGGACAAACAAGGACTCTCTCTCAGAAGACATGTCCTTGCTCTTGGTCTGCAAACTCAACAGATCACCAAACCACAATTTACAGATAGTGGGATTTGAATCAGTGAAAGAAAAGGCCGAGTAGGAGTAATTGTTGAGACAAGTAGTTTTGCATTCTTGGAGATTCAATGACTGTTGGGTATATTTCAAAGCTTCATTATCAAACAGAGAAAGATTGCCCACTTGGAGAAAACCATCTGTTGTTGCAGTATCACTGCGACTGCCATTAATGGCAGCTTCAGGAGTGGCAAATCATTGCAATGGACTCCACCGAACACAACCACTTAATCACCATTGTCCCGAATGCTAGGCATTAGCATCTCTTGGCTTGAATTCTTTGGCATAGCTACATAATTGAACGTTTGCTTCGGTGAAGTAGACTCCATAAGCTCCACAAAACCCATAAACACCATAGCTTTCTTGGGGTTGTGATGAATCCATGCTTCATCTTCTATTATCAACCCACAGATATAATACCAGAACTCAAAGTTCTTGACATAAGTGGATACGTTCAACTGAAAACGCTTAATCTGGAAGGTCTCACTTCAATACAATTAATTAAAGCCGAGGAATGTCCAGCAGATATAGAGAGAATTCAGAGCTCGACGTAGTTGGAGAAGTTGTCTTATCTTCAAATCTCAGTCACTAGTTTCATTGACATTATGAGTTGTGCTCCTAATATATCAACAGCTATTCTTTTAGGATGGATTATGAATGTCAAGGAAATTGATGAAATGGATATAGTTGATGGAAAATTTAAGGGTGTTAAAGTGCAGAGAATTTTCCAGAGTAATCAATGGGAGATTACTGGGAAGCCCCATGGATGCTTGAAAAGTATTTGACGAAATGCTTGAATGAAACGTGGTTTCATGGATTGCGATGGTTGTCGGATATGTGTAGAGTGGCTATGTGGACAAGGTCTTGGAACTCTTTGAAAGAATGTCAGAATGAAATGGCATCTCATGAATAGCTATAATGTCAGGATGTGCACAGAATGAGAGATTTCAAGAAGCCTAAAGCTATTTTGGGAAATGCCAGAATGACACCCCATGTCATGGAATGCAATGATCTCAGCATGATTGTTTTGTAGAGGCCCTCGCACTTTTCCATCAAATGTGACTTCAAAATGTTATACCCGACTCTGTTACAATGGTTTTTGTTTTATCTACTTGTGGTAATTTGAGTACTCTAGAGCAAGGAAAATTGATTCACTGTCAGATTATGAACCGATTAGATTTTGATTTATTCATAACAACCACACTGGTAGATATGTATGCCAAATGCGGTGATGTAGCTATTGCAAACCAGCTGTTTGAGAAAATATCAAGAAAGGATGTAGTGACATGGAATGTAATGCTTGCTGGGTATGCTAAAAATGGACAAGCCAATGAAGCTATAATGCTCTTTAATCAAATGCAACTGTCAGATGCAATGCCCAATTTAATATCAATAGTGAATCTACTCTCTACCTATGCCCATCTAGGAGCTGTCCAACGAGGCATGGGCATTCACACTTGCATCATGAAAAGGAGGATATGTGTCCATTAATAAAGTGATGTAACTTGTATGAATCATTGAAATATCAAGAGGAGATCAACAAAAATTAATTATTCAATCTTCCTCTCGAAAGGTGTGAGGTCTAAGTTTCAAGTCATTCTTGGTTAATTTTGTAGAGGTTAATTAACCTCACCCAAATCATGTATTTGGGGGGTGGTTATTAACCACGAAGAGGTAGTTATTAACCTCTATGTCTATATAAGGGCTCCTATTGGCTTTGTAAAGGGACCTTTTTGGCTTTGGAGAAAGGGAGCACTATGCTAAAATTTTGATTAGGAGATGATATTTGGAAAGTATTACAAATTTTGTCTTTGTAATCAGAAATTCCTCTTGAGTTCTTAGTGCAAGAAAATAAAGGAACGTGCAATTTGAGTTCTCTTCTTCCAAATCTAAATTGTTAGGAATGTTGATTCTCTTTGTAGTGAGCATTCTCACAGTATGGTGTAGATGTTTATGAATCTGTGGATCAGCATTGTGCTAGTAATAGTTTTCAAGCGTAGATCTTGATTGTTGTTATTAGCAGTTTTAATTTAGTAGTTCGGGAAAGCCTTGGAGTCGTATGGTGCATTCGTCATCATGAGCTTTCTCACCTTTTAGTTTTAGATTCTTTATTTGAAAATCCTTTTCAAAATCCATATCATACGAGGGAGCTGCCCCTCTAAACGCAGAGGAAGGTCGCATACCAAGGGCCTATCCAACTGTTGTGAATGGTTTGCCACACACTCCGTTGGGCAAATTCTACTGTGACAAATTTGTTTACCAACAAGTTTGAATTTGTTTAAGGGAAGTACGAACTATACGAATCCTTAAGAATTTCAAATTATTTTGACTTTTTAAAAATATATTCTCTCTCTTATTCTTAGATTTCTTATTTTTATGACTATTATACTAATAAGTTAGTTATTAACAAAATATATTTCTACTAATCACAATTAAGTATTTTTATTGTTTAATTTTTTTGAATTTTATTCTAATGTAAAATGGAAATTTTTAAAATAAAAAACAAGAAAAATGATTTTTCTTCATGTTTATTGACTAATAAATTTTTGAGGTCTTATACACTGATTTCATAGACATGTCATTTCTATTAAGATTTTCAAGACAATTTTTGTAGAGTTCCATACCACTAAAATCAATAATCTATTACATAAAAATATTAAAGTTATTTTATTTTCTAAATGATTTTTTTTTTCAATAAATAAATAAATAAAATTATTTTTTATCCAATTTCTTATAACCAACTTCTACTTAATCAGCCCCCATTTTATTGTTTTTATCATCCCTTACAAAGTCTTTAAAAAAACTCAAAATTAAGTTGTGAGCTATATATATATATATATATATATATAAGTAAGAGTGCTTCTTCTTCCATTGCTACTTTATAATTAAATTTAGCTTCATTGAACATTGTTATTAGTACTTGCCAGTAGGCTAAATACTGACACTTTTTGGAATACTCATACTAACTAGTTATTAAATGAACTCTCCTTCTCGAATTGAAATTCATTTTATTTATTTATTTTTAATAAAAATTAGTTTCTCTTATCCCTAATTTTTGCACCTAGATTTTTACAATACTTTTGAAAATTCATATAGACATTATAATACTATAATTTTGATGTTTAGTTTAGAAAAATCATGTAAACAACTATTAAAATTAAACATTATAATAATATAATTAATATTTGATTAATTGAAAATTTATATTAACATTACATATCAAGGAACTAATGTAATATGAATAAGGATATTCAATGAATATTTATCGCCAAAAATATGCTTATTTTTATTCATCTATCAAATAAATAAAAAATAATGTTATTAGTGTGGAGTACATGGATGTTTGCATATTTAAGGTTGGCTGAGGATTTAAGTGTATTATGAGTCCATATGTATATGTAGATAGATAAGAACTTGATGTCAACTTCATATAATATTGACACATGTAGTAAAACATTTTTTTCAGATGAACGTCCAAGTAAATAAAAAATGTTTTAATTAATATATTTTATAAATCACGCTTAATTAGTAAAAATAGAAAAACTAGATTAAAAAGATCTAATTTATGGTAAGTAATTCACAATTATCCATACGAAAGCCAGATTTAGATACTTAATAAACACTAAAATTTCATACATATTAATCTCAGTAAAACAAAATCATTTAAAAATATTATCAACTATATAAACTGAGACCTTTATAGCATTCACAATTCTGTACACAACCCAAATTAAAATGATCCTAAATACCAAAACCTCAGAAATCCTAATTATTTTTTTCCAATTTATTGAAAGAAGAAAACATTACAGATATAAAACAGCAAGGAGAAGCAAACATACAGCCAATAAACAACAGCAATCAACCGAACTGATCAGCAATATTATTTGTAACAGTTACATAGAGAGGATAAATATACATGTTCAAACAATTACATGCTGCACTCCTGAGAATTTGTTGACTGTATAAACTACCTAAAACTTCAAAATATTATCAACTACAGAAATTTATTTATTGTGCATCCTACAAAAATCAGATTTTTATACTCCACAGCTAACAAATTCTCGTGGATTCAAAGACTCACTAAAAACCAGTTAGAAACATTATCAACTATGTAAACAGATTTGTTATGCAGCCCAATATTACCCACACAAACCAAATTCAAAGACTTCCCAAATATAAAAATCTCATGAACTGATAACTTTGCACTGAACTGCAATATTAGATTTAAACACCGCAGAAATATCAAAATTTGACGAAGAAGAACCCATTTAGAAAACATCATCAACCAGATGGAAAGAAAAATGAACTCAGAGTTCGCTGAGCATTATTATTATTTGCATTGCCGAATGAATATGAACCATTCCAATTGAATCAGTTCATGAACAGAACCAACGAAAGACAAGAACACAACTCAACGTCCTATCACAGTGACAATTCAGAAAGCTCCGCAGAGGAACAGAGCAACAGATCCAGAGAGCAGTGCAGTTAAAGAAGAAGAGCAACACTTCCAAGGAAGGCAGCTCCGATGAAGAACATGTTGGAGAAAAGGGTAAGGGAGGCAGCAGAAGATTTCCCAATTGATGGAGCAGCGGCAGGAACTCTGCTGAAGCTGGGTAAAGGGGATCCAGGGGCCATGGGAGCATCTGCATCTGCAGAAGCTTCAGGGGACGACAATGGCGATGAGGAAGAAGATGATGATGGTGATGATGACGGGGATGATGATGATGATGTTGGTGGAGGAGTGGTGGGCAGATCGGATTCTGGTGATTTCGAAGGAGAAATTGTCATTTGGGCAGGGGATTCAGCAGGAGCAGGGGATTTTGCATGGTGGCGATGATGGGCGGCCTTGCAGGATCCAATCAGCGCCAGAAAGAGGACGAACACCGACATAACTGCGCTGAATTTCCCCATTTTGAGTTTTGATGGGGAAAGGCGGAGGTTTTTTGAGATCGAATGGCTGTTTTACCTGCAAAATCGGATGTTGAGAGAGGAGGATGTGAGTGAAGAATGAGGGCGAGCGTGGGATTATATATTGGTGAGGGCGGTTAAATGATTTGATTTTTAGGAGGAGGTGTTTTGTGAGATTGAGCTAGGTTTTGAAACTATTTGGGTCCAAGGTTAGTGATCTTCGGTTCCGAGGAAGAAGGGTGAGCGGGGAAACCGTTGTTTTGCTGTTTCTCTTTCTTCTCAAAACTACCCCAAATGGGGAGCTCAAAGAGCAATGGCGAATCGCAGCGAGGTTAGTAGCAATTTACAGGTAGGACCTAATTTTTATGACTTTGATTTTAGGATAGATTTTAGAAAAGTTTTGGTGTGGTCACGTAAAATCTTCTTTTCATTCATTTTACTTTTGCATTCGCCTCGAAGAAAGCAATTTTTGTTGCAATTTTAGGGTAAAATTTCTATTTTGGAACGGACCTGTTGCTTTTCAATATTCATTCACATAGAAATCAGCAGTCTGCAATGCACGAGAGGCCTGCAAGCCGGTTGTAATTTGTCGTCATGAGAACCAATGGTTATTTTCATTTTTGTTCTTCTTTGTCTTAACCGCCCCTATTTTTCCGCAAAGTCTGGTGGTTGGTAAGCCAAAAGAAATGCTATATATTCTCGGCGATTATTTGTCCTGTTGGCTATTACGATAGGAAACACTTTTGTTTACAGAGTTATCAATAAAATTAGCTCTATTTTTCTGTTCCATTCTTCTTTTTATTTCTCTCTCTGATATATTAGTGTAGCATATTATGACTCTTGGGCTCTGATACGTCTGTTGGGTGTACAAAACTCTGATCTTCCTACAGATTCAAAACTTGTCCTCTTTGTGTATCTCTTCTCTTCTGATCTTCCTACAGATTCAAAGTTTTGTCCTCTTTGTGTATCTCTTCTCTTCTTTATTTTTATTGAGATAAAAAAGATTTTCTGTTGTTTCTAAGTGATATAGAATGTGTATTTTTTCTTTGGTAGAGCTGATGTTTATCTATGAAAGTTGCACCCAATGAAATACAAATCTACTATAGTAAAATGAATGTATGTTACAGCTGCTTGAAATTTTCTATTTTGATAAGTATTGGGGATGTTTCAAAGGTTCTTCTTCTTGTGAAATGGATGTGTTCTTCTGTTTATGCTATACAGACACCCATGAAGATTTGACAGAGAAAATATGATAACAAGATTTAACAAAGGTTTTGCTGTGTTTTGCCCTGAAGGTGAAGGGTAAGTGAAAGGAACAAATCATGGTAAGGAGATTGATCGATGTTGTCCTTTGTAGTTGGCATTGCTGGTTGCAAAAAAAAGTTTCATTCTGTTACAAAAATATCGATTTTTATTTCATGAGTTGTATCAAATCAAACATTTAAAAGAATATAGCAATATTCAAAATAGTAAACAAAATATGCCAAGTTTGTTGGAGGAGAGTAAGCTAGGTTTAATTGTCTAGATGACAATGGGAAAACAAGGCAAAAGAATGCTAAAGGAGAATGCAAGTTAAATTCTTGTTTACAAGAAGAATTAAAGAAGTTGAAGAAAGATAATATAAGTTTAATTTGTGAAAAGAATACTTTGAAAGAATAAGTGACAAAGTTAAGTCATTATATGGAAGTAGAAATGTGTAATTTTTTAATGAGACTAGTATTTATATAGATGCAAATGAAATGCTAGAAGAAAATTTAAAGTTGTTTGATGATATTAAGAAGACAAATGATGAATTAGAAAGAAAAATAAAGAAATTAGAAGAGGAGAATGAAGTGTTAAAATACAAATTAAATCAATCACTTACATTGAGAAATGCATACTTAAAGACAAAATCAGTATGTGATATGGAATCATCACGTGATAAGTATAATTTTTCTAAAGATGATAAAGAATTAAAAAAAGAAAAGAACAATGTGTTTACAACTAATATTAGTTGTGATAAGAATGTCGGTTTGGGCATCATGAAGAAAATGGGTTAGGATTAGGAAAACACGAACAAGGAATTAGAGAGCATATTGAACCAACAATGAGACCAAAGTATGAAGAACTGGGATATATGATAGATAAAAGAAATGATGATATCCAAGTTCAAGGGAATTTGTTCAAGCGAAACAATATACGCAATATTCAAATTATAACAGGAAAGGACACACAAAAGACAAGTGTTGGGATCTACATCCATGTAATCTTTGTGGTTTAAATAATTGCTATGAAAAGACACGCTGGAATAAAGAGTGTAAAAATAATTCTATATATAAATGTTTTAAAATGGACTTTGGATGGAGCTATGGATCAAGTTGGTAGAAGTTAGTAGGTATGATCAAAGGTTTGTTTAAGTACAAATGTTCAAGTGTGAGCAATAATAAAAATCTATCAAAGTGTAAATTTTCAAGAAGGGTTACAAATGGTTTGAGAAAATCAGAATCATTGTCTAGCAAGGCATTAATGAAAAGTAAAATTTCATAAATGAGAATGGCTCTGAGATAGTTTCCCCAACATTGGGATGATATTTGTGTCAAGTCTTTGAAGAGTTTTTGGTAAGCCAAAACCACTTGTTTGGGTGGAAAACCTAAAGCAAAAATAATTGTATTAATTGGGAGAAATCTAAAATGGTTATGGGTGAACCATTAAAAACACAAAAGCATAATGACAAGAGCGAAAAATTTTCCAAAGTGATAGTGATAAAGGGAACCAAAATTTTATGTTGTAAATGGGTACTTAAGAAGACTTAATGTCAGAGTCCATCATATTTGATCAAACATAAAATCTTGATATGTCTCATAGAAATGGATATTTGAAATCATACTTATTATAATTTCTCCCACACAAAGATCTATTAGTGGTAGAAATTAAGGGAGAATGATAGAAATTATAACTCATGCCTCTACATAGCCAATCTGTTATATAACCAAACTGCAATTTGGTTAGACTTGCCTATTTGTCAAGATTCCAACCAGCAGTTGATGATGTCATGCCAAAAATACAAGGGCAATAACACACGTAAAATTTTATTTTTTTAAAGATTAATAACACTGCTAAGTTGATAAGGGGTTTTGATAAAGTTTACTATGTTGATTCACCAGTTAAACTAGGGTATAATGCAAAACAGATATAGGTTCTCCTAAAAATGTCCTGACATCCCATTTAAGTTTTAAATCAATGAGTAGAATTAGATCATTAAATTCGAACATTCATTATAAAAATAATTTCGACATTCGTTATTACATTAATCTTAAAACAATATTTTAAAAATTATTCAAATAATTATTAAAATATGGATAATCGAACTTTTTCGAAACATTGTAATCCAAAGGACTAACTAAATAATATAATTATCTAATAACCAAATAACTAAACTTTATTTAAACTTTACTCTAAACTAATTATATTTAAATCTCAAATCTATTCTAAATAAAACATTTCTAACAATAACCATATAATTAAAATCAAATAAAACCAAATGACAATTCTTCAACCAAACTAATTAACTTAACTTGGAACATACTATCTTAACATTACATTAACAACTTCTAACTTTAAATTTTTACTAAAACATTTAAACAAAACAACTTACCATCTAAATTCAAATATTTACCATATTCTAAAACTAATTGAATTTTATAAATCAAATTTAACACTAACTAATACTAACACCTAAACTAAAACTAAAACTATAATAAAATAAACTTTATCACTAACACTACTTTTTTAAAAAATCTAATACTTAACTACATTAATAAAATAAAACTAAAACTAAAATTAACAATTTCTAATTCCTATCAATTAACTTTACTACTATTTAAAAACATAGAAATTAAATTACTAAACATAAACTTAACTAAATTTTAAAAACTTTATAAATCAAACTTATTAACATACACATTAACTACTAACACAACTAAATTAACCTAACCTCTAACTACCCCTAACTCCACTAACATTCTACCTTAATACTAACCCAAACTAACTTAACAATCCTAACCACAAATTCTCTTAACCCTTAACCCCTTTACCTAACCCCTTCTTCCCACACTTTCCAAAAGTACCCACATCTCCCAAGGACAACCCATGCTAACCAAGGTAGAAAACACAACAACCAAGTATGCCTAGGCAAGGCACAAAAAAAGGTGGAAAGAAGAATCTAAAACTTAAACAAGTCTGAACCAAAATAAATTTTGTTCCTTTCTTCATTTGGCATGTCATGTGGTCCCAAGGCCAACACATATTTTGCTGGAAGGAAATCGCATGGGGTGAGGGGTAAATGATTTAGGTCCTTGGTCAAATCAAGGTATTGACCAATGGTGATCTAGGAAATAAATGCATTGACTAAAGTTCTTTTGTTTTAAAAACTCCATTCTCCCCTTTCAAACTGGCACCTAGGAAGTAATGAATGGAGTGTAGTTATTTCATAAAGTTTATTTGGTGGAAATTAGGATATTTGTTTTAACATGTTTTTTTGGTTGTTTTCTTTTTATTTAAATATTTAATATTTAATAAGTCCACAAAAAGGATAAATGAAAAATCTTGGAGATTCTCTATTCCAAAAAGGAGAATGATTAATTTTTTTCCATACAAAATCCAGTGAGCATTTTTGCTCTTGGGAGGGTTTTTTTTTCTTTTTTCAAGTCCATATTTTTCTAAGTATGGATTTTGAAAGCAAATTATTTTTTTTATAACAAGGAGGTTTATATTTTTCCTTTCTAATAGGATTTACCAAATACTTAGTTTAAACAAGAGGGTTGTATTTTTTTTTTTAAAGAGTGATAATAGGATTAAATGTAATACATGAATATTCAAGTTGAAATATTCTAAATTCCTAATACTCATGAAAATAACGAAATGAGATACTAATCAAACAATGAATCTTCTTTAACATATTTTGATTTTTAAATGCAAAATTATACATCATCATTTTATCAATTAATCCAAATCAAATGACTATGATTACGAGACAAACGAATGCCACAGTAAGGTAAACATCATCACATGTAATTTTTTTTAGTAACATATGGAAAAACTAAAAAAAACTATAAGACTCATATGCAAGAATATTACTCAATTATCTTTTTCTATTGAACTACCTTACTCAAAGGCTTCACCGGGAAAGAACCAAGAAGAAAACTCGACATCATTGTCATTTCCACAATAACTTAAAATAACATTTTTACACTGGATTTCAATCCCGAGGAGAAATCTCCCAACATAACTGAATTTCAATAATAATTCTAAATTTTCTTCTTGGCTCCACAATAGGGAACCATTACCAATTTCTGCAACACTTCACGGTGATCATGGAGAGAACGAAAATTGATTGGGAGACAACCAAACTCAACAAGAAGATGACAAGGGCAATAACAGATGAAAACTGCTAGTGTTGTCAAAAGTGTTTTGTTAGACTACTTTCTCCACGACATGTCTTTGGCCATGTAGATGGAAGGTGGTTTTAACTTTAATTCTAGAAACTTCTCCTTAGTACATGACTATTGAAAGACTTGTATTAACAGAGGCATAACCTCATGGAGAGTTATCAATAAAATATTGTTCTATATCTCTTTTTCATCATTCATATGCTCAAGAAAAATAGCTTAATTTATTGGATGTATTAGGCATAGTTGAGAAAACTAGTCCAAAAAATTTGCAAAGCTTAATGGTGGAAAGAGGAGATTTAGCTAATAGAAGGAAATACTAAGTTACTAATAGCTTTATACAAAAGGTACTACTACAAAGAGGGGTGGTTAAAGACAAAATTTGAGGAAAAGCTTCAATAAATTATCTTCATTTGAGATGGAAAGAAGGTTGTTCATTGTCTCAAATATGTCTTGGACTAAACATCTTAATATGTTGTCTTAAAAATTCTCCATAAGACAATATTTTCACAGGACTAGTTAAATATCTCAATGATAATAACAACAATATGAAATAATATTACTCAATGTGCATCCTATTAACTCGTACTTTTTTTCATTTCACAAAAATGATACTGCAAATAGAAAAAATAGTGTAAATACCTGATTCATCATTTTGTATGGGCACCAAGAAGATAACCTAACAGGAAGCTACAAAAAAGGTGCATGTATGCTAGTTAGGATCATTACATAAATAGTTGTTGAAATATAGGAAAATGTGTATCCCAAAAAAGCTAACACTCGCCCAACATAGTGGAAAAGATAACATTTATATGTAAAATATTCAAGTTAATCTTTATAAGAACCCTGTAAAAATTGAACCCTAGTCAATAGCTTGTATCATACTTTGAGAAATTCTCAAGAATAAGGGACATGCATAAAGGAAAGAGAGTATTTCATTAGAAAATATTTTCTTCTAATAGAATGATCTAATAAAATAAAGAATAACATATTACGTTACATGTAAAATGGAGTGTCCAAAATATTGTGTTTTTATTTGACGTGTAGACTAGAGTGATGCAAAAGAATTTTAATGCCCTTTAATAATTTAGTCATCCAGTATATTAGTTTTGATACAAGTGATAGTTATGATAATAAAAAAAAAGGACTCTCAAATTAAAATCTGTCTTATATTTATACCTTTTGTAGTCCAACATTGCTTTACATTATACAAAAAAATAATATTCCTTTCTTTCGATCGAATTCACATAGAAGTTCTTTCACTGTTACTTAAAAAGCTTTATCAAATAATTCCTAAGGTTGGACACCCATAGGATATTTCTCATTCTACAAGTCCACATTACCTTACTGAAGATATGGCTCTCAACAAGATGTTGTAGCTTAACAAGAATTACCTCAAACTAATCCAAATCTTACATGATTTTGTATTTATAATGTATGGTTGTTAGTTTTTGCTTGAGTGAGTACATCATTGGTCACATACACGAAACAATACAATCTAGAAAGATAATTAAAAATCCAATATGTGTTGGTAGTAACAATGAGCAAGGGAATCAAAACTCATCTTCAATCCACTAGTTGTGAGACTAGATAGCATGCTTTCATCTTTGTAAAGTCAAAACTAACCTATTTGGAAATTGTAGTGTTTTCCTCAATTCTTGGAGATCTTGGCCTTAGATGCTACTAAATTAGATTCAAATAAGTTTGCACTGAATGATTTGGACTTCAAACATCCTAGTTATGCTTTTGTAATGCCATTTATATTATTATTTTGTTATATATTGGTGGATTTCATGTTTGAGAACCTTTTTTATTGGATAATTATTGTTCTAGCTAAAGATTGATAGACTCAAAGTAGATATAGTGGGTTCTTCAAAGTAGTACATAGTGCAGGAAAAGCTATAGAAATAAGTATCAAATACAATGTAATGGAGTATTTGGTCTCATGCCTATCTCAATGTAGAAAGTACATTATATCTTAGATATATTTTTCTAAATGCTAAATACTATTACTTGATGAATATGTATTTGAACAAATGAATCATTTTTTAAATTAGTGGAAGCACTCAAAACATTCATGTACGATGAACTAACAATAGTATATTACTCTTAAATATGACTTATTAATTAATGTATTATTCCCAACTAGTGGGAAACAATTGAGCATGGGGATTGAATACCTAAAAAAGTAGGAAAATAACTACAAAACCAATGACATACATCTTGCATGAAGGGATGTGGGAAATAAGCAAGGCAACGGAGGGTAGAAACATGCATTTTGTGCTTATTTTCTAGAAATAAAATAGCTTGCAAAGAGGGGGCTATATATATGGGTGATCCCACAATAGTGGGTGCCACTTTTTGACCAATTTTGACACTGAAATTAATATTTTTGAAATAAACATTACATTCGAGTGACTATATCTCTAAACCTATGAATAATTTGAAGATGACATAAACTAGTGATTTCTAGTGCTTTGTTCCTACTTTGCAACCATATTTTTTTATTAAAAAATAATGATTTTAGTCAAGTTTTTCTTCTCCCCTGAAAAGTGGTACATATGAAAAATCAAAATGTTTAAAGAGTGACAATTCGCTTGACAAGCATAACTCTTTTCTACAAATGATAATGAGGTGATTCTTTTGATGTTAGATTTGTAACATCAATATCTAGAGAACCCATTTCAATTGATTCAATTTGGTTGAATATTATATAGTTTATGAAGTTTTGAAGTGACATCAATTGTAATTTAGACATACATTCATTTTGACAAGCATAACTTGAATTCAATATATCATAAATCAAATTTTCTTTTTCTCAATACTCCCCTAGATGTAACCACTTCACCCAAGCCTTCTGCTCTCCTGCAATGTAGTTTCGAAGGTACCCCTCAACCCATTTGTTCACTATCTCTATCTGCCCATCAGTTTGGGGGTGGTAGCTGGTACTCAGAGTGAGCTCTGTTCCACATAACCTGAACAACTCCTGCCAAAAGTGGCTCATAAATCTGTTGTCTCTATCACTGACTATGCTCCATGGTATCCCATGTAGTCTGAATACCTCTCAAAAAAATAGTTCTGTTATTTGTGTTGTTGAATATGTAGACGAAATTGTAAAGAAATGTGCAAATTTCGTCAATCTGTCTACCACAACAAAGATACAATCTCGATCCTGTGCCTTGGGGAGGCCTGTGATAAAATCCATGGAAATTCTATCCCACTTCTTCTCCGGTATGGGTAGGGGCTGTAGTAAACCACCCGGAAAAGAATGTTCCTGTTTGATCTGCTGACACACAGGGCATTCCCTCACAAACTGAAGCACCTCTGATTTGAGTCCTTTCCAAGTGAAGCGCTCTCTCACCTGCCGATATGTCTTAAAGAATCTGGGATGTCCTGCCATTGGTGAATCATGAAATGCCCTCAAAACCTTCTGCTTCATAGGAGACCCGGGTACTAAATAAATCCTTTCCTTGTAGATGATCAGATCATTTACGACAATGTATCGACTATCTTGAATAGCTCCCTCAATAATGCTAGATGCCCAACTATCCTTAGCATATTCTGCCAAGATCATCTCTCTCCAATCATCCATGACTATCCCAACAGCAAGCAAATGAAGCCTTCTAGATAAAGCATCTGCAACAATATTTTTCTTCCCTTTGACATAGGCTATGTCGAAATCATAGGCCTGTAATTTACTCACCCATTTTTGTTGCCTGTCATTAAGGTCCTTCTGTCCAAGGAAATGTTTCAAGCTATTATGATCTGTTTTTACTGTGAACCGGCTTCCCACTAAGTACTGCTTGAACTTAGCTAGCGCGTGCATGATTGCTAGCATCTCTTTGTCGTAGATGTTGTAGGTTCTCTCCACACCTCATAATTTTCTACTCTCATATGTGATGGGATGTTTGTCTTGCATGAGAATAGCTCCTATGCCCTCTCCCGAGGCATCACACTATAGCTCAAAGGGCCTAGTGAAATCTGGAATGGCTAAAACAGGACATGTACTCATCAGCTCCTTAAACCTGTCAAAACAATCCTGAGCCCTCTCTAACTACTTGAAACTATCTTTCCGTGTCAAATCTGTAAGTGGTGCTGCTATCTGTGAAAATCCCTTCACAAATCTGCGGTAGAACCCACAAAGCCCAAGAAATCCCTTGAGTTGTGAAGTGTTCCTCGGTGGTGGCCAATCCAGAATGGCCCTGATCTTGTCTGGGTCAACCCGAACACTTCCTACACTAATAATATGCCCTAGATAGAGCAACTCTATCATCCCAAACTCACATTTACTCATCTTGGCATATAATGACTCCCTCTCTAGAATACTGAGCACTGTATCAATATGCTTCAAATGTTCCTCCCAAGTACGGCTGTATATCAGTATATCATCAAAAAATATCAACACAAACTTCCTCAACTGATCTCTGAACACTCTATTCATACAGGACTGAAAAGTGGCAGGGGCATTTGTCAACCCAAAGGGCATGACTAAGAACTCAAAATGTCCATAGTGGCATCTAAAAGCTATCTTCTCCACATCCACCTCTCTAACCCATATCTGATGGTAGCCGAATCTCAAATCAATCTTGGAGAAGTAGCATGCACCATGCAATTCATCAATAAGCTCATCGATGCATTAATAAAGTTAAATATTTAAATTTAACTTTATAAAATGGCTTTATCAATGCCTAACAAATCTTATCAATGATAAATAAGTTTTCCTGTCGATTTTAAAAAATTACCATTGACATACCACTATGACTGAATGTCCGGCCATGTCCAAGATGACTTACTATAAATAGTAAGTATGCCCAAAGTTGCCCCAGAACCCCTCAGAAAGACCTGCAACTGAAACTGTCTAGGCCAAATGGCCTCTAAGCCCCTTTAATGTCCTAGTTAGCCTATGGGACTGTGGGGAAATAGGCTAATGACAACATCATGCTATGAATGCTAGAAAGGGGACATTATATATATATATATATATATATATATATATATATTCAATAGTATATTATTTTAAATATCATATATACGTATGATAATATATGATATATATTAATTTATAATTTTAATTTATATATTTTATTAATCATTTTAATATTATAAACTTTATATACTATACCTATTTATTATTAAATTATATATGTCCAAAATGGGGATATCATAGTCCTCCCCTCTCAAATTTGCTTGTCCTCAAGCAAAATTATTCATACATAAGATTTTTCATAGATACAAAATATATTTGCATACAAAAGGCCTAAAAGATTTATGAGATATACATCTTAATGAATTAAAACATGAAGTGAACAAAAGTGGTTACATGAATGAATGAAAGTACAAAGCATACATGATGTAGACAAATGAAAACATGAAGCAAACACAATACAGACAGATGAAGACACAGAGCAAACATGATGCAAATAGATGAAGACATAGAGAAAACACATTGCAAACAAATGAAGACATGAAGCATACATGATGCAAACACACAATAAACACATTATAAATTTTCTTAATTGTGAACCTACAACCAAAAAATCATTAGTACACATTATATGTAAATCAATCTCCTAACAAGGTGTTTATAGTCTCAATTTACTGACTTGTCAATCAAAAGTATCTATTCATTATAATATTAGCTCATCAATTCCTATGTATAGGAGGAGAAACTATAATAGGGTGCCCTATTACCCAATCATGGGCCTCACAATTCTCCCTCATTATTGTTATCTCTCTCTGATCATCATTTCCAAGATATGCCTTTGTATGATGTACCCCAGAGAATTTTCTCCATCGCAGGCCTTACCTAGTACCCTTGGATGATGCAGCCTAATGCCCATCTCACTGCAGGCCTTACCTAGTACCTCTGAATGGTGTCACCCAGCCCATTCCACTACAAGCCTTATCTTATCTTGGAAGATGATAACCAACGTTATAATTTATTAAACCTTAAATTCATATTATTAAAGCAATTTCAAGTCAATCAAGATTTATACTTAATTGATTAATAATAATATTTGTAAGAATCTTTTCAATTATGAAATGATATCATAGATTATATTCAATAATCATAGCAAGAAATTGATTAGATATAGATTATTCCCATACCATATATTATATTCAATGAATAAAGTCAATTTAAACATAAATTATTCCAAAATAGTAATCAAAATCAATATAAACCATTCCCACAATGTTTGAGTACATATATTCCATATTTTATGTTTTGATAGACATTCTATTTTTGGGAAGCTACTCTACCTATTATAGAAAGGGAAGTTGGGGCCTGTTCTATTGAATCACTCTTTACTCCCTTATCTATTTCAAATATTTAATACATGACTATATTCACAACTAGAAATAACCAGTATTATTTGATACTTACATATACAATTAAAATACTATATACAATCCTTCATTAAAAATAAAATACTTTCTTAATATTTATTATAAAAATAAATTCATACTTACCTTATCAGTGCCTCCTTACTATTTCTTTGGTCTCATATATCATTGTGCCCTCTTTTTACTATTAAAATCCCTTATATTTCCACGTATTCTCCCTTTCTCCTTCAACTTTGGCCACTCATACCTTTGTCAAAACCTTATTATAGGTCTTTTTCATCGATACTCTATGATTTGGATTTAATCTTTCTTTCTTTTTAAATAATTATTCGTTGGCTCTATTTTTTTTACATGTTACAATAGGATCTTACCTTATCTTGTTAAGAAATGATCTAATGTAATAACATATGCAATCTTATTTTTTATTTTTATTATTTTTCTTTTGATCCACTTTATATATCTTCTCTAGTTTGATGTTTTATTCTTCCTCTTTAGATTCATCCTCAGCCCCAATTTCATCCGCATTTGCCAAATTAGGGCTTCCTTTTCCATCCCTTGGGAGGCGAGGCTCATAGGAAGACTTATATGCTTCCAAACCCTCAATTGACAACCAACAGAGATCCGACACAAAAGCTTTGCGATCCAGAGTGGATGGAACAGGCCATGGCATGGTCATGGAAACAAGAAGTGCCAAATATCCTATAGAATCGAGATAATTGGGCAATTGCAAGCTGAATTTCTTCCAGCCGTCTCGATCTGCAGAGTGAAGAGGACTCCATGTCACGGAAGCCATGTCTGCCCACCCAAATTCAAACATGCTTTTCCTTACCCGAATAAATAGTTTACTTAGTTTTGTCAATGATTATTCCAGGATAGTTACAGCTACAAAATGTTACAACATCAAACTTCAATCACAACATTCCATGTGTGAACGCATGGGTTCTATGCTTATGTAGTTTTTGTTGTATTCAAGCTATAAAATCTCATCATATTTGTCTCTCTATTTAGATAAACGTCCATACAAGTTTTGGACAGGCTAGGGTGTTCACCATACAAGTTTGATTGGGTTGTTGAATATGCTTTTCCATCAAGCACCAAAATCCCTTGCAAATAGTATGGTGACAACATTAGTATTTTAGCGGCAAACATCCTCCAATGGAAATGGGAGACAAAGAACTTAATAAGATATTGCAGTCTAATAACAAAAAATAGGTGTGCTTTCAAGCTAGTGTTTATAGTTTGAACGTCATTGACTTTGGATGCATCGAGCTGCTATCTTGGTTATATTCCTATGCATTTAAACTCACACTAGAGCCGACATCTTTGTCTATGTAATAAACAAAATGCCTGAAGAATTTTTTGTCCAGGAGGATGGATCATAGGTACAAAACGAATAGAACTAACATATCTTCTGTGCAAGGCTAATATTATAGTATTGGCAGAAGGGCTAATTGTAACTGAATATGATAAAGGATTTAGTATCATTGGCAATTGGCCTCAGGATCTTGTTGATTGGAGTTGAGAGCTTTGAAGAGAACACTTCTACACAAGGAAGAGTTAACACCACAAAATAGATCGTCCATGAAACTTCTAGTGTCCAAATCTATTACCTCTCTTCTTCCCCCGGATTTGAATTTTAGGGTTCTGAGAAATTGGTGTCAGGAATGTATCTTGGCGACATTGTTAGAAGGGTGATCCTTAGGATGGCAAAAGAATCAGATTTCTTTGGTGATTTAGTCCCTGAAAGACTTCTCAATCCGTATCTCCTCGGGTTCATACAGGAGCTATTGTCGTTTAAGCTATTTGAGATACTAATGTACTTCTCTCAGAAGTTCTCTCCTTACTTTGTGATAAGGATCCTGTGAAATTTGAAATGCCAAACACAGAAGTTCATGAGTTATCTGTTGGTCCTGATGCTTTCACAAACGTAAACAAACTTTTGTAGCAACAAGCTTCATCTGAGTCTTGTCACTTCACTTATTTGCTTCACATTTGCAACCTAGTCTCTAGTAGCATTAACTACTTCCACACGCTGGCAAGAAAGATGCTATGGTACTACTTGTAATGTCTTGTTTTAGAACATTTTTAGATTTTCTTTTTATTTTATATCTATTTCATAATATTCCCTATCTTTCCCTCTCAATGTAAAGTATATATATATATATATATATTCATAGAGTCGTGACCTTTCATTGATAATAATTATATTATATTAAATATATATATTTATATTAATAATACCATTAATATATATAAGTTTAATAACATATACTATATATATAGTGATATCGTTAGCATTGTAAATATATTAGTCTTATATATCATAGTATTGATATAAATATATATATTATTTATATTCAATAGTATATTATTTTAAATATCATATATATGTATATATATTATATATGTATGATAATATATATGATATATAATAATTTATATTTTTTATTTATATATTTTATTAATCATTTTAATATTATAGACTTTATATACTATACCTATTTATTATTAAATTATATATGTCCAAAATGGGGATATCGCATATAGATTGTATGGTGAGCTCAACCTCACAGACTATCTGGTATATAGATAGTGGGGCATCATTTCATATGATAGGAGTTAGAGAGTACTTCTCCAGTTATAAGGAGGAGAACACCAATATCCAAATTTCTATGGGAAACTTGTCCAAACTCAACCTGGTTGGGAAAGGGACTATTCAGTTTTAGAGGGAGAACGAAAAGATAATTCCAATTCATGATGTGTTGCATGTGTCAAGATTAGGTATGAATTTGATTTCTATATTTGTTCTTCAGGATAGGGGTATAGTGTACTCTTTAGAGGGACACATGTGTTGATTAAGCACAAGGATTGGAAATCACCAATAACTATTGGAGTTAGGAGTGGTCATCTTTATAGGTTGTTTGATACTCCTAAGGCACTCATGAGCAGTAGTAATCCTAGAGATCTTGGAGAGCTATGGCATAGGAGGATGGGTCATATTCATCATGGAGCGCTCAAATTACTTCGTGAGATGGTGACAGGTTTTCCATAAGTGAGCACAGAGCATGATGATGTATGTAAGGGATGCATGTTGGGGAAGTTTGTGAAAGCATCTTTTCCAAGGAGTGATGCCAGATCTGAAGGTGTTCTTGATCTAGTACATTTGGATGTATGTGGACCGATGCTAGCAAATTATATCGGAGGATATAAGTACTATGTTATTTTTATCGATGATTTCTCTAGGAAGACCTGGATATACTTCTTGAAGACCAAGGATGAGGTTTCTAGTCAGTTCCAAGAGTTCAAGGCTCTAGTGGAGAACTTGACATGAAAGAAGATAAAGGTTCTTCAATCAGACAATGGAGGCAAGTACAAAGGAAATAACTTCCAGGAGTTTTATACTAGAGAAGGATCAAGAGAGAGTGGACTCTTCCTTACAATCTACAGCATAATGGAGTTGCTAAGAGGAAGAACCATTCTATATTGGAGGTGGAAAGATCTATGCTACGTGACCAAGATATGCCTCACTACTTATGGGCAGAAGCGTGTAGTGCAATAGTCTACATTCAGAACAAGGTTCCAGACAAGGTACTAGGGAGGATGACACTAGAAGAAGCTTTCATAGCTAAGACACCTGATGTTAGCCATTTCAAAATATTTAGGAGTTTGGTATATTGTCATATTCCAAGTGATACATGTACCAAGTTAGATCAGACTATAGAGAGGGGGTACTTTGTTGGTATAGTGAAACCTCAAAGGCATATAGGATTTTTATCCCCAAGACCAGAAAAATTATTGTTATGTGTAATGTTAAGTTCACAGAGGAGAAGGCATTTAGAAGGTCTAGAGATTTCCTAGCATATGATCAGAGTGAGCAGCTAGCAAAAGCTCCAAGGCCTAGTCAAGGGAAGCAAAGCACAAGTACAGTTATTAGTACAAGTGTAGGCTCAGGTGGTGAAGATTCATAGAGCATGGAGCAACATGTGCAACAAGAAATGCATCTAGAAGACTTAAAATTTTATATTTCATCCTCTACAATTGGCAGCAGGAACCGCAAGGTTCAAGAGACCCCAAGGAATACTCAAGAGTTTGTGGGAGCTCCTAGGAAGAGTACTAGATAGCGGAGACAACCAGCCAAGTTTAATGACTATGTGGCATTAGTTAGTCAGTTGGTAGACAGTGAGCCTTCTAGCTATCAGGAGGCTGTAGAGCATCAGGTATGGCAGGATGCTATGGTTGAGGAGTATAACTCAATAATGCATAATGATGTGTGGGAGGTAGTTCCTCAACCAATAGATAGGGTGTTTGTTGGATTACATTGGATCTATAAGATAAAGCACGGTGCAGATGGTAGCATCGAGAAATATAAGGCAAGGTTTGTGCCCAAGGGGTTCTCTCAGAAGGAGGGAATAGACTATGAGGAGACATTTTCTCCAATTGCTAGGTATACTTCTATAAGAGCTGTGATCTCATTTGTAGCACAGATGGGATGACAAATCCATCAAATGGATGTCAAGACAGTGTTCCTTAATGGTGAGTTAAAGGAGGAGGTATACATAGAGCAACTAGAAGGCTTTGTAGCACACAAAAAAGAGACCTACGTATGCAGATTGATAAAATATATTTGAGGTGAAGGTATTAGGTTGATGGGCTATACTGATGCAGATTGGGAAAGAAGTACAACAAACAAAAGGAGCACTTTAGGGTGTTGTTTCAATTTGGGATCAAGAGTTGTATCTTGGTTCAACAGGAAGTAAAAATTTGTGGCTTTGAGTTTAGCAAAAGCAGAATAGATATCAGCTAGCCTAGCAACATGTAAAGCTATATGGCTTCGAAAGTTGTTAGTAGCCTTGTTTGATCAGAAGGTTGAGACTACTGTGATACACTTCGACAATTAAAGTTGCATCAAGTTGTCTGAGAATTCACTATTTCATGATAGGTCTAAACATATAGATATTAGATATCACTTCATCAGAGATTATGTACAATGGGGGATTGTTCACCTACAGTACATACCTACAAAGGAGCAAGTAGCAAACATTCTGACAAAGGCAGTAGGGAAGGAAAAATTCATCTTCTTCAGAGATAAAGTTAGGTGTTATGTAGAACAACTTCCTCACTAAGAAGGAATGTTAGTTTTAGGTAGCTTGGACAGCTATTCGTCCATATGTGATTAATTGCAAATAATTGTTAGAATTACAATAGTTATTTGTTAATTAATTGACTCCTTCTAGAAGCCACTAATAACCTATTGGTTAGGTTGTTTTAATTGAGAAGCTACTAGAAACTTCTTGGTTGAGTTATCTTGATCAAGAAGCAACTAGAAACCTCTTGGTTAATTAGTATAAAAAGAGGTCAAGGGAGGAGAACAAAATAGAATAGAACAAAGAACACGAGTTGTAGAAGCATTTGCAGTGTTAGCAAATGAGTTTGCAATGATAGGAAACAGTATTGCAATGTTAGCAAGGGCGTAGTGTTAGCATTGGGGACAGTAGTGGGAATATCAACAAGAGAAATTAGGAAGTTGTTTAAATTCTGCCAGTGGGAGGCAAGGAATTTTGTATCTCTTAATTTGCTGAGGTTAATATATTTTCCATTTGTAGAACTAGTTTTCCCTTAGGGGTTTTTCTAGCAATGATTTATCTGAAAACATTGTGTTCTTTGTGTTTTAAATTTCTTTCTGTATTTTATTGGTGAAGTTGTTGTGAATTTATTTTCGGTGGTTTAATAATTGTTTATGATAGGAGATTAATAATCAGTGACTGCAATAGTGTTAATTTTTATACATCTCACCAAAATCCATAAGAAAAAACTAATCTATGAATACCAAGAAAATATGTGAAAATATGTGCACATGACAATCACCAAATTCCAAATGACATAATGATATTTGGAATGTATTAAGGGCTCGTTTGGTTGCAGAGATAGGAATTAGGAATAACAATCTATTATTTTGGATTCACTATTCTTGCATTTGTTATTCCAAATTTGTAATTCTTGATCTGTTTGGTTCACCCAAAATTTGATGAGGAATATGTTTATCCCATGTTTGGTTGTGCAAAAATAGAATTGAAATGCGATTAGTTATGTTATTTTTTGTTTTAATTTGATATTTTTCCTCTTTTACATTTTTTTGTCGATTTATTCTATTATTATTTTTAAATAATTTATTTTTTCATTTTACAAAATTAAATTATCAAAAGCAAAAATGTATTACAAAAATAAAGAGAATAATGAACAATAATGCACAATAGAATTTGCTCATCATATACATAATTAGTCACCAAAATCATAAATGAATTACCACATTCATAAATGAGTTCTACATAACAAAATAGTACAATCCATATTAAATTTGTCCACTATTTTCAAATGAAATCAAAAAATAAGTTCAAGTTACAATAGTTGCTCTGAATTTTAACTGCATTTACACATATGGTCCTAATAGACTAGTACAATTGACATAATTATAATGCACACCACGCCACAGGCAGTTCTCAAAGAATCCTTTTCATTCTACCATGAAGATAAAAACCCTATATGCGAGAGATAAAAACCCTGTATGTGAATGGAGAAATAACAAGCAAAACGAGAACACATTACCTGGGAAGAATGCACGAAACCCACGGAGGAAGAAGGGCACCTTTGCTAAACCAACAAGCACACTCTTCAAAAGCTGACGACCGCACTCTGCGAAACAGATAAATTGACGAGCAGCAGAACAACGACCACACTCTGTGAAATAGATAAATCGACAAGCAACAGAATAATGGAGAATGAGAATACGCGCCTCAATTTTGCTGGAAACAAATGGAGTTGCGCGGGAGCAGGCAGATTTTGGGGCAAAAATTTTGTGGACCTGACCGATTTATATTTTATGAAAAACTAAAAGGTGGAATAAGAACATATATTCCAATTCCATTTCTTTTGGTGGAATAGGAAATGCTTATTTTCGAAGTAAAATTGGCATATATATTCCTATTCCTAATTCTTAATGGTGACACCCAAATAAAAAATATACATTTTTAAGAATTAGATAAAGCCTATTCCACTCAAATTCCTGTTGCCAAACCGGCCCTAAAGGGTAGCTGCCAAGGGTATGGAGGGAGTATTTGACAATAAGTCCTCCCCCCGCATGACATCTAACTGCGCTTCTCATTCTAAGGTGCTGCAAGTTTGAGAAGGTGGTATTTTGGTTCTTATCCCTGTCACCTCTCTCGCTTGATCTGCTCGATGCATTCAAATATGTAATTGTAGCTTTCATTAGTTGGTGAACCTCTAAGTAATTCCGTAGTATCAATATCATGTCACGTCTAGGCTCTGCACCCTGCATTCATAATTGGGCATTTAGTCAAATAGTTTGTGAGATACTTTGCTATGAATTTGCTTGCCTCGCAAGTATGAAGTGACTCCCAATATCCATATTCTTGCTTGAGTATTTCTTTGCACGGTTATGAAGCAACACCTCTTTGCGGTACTCTATCAAGCATTTGAATGTCACCACTTCTGCACTCAGTGCCCACAGCCTACCCGAGTCTACATGGGATTCTGTTAGATGTTTCATGTGTCTTCAAAATTTTGTTAGATGGTTCATGTTACATTTTCAAACAATTACATGCTGCACTGCTCAGAATTTGCTTACTTTATAAACTACCCAGAACTTCAAAATTATCAACTACTTAAATTTATTTTTTATGCATCCCACAAAAACCAGATATATATACTCCACAGCTAATAAAATCTCATAGATTCAAAGACTCGCTAAAAATCATTTATAAACAGATTTGTTATGCAGCCCAATCTTTACCCACACAAACCAGATTCAAACACTTCACAAATACCAAAAATCTCATGGATTATAAACTTGGCACTGAACTACAATATTAGATTCAAACACCTCAGAAATATCAAAATCTCACAAAGCAGAACCCATTTAGAAAACATCAAGAACCAGATGGAAAGAAAAATGAACTCAGAGGTCGCTGAGCATTCTTATTATTTGCATTGCCGAATGAATATGAACCATTCCAATTGAGTCAGTTGATGAACAGAATCAATGAAAGACAAGAACAAAACTCAAGAAAGCTCCGCTGAGGAACAGAGCAACAGATCCAGAGAGCAGTGCAACGAAGAACGTGTTGGAGAAGAGGGTGAGGGAGGCAGCAGAAGATTTCCCAATTGATGGAGCAGCGGCAGGAACTCTACTGAAGCTGGGCAAAGGGGATCCAGGGGCCATGGGAGGATCTGCATCTGCAGAAGCTTCAGGGGACGACAATGGCGATGAGGAAGAAGATGATGATGATGATGGCGGAGGAGTGGTGGGCAGATCGGATCCTGGTGATTTCGAAGGAGAAATTATCATTTGGGCAGGCGATTCAGCAGGAGCAGGGGATTTTGCATGGCGGTGATGAGGGGCGGCCTTACAGGATCCAATCAGCGCTAGAAACAGGACGAGTACCGCCATAACTGCGCTGAATTTCCCCATTTTGAGTTTAATGGGGAAAGGCGAAGGATTTGAGAGATCGAATGGCTGCTTCACCTGCAAATCGAATGTGGAGAGCGAAGAAAGTGAGTGAAGAATGAGGCGAGGGTGGGATTATATATTGGTCAGGGAGGATAAAAGATTTGATTTTGAGGAGGAGGTTTTATGTGAGATTGAAGTGGGTTTCCCAAGTGGTAGGATTCCAAGGTTAGTGATTTTCTGTTCCGAGGAAGAAGGGGGAGTGGAGAAGCCGTTGTTTTGCTGTTGCTCCTGTTTCTCAGCTCGCTGGCCCAAATGGAAGTTCAAAAAGCAATGGCGAATAGTAGCGAGGTTATTATCAATTTACAGGTAGGACCTAATATTTATTAGTTTGTTCGTAGGGTACATCTAAAGAGGCGCGTATAAATTTTAGAAAGTTCCTGTGTGCGGAGGTGGCCGCTCGGTAATCTTCAATTCATTCGTTTTATTTTTGCATTTACCTCGAAGAAAGTAATTTCTTTTTTAAGCAAATTTACAATTTTTGGTGTAAAATTTATATTTTGGCCCGGTCCTCTTGAGTTTTAATATTTATTTTAATTTTGTGATGGTAAAAGTCAGCGCTCTTATATTTGTTGTTTGTTTGTTGTGCATCAATTACTTAACAAAATGAATCATTTCTCATGGGAGTTAGATTATTCAACTTTTTCTCAGTATCATATAGAGAATATCACGGTAGTTGATAAATGTAATTATTTTGTTTTTATTTATCATCATTTATCTCTACAAAATATATTTTTTCATCTCTAAAATTATTACTCTTAACTTCACTTTAATTTTTTTGTTCATGCTAAAGAAGTGCCGATCCACTACAAAATAATTATAATTTATTTTACTACATCTAAAATTATTTATATTTCCTTTATCTCCATTTATTTAGATTTTTACTAACTTAAGCTTTTAATTTTAATTTCTTAAAAAAGTCTCCAAATATTATAATTTAAAATTTTTATGTGGTATTTATTAAATTATTTTTAAAAGTATATTCTATTTATAATAAGATTTAAAATTTTGACATGTAAATGGTTGTCAAATTTAACCTAGAAGAATAAAAGTTAACATTAACATGTTCACACCATCCCACTCCACCCATTCTACCATTGTAGAATGCCCATCGTGTCATGTCCCTTTTTCAAATAATCAAAAAATAATAAACTTTGCTAAGGCAGGCAGGCTCCAAAAAGGTGAAGTTTCAACAAAAGAGGCTAATCTTTGGAAACCAATGGACTAATAAATAAGAATTATTATTAAATTATATTTTATTAACCCCTCTTGGACGTGAGTTAGGGTTATGCCCTCTTTTAAGGGGGTTTGGAGGCATTTTGGGCTCATTCCAGAACTTGATTTTTGCTCATTTTCTTTGTTGTTCTTCAAAGGCTGCCAAACCTGTGGAGAAGGAGACCCAAGAACGGGAGTTTGCAGGTTTCCAAGAAGGCTAAGAATAGGAGTTTGAAGCCATTCCATGTGCATGCTCATACAGAGTTTGCCTTTGTGCTAAACAGTGCAGATTTGTGGGTTTTTTGGTGTGTTTTTGTAGGAGTTTGGTATTTTCAGTTGAGTATTTCATATCAGTTTGGGTTGCTGATGTATATCAGACTTTTAAATGTTAAAATAGAGCTGAATATATGTATTGGGACGTGATTAAACTTCTGAGATAGAATATTAGTGTTTTGTGGTGTTTCCGGGCATATTTTGTGCTATTTCGGGAGCCCGATGAGAATAGTTTTTGTCCTACATTTTTGAGCTGTTGTGTAAAGGCTATATGGATCTGGAAATGTCAATTTGTAGGCTGTTATGCTGCTGAAAGTTCTGTAAAAATTTTCATTTTCAGATTTCTTAATAATTTGTGAAGTTGTGAAGCTTTTAGCACTATTTTCAGCATACTCGATTTGGGGTTTCTTGAGGAATTTGGTGGATCTTTGGGATATTAGTTGTTTGATTTTAACGATCTGATTTGAGGCTTGAAATACCATGAAAAATCAGAAAAGGGACATTTCAGTGGTATCAGAGCCATGATCTTGCCAGCCTGAGGGTTTGTAGAAGTTTGCATGTCAGTTTTAACAACTACCCAGATCTTGCATGTTAGTTTTGACAACTACCCAGATTTTGCATGTCAGTTTTGACAACTACCCAGATCTTGCATGTCATATTCTATGGTTGCATGTTGCTTATAATCAGTGCATGTCAAAATTTATGGTCGCATGCAACTAAGTGAAAGAGAAAAAAGATATTTGCAGCGAGAAAAGAATAAAGAAATTTTGATCAAACCTCCAGTTGGAAGTAAAAGTACAAAATCCAAGGAAGGGAAAAGTATGGCTGATCCAGATGAGATGGCAAAGAAATTTTTCCAAGAGATCCAAAATACTCAGAAACAAATAGCGGATAGTTTGGCAGAAACTAGAGAGGCCTTGCGAATATTGACAGAAAAACTACAAGGAGTTGCATCTATTAATGAGAAAGGGAGCACTTCAGAGGAGCCAAGAAATCTGAAATCCACACCATCTAAATCAACTAAAACTATTTTCTTGCTTACAGATGAGCCACCAGTACCAAATCCAGCCATTAATCCCATGGAAGAGGTTACAGGTAACTTGATTACATTAAGAGCTACTTATAATGGCTTAGATGATGACTTTCGTAGTTCGGTTCCTTTTAGAGAATATGTGGATATGATGAACACTTTGATGCCCAAGAAAGAGAATAGGAGGGAGCATGACATAAGTGGAAGAGAGCTCAAAAATAAAATAAGAAAGTTTACAGCACCTACTTTTGATGGAACAAACAAAATTTTAGCTAGAGCATGGCTACAAAAATTACAGACTTTCTTCACACTTAACCCCATGAAGGAGAGTGATGCTGTTCAATTTGCAAGTCTACACTTGGAAGATGCAGCCTATGATTGGTGGTATCATGGAATGACTACTCAAGGTCATGATCAGGTAACTACATTTGATGATTTCAGTCAAAGAGTGATAGACAGATTTGACCTCAAGGATGATGAAGAGTACTTTAAAGAATTGTCAAAGTTGAAGCAAACCAAATCAGTTAATGAGTATATAGAAGAGTTTCAAAAAGTGTCTGTTATGGTACCTGATATGAGTGAAAAGAGGATTGTTTATCTTTTTCTTGATGGTTTAGAAGATTCTGTTAAGGGTTTGGTTAAGACTTTCTCACCCTCAACCTTACAGGAAGCTATCAAAAGAAGCTTGCAACTTGAAACTTGCGTGCCTATGAAATCAATCACTAATCAAAAACTCCCAAATCTTTGGCAACATAAGGGAAATTTTCAGAAAAAGACTTTCCCAACACTACCACCAAAAGATGTGATAAATGTGGCAAAAAAGAAGGTAGATGAAGAGACTAGGAGTGAATTACGAAGGAAAAAGCTTTGTTTTACTTGTAGAGAACCATGGGCTCCAAGACACAGATGTTTGGGGAAAGGTCAAGTGCACTATATTGAAGTTGCTTCAAAATCTGATTCAGATGAGCATGAGGAATTTCATGATACTAACGAGGAGGTAGAAGAAGAGAAAGAAAAAGAAAACAGCAAAGGTGGCACTTTAGCAGCATTATCGGGAGTCCCAAGATACCATCCCTTTCGAATTCGAGGGGTACTAGTAGGGCAAAGGTTGACAGTTCTTCTTGGTAGTGGGGCAAATCACAATTTTATTGATGAGGGATTTGTCATGAAAAGAGGGCTTAAAGAAAAAGATTTTGAGGGATTCAATGTTACGGTAGCTGATGGATTCACTATGCCTTGCACACGGGTGGTGAAACAACTCAAGATGACCTTAGGAGATTATGAGTTATGTGATGACTTCTATGTGGTTGGTATTGGGGAGACAGATCTTGTATTGGGTGTTCAATGGTTGCACTCTATCGGAGGCTATTACATGAACCATCAAACTATGGAGTTTAAATTTCATTCCAATGGGAAAGAAGTCATATTGAGAGGTTTATCGAATGGAGCACCTAAGGCGGTCTCTGCAAAGAGGATGGAGAGGACTTTTCAAAGAGGACAAGTAACATGGGCAGCAGGAGTCATAATCCAACCAACAAGCTCTCCAAAGAATCAAGGTAATTTCCATTTTGAAATTCAAAATATTCTTGATAAGCATAGTATAGTTTTCAATGATTTGCCTCCAGGATTACCACTAGATAGAGGTTTTGAGCATGTTATAGAGTTAGAACAGGGTGCCAAACCAGTTATAACAACCCCATACCGCCATCCAAGAGGTTATAAGGAAGAAATTGAAAAAACTATTAAAGAACTCATGGACATGGGATTCATAAGGCCTAGCTCTAGTCCATTTGCATCATCTGTGGTACTTGTCAAGAAAAAGGATGGTACAATGAGAATGTGTATAGACTATAGGGCTCTAAACAAGAAGACCATAAAAAATAAGTATCCTATACCATGCATAGATGAACTCATTGATGAGTTACATGGTGTTGTATACTTCTCAAAAATTGACTTAAGATCAGGGTACCATCAAATCCGAATGAGGAGTGAAGATGTGGAAAAGACTGCTTTCAGATGTCACTATGGGCACTTTGAATTTCTTGTTATGCCATTTGGACTCACTAATGCACTTGCAACATTCCAATCTTGTATGAATAAGGTATTCAGCCAGCATCTTCAAAAATTTATTTTGGTATTTTTTGATGATATCTTGATATGCAATAAAACATGGGAAGAGCATCTAAAGCACATAGACACTGTTTTGGGAATCTTGGAGCAACAATCCTTCTATGCTAAGCTATCTAAATGTGAATTTGGTTTGACAGAGATCCTATATTTGGGACATATTATAAGTTCTAAAGGAGTACAGGTTGATCAACAAAAAATCCAGGCAATTTTGGATTGGCCTCCACCCACTAATCTTACACAGTTGAGAGGTTTCTTCAGGTTGTGTAGCTACTATAGGAGATTTGCCAAGGGATTTTCTCAGCTAGCTGCCCCCTTGACTGATTTGACAAAGAAAGGAGCTTTTGTTTGGACAGAAGAGGCACAAAAAACATTTGATAAGCTTAAGGAGGTAATGAGTTCATGCCCTGTGCTTGCAATTCCAGATTTCTCTTTACCTTTTGTTGTTGAATGTGATGCTTCTGGAGAAGGTATAGGGGTTGTCCTAACTCAAAGGGGACATCCAATAGCATTTGAGAGTAGAAAATTAAATCAATCAGAGAAAGGTTACTCCATCTATGATAAGGAAATGTTGGCAATCATGCATGCACTTCATAAGTTTAGACAATATTTGGTATGTGGGAGATTCATTGTAAAGACAAACCATAATAGCCTCAGGTTCTTCTTGAACCAAAGGGATTTGAATGATTGTCAACAAAAATGGGTAAGCAAATTGCAAGCTTATGATTTTGATATTGAATACATGAAAGGAAAGAATAATGTGGTTGCTGATGCTCTCTCAAGAAAGCCCACTTTGTGTTCCTTATCATCTATCTCTACTGATTGGAAAGTCTCCATAATTTTAGAGTATGCTAAAGATTCCTTTGCCACAAAGATTTTGGATAAGTTAGTGGATGATAATAGGTACAAGGTTGTTGATGAATTGATTTATTACAAGAACAGGATCTTCCTAGTGCCAGGATCAAAAACTAAGGAGAGGATATTGAGGGCCTTTCATGAGACACCTTTGGCTGGTCATCAGGGATACTTCAAGACATACAGGAAAATTCGAGAGCGGTTTTCATGGAAGGGTATGAAGGAGGATGTCCTTAAACACATTAAGGAATGTATGGTATGCCAACAAAGCAATAGTGAGCAAAATTTTCCTACAGGGTTGTTGTAGCCACTTCCTATTCCTGAACAAAAATGGGAAAGTATTTCCATGGACTTCATCACTGGGTTGCCCAAGGTTCAAGGTAAGGATTGCATATATGTGGTGGTAGATAGACTAACTAAGTATGCACATTTCTTTCCTATCACATCTGATTTCAAGGCATCACAAGTGGTCGAATTGTTCTTCAAGGAAATTTTTAGATTACATGGTTTGCCTAGAAACATTGTTAGTGACCGGGACAGTAGATTCCTCAGCTCTTTTTGGAAGGAGCTCTTTCATTTGGCAGGAACTAAACTCACTCCTAGTACTAGCTATCACCCTCAAACAGATGGACAAACAGAGATAGTTAATAAATGGATAGAGGGATATTTGAGGAACTATGTTTCAAATCAACAACATGCTTGGGTGAAATGGTTACACCTAGGGGAGTATTGTTACAATACATCTCATCACATGTCTATTGGTATGCCTCCTTTTCGTGCTCTTTATGGTTATGATGCCCTTTCCTTTGTTGATCTAATACTTTTCGATAGCAGAGTACCCGCAGCAAGTGATTTCATCAAGCAAAGCCAAGACATAATAAGGTCCCTCAAGGATAACCTACAACATGCACATAACCAACAAAAGATATATGCTGATAGGAAAAGGATTGAACGATCTTTTGAGGTGGGAGATTTGGTATTTGTTAGGTTGCAGCCATATAAGCAAAGCACCTTGAAGAGGAGTGGGGCAGAAAAACTCAAGCCAAGGTTCTATGGAACTTATAAAATCATCAAGAAGGTAGGAGAGGTAGCTTATGAATTGGAGCTCCCACCAAACAACAAAATACATAATATTTTCCATGTATCTTGCCTAAAGAAGGTTCTAGGCTAGAAAACCATAGTATCTACAGAATTACCACCTCTTGATGATGAAGGGAAATTATTTTTGATACCAAAAGAGATTTTGGATACAAGAGAGAAAAGATTGAGAAACAGGAGCGTCATAGAGCATTTGGTCAAGTGGAAAGGATTACCACTAGAGGATGCAACTTGGAAGGAGCATATATTCTTGAGAATTCCAACCTTCATTGCTTGAGGACAAGAAATATTTGGGAGGGGAGGACTTGTCATGTCCCTTTTTCAAATAATTAAAAAATAATAAACTTTGCTAAGGCAGGCAAGCTCCAAAAAGGTGAAGTTTCAGCAAAAGGGGCTATTCTTTGGAAACCAATGGACTAATAAATAAAAATTATTATTAAATTATATTTTATTAACCCCTCTTGGACATGAGTTAGGGTTATGCCCTCTTTTAAGGGGGTTTGGAGGCATTTTGGGCTCATTCCAGAACTTGATTTTTGCTCATTTTCTTTGTTGTTTTTCAAAGGCTACCAAACCTGTGGAGAAGGAGACCCAAGAATGGGAGTTTGAAAGTTTTCAAGAAGGATAAGAACGGGAGTTTGAAGCCATTGCATGTGCATGCTCATACAGAGTTTGCCTTTGTGCTAAACAGTGCAGATTTGTGGGTTTTTGGGTGTGTTTTTGTAGGAGTTTGGTGTTTTCAGTTGAGTATTTCATATCAGTTTGGGTTTCTGCTGTATATCAGACTTTTAAATGTTAAAATAGAGCTGAATATATTTATTGGGACATGATTAAACTTCTGAGATAGAATATTAGTGTTTTTGTGGTGTTTTCGGGCATATTTTGTGCTATTTCGGGAGCCCGATGAGCATAGTTTTTGTCCTACATTTTTGAGCTGTTGTGTAAAGGCTATATGGATTTGGAAATGTCAATTTGTAGGCTGTTATGCTGCTGAAAGTTCTCTAAAAATTTCCATTTTCAGATTTCTTAATAATTTGTGAAGTTGTGAAGCTTTTAGCACTATTTTCAGCATACCCGATTTGGGGTTTCTTGAGGAATTTGGTGGATCTTTGGGATATTAGTTGTTTGATTTTAAAGATCTGATTTGAGGCTTGAAATACCATGAAAAATCAGAAAAGGGACATTTCACATTGACATTAATTATCATATATGTTGAATAGTATAACACGCACACAGACATAGGCACATATACTACTCATGATTACTAAAATCTAATTAACATGATTTATCAAAGTGGATGATCTATTAAGTCGGATTGTCTCATTCATCACAACCTAATATTAATAAAAAAAAATGTTGAATATGCTATGTTTTAGTCACCACCTTGTCAAAATAAATAAACATGATTATGTATTGATTATCAATGACTATAATATATGATTGTCATTACACATGGTAGATATTACATAAGCTTGATAACCATACAAAAATGATTATATTTGTTTCGATGTTTATTTGAGGCACTGATTCTTTATTGTTGTATTAAGGGATGGCAAGACTCATCAACCACATAGGGTCATGACCCTACATGGCATAAACCACATAGAGTCATGTCCCTACGTAGGTGATGATGATTTAATATATATCTAAGGTCACTACTACGAGGAAAAATATACTACCTGCAAGTAGTGACTAATATATATATTTATATATATATATATATATATCTTTGAAGTTACAATATATATTATAGCAGTTATAAAAGGAGATATTGCAGATTAAAGTTGAAATCACAAATTTGAATTTAAAGCTAGCAAATATTTGAACTATTAGATACATATTCCTTATCATGGTATCAGAGCTAAGTAGGTAGAATTCAAACAAGAAATATGCTTGATTCTACTCAAATTTATACCTACATAAATACCAAATTATATACCAAGCTATAGCAATGGTGAATGGAATCATACTCAGAGATTGACTTGAAGGAGTGTCAAACTTTGTATCATGGAAAATGAGAATAGTAATCATTATTTGTATTAATTAGAATCATACGTGGAAGAGAACAAACTCATGTTGGATAGTGAACCAAATAAAGCTACATGGAAAAGGCATAACAACAAAGCCATTAAAATCATTATAGATCAAAGCAAACAGATTTCCACAATCCATGAATATTGAATTAATTTCTGGGGAAGATTGTGTGAGAGTTTTTTCATCAATGTTTCGGATCATACTGTATGATCCATCATCAGGATGCCACTGAGCCACTGAGAGCAAAAAATGGAGTGCAGATCTAAGAGAGGGGATAAAAAGAGGATGGAGAGGAGGGAAGGGGCACGGAGACTGAGGAGGCACAAAGGACGGAGAGGGAGAGAAGTCAAAAGAAGAAAATGTGAGGAAGAAAGGATAAGAAATGAAAATGACTAGGAAAACAAGAATAAAATAAAAAAGTATAAAAACGAGAATAAGTATATATATATATATAAAATCAAAAATTCCAAAACAGAAAACAAGAACAAACAATCAATAAATTAAAGTAATAAATAACAAAAAATAAATACCTAAGCCAGTAATTAGGCAAAAACCAAGAAACAAAAAATTATATATATATCTAAGGGGATAAATGAATATCTATACGAATATATATATCTATGAGAATATATGTATACATATATATAAATATGAAAGAAAATCTAAATGAATGAATAAATCAATGTGAATAAATTCGTATAGATATATATATGAATATATATCTATATGAATGTAAATATCAATAAGAATATATATATATATATATATATATATATATATATATATATATATATATATATATATATATATATATATATATATATATATATATATATATATAAAAGCCAAAAATACCAGAAGCGATAGAACACGAACGCAAAAAACTAAAAAACTAAAAAATAAAACGAACAAGAGAAACAAAAAATAAAAATGATAAAAAGAAAAAGAAAATGGTGCGAGGCAATAAAAACAAAAGAGTTTAAATAAAAATTAAAAATTAAAATAAAACAAACAAAAAATAAAATAAATAAATAAATGGAATGCGAATAACAAGAAAAATAAATAAATAAGTGTAAAAAGTCAGAAAAACAAAAATAATATCCCCAAATATATAAAAATATAAATATAAAAACCAAAAATATGCAAAACGAAAGTAAAATTAAAAATAAATAAATGTAAAAAAACAAAAACTAATCAGATAAAATCAGAAAAATAGAAATCAACCCAAAATAAATTAATAACTAATAAAAAGATAACAAGGAAAGAAAACAGCGAAGTGAACAAAAAGAAAAATAAAAATTGGAAAAGAGAAATAAGAAAAGAGAAATTTTATAAAAATACAATAAAATAATAAATAATAAATAATAAAAATAGAAAAATAAAAATAAAGAAAATAAAAATAAAAATAAAAATGAGAGATTAAAAAGAAAAAGAAAAATGGAAAGTAAAAAGAACCCAAAAACTAAAAAATAAACGGAAAGAAAAACACAAATAAATAACTATAAAAATAAGTGCAGACCGCAAAAAACTAAGGCAACCAACAAAGAGAAGAAAAAAGGTGGGGGACCCCGGGGAGAGAAACAAGACCGAGGGTGACGAAGTGGGAGGGAGAGGGAGAAAGAGGGGGAGAGAGAGCGAGAGTGGAGGAGACGAGGACAGGCATCCACCCAGAGCTGAAAAGCGAGGGGGAAGGGGGAGAGACAGAGGGGTGCAACGGTGAGCCAGGAAAGAGAAAAGCGGAAGAAAAAGGGGAGGGAAGAAACCCGAGCTAGGAGGGAAGAACGTGAGGCGAAAGAGGAGGGAGGGAAGACAACAGAGGATGCCAAGAGGTGTTCAGGTTCCAGCCGTCATCGCGATTGAGGTTGGAAGGGTTGTTGAAGATTTCAACAGCCTCTTTGAGTTTCCTCTTGAAGAAGTTGTCTTCCCTACACACAACATGAGCGTTTTCTAGGGAGACATGATGCTTAGTGGCGGCGGAGTGTTCTACCAAGGCTGATTTGGCCACTCGTTCATGCCTAATGTCAGCAGCATGTTCTTTGATCCTCGTGTGGATAGAGCGACCAATTTCACCTATATAAGGAGTGCCACATGAGCATTGGATCTTATAGACGCCCGATTCCAAGAAGACATCCCTGGGGTCTTTAAGCGAGGGGATGCAATTTTTTAAGGTGGTCAAGGGTCTGAAAGCCACCCGCACACCATGCTTGGTAAGAATTTTGGCGATCTTGTGAGAGATGCCGGCAACGAAAGGAAGAGAGACAAAAGAAGAGGGGTCTTGGGGAGAAGAGGAAGGGAGCGAGGAGGCGCGCGAGAAAGACCTAGCAAGCTTGAAAGCCCGAGAGATTTGTTTGTGCGAGTAGCCATTCCATAGGAAGACTTGGCAGAGGTGGGAAAGCTCAAGGTCTAAGTTGTCAACATTGCAAATACGGAAGGCTCTCAAGGCAAGGGTTTTGATAATGCCCACTTTTTGGCTAGGGTGGTGATGCGAAGCAACATGAAGATAGCGGTCGGTATGAGTGGCTTTGCGGAAAACCTTGCGACCTAAGGAACCATCAGGTTTCCTGATAATCAAGATGTCAAGAAAAGGTAAGCACTTGGCAGATTCAACCTCTTTGGTAAAAGAAATGCAAGAAGCCACATTGTTGAGATGCGCATGAAACTCTTCAAGCTTTTCAAGGCCATGGGGCCAACAGACGTTGGTGTCATCAACATAACGTTTCCACCATTTAGGTTTGAGAGGGGAAGAACGTAGAGCAATGTCTTCGAAATGTTCCATATAGAGGTTGGCGACAAGTGGAGAGAGGGGCGAGCCCATGGCTACACCATCCACTTGCTCGTAGATAACCCCTTGGAAAGAGAAGAAAGTGGATCGAAGACATAACTCTACTAAGGAGGCAACCTCAGAATTGACCTTGCGCTTGATGATGTCAATAGCATCGGTGATGGGGACTTTGGTGAAGAGGGAAACAACATCAAAGCTGACCAAGATATCCCTATCATCACACGAGGCATCACGAATAAAATCAACAAAGTGTTGCGAGTCCTTGACAAATGAGTCAACATTACCGACATGAGGGGATAAGAGCTTAGCTAAGAAGGAGGCAAGCTTGTAGGTAGGGGATCCCATAGTATCCACAATGGGCCTTAAAGGAATATCGGCTTTATGGATCTTAGGGATGCCATAGATACGAGGAGTAAGCTCTTTGGAGGGCAAGAGACGCCTCTTGGTGGCATCATCAAACGAGGAGTTGGCGATGGCCAATTTGACCTTCTTCAAGATTTTGCTGCACGGGTTGCGATGAACAACCCTATAGCTGTCAGGGTCTGAGAGAAGGTCATACATCTTGGAAATATAGTCCGATTTATCCAAGATAACAGTGGCATTGCCTTTATCCGCCCTGGAGATAACGAGGTCATGATTGCGAAGAAGGTGTTGGAAGCCAAGAGACTCAGAACGGGGGATATTACACTTGGGAGGTTTGGCACGCCTTAAAGAAACTACACAATCTTGCCTAACAATCTTGGCGATAGCGGAGGGGAGGGAATGAGCCGCATTCTCCACTTCAACTAGAAAATCGATGTGAGGAATGGAGCGGGGAGAGATAGAGAAATTGAGGCCTCTACTGAGAAACTTAAAAGCGAGGGGGTCTAAAGGAGCACGGGAAAGGTTGACCACAAGTTTGGATTCCCAGTGTAACACTGGGGAAGGGGTGGGAGAGAAGGGGACGAGGCCAGGAAGCGGAGAACGAGGCGGAGAGGAAGGGGAACCAGGGCGAAGGTCAAGCTTGGACGAAGAATGATGGGAACGAGGGGCAGCACTCGGACCAAGAGAAAGAGGGCCAGGAGAGGAAGCCCGAGGTTTAGAGAGGCGAGGAGAGAAAGAGGGGGTTCGTAAATGTGGAGAGAAAGGGACGCACAGAGTGGAAGCAGCATGAAAAGAGTGATGGGATGTATGGTCAGAGTGGCTGGTGAGCGGAGGAATGGTTGAATTGATGTCAACCTTGGGTGAAAGCTTTTGGGTGGGTGGAGAAAGCGCGTCCAAATCAAGATTAGACGACAGGTGAACAGCCAAGTCCAACAAATTAAGGCAATAAGAAAAATGAGGAGTAGACAGAAGCGTACCTTGCACCAAGAAAGAGCCGTTGGGCGGGAGCGTACCATGCACCAGGGAGGAGCCGTTTGGTTGAAGTGAGCTATGCACCATTGATGAGCAGTTGGAAGGAAGCGAACTCTGCACCATGGATGAGCCGTTGGGCGGGGATCGCTGCTGGAACGGAGAGCACGACGTGGTGCTGCAAAGACGAGCGTTAAGAACCACGGGCTGGCGGGCAGCGCGAGAGAATGAAGGCGCACAGTTTCTGCGGGATGCATGAGGAGAGGAGATCTGGCGCCTGGAGACTTTAGGAGGAAACGACGTTGTGGGGGCAGTCGTTGCCGAGTGAGAAGAAGAAGCTTTGAAACGAGATGGCAAGGGGAGTGGCTGGGAGGGCGCAGGAAGAGGAAAACGAGGGGACGAAAGCTGGGAAGGTGGCAGAGCGACGGGGTCTAAGATATGGTCATGTGGTGGGGGAAGAGAATGATAGCAGGAGAGGGGGACAGAGCCGAGGGAGGAGGATGAGGGACACAGCCTCAAGGAGTTGGAAAGAAGAGGAGGGGTAGGTGGGGGAACAGAAAGAGGGTCAGCCGAGAGGGCGGGGGTTGGACCGAAGAGCGAAGGACTAAATCCCTGTTGTTTCCTGAGGAGTCTGTAGAATTTCCTTTTTTGCCTTCTAATACATTCCTCTGTTCGGCCCACAGCTTTAGCATGAGAGGCGATGTCCAAGCGAATCCACAGGTCTGGTCTAAGCGACGAAGAGAGCTCCAAGTGAAGATAGAAAAGTTGACAATTAAGACTGTTAATGGATCTCCTAGTAGATTGGATGATGGCTCTGAGGAGAGAAAAGGCTGCCCGTGAGAAAATGTGCCTGGTGTGAACATTCCAAAGGTGGTGCGAGATTTTGACGAAGGAAGGAAGGAGCTGCGAGTCTCTGCATCGTTTTAAGAAGGCTAGAATTTTACTTTCGTTTTGCATATTTTTGGTTTTTATATTTATATTTTTATATATTTGGGGATATTATTTTTGTTTTTCTGACTTTTTACACTTATTTATTTATTTTTCTTGTTATTCGCATTCCATTTATTTATTTATTTTATTTTTTGTTTGTTTTATTTTTATTTTTTATTTTTATTTAAACTCTTTTGTTTTTATTGCCTCGCACCATTTTCTTTTTCTTTTTATCATTTTTATTTTTTGTTTCTCTTGTTCGTTTTATTTTTTAGTTTTTTAGTTTTTTGCGTTCGTGTTCTATCGCTTCTGGTATTTTTGGCTTATATATATATATATATATATATATATATATATATATATGCATATATATATTCTTATTGATATTTACATTCATATAGATATATATTCGTATATATATCTATACGAATTTATTCACATTGATTTATTCATTCATTTAGATTTTCTTTCATATTTATATATATGTATACATATATTCTCATAGATATATATATTCGTATAGATATTCATTTATCCCCTTAGATATATATATATAATTTTTTGTTTCTTGGTTTTCGCCTGATTACTAGCTTAGGTATTTATTTTTTGTTATTTATTACTTTAATTTATTGATTGTTTGTTCTTGTTTTCTGTTTTGGAATTTTTGATTTTATATATATATATATATACTTATTCTCGTTTTTATACTTTTTTATTTTATTCTTGTTTTCCTAGTCATTTTCATTTCTTATCCTTTCTTCCTCACATTTTCTTCTTTGGACTTCTCTCCCTCTCCGTCCTTCGTGCCTCCTCAGTCTCCATGCCCCTTCCCTCCTCTCCATCCTCTTTTTATCCCCTCTCTTAGATCTGCACTCCATTTTTTGCTCTCAGTGACTCAGTGGCATCCTGATGATGGATCATACAGTATGATCCGAAACGTTGATGAAAAAACTCTCACACAATCTTCCCCAGAAATTAATTCAATAATCATTATAGATATTGTGAAAGATCATATACTATTGGTTATATCAAAAATGTAAACTGCATACCAAATGTTCATGACTCTTAAAAATACATATTAATAATAGTAGTAGGATTGTCACTTTAAAAAAATAACTAGTTCATATCAAAATGATTAAAGGAGAAACATTTGTGTCATTTTTTATGATAATTATGTAGCTAAAAGATCAACTATCAACTATTGGAAATGAAGTAGATGAAAAAGAACTATCCTTGATAGCCCTAAATGGATTACCAACATCTTTATTCAAGGGACCAATACACAGCCTAAACTTCCTAGATTTGATCAACTAAAGAATGACTACACTCAGGAAGAATCAAGATTAATTACAAGAGGACTAGTCTATCTAAATAAAGAAGGAGAAATACAATCCCTAAATACAAATTCAAAAAATAAGATGAAGAGAATAAATCTCAAACAAAAAGAGGGAAAAATAATGCTAAAAAAACCTTTAAGAAGATGTATATGTCAAAAATGTTGACCCTAAGGGTAATCTAGTATTCCTAGTTAGTGAAAAATACTTGGTCATTTACAAGGCAATGTTATTTGATCAAAAATGTGATTGGGTGATTCTATACAGGTCAAGCTATGTAAAGAAGATGTATATAATCAGTTGTTGTCGAGTAGTAGTTACTATCGAGAAAACCAATTATCACTGAGTACTCTAGTGGTTACCATGATTTATAAGAAGCAATATAAGCTGAGTGATATAGAGGCTGAGAAAGACACTAGAATCTTTGTATAGTTAAGGCTGAGGGACAACATGAAGAATCAGTATGCACCAAGCATCAATAAGCTATTAGTGTCGATTAACACATTTTTGTAGAAATGTTTGGAATGACACAAACATTGATGTAAACTATTTTATTGAGTTGGAAGCATGTTTTTAGGATTGAGGAGTTAATCAAGGAGTTAATTACGTGTGTAATTGAGGATCATCAATCCCTATGAGAGGTGATCAACCAATCAAAAAGTTAGAAGGACTAAGTAGAAAAAATGATGAATCTAGATGGTTGATTATCTAGAAGCTTCTTCTAACAATTGTTTAAGGGGGGGTTTTAGGCCTAATTCTTGTTGGTTGTGAGTTAGAAGTTTGGATGTAAAAGTGAAGGTGAATTCAGTGAAGTTTAAGTGTTGAGAAGTAGTGAGGCGGTCGAGGAGTGTAGAGAGGAGAGAAAGAATATCTATCACATAGAGGTGGTATCAGTTTTAAAAGAGAAGATATGTCATTAGCATACTGATACATTTTAATAGGTATTTCATAGTAAATCTCGTAACAGAGTGGTCCTAATAGGCCAATGTAAATCTCCTAACAAAGTGCTCACTTAATTGTGTAGTTAAAATCCTTTAATCAAGGTAGACTGAATAAGTCTTGTTAGCTCTTAACAGGGTCGACCCCTCACATGGTAGATCATCATAAGTGATCAAACTTTATAGCCCTAACAGACACACATTATTTCCATGGTAGTTAAGATTTTGTGGGTGTCATCCCCACCAATATTTTACCTTTACCTTGGAGGGTTTCTATGTTACCAATCTTTGTGTTATGTATTGTCCCTTGGTGGGAAAAACTAATTTATTTCTATTTTTTCCAACCAAATCTTTCAAGCCATCTTTTTATGTATCTAATTTTCTTCTTATATATTCCTCCATGCATTTTCCCAAGCATTCCTCTATATATTTTTAAATAAGAAAAGTTGTGTCCTTTCATATAATTAATAATCATAGATTTATATATCATATTATATTTTTTATTTAATGTTATATATATTTTTAATAATAAATCTATTTACTTATTTAATTTCTATATCATATTTCATATTTAAATATATGATCATATACTAGCATACCAAAAAATTTAATTAATTTTTTTGTAAAATAAGCCGAGAGGTATCTAATTTCAAAAGAATTAATATAGATTTAGTAAATATTGTATTCAAATGAACACAAAAACTCCATGAATAAACTATTGTATTTGTTTTCATATATACTATGCCTTGATATTAATACATAGAACTTTTATGAGACTAGAAAATTCAACAAATCAAATTTAGACAATGATTTATTTCACCATGTAAAATTTTTAAAAAAAATCATATTTCATAAAAATCATATCATAGTAATAAAAAAATGCATATTTCTATTTTGTTTTTCTGACATGTAAATGAACATCAATTTTTTTCAAAATGGAAAATGTTTACATTGAAGATTGTTGCCACTGTAGAAAGCCTCTTGGCTTAATAATATTTATACTTACATTTTATTATTATCATACATTGATTATATAATTATTATTATTTATTTAACCATTATTATATTTATCTAAGTAATATATTATTGTGCTACTAATATATTCTTATTTACTTTCATAATCATTATATCTTTATTATTAATTCACAATGAACTTATAATATAATTATTATATTTATATTTACTCATATAATGATTTAGTATATATAATTATATATAATCTATTTATCGACTACTATTTTATTTCACTTATCTATTTATCCATACTAACATAATTAGGAGACATGACAATCTACCCTTCCTCAAATTGCTTGTCCTCAAGCAATGATTGTTTACACCTAAGTTTTCTTGTAAAGTCAACGTACAGGGTATATATTAGAATGCAAGAATCCATAAAGTATGCATTGAATGCATAAAAATATAAAGTGTGCACTAAGTAAATACACAAGTTCTTGTAGAAACAAAGCATACACAGAGAAGACACATCAAAGCATGAAGACACAAAGTATACACAATGTATACACATATTGCAAATATCATCATATAATCTAATAAGATTATACTAAGAAAAATATGATTTGTCATTGTTCTTTTAGCCAAAATCATGCACCAAAGGAATACAAGTTAGTACGCCCAAGTATACTTTCAAAAGAAACCAATAGTCTTAATTAGGAAAATTGGAGTTAGGAGAAAATGTTTATATTCCTTCCTTATAAGAATAATAGAAACAATAATTTCTCCATTTATTCATCCATTACTTATGTTTATTTCTTTTGAGTTCAATATGTATGTATAGATTAGGTCATTTAGGGATTGGACAAGGAGACCTCATTAAAGCTTGGGTAGAACCTTCATCATTTTGCCAAGGCTTCTCTGATCTTTCAATGAGTGATTTCCATCTCTCACTATGCCTAGATGCTACACCATACCAATGCATAGGCTAGGTCATCTGAGGATTTGCAAAGAAGGCCTCATTAAAGCTTGGGTAAAACCTTGATCCCTTTGTTAAGCCTTTTCTAATTTTTTATGGGCTTTTTTCATCCCACACCATGCTTGGGTGCTATACCATACTAGAGTACTCAGACATTGTAGTGAGGTCCCATAGCTCAATAAGCCTAAATCCTATTGGAAATATTCAATATATGATAGGTTACTGAGAGGGGAAGGGTGAATCAGTAACCTTAAATTCTTCTTTTGAATTAGTCACAAACCAATCTATGCTACTGTATGCATTAATACTAAAAGCTAAAACATTCATCCCACAAAAGAACACAATATTTCGGTGACCCAAAAACCTTCCAAATAGAAAGTAAAACTAGGGTGGGGATGATACCCAAAAAAATTCAATACTGCAGCATAAAGTTGGCCTGTTAAGGCTTACATTGACCACTTCTGGTGATCTTCCCTATTAGGAGCACAAAGGACTGCTAGGTCCACCTTGTTAGAGGATTTGCAAACATACAATGAAGTATGCACTTGGTTAAGAGATTTGTACAAAGACTGTTAAGTCTACCTTGTTAGAGGATTTAGAAAACTGATTCACCTGTTAAGATGAAGCAGTGGATTTTCTTACAACTGATTGCTGATAAGATCCTTTATGCACTAATCACTTTATGTGATAGATATAACTTTTCTACCTCTGTATTGACCTTGTTGTATTCCTTGAACTATTGCTGATAATCTTTCACATATACTTCTCATTACTTCACTATTGCTTCCATGCATGTGATATCTTATAATACCCCTTACATATATACCTTTCAAATTTAGAAAATTGCAAGGTCGGCCAAAACATATAAACAAATACATTACAAAGTTAGCCCAATAGTAAATAACTAGGGTTCATTGAACTGACTTGGTGACCTTCTGATACACGACGTTCACTACATTACTCAGCATTGTCATGCACTTGGTAGAAGTGAAGGCTCAGTCCATACTAATCACTCGATGTAGTTCTGAACTTGGTGACCACTGGTAACTCGATAGATGTAGTGTCACTCAGTAGATACTGAGTTTACCTTGCTTTACTCGATAAACATTAATTCTTCCAATGCTCGATTTACACAGAATCTGCATGACACAAGCTTACTACTCAGGTAGACATTGTGAAGCTCAGTAGACACTACTGATCTTTATATTGCCTATATTTGCTTGGTAGCCACTGTTTGCTCAGTGTAAATTGCTAAACTCTTCAAAGCTTAGTTAACACAGGAATTCTCAGTGAGAGTAGAGAATTAAGTCTTGAGCTCGGTAGTTATACTGATATGGATAAGTTTTGTCACTAATGGAAATACTAACTTAATGCCAACAATCTCCCCCTTTGGAATTAGTGACAAATCACTTATAAGCCAAAACATATGTACATAAACTAACTCACTAAGTTTTTCTTTTTCAAAATTGATCTTTGTAAAGCTGTTGCATATTCATTTCTACATATATCTCCTTAGTGACACATAATGTATATACAAAGATACTTATGTACATAGCTAGACACATATACATGTTGATTGTATTGAGTGTTATCTCCCCCTTTCACTTATATTGATATTTCTCCTTATATACATAATTTCCCTTTTTGTTTATACTGATATCTCTCCCCCTTTTTGACAGTAATGCCAAAGGGCTACATGTACTATCTATATAGTTACACCAAATTAAGAGAGAAATTCTTGATGTATCTTAAGAATGAGGGCGAATGAGGTATCCCAATTCTTTTGCAAAATTTTGCAGGTGGAGAGAGCAATTTGAACTTCTGCTGATAATTTGATCATGTGATCAACCACTGAGAAGTTTTGATCCTAAACCAATGTCTTGCAATGAGCAATATATTTCTGCATTGTATCCATTATTGGCAAGATCATGTTCTGAATATCAATCAAGGTTGTTCTTATTCTTACTTCTTCTCTTAGAAGTTTTGCCTACACTTTTGCTAGATATTTCACCTTGGTGTGATGAGAGGAGCTGGAAGAGGGGTCAGCCTATAACTTTGATGCACTAGATTTCATGTCAGCATCAATCTTATTTAGCTTCTCCTTTATTTTATTGGTAAAACTAGACATATCACAAAGTTTTGCAAAAAGTGATGCTGCATTATTAAAGGAATTTTCAAAATTGCCAAAAAATGTGAACAACTCCACTTGTTTGATTGCAATCTGCTGAGCAATATGCTCTAGCACCTTGGTATCAAACTTCCTTTCAGCCTTTTCAATTAGCTTCTCTTGGCCATAGGAGTCCTCATTATATTTCTATACAACCTCTTCTAACTTAATCAAAATACGTTGAGTGGAATTCAATTCAATACCTATAGCATCTGTAATTATATTCTTGGCATTTTCAATTATTCTGTACTCCTTATCCCTTTCAGACCTTAGCTTCTTTTGTGTAGCTTTCTTCTTTATGAGTTGACTAGCTAACCTCATTTCTTCAATAGTAGCAGTCTCATAGTCAATCTTAGGTATTATGATCTCTATGTCTAAGTCAATGTCTTCTTCAATTTCCTTTCTAGTGATCAAAAGTTTCAATGGTTGCCTTGGTTTTACTTTAGTGATGACTAGTTTGACCTTTGGAATAGACACAATAGTAGAGATAGAAGGGCTAGCAGTGAAAAATGGAATAGGGCTTAAGGATTGAATGCCAATAGAAGCACTAACTAGACCAAAAACTGAAACACTTCCCAAAAATGATGCCACACTCAATAGAATACTCATAGAAGTGTCTGAACTAACTGAAATCGAAGTAGATGTAGACAATGTAGATGAAAACAAAACTATAGAGTTTACTAGAATTGATGAAGACAAAATTGTAGAATTTAGTGATGCACAAATTGAAGATGCAGATACAGAGGGAGCTAACTTGGTAGCTGAAGAGGTAATAGTCAGCTCTATAGATGAAGTGCTTGATACTTCCATTGCAGATACTTGGAGCTGGGAGGTGATTGGTGAAGATTGAGTAATTGATGTTGTTGTGCTCACAATTTCACTAGTAGGAGCTATATCCACAGATGTGATAGTATGTGGTGGAGTGTGAGGAAGAGATGTAGTAGCTTCTGCTGCAATTCTGACTGGATCATCTTCATCCTTTGCTTCCTCTTCTACTTCTTCCTCCTCTCCTTCTTCATCCATTTCTTCTACTTCCTCCTCCTCTTCTTCCTTCTCTTCTTCTTCCTTCTCCTCCATTAGAGTATGCAATTCACCTTTAGTAACTATGATGGAAGGAGTGTTGTCATCATCATCATTATCATCATCATCACTATCATCATCTTTAATTATAAAAATTTCTTTTGATGGCTTGTTGAGATGATATACATCTCTCCAGATGTCTGAGGCATGCTTAACCATTTATTCTATGTTATTCATTAATATAAAGCATGATTTAAGCTTTATAATCATTTTGTCTTCATGTTGTTTCATTGCCTTCTTTACTTAAGCATTAGTTATATTAGGTACTAACTATTTTAGCTATTGTTCAAAGATGTCTGTAATAGTTTTTACTATGTTCTCCCATCTAACTTGAATTTTGGCAAAAAGATCTACATGGATTTGAGGTTGCATCTGAGTAGGGGAGTATTTCCAAATACCCATCTTCTCCATGACCAAGTCCTCAATCTCTTTCTTCTTAGCTGGAGTCTGAGTCTCATACTTGAGAACTTTGAAGTTACATATTCCTGCTCCAACTCTTAGCTATTTCATCCTTTCCTCAAATGTAGGTGTCGAGTGAATGAATACTAGTTGACTTTTACCTTTCCTACCTCTCCTAGAGAACACTGCAATAGGTTTCGTATGAGGTTTAGTGATAATCACTCTACCTTTCTTCCTTGTTGGTTCCTCTTTCTCTAATTCTTCTCTTTGAATGCCTCAAAATAATTATCCAACACCCTTTCAAAGTTTTCACCCATTTCTTCAATAAATTCATTTATCTGATAAAGAATAGGGGTGTTTTTTCTCCATACGACTGTGCCCTTAGATGGAAAGAATTTTTGAACATAAAAGAATAAATAGGTAAGCTATGAACTGAACTTGAAGGAATTGTTCTTGGAAATCTTAACACTTCCAATGTTTTTTGTTCAATTGCTTCAGAAGTACATCTAACAAATCAAATTCAAGGTTCTTCTTTATAACCTTGTATGTTAGGTCAACTGCCTCACAAGGAACATTGTTTGACTGACTCAAGCTATAGATTTTATGTGCAATGATATGGATGTCGAACCTAAGCTCTATGCCAGTGACATTGTTTAGTTTCAAACCTCTACCATGCCATTCGGCTAGGGTTTTCTTCTGCAGTTCCTCCTAACCTAGGGGTTTGGTTGATTTGGCTTTGCTTAGTATTAGTAGACCCGTAACCTTGTGTATCATTTTCTTTGTAATAAAAATGGGTTGCTCCAACCATAATTGACCATTTTGAAACTGACTCAATATGTATCTTATACACTTCACTTAGAAATTTTGAGGCATGTGAGGGATATGAGTTAATCCTTTGACTTCCAAATGTTTATGCTCAAGTTTCAAAACTTCGTCAACACACATTTCAGCTAGGGAAATATCCATTTCTAGTGTCCCTAATTCTTGAATAGAACATTTAAAGTGAGTTTGTATGTCGTTAATTAGGAGTACCTTGGGAAAGATTTGTGACTGAGCTCCATATGGATCAAGTGACTCAGCAACGGCTGGAATGATTTTGAAGTTTGGCGCTTTCCATTCGACACCCTTAACCAACATTTTAGAACCCTTCTTTGCTTTAGTGTTGCTTCACTAGTAGATGCCATTGCTGCATGATAGATGATGAAATTTGTGAAGATCTTGCTACTAAATTGCTCAAAAACACTATAATGCTCTTCCAAATTGCTTTGCTCTTCGAATGCTATGGATGCGATGAAAAATGAAGTCAAAATTTCCCCTTTTATTGAAAAATTTTCATAAATGCTTAGTGCCATTATGACATAGTGCATGACAGACTGTCATCCACTAACCTAACTCAGTAAGAGTATCAACTCAGAGAACAAACCAAATTTTCTTTACTCCTAACATCGCTCGGTAAGGTCTATAACCAACTTACCTCGGTGGAGTCTGATGTGGCTCGGCGAAGGATAACTTTTTTGTGATTCCTAGTGTATCTGGAATACTGATTGGATCATTTGCATTCCTCATATTTCTTGGAACTGCTTATGATTTTCTTGCTGAGTACAGCTCCAACTCATTCTTAGGAATTTAGTTTGAGGGGATGGGTGACTTCACTACCATGATTCGAGCTTGTATCCTTAGTAGATTTAGGAATCCATTGCTGCCTCATTTCTTTCCTTATATTGCCAGCCCTTGCTTTCTTTTCATCTTTAACTTTGCCTATATTCATGCAGTTTTTAGCTATATGACCGAGTTCAGTGCATGTGTAACACCTTATAGTAGTATCTTTCTTTCTTAGGTGATGCCTTGCACAATTTATGCCAATGTGTCCATATTCTCCACAATAATGACATCTGCACCAGGTATTGTAGTCCCATCCAAATATTGCCTTTACTAATTGTTCAACTGGATTGAATGATTTGGATCTGCATTGAGATGCCTCATGACCATGTTTTTTGCATTTGTGACATTTACCTTCAAATTTTGGTTTCTCCTTGCATTCATTGGCTTTGTGACCATGCTGATTGCAATTATAACACTTTCCATTGAATTTTCCTTTTCCATTGCTCCAACATTTGTTTTATGTATGACCAATTTTCCCACAATGATTGCATGAGGGTTTTAGATTCCTTTTTGGACCTTGCTTGGAAGATTCATCTTGTTCTCCATTGTATCCCAGTCCTGCTTTACCTTTTTGGCTATGACGATTTTGCTCATTTTGTTGATTCAATTGATTCATGTCTTCTTGTGATTTCAATATTCTCTCATTGATTTGTTTTTTAGTATTTAGGTCATTCTTCAATTTTTCAATGATTTTCTTTTCACATCTTAGTTCTCTCATTATTCTTTCATTAATTTCCCTTTCATAATTTAGATCACTTCTTATTCTTTCATTTTGTGTTTTAAGAATCTTGATTTCTTCATTTGCTCCAGTGATTTGATCAATGATGTCTTCATGCTGATTGGATTGATTCTATTCTTCATTGTTCCTTGCCTCCAAGTCTTCATTTGCCTTATTCCTTTGTTGCAAAATTTTGCATAGCCTGATTGATTGGATTTCTTGTTCTCTTTTAAGTTTCCTTACTTCTTCTTGCAGAGAGCCATTCTTTGCTAGGAGTTCTTTGATTGCTTCATTAGCTTCATATGAGCTACTTGATGGGAAAACTTCTTCAATCTTCTCTTCAACATACTAATGATCATCCATTTGTCTTTCAAGTTCCTTCATTCTTTTTAGGGATTGGGAAAGGTGCTCCTTTGCTTCTTTGAGTTGAGCTATGGCCATCTCTAGATCTAGCTTTTCATTTTTAATTGCCTTATCAAGTTTGAATATCTCCATTTATCCTTGGATCTTTGCTTAAGCTATCAAACTTTTATCCTGAGAACCACAATGCTCTGATACCAACTATTGGAAATATTCAATATATGATAGGTTACTGAGAGGGGAGGGGTGAATCAATAACCTTAAATTCTTCTTTTGAATTAGTCACAAACCAATCTATGCTACTGTATGCATTAATACTGAAAGTTAAAAGATTCATCACACAAAAAAAAAAATATTTTGGTGACCCAAAAACCTTCCAAATAGAAATTAAAACTAGGGTGGGGATGATACCAACAAAACTTAAATATTGCAGCATAAAGTTGGCCTGTTAAGGCTTACATTGACCACTATTGGTGATCTTCCCTGTTAGGATCACAAAGGACTGCTAGGTCCACCTTGTTAGAGGATTTGCAAACATACAATGAAGTATGCACTTAGTTAAGAGATTTGTACAAAGACCGTTAAGTCTACCTTGTTAGAGGATTTAGAAAACTGATTCACTTGGTAAGATGAAGCAGTGGATTTTCTTACAACTGATTAATGATAAGATCCTTTATGCACTGATCACCTTATATGATAGATATAACTTTTCTACCTCTGTATTGACCTTGTTGTATTCCTTGAACTGTTGTTGATAATATTTCGCATGTACTTCACTATTGCTTCTATGCATGTGATATCTTACAATACCCCTTACATATATACCTTTCAAATTTACAAAACTGCAAGGTCGGCCAAAAATCAAGTGAACAAATACATTAAAAAGTTGGCCCAATAGTAAATAACTCAAGTTTACTAAATTGACTCGGTGACCTTTTGATACACGGTGTTCACTACATTACTCGGCATTGTCATGCACTCGGTAGAAGTGAAGGCTCGGTTCATACTAATCACTTGATGTAGTTTTGAAATCAGTGACCATTGGTGACTCCATAGATGTAGTGTCACTTGGTAGATACTAAGTTTACCTTGCTTCACTTGGTAAACAATAATTCTTTTAATGCTTGGTTTACATAGAATCTGCATGACACAAGCTTACTGCTTGGTAGACATTGTAAAGCTCGATAGACATTGCTAATCTTCATATTTCCTGTATTCACTTGGTAGCCACTGTCTACTCAGTGTAAACTATAGAACTCTTCAAAGCTTAGTTAACACTGGAATGCTTGGTGAGAGTAGAGAATTAAGTGTTGAGCTCGATAGTTATACTAATATGGATAAGTGTTGTCACTAATGGCAATACTAACTTAATGCCAACAAATCCAAGAGTGGAATACATATCCCTCTTTCCTTAGGGATAAACCCTACCCTCTTACTTACCTATTCCTTTCCCCATTCAACATGTGTATTCAATTTACATTAAGTCATTTTATTTAGAATAATTAACAATAATAGTTAAACAAATAATTAAATAAATTTGATAAGAAATTCATTATATTATTTCCTCATCTTGATAATATTTGTCATATTATTATTGAAAAAAACCTTTCGGAGAACCATTATATGGAACCTAAGTTTCTATGGTGGCTAGGGTTCCTGTTGGTGTTGGTGCACCTAATGCAAGCTTCTACTGGTTTTCTATAAAAAATTGGCATTCTAGATTATGTTGTTGGGATATCTGTTGAGTCTAGCAATGATTTGGCCAGGGTTCCTATTCTCGCTGGCACTATATTAAAGGTTGAGGACCCAGTTGGGGTTGCTATCTCGACAAGTGTTTCATTTTTTAAGGCTACACCTAGGGCTTCATTTTCTTCTAAGCATGTTTTGTCCTCTTTGGTTGATGGCACCTCTAAGGGTTTCCTACCTACTGGTGCAACTATGGGTGTAACGGCTAGGGTTTGACTGACTATTGAAGCTTCAAAATTATTTGGGGCTTTGTATGCCTCTAAACTAGGATCTTTTGTTAGAGTCTCTTTGACTATTGGAGCTTTTATGTCTGTTGGCACATAGTTACATTGTGGGGGGTGTTGCCTGGATCCATTCCTTTTGCTACTATTGTTGCAACCTTATAATATGTTGGTATGGTCTCAACTGGCACTACAACTAGTCTTTTTGAGGTGGTTGGGTCTAGTGGTGGATTAGGTTTGAATGCTAGGAGGTCTTTTCCAATTGCTAGCCCTGTTCGAATTTCTTTAGACAAGGAAGTGTTGACAAAAATTGAGGAATCTTTATCTAAGATCTATTCTCATGGGATTATACGTCATTTCATGGGTCTTTGGCCAAGTCTTCTTGACTTGAATCAGTGGATCTTCATTCATTGGGAACCTCTTATTTTTGGTATGATTGAAAATTTCCCCATGGCTAAGGGTTTTTCTGTTGCTAAATTTGAAAATTTTGAAGATAGAAATTTGGTTCTGTACAATTCCTCTTTCACGTAGGAAAATTTCTTTATGTTAGTTGTGAAACCTTGGTTCCTAGATTTTCGCCCCACTTCAAAAATCTTCAACAAGATCCTAATTTGGATTGGGCTTCCCTATCTTCCTCTTCATCTTTAGGTTGATACCCTTTTGGAGGCTACGGGAAATGTTCTTGGAATTTTTTTGATTGTGGATGAGTTGTCTGATGATATAATGCATTCCACTTATGTGCACATTTTGGTAGAGATGAGTATTGCAAAAGGGTTACTAGAAATGATCATGCTGGAACATTTAGGAGGATCTTGGATCTAGACTCTAGACTATGAAGGGATTCCCTTCAAGTGTAGGAAGTGTTATAAAATAGGCCACTTAGCTTCTTAATGTGGATTAGAGAGGGTTAAGAATGAGAATTATATCTCTTAGTGGAAGGGTGCTTCTGGTAAACACTAAATTGTTTATCAGAAAAAATAAGTCTCTTCTAAAGCTAATGGTGTTGATCCTAACCCTATTTCTAATGTTAGGAAACCTACTACTGTCACCCTAGATAATGTTTTTTCTAGTGTTGGTCAGCCTGTTGTTGTCTCCACTAGTGTTGGATCTAGCCTTGTTTCTATTTAGGATGTTGTTGGTTCTGTTGTTGCTAGTTCTATTACAAGATCTCATCATATTCTTGGTTCACCAAAAGGTCCTAATGGTGCAGTTGGTTCTTCTATACTTGGCTCTTCTACTTTGGTAGTTAGTTCTGGGACTATTGGTTCTATTCCTAAATCTGTGGTTTTTTCTATTGGATCTGCTATCTCTATTGGTCCTTCTATAGTGGATTCTTCCTCTATTATCTTGGGGTCTCAAGACTTGGTTTCCCAAGATTGGCAGAAGAAGGCCTCTATGGTGAAGAAGGGGTGGACCCCTATAATTGGAAAACATCATAAAAAGACCCCTTTACAATTTGATATGATTTTGTGCTCCCAGAAGAAGGGAGACAAAGGAAAATATTAATCTTTTATTTCCAAGTTGCAGAAAGAATGAGTTTAATATGTTGTACCTACCTTACTGCTAAGTTCATTTTGTTTGATTTGTGGGTTTCATGATCCTTCCAAAACCTGTAGTATGTTGGGGATGTGTTCTTGATGTATCCCCTTTCTTTGTTTTTGTCTCATCTTGTATACATCCTATTTCATTTGGTAGAGTTGATTGAATATCTTTAATGAGGGGTTTAGGTCCATTTATCTAAAACAAGTTTTGTTTTGGGTTTCAGGGTCCCTTCAAAACCTATTTTCCTAATCAATTTTTTTATTATATTATTAATTTTACTAATATTTCCCTTAATATTTTCATGTTTATCAATCTAGTAAACAAATACCTTAAATAAAATTTACCTTTCCTTTCTATATGATTTTATTACACCTAAAAATTGCCATTTATATTTCCCTATATATGACTTGGTTCACTAATGTAATAGTTATACATAATAAATTATTCTTACCTTTTCTTACCTTACAAGTGGTGATAGCTTTATTAAGATCTATGGCAATGGAAGCTGAAGGGAAACAATTACCTACTCTCTTTGAAGCAGGGAAGGGGAAGAGCCTTCTTAAGGGGCCATGTTAATTATAGCTTGGAATGTTAGGGGCCTTAATACCCCTAACAAATAGAACTTGCTCAAGTATTGTCTTAATAAATATAAACTTGACATTACTATTATACAAGAAACTATAATGAACTCAAAAGAAATAACTAAATTTAACATGAAATTGGGATTCAGATGTATTTGGGGAATCTCAACTGAAGGTGCCTCAAGAGGTTTGGCCTTCATTTGGAATCCTTGCAACATCAACATCTCCCCTATTCATGCTAGAACAGAATTAGATGTTGGCCCAAATTAAGGATCTAAATACTAATATGAATTTTACACTCTTTAATGTGTATGGCCTTGTCTCGACTCATGAGAAAAAATAAAGTTTGGTAGGAATTAAGTTCCTGTCTTTAGGCCCTTAACCAATTCAGTATCCTAGGAGGTGATTTTAATGTTATAACTTCAACTACAAAAAAATGAGGTGGATTGTCTAAACTACCTCAAACTACAATAGATTTCAATAATTAGATTAGCTCCAATTCTTTGCTAGAAATTGCCACAGTAGATAATTATCTTACTCAAAATAACAGAAGGAAAGGTTTTGGTCAAATAGAAGAAATATTAGATAGATTCTTTTTATGGAGCAATTCCCCAGATCAAATTTCCTACCTCAAATCTGAGACCTGCCTTTCTCAAGCTCAAATTATTTTCTTGTTCTCTTTAATATTTTTATGGGAGAATCCCTAGCTCAAAAACCATTCAAATTTGAGAAAATGTGGTTCCTTGACCCCTTTCTTCTCTCCCTTCTAGAAATTTGGTGGGAGGAAGCTAAAGTGTATGGGTCCAAAATGTACAAAGTAGTCCAAAAATTAAAAATTATTATGAACCATCTCATTCAATGGAATAAATATGCATTTGGGAACAACTTTGATATAAAAAAAGGGAAGTTGAAGCCAAACTTGAATAGGTAAACATGGAGGTCATGGCTATTGGGATGGGAGAAGACCTCTACAAACATGAAAAATAACCTAAAACTACAATTATAGAATATTTTAGCTAAGGAAGAAGTATACTAGAGATAGAAATTTGGAGAATCTTGGCTCAAAGTAGGAGACAAGAACACAAATGTTTTCCATAATAGTACTAAATTTCATAGAGTGCAAAATAAGATTTCCAGGATCCACTTTGAGTCAAAAATGGTCTTAGAAAACCCCTCAAAGGTGGCAGATGAGGCTTCATCCTTCTTTAAGAATATGCTTAGTGACAACTCGTCAACATTAAGAAAGAATTTCTAAATAGCATTCCTAATTTAATTACCCTAGAGCAGAATAAAGCACTTTTGGAAAAATTCACTAAGGAAGAAATAGAAAAAGTTCTAACAAATGAATCCGGACAAATCTCTTGGATTGGATGGCTTCCCAACTAGCCTTTTTTTTAAAATGCTAACATTTTTTAGGAGATGAAGTTACAGAGGCTTTGGAAGGGGTCTATAATTTGGTGAGACTTTTATAGGAAGTCAATCATACTTTCTTACCCTTAATACCTAAATAGGAAACCCCTAAAAGCTTTAAAGATTATAGACCAATACCCTTATGCAATACTTTGTATAAACTACCATAAAAAACTCTTGCAAGTAGGCTTCAAAACCTTATTTCATCTCGCATTAATGATGAACACATTCATTTCATTCTAGGTAGATCTATTTATGATGGGGTGGTAATAGCCCAAGAAATTATACATTCTCTACAATTATCTAGGAAACCTAGAATGCTTATAAAATTGGACATTAGCAAGGTGTATGACAAGGTAAACTAGTATTTTCTTTGTAAATGTCTTCAAGCCTATGAATTTGCTAAATTTTGGGTCAACTCAATGTTTGAATTTTTTTTCTACTCCTAGATTCTCAGCTCTAGTAAATGGATCCCCAAAAGGATTCTTTGAACCAATGAGAGGACTAATGCAAGGGGATACACTTTCCGCTTTCTTGTTTATCCTTATGTCTAAAGCCCTAGGAAGGGCATTCCAAACAAGTTGTTCTAATCATTTTCTTAAAGGCATACAACCAACATGGGGAGAGGTACTACCCATCAACAATTTGTAGATGACACAATCGTGTATGGTGAAGCAATCATCTTGGAAACCAGAACCATCAAGAGCATTCTTAATGAGTATATGGTCATTTATGGTCAAGAAATTAGCCCAACAAAATTAGAAGTCTTTTTCTTCAACAGCTCCCCTTCTTTTGAAGTTAGCATTCGTAATATCCTAAATATCAAAGTTGGCTCCTTTCCTTCTAAATATCTTGGATTCTAGCTGGAATTAGGGAAGAAACAATCAACTAGTTGGATTAATTTAACTCATAAGATTAAAAATAGAATCTAATCATGGAAAGGTAAATGGCTCTCTATGGCTAGGAGAGTAACTCTACTAAAATCAGTATTAACAAGCATACCTATTTATCATTTATCAATTACCAATCTTCCTATTTACAATAGAGATTCCTTAAATAAAATTTTCAAGGAGTTCCTATGGTAGGGCTTGGATAACAAAAATAAACTTGTCATTACTAGCTTGGGATAAGGTTTACAGGCCAAAGGACAATGGAGGCTTTGTGATAAGAAACACAAAAGATCAAGCTTTAGCCCTTAGGGCTAAATTGGTATGGAGAATGCTCATGAATCCTCATTTAAAATGGGCCAGAGTCTTTTTCAATAAGTATCTTGATCCATCTAATCCCCTAAGTCTCTTTAGATTAAAAAATCCTTCCTTGGGTTCGAGTATTTGGAATTTCATACTTAAGTTTAGATCTATCATCTCAGACGGACTTACTAGGAAAATAGGCAATGGTGAGAAAGTAAGATTTTGGACTAATTCTTGGGAAGGATTCCCTATTATTATTAAGACTGGCAACTTTAATTTTCTTCAAGATAGCCTAGAAAAATCCCAGGGACCCTTCTTAAGAAACTATGTGGTCTTAAACAATTCCACCTTAGAAGGTTGGCATTGGAAACCCCTCCACAACATTGAGGCTCCTCAGTGACAGAACAACCTTATGTTGGCCATTCTTACAAATATAACCTTATCCCTATCAAACAAAAGGGATAACTTTAAGAAACCCTCCTTTGGAAAAATGTATAAATCATGGAAAATCCAACATTATTTTAGGGGTAACAAATTAATTTGTACTGGCAATTTTTTTTTTTTTCAATATAGGAAATTTGTTAATTTTATTGGCAATTTCTTTCTATCATATGAAAATTTTGTAAAACCCAGGTGAATTTTTAATAATTTCAAAAAATTGCGACCAAAAGTACAAATACCTAGAAACCATATTTTTATATGATCCAAAATATAATAATAGTTTTTAATAACCATTAGATGGTCTTAAATCAATGGTAGAAATCTTATTTCAGGTTAAAATGATAAATAACAAGTTTCAGAGAAAGTTTCTAGAATAATGACACTTGTCCACAGTAAAATCTATTTCGGGCCAAAGATTAGAAGGATAAAAAGTTCATTGGAAAGTCTCTAGAATAGAGGAAATTATCAAGTCTATGTAATTTACATATACCTTGACTTAGATTTTTACCATAGATTGGTGAATGTGACCATCGAAGAAGACATGCCTAGGAAATTGTAGGTGAAAATATTTAATTTATCGTGTTGAAATATTAGATTGAATTGGCGAAATCATCACCAAAATTAAAATAATTATGTATCGTTATTGGTGATTGGCCTAAACATGGGACCCAATTTTCATAAAGTGTGGGTGACATGGCCACCTCGAAAGTGCAATTTTTTTCACCAAATTCAAGGTCCCCGATGAGTGAAATTTCCCATTTGGAAAATTTTCATGACTAAAGTTATCCCTATCAATGAGAGAAGCTAAACTAATTTGGGCTGGGTCCAAAACAAGAGAATATACAATTTCATACAGATAAAATTTCTTGATGAAATATAGAAATCTCCCTAAAGTAGAGCTTCCCTAAATATTGTGTTGGGATAACTTCTACCTTCCTATGACATGAGCCTTCTCTTGGCTTGCTCTACAAGATAAACTACCAACTGCTAATAATTTCAAAAGAATGGGCTATGAAGGCCCCCTATGTTTTTCACTTTGTGAAAAGGAAGAAGAGACATCAGATCATTTATTAGTTAGTTGTGACTATGATAGCCAATCCTAGAACTGGTTCTTCAAAAAAGAGTCTTGAAAATAAACTCTCCCTAATACCATCCAATCCCTTTTCTTATCTTGTCCTGTCCTACATAAAGAGAGAATTTTCAAGGCTTTATGGATTATTTCCCCTTTCATAATTTTGTGGGAATTATAGAAGGAGAGGAACAAAATAAATTTTAGAGACATGAAGATGAGCTTTCAATAGCTCTTGGCTAAAATGGGAACTTTGATTATTGAAGTCATTAATAGTAAAATGTGTACTAATGGTGGATCCCATACAACCATGTCCCAGTGGGATGAATCTATGAGACTTAGGTGGGTGGGTCTAAAGCTTCCACCTTTCATTGGGAAAGGGATGGAACAAAGTGAAAGGGACAAATTTGTATGGTCCCCTCCCAAGAAGGTTGGGTAAATAATTAACTTTGATGGAGCATCCAGGGGGAACCTGGGTGGTGCTCGCATAGGCTATTATATTAGATATCATAAAGGGGATATTCTTATCAAAAGTTGTAAATTCATCAAATTCATGTCCAATAATGATTTAGAACTTAAAGCTTTGGTAAGAGACCTTTGGCTTAATTCAATATTCAAATTCCAAAACATTGAAATTGAGGGTGATTCAACCATAATCATTAATGACCTGCATAAGGGTTCAATGCTTAGCTGGAAATTGGAAGCTCCATTAACTAAAGAATTGGAGCACCTTTTATCCTTTAAACATGTCACCTTGAATCATATATATAGAGAAAAGAATTCTCTAGCTATTCTATAGGAAAATAAAGGAGTAGTTGGCTCAAATTTGGCTAGCATTTCTCAAAGTCTCTAGTCTCATGACCTTCTTAGTAAGTATGACTTCATGGGTGATGTTCATATTCTAACATTATGAAAAGTTTATATCTTTCTATATTAAGTAATCTTATTGTTAACTATTCTTTATTTAATAATTGTTATTATATATTCTTTATTAGTCCCGTGACCTTCTTAGTATGTATGACTTCATGGGTGATCTTCATATTCTAACATTATGATGATTTTATATCTTTCTATATTAAGTAATCTTATTGTTAACTATTCTTTATTATAATAATGATTATTATATATTCTTTATTATTGACAAGTTAGGCTCCTCTTATAGCCTCGAGTGTGGCCATATTAGTTAGACATGATTATTCCCTATTTTTAAGGGACTCCTTTTAATCAAACTTTAATTTTGGATGTACTTTTAGTGAACAACCATTTAATGCTTACACTATGGCCACCACCTTTTTTGCATGTATCAATTAACTCCTCGTGTGGACCTTTAATAGAATTCTTCCAAGGCAAGTGGTAAGATGAGCTGCCTTTCTCCACAACTATTTATTGACGAATGTCAATCACTTTGTTGCCATTTAAGATTCATGGATACCCCGATAAAGCTTACTTCCCTTGCAAGGCTCATGGCTTTTGACAATCCCATCAAGATTGAGAGGATAATGTAGTTTGTTCTAATTAGGAATAGGGTAATTTGGAGAGACATGTTACATTTCTTAAGCACCAAGTAAATCAATTGTCCAAATAGGTCCCACTCTAATATGTACATTATGACCATGTTCATTGTAGTATTTTTCCATTTTTATGTTGGCAATGATCTTATAGCTAGTCTCTGCGATGAACTATTTGAGAACCACTTGCTAGGAAATCTAGATACTGTCTTAATGAAAATTAGAGGTGACCTCATCATTCCTCTTGCAACTAACTATAATATGCTTTATATTAGAGTGGAACCTGTAACTCCTACCTACCCAATAATTTTTACTTAGGATTTGATGAGCTTCTGGGAAGGTAGGGAAGTCTATCAAAGATATATTAGATTTCTTCTCTACCTTTTTGTTATCTTGGACCCCAATGATCTAGATTGGTTGAAGCACTACCTTGAGGAAGAAGAGATTCTTTAGGACCGAACCCTAAGTGCCACTATTGAAGACCTCAAAAAAAATTTCAAGGAATGAAAGCTTTTAATGTTAATCTTTTTGGTTTTGTTGATACTTTATAACAAGAACCTTTTGACATGTCTTAATTTTGTTGCCATCTAACTCTCGGTCATATTTTTTAGTGGATGGTCAATATTGTTTATTTTGAATAGTGCCCTAATTCATAAATAAGTAATTATATGTTTAAGGAGGTTTTTTCTTATTTAGTCGATTATTTTCTAGAAAGACTATTTGTGGTAGACAACTTGGCATAATTCTTCAAACTATCGGCATTGTTAATTGAGATGCTTTTATATTGTGATCTGTAGGCTTGTTTAATAACTTCATCTTTATACTTGATGATGATAAGGTTATATCTTACATCAATTATTACTAAGTACTCTTAAAATGACTAATCTAGCTTTTTCATAGTCCTAGACTGCTTATGTTGTTTGGCTAATACTGAAAAACTTTAGGCCTTTATGGTTTGCATGGTGGTGATTTGAATTAATCCTTGGTTTGGGACGAAGGTTCTTAATAGAAATTGTCTTCTTGCATTATTATCATAATTATGGGTAAGACCAGATTGGTTGATCATTTCTATGGTAGAAATACAGTTGAGTTGAATTCACAACTTAGTGGAACTATAAGTCTTTTTTCTTTCAGTAGGGCTTCATCTAATATGGCTTGTGTTATGGTTCCATGGTATATAATTTTGGACTTTTTTTTCTGTGTTATTCCATATTATAAGCAAGAATTGTTAGAAGTAGTAATCTTTCCTTGGTTGTATTTATTTATTAATGGGATAAACCAAGGTATCCCTTATGTAGTTTATCCTTTATTACACATGTGAAGGACATATTATTTTCTTGTCCTCTAGTCCACATGTGAGGATAACTCTTTTTTGTAATTCCTTTATTAAGGAAAGTAGTTTATTCCTCCTTAAGGAGATATTGACACTTTACCACACTTATTATGAATGGTGGCATTCATAGAAATGGGAGTTACACATGCAACTCCTTTCTCATCTCTATAAAAGAGATGCCTCTCTCATTCTTTTATAACTACTTCTACACATCTTCTTGACGTTATTGTAATGAGCTAATTTGCTCCACAATACTTCTTCCTCCTCTCTCCTTCCTTAGGATTCTTTGCCACATTCGTAATATTACACAAGGGGTTTTCTTTGCTTTCCCCTTTCAAAATCTATTGTCTCCATTCTTGTTGATCCATTGGGAAACTTATTTGGTTTATGGTAATATTCTTCACATTAAGCTCTCTTGAATTTTTTTATTAGTTTTTATTTTACTCAATTTCACATGGTATCAGAGCTTTTTAATCCTTGTTTTGAGCTTTTGTGAAGGTTACCATATTGGAGAACTTTGTTGAGAGGAGAAGTAAAAAAAAAAAATTCACTCCTATTTTTTTTGTTGTAGGTTTTTTATTCAATCTGCAAGTCTAGTTCTTTTTCTAACCCTCTTTGGAAGGTTTACCACCAAAGAGTTCTTTATATTATCATCTAACCTTTTTTTTCCTATTTTATCTACTTTCATTTCTATAACATTCTTCTTTGCAGGTTGCAATACTAATTTTCTTTTGCATTTTGAAAATTTTGTTTAATTTGTTTAATTTGTTTTTAGATTTATTTGCAAAAAAAAAAAAAAAAAAACTAATCTATACTTGATTATAAATTTTGTATGCATTTGGAGAAGTTTTATTTATTTTAAATTTTAAATTATTTCAATATATTTGTATTTCTTTTGCATTAATCTATTTTACATTAGTTTGTTGCAAACCCTGATGTATATCTGTCTTTCAATTTAAAATTAATCCAATAACCTCTATGTATTTTTAATATCTAATTTTTTGTTTCATCTTTAAAAAATAAATTAAAATTAGCTCTATTTTTAATCTATTATTATTTCTTATAGCTCTATTGCTAAGCGATGATATTAGTTTTCTCCAAGGTTCATAGTTTTTTTTGCTATCTTGTTCGCAGCCCTGTGAGCATTCAAAAAGCTCAAACAAGTTGCCCAATTTTTTTTCCTTAGTTTTCTTTCCTACGTGCGGTTCTTAATTCAACCTAAACTTCAATTCTTTTTGGCAACTCTTACCTATTTTATCTTGGTGGCTTTGTTATTTTTGCTCCCACCATTCCAATTTTAATATATATTGTAGTGAACTGTGGTTTAGTATGTTGTTCCTCATTATTCATCCCTCGATTTTGTCTATGTAATGGTCACATTATCATTCCATTCTCTGTTAATTTTTTTTGAGTTGGGAGCATTTATTCCTGTCGGCATTTTCTCTTAACTCTTCCTTCACGCAGGTCTCCTAGTCTCCAAAGCTGTTGCTTGTTGTTCCATTATTTCTCCCTTGCGTGAGTTTCTTCCTACTTCAGTGTTGCTTGCTCTCCTTGCGTGTATGTTGTCTCGTCTTCCTCCAACATTTTTTTTGAAAACAAGAATCTTGTTTGCTGGAATGGACATTACTATTTTATATTTTTTTACATATACTTTGGCAATATTATAGGTTTTTGTGTGTTATTCATGCTAAGTTTTGACATACATAATTATTCTTCTTCTTTTCTTTGATTTTGTCATTATATTCTTTCTATTATTAGTTGTTAACATTTTTTTTATGTAGAATTGTATGATCTTAAATAACGTCAATAGCATCATACAAGTTTAAGTATTCATTATTCATTGCTATTTATTTCTTTCTATTTTTATTCTTTAGAATCTGTAGTCTCAAAGCCATTTTTTAATAATATTTATCTTTTATCATTTTTTTCCATTTACTTCTCTGCATTCATACGTTACTCTTTACTATTTTTTTTTTCTATCAAAATAGAACTTAACACATTTCATATTGTGATCTAGCTATTTTTAAAAAAAGTTTTATATCCATTTTACGTGGCCTTTCTTTCTAATAATCTCCTTAAAAAAACTTAAAGTCAAAATCTAATATTATATTATTAAATAACAACTATATTTAATTTTTTGTTTTATTATATTCCATTTAACAAAAAGGAGCACATGGTTTGATGTTTTAGAGGAAAAAAAATTATTTTGATTCAAACTTCAAAAGTCATTAGTCTCTTTTGCATTTTTTAAATAAAAAGAAAGGTTAAGAATTTTGATTAAATTTCATAAAATAATTTTTTTAAATTTCAAATATTAAAGTATAGTAAATAATTGTTAATTAAGGTTTATATTATTAATTTTAAATAATTTATTCTTTAGATTCTTAAATATTTAAGAGGAGATTTTTTGTTAAAGGATTTTTTTTCTAAATTTATTTCATTTAGGAGGATTTTTCTTGTGGTAAATTAATATTGTTATCATGTCAACTTTAATTCTAGAAATTAAGTTAAATAATTCAAACTACCATGCTTGGAAAACACATCTCTCCTTCATTTTTCGATTTAAGCATATTTTATATGTTGCTACTAACCCTTATGTAGTTCCTGGTACCTTAGTTACACAAGATGAAAAAAATGCATGGAATACTAAAAATGAGGAAGCCCTTGGCCTCATTGGTATATCTCTTAACCCAGATTTATATGTTCTAATTGCTCATTGCACTAATGCCCACGAAGCTTGGGATATTTTGAAGCAAACGTATGACAGACCATCTGAATCACGCAAGATTCAATTGCAAGATAATTTGGAAGACTTGAGGTATATTGATTTCAAATCCATGGATGAATTTTTACTTAAATTTAATTATATTAAAAGTCAACTAATTGGATTAGGCGTTGCTTTCACTGATATTATATTAATTACCATTATTTTAAAGAAATGTCTTCCTAGACAATTTCAACAATTTATTACTAATGTTCATTCTCAACTTGCTATTCCTACTTTGTCTAGTCAATGGACGTATAGTATTTTTTAAAATTTGTTGCGTCAAGAGGAAGCTAAGTTATTGCAATTTGGTACTCTTAGATCTAATGAACATGCATTTGTGTCTAAAAATCAAAATCAAAGTCTTAGATCATCTAATCATGCTCCCAATAATAATCAAAATCAAAATTTTAATACTCACAATTTCAATAATAATCATAATAATCATAACTTTAATAATTGTCACAATAATAGCAAACTATTTAATTCTAGACTTTCTTTTAACAACAATAATAATCAAAATACAAATCATAATAATAACCATCCTAATCAATATAATAGTCCTAATAAGAAACCTCAGTGTACGTATTGTGGGAAAGATGGTCATTTGACTAACAATTGTTTTAAAAAGCAAAATGATAGGTAACCTATCAATAACAAGAATAAAAAATCTCATGGTAATCAATCTTGTCATGCTTTTACTATTAGTTACAATGCCTCTAAACGATTATAATGGATAGTTGATAGTAGTGCTTCTCAACATGTTACATCTCATAAAGAAGTGTTTGATTCTTTGCAACTCGATCCTTGGAATACTCCAATTCAATTAGCTAATAATCATAGTTGCAAAGTTGAAGGATTTGGTGATGTTAATGTTCCAAATAGAAAGTTACATGATGTTCTTTATGTTCCTGACTTGAAAACCAATCTTCTTTCAGTTGCTAAATTATGTCAAGATTATAAAGTTGAATTTCATAAGGACATGTGTTCTATTGTTGATCCTAGCACTAATGTTGTTGTTGCTAATGCTAAGTTGGGTCATGATAACTTATTCAAGTTTTATGAGTTTACCTCTTCAAGGTACTCTTTGCAAGCAAATATTGATTTTAATGTGTGGCATGAAAGGCTTGGTCATTTGAATTCTGATTATATATCATTGATACTAAAATCTCATATGGTTGAAGGATTACCTCATATTGTTCCATCTAAGATTACATGCACTAGGTGCATGAGTGGAAAAATGCAACGAGAGCCCTTTCCCCATGGTTCATCATGGAGGGAATCTCATAAGTTACAATTGATTCATAGTGATATTTTAGGACCTATGAAAAATATCTCCATCCAAGGTTCAAAGTATGCTCTTACTCTCATTGATGATTTTACTAGAAGAATTTGGATATATTTCTTACATAATAAAGATCAAGTACTTGATACATTTTCCAAATTTCATATGTTAGTGGAAAGACAATCTAATTTTAAGATAAGGATTCTTTGAACTGATAATGGTACTGAATATGTTAATAATGCCTTTCATTCTTACTTAAGATCATTTGGTATTAAACATCAGCTTACTATTCCTTATACACCACAACAAAATGGTGTAGCGAAAAAGAAGCATAGAACTATTGTGGAAATGGCTAGATGCATGTTACATGCAAAAAATATGGATTCTATGTCTTGTGCCACTTATATTCTTAATAGAACTCCTACTAAGACTTTGAGGGATATAACTCCCGAAGAAGCTTGGTCAGGTAGAAAGCCCAATTCACAACACTTAAGGATATTTGGATCTATTGCTTATGTTCATACACCTAAACAAAAAAGGCATAAATTAGATGCTAAATCTTCTCCATTTATATTTTTTGGGTATGATGAAAATACTAAAGGTTATAGAGTCTATAATCCTCTTACTAACAAGGTTCAAATTGCAAGAGATATTTGTATTGCAGAAAATGAAGTACATGATTGTTCCAAGGTTGAAGATGATGAATTTAGTGGAAGTAAGATTGTAGTAGTGGAGGACCAACCTCCTTCTCTAAACCCTACACCTTCTCTAAACCCTGCTCCTCTAAACCCTACTCCTCAAGTATCTTCTTTTATTCCTCCTATTTTTTCTAATTCTAGTAATGATGTTGATACTAATGATGCATTTATAGATGATGACTCTTCTTCTAGTGATGAATCTATTACTACTAAGAGAAGACCTAAATGGGTTCAAGGTTTACTTAATGAAAGTGATGATTATCTTACTAGATTTGGTGGACTTAAACCTAGGAGAATTAATTATTGTAATTATAGTTTGATGACTTCTCTCATGAACTCTAATGATCCTCAAACTTTTGAACAAGCTAAGATTCAACCTCATTGGCAAAAAGCTATGCAAGAGGAATATGATACTTTAATCTCTAATGAAACTTGGGATTTAGTCTCTTTGCCTCATGGTAAGAATTTAGTTTCATGCAAGTGATTATATAAAACCAAACTCAATGCAAATAATAAAATTAGTAAGTTTAAAGCTAGACTAGTAGCTAGGGGATTTTCCCAAATTGAAGGTTTAGATTACAATAAAACATTTGCTCCTGTTGCTAAAATGCCTACTATAAAAATTGTGCTTTCTTTAGCTTCAAAAATGAATTGGCCTATTCATTAAATGGATGTTAAAAGTGCCTTTTTAAATAGTGATTTACATGAAAAAATTTATATGGCTCAACCACTAGGTTTTATCAAAGAAGGTAGTGAGCATCTAGTACGTAAACTAAAGAAATCTATTTATGGTTTAAAGCAATCTTCAAGAGAGTGGTATTCCAAAATTAATGCCTTTTTTATTTCTTAAGGTTTTGATAGAAGTAAAAATGATCCTAACTTATACATTAAGCATATTCAAGATGATATTATCATTATTATTCTATATGTTGATGATTTGATTCTTACTTCAAGTTCTAACAATTTGATTTCTAATATTAAGCTTCAACTCAATCAAACATTTCAAATGACTGATTTAGGAATTTTACATTACTTTTTAAAGATGCAAATATGGCAAACACCTAAGGGCATTTTTCTTTCTCAAAGAAAGTATGCTTAAGATCTTTTGGATAGGTTCCAAATGAATGATTCTAATCATGTTTCTATTCCATGTGAACTAGGAACTAAGTTAATGGTTGATACAAACACTCCTTTTGTTGATGCTACCTTTTACAAACAACTTGTAGGAAGTTTAAATTATCTCACCCTTACTAGACCCAATATTGCATATAGTGTTGGTTTAGTTTTAAGATTTATGTCCAAACCTCAACAAACACACTTTAAAGTAGCTAAAAGAATATTAAGATATATCAAAGGAACTCTTAATCTAGGTTTATTTTATGATGCAAGTTCTACTTTTACTTTACAAAGATTTATTGATTCTGATTTAGGTGGAGATCCCAACGATGAGAAATCTACTTGTGGTTATTGTTTCTTTGTTGGTTCAGGTGTTGTATCTTGGAAAAGTAAGAAAGATGCCTCTGTTTCTCTATGTTCTACTGAAGCTGAATATAAAAGTTGTACTAATGCATCTAAAGAAGCTCAATGGCTTAGAAGAGTTCTTGAAAATTTGGGTCTACCTCAACAAGAACCTACACCTTTGTATTGTGACAATCAAAGTGCAATAGCCTTGGCAAAGAATCCTATCTACCATGCAAAGTCAAAGCATATTTCTCTCCACCACCACTCCATTAGAGAACACATTGAAGAAAATAAAGTGTCCCTCATCTATTGCAAGGGTGAAGATCAAGTTGTTGATATTTTGACAAAACCTCTTTCTAGAGAGAAATTTGAATTTCATTGTAAGAACTTGGGTTTGATGCCCTTTGATGTAATCTTCCCAAGTAAAGATTAAAGGGGGGTGTTAGAAGTAGTAATCTTTCCTTGGTTGTATTTATTTATTAATGGGATAAACCAAAGTATCTCTTATGTAGTTTATCCTTTAGTACACATGTGAAGGACATATTATTTTCTTGTCCTCTAGTCCACATGTGAGGATAACTATTTTTTGTAATTCCTTTGTTAAGGAAAGTAGTTTATTCCTCCTTAAGAGGATATTGACACTTTACGCACACTTATTATGAATGGTGGCATTCATAGAAATGGGAGTTACATGTATGCAACTCCTTTCTCATCTCTATAAAAGAGATGCCTCTCTCATTCTTCTATAACTACTTCTACACATCTTCTTGATGTTATTGTAATGAGCTAATTTGCTCCACAATACTTCTTCCTCCTCTCTCCTTCCTTAGGCTTCTTTGCCACATTCTTTGTAGTGCCTGCCCTCATTCACATCTTTCTAGACACATTGTTACTACTATTATCAGACTATGTTAGACTAGTTTTATGTTGATGGATTAGTGGTATTGTTTTGAGACTAGCAGACATTATGTTATGGATTCAATTGATATATGATGAGATCATTTAGACTTTACATTTCATGTATGCATGATGATCATTACATTTTTTTCAATTATTGATGATGATTAGTTAGATGGTTTATTATCTCATGTGTTTTTATTATGGATACTTACCCCATGCTTGCATGTGTATGGTGTGCATTTTTGTTCTTAGTGTATGGCATTTCTGATGTGGTTAAGGAAGGGAGTCGTAATCACCTGCTAGTCGGGATCTACACGATGCACCACTTCCTGCCATTACCTGTTTAACTTAGCATTATATATATAGTATGTACATGCATGGTTTTTATGCAGGTTGTAGGTACCGGGTATTGACTTCCCTGAATTGCCAGGATGAGCATACCCTATTATATTATCTCAATGATAAGAGAAGGGAGATAAATTCTCAAGTCCAAATCCCAAACCTTTAAACCATTTGTCCTAGTGAGGTAGGACAAGTATCTGGATATTTTACCCACCGAATGTGTCGGATGACATATTTCATAATTTTTAACCCTTTAGACTGATTTTGTATGAATTGTTCTATGATGGGTTTTCATATTTTATCTTGGAGGTCTATGGTGAATTTTCTATTAATTAAGTCTTAATAAATAGATTTAATTAATAAATTAAATATTTGGAAAAAATTAATATAATATCATGATCTTTGATATTTTGACTATAATTAATTAAATGAGAATTAATTGAGAAAAAAAATTAAATAAAAGAAAATTATAAATTAAAATTAATAATAATTATAAAATAATAATAAAGTAATAAATAAATAATAATAATAAAAGTTATAAAAATTAAAATGAAATTTATAAAAAAATTAAATAAGAGTTATAAGCTTGCCTAGGAGTTTACGCACCTTTTTATTGCTCATATGTCAACAACACGGGGGTTGGTGCACCAATTAAGCACATGGTGTCTACAACCTTATCACTCATCTAGAAGGTTGGAATAGACTCATGCTTAGTTGACTACACCTTCTAGTTGTTTCTAGAGACATTTTAGGTGCTTCCTAAGAATTCTTTATATTTAGGCATTCCTAGAAGCTTAGACACAACATGGAAGAGCATTTTGGAGCATTGGAGGACTCGAAAACTTTGGAGAAGGGAGGAGCTTGCTTTGCGGATTTTCTGAAGAAAAGCGAATTAGCATCAGAATCTGGGTAGACTCTTGTGATTTTGCTTATGCTATTTACGCATCTTGCACTTCCTGTCTTCTTCGTGTCTTCCATATGATTTCTAAAGATTTTTCCTATTTTGGTTGTATGCATTCTCAATATGGGTAGTTAAAATTTATTTGAGAAAACTTTATATGCATAGGTCTGAAGAAATTACGGGGCTAGGGTTTAAATTATAACCAAATCCATTAAAAAATTTTACTGAAAAAATTTAAAGAGAAAATATTTTATAGGAAATTCTTAACATTGTGGATATATTCTTTGTGGGAAAACATACATGTTTATATATTTTCAAATTTGCATACATATATATATACATTTATACACACACACACACACACACACACACACACACACACACACACATATATATATATGTATACATATATATATGTATACATATATATATATGTATACATATGTATACATATATATATATATATGTATACATATATATATGTATACATATATATATATATATATATATGTATATATATATATGTATACATATATATATGTATATATATGTATATATATATATGTATACATATATATATGTATACATATATATATATATATATGTATACATATATATGTATATATATATATATATATGTATACATATATATATATATATATATATATATATATATATATATATATATGTTTATGCTGTAGTATAAAACTCTGCATATATGTACACACACACACACACACACACACACACACACACACACACACACACACACACATTTTTAATTGAAAAGTCGAATGATATATCGCAGTGAGCAAACTTATTAAATCGCATCGCGATTCATATTTGAGGAAAGCGTTTTAAAAACGTTATTAAAAAAAAAATTAACAATTTAATATGGGGCAGGATGGACCCATTCCCCACCCATGACCGACAGTGACGTGTTGACTGTGATATCGCAAGGTACACTACGGTCTGCAGTACCTACGACCCGCAATGTACATTATGACCCGCAGGCCACACACGTAAACGTGCCGTGGTGAATATAATAAACCGTTGTTGGATTCTATGTGCCATGAGTTTTATATATATGTTTTGAATCGAAAGTTTTACATTCGATTTTTTATAATGTTAAATGTTGTAAGTTTATATATATATTTATATTAATAGTTATTGTATATTAATTATATGTATGTATGTATGTATGTATGTATGTATGTATGTATGTATGTATGTATGTATATATATATATATATATGTTAATGAAATATTCAATATTTAAGTTATTTAATATTTTAATTCTTCTCAAAATTGTAAATTAAGGTTTTGAAAAAAAAATGATAATTCATTATTAAAAATAAGAACAACGTATAAATCTTAAAACATTTAGGAGATTGAATTTTTAAGAGTTAGAGAGAAAAGTTTTAAACTATCAAAACAGTACATGGGTTAGGAATACGTACAAATGTTCCTCCATTCATAATCCAAAATTGGAAATGAAAACTGAGACCTCCACATTTAATTCAATGATGTAATTTTAGCAAAACCAAAATATGTGTTTGCATTGTGTTTTCTCTATGCTATTTGTTTTGGGTTTTGGGTTGACTAATGTTGACTAGTCATAGGACATCTACCAGAGGCTTGGGGGTTATGATTGTGATGTCGTGATGATGTCTTATTTTCAATCTTTATTAACCCAACCATGGTTATGTGATAGAATGCTCTATGTAATGTTTGTAATTATTGATTGTTATAGCTGAGATTCATATGTATGAGACACTTGACTCAACCATTTTTGAGTCATTGATCAGTTATCCTTGGGATATTTTCTAGTCACTATGATGGAACTGAAAAGTTGATTTATGATGTCATGTTGTGACATGTTTTGACTCAACCATTTTGGAGTCTTCAATCAGTATGATTTGAGGTATATTTTGGTTATTGAGAACCAATGGATACTTTTGATTATCAGTGATGCTTTAGTTGCCAATAGAGAGTTGTTGTGGTCATGATTTTCTATGGATGCTTTTCAGTTGTTCATGGAGATTTGATGCTTTTATTGTGGATATTTGATGTTCTTATTATGGATTATCTTTTGATTTCTCTTTCTAGTCGCTTGTATGGGACTGGGGTGATTTATGATTCCATGAGCTTAAGGTAGGTTATCTGCTTGTAGTGTCGGGAAGTGGCTTGCAATGGGGGCCAGGGCCCTCAGAGGCTACTAGGGTAACTCATTGTAAGTTGTTTAATAAGTGAAAACATTCACACCTAATACTAACTAAATGAACCTAAAAAAGATAATTGTTTTGTTCTCGCCCATGCCTCGAGTGCTTGTACAAACTAGGATGGGAGTAGAGAGAATACAAGGTTGTGACCTTGCATTCCATAGTATGCCTTGTCAGTATGAGAGGATACTAGTGGCCGCATTAGGATCAGCAAGGACCCGTGGAGTATAGCTAACTATCAGGGTAACTTCTACATGATATATGCGATGACACTTGCCCACTTACAGAGTAGGTTTCCTACATGTCATTGTGTGCCTTTGAGAATTAGATGTCATATTTGTGTTGAAACCTTTGAGTTAGTATACTTTTAGGATTCCTAGACTTAGAGAGTATTTATGCTATGTGATTTTGATAACCTGTTTGAGACTTGAGATTATCTCCTCAGTACGGTGGGAGTGAACCACTTAGGTGCCACATAGTCGGGTGGTAGTGTTTTTCCACTCTTATCATTTGAGATCTTTTAAGATATTGTGGCTGATGCGTCCTTCATGATGGTGGATATGTATCCTTTCATTGGTGTTTAGCATATGTTAGATGATGTTATCTTATGCTTACATTTGTATGTTAAATTACTTTCTGCATATGATGTAGTATGACTTAGGAGTGACATTCCTACTATGCTAATACCGATGATCTCTTCGGTGATTTGGAATGTTATGCACGGAGGGATGGCTAGGATCCATGATGGTCTAATGATGCTATTTACAGTTGAGAGGAACCGTGCACTTAGTTTATTATATTTGATCTTTATGATGGATGTATATATCTTCTATGATGATGTATCATGTATGACATGAGATTATCTTTACTTTGATGTATCATGGATTAGAATAGGATGATGTACCTTATTTCACATATGTATATTCTTTAAAGCTTTTCATACCCTGTGACATGTATAGTGGATGATTGAGCATTTAGAAATGTAATGTATAAACATTGGACTTATCATTATTATATCATGTGGTTGTTGTATTAGATGGATTCAATAATGTTAGTTGATTTAGATGTAATTCAATGTTAAGGGATCTTTAAAGAATGTAATCTATTATGTATGTTATGTTTATTGCTATTGCTTCCGTTATTTTGTATAAGTTATAAGCGGTATTTACTTTCATGTTTAAAAAAAAAATGCTACCAAACTTAGTGAAATTCTAGGTTAATTCTTTGGATTCCTTGGTGGGGCGTTACATTCTTAATATTACACAAGGGGTTTTCTTTGCTTTCCCCTTTCAAAATCTCTTGTCTCCATTTTTGTTGATCCATTGGGAAACTCATTTGGTTTATGGTAATATTCTTCACATTAAGCTCTCTTGGATTTTTTTATTAGTTTTTATTTTACTCAATTTCTTACATAGTATTAGAGCTTTCTAATCTTTGTTTTGAGCTTTTGTGAAGGTTACCATATTGGAGAACTTTGTTGAGAGGAGAAGTAAAGAAAAAAAAATTCACTCCTATTTTTTTTTGTAAGTTTTTTATTCAATCTGTAAGTCTAGTTCTTTTTCTAACCCTCTTTGGAAGGTTTACCGCCAAAGAGTTCTTTATATTATCATCTAACTTTTTTTTCCCTTTTTTATCTACTTTCATTTCTCTAACATTCTTCTTTGCAGGTTGCAATACTAATTTTCTTTTGCATTTTGAAAATTTTGTTTAATTTGTTTTCAGATTTATTTGCAAAAAAAAAAAAAACTAATCTATACTTGATTATAAATTTTGTATGCATTTGGAGAAGTCTTATTTATTTTAAATTTTAAATTATTTCAATATATTTGTATTTCTTTTGCATTAATCTATTTTACATTAGTTTGTTGCAAAACCTAATGTATATTTGTCTTTCAATTTAAAACTAATCCAATAACCTCTGTGTATTTTCAATATCTAATTTTTTGTTTCATCTTTAAAAAATAAATTAAAATTAGCTCTATTTTTAATCTATTATCATTTCTTATAGCTCTATTGCTAAGCGATGATATTAGTTTTCTCCAAGCTTCATACTTTTTTTTGGTATCTTGTTCGCAACCCTGTGAGGGTTCAAAAAGCTCAAACAAGTCATCCAATTTTTTTTCCTTAGTTTTCTTTCCTACGCATGGTTCTTAATTCAACCTAAACTTCAATTCTTTTTGGCAACTCTTACTTATTTTATCTTGGTGGCTTTGTTATTTTGCTCCCATCATTCCAATTTTAATATATATTATAGTGAACTGTGGTTGAGTATGTTGTTCCTCATTATTCATCCCTCGATTTTGTCTATGTAATGGTCACATTATCATTCCATTCTCTGTTAATTTTTTTTGAGTTGGGAGCATTTATTCCTGTCAGCATTTTTTCTTAACTATTCCTTCACGCAGGTCTCCTAGTCTCTAGAGTTGTTGCTTGATGTTCCATTATTTGTCCAACCTACTACTTGCTATTCCATTATTTCTCCCTTGCATGAGTTTCTTCCTCCTTCAATGTTGACTGCTCTCCTTGCGTGTATGCTGTCCCGTCTTCCTCCTCCAACATTTTTTTTGAAAACAAGAATCTTGTTTGCTAGAATGGACATTACTGTTTTATATTTTTTTTACATATACTTTGGCAATATTATAGATTTTTGTGTGTTGTTCATGCTAAGTTTTGACATACATAATTATTCTTCTTCTTTTCTTTGATTTTTTCATTATATTCTTTCTATTATTAGTTGTTAACATTTTTTTTATGCAGGATTGTATGATCTTAAATAACATCAATAGCATCATACAAGTTTAAGTATTCATTATTCATTGCTATTTATTTCTTTCTATTTTTATTCTTTAGAAACTGTAGTCAGAGCCATTTTTTAATAGAATTTATCTTTTATCATTTGTTTCCATTGATTTCTCCGCATTCATACGTTACTCTTTACTATTTTTTTTCTATCACAAAAGAACTTAATGCATTTCATATTGTGATCCAACTATTTTTTTAAAAGTCTTATATCCATTTTACGTGGCCTTTCTTTCTAATAATCTCCTTAAAAAAATTGAAACTCAAAATCTAATATTATATTATTAAATAACAACTATATTTAATTTTCTATTTTATTATATTCCATTTAACAAAAAGGAGCACTTGGTTTGATGTTTTAGAGGAAAAAAAAGTATTTTGATTCAAACTTCAAAAGTCATTAATCTCTTTTGCATTTTTTAAATTAAAAAAGGTTAAGAATTTTGATTAAATTTCATAAAATAATTTTGTTTAGTTCAAATATTAAAGTATAGTAAATAAATTTTAATTAAGGTTTAGATTATTAATTTTAAATAATTTATTCTTTAGATTCTTAAATATTTAAGAGGAGGTTTTTTGTTAAAGGATTTTTTTTCTTTTAAATAATTTTTTTTCTAAATTTATTTCATTTAGGAGGATTTTTCTTGTGGTACATTAATATTGTTATCATGTCGACTTTAATTCCAAAAATTAAGTTAAATAATTCAAACTACCATGCTTGGAAAACACATCTCTCCTTCATTTTTCAATTTAAGCATATTTTAGATGTTGCTACTAACCCTTATGTAGTTCCTGGTACCTCAGCTACACAAGATGAAAAAATGCATGTAATACTAAAAATGAGGAAGCCCTTGGCCTTATTGGTATATCTCTTAACCTAGATTTATATGTTATAATTGCTCATTGCACTAATGCCCACGGAGCTTGGGATATTTTGAAGCAAACGTATGATAGACCATTTGAATCACGCAAGATTCAATTGCAAGATAATTTGGAAGACTTGAGGTATATTGATTTCAAATCCATAGATGAATTTTTACTTAAATTTGATTATATTAAAAGTCAACTAATTGAATTAGGTGTTACTCTCACTAATATTAGATTAATTACCATTATTTTAAAGAAATGTCTTCCTAGACAATTTCAACAATTTATTACTCATGTTCATAAACTCAATGAATGAAATAAATATATGATATTATTAAAATATTATAAGAGTAGTTATATGTTTTTTCTTTTTATATTAAGAAATGAAGATTGAAAATTATATATATATATATATTCAAAATACATATACAATAGTTATACTAGACAAAATATGACTATAAGATCTTTCAAAAAATTATTTGTAAGACTGGGTAGGTGGATTTTATCACATATTTTGTTATTTCGCAACAATTGTTGACAACAATATCCATGGACATTAAATATAATATGAAAACATGTTAGAAACTTCATGCTTATGCCCACAATTTCTTACATTATATGGTAAAGATTATGGTGTTCTACAATATATTCCAATTTTATGTTTGGTTTCTTGTATTATATGATAAATATTATGTTGTTTGATAAAGATTATGTTAGAGAGATCATATTTCCACAATCCATTAAAATTGTTGGTAATTGCTTCTGGATTAGATTTTGTTAAAAGCAATTACCAACAAAGATTATGTTGTTCTATAGTATACTACAACTTTATGTTCATGGACATGAAATATAATATCGGAACATGTTACCAATTTCATGATTATGCCTTCAACTCAATATTTACAATTTCCTCCATATGATCGTGCTTTCTTTTTGGCAATTTTGGTGGGGGAGAAAATTAATTTTCTTCAACAAAAAATACAAATATTTTCTAACAACTTCATCTTGCATTAATGAATGTATTAATAATAACTTTATCTTTTCCACATTTGTGACAAGTTGATAAGATTTTATTTTTTCAATCATTTTATCTTCCACCTCACCCAACATGTCTAATCAATATTAATTATCACAATCTATGAAATATTTTTAATTTTTTATTTTAAATATATTTATTATTAGTTTTACATTGATGTTTATTTTTGACTATTTCATATAACTTGTTCCTAAAACTTCATGTAATGCATAAGTTCAGATTTTATATATATATATATATATATATATATAACTAATAAATATGTCTTTTTAATATAATTTCAATATGTTATATCTTTGTATTTGAATTTCTAATTTTTTTAAAACTTTGCTTTTTTAATAAGAGTAGTTAAATTATTACTATTATTTTACTTCTATAAAAATAAATGAAACAATATTGTTTTTTAATTATATTTTTTAATAGTATTTGTAATATGTATAATTGATAAGTGTTACAATTTTTAAATTATATTATTATTATTAATATTTTTTATTTAAAAAATTTATCATTTAGTTTAAATACATTTAAAACTTAAATATATATTTTAATATTGAATTAATAATTATATTTTATATCAATAAACATACTAAAGAAATAGCCACAAAATAGAAATAATTCAATTTTAAAATATATAAAAATTATTATTAGGTTTTTATAAACTATGTATTAAAATTAAATAGTTATATTTTATTTCTTATTTATTATATCATATTTATTTATCAACATCAAATTTATACATATTACATCTATTTATTATTTACAAATGTACCTATTAAATTATATAGATATTATTTCATAATTAAAAATTAATTAATTTTATGAAAAATTTGAAAATATAAAACATTAAATAGTCAACCTTCTCTAATCGTGTAAAATTAATCAATTAATTTTACTTATAAAATATTTTTTATATTTCAATACATTTCATTTTTTCTTATAGAAATGTGAGTTTTAATATAAAAATTAAATTCTTAGTTTCATTAATTAAAATATAATATATTTTAATTTTTTATTATAACCATGATTTTATTTTGACTATTTGTTTTATTAAGAAAAATAATTATATTTAATTCTCTCTCTCACACACAACTTATGTTGGCATCACTCTATCTTACTATTTTATCTCTCTCTCTTCCTCCTCTATATTATCTATCATTTTTTCCTCTACATATATGATTATGTTGTTATTGTTGTATATTGTTATTTATCTCTATCTATATCTCTATCCTAGTTTTTGTCCAGTGCTAATGATTAAAAATAGTGTGAGTTTCATTTGATAATCAAGATGAGAATAATACATATTTGGGGGAGTTATTCCAACTACTTATGGTTGTCTAGTAACATGTATGGTATGCTTAAACATATAATGTGATACTCCAAATGCTTCATCACTTAATCAAGTTCTATAATTCAAATATTGGTATGGATATTTTTCCTCATTGTACATAATATAAGTTGTCAATGTAGAAGGTGCAAATTTGTTTAAAGCATATGTATTGATTGTAGTATGATATTAAGTACGTAGTGCCATATTGGGGACTTTGGCCTCTTATTCTTGAGCTTAAATGACTAAAGATATAATAATATAGGACGAGAACTTAACAACAAAATATGAGCCAAATTAACAACAAAATATGAATCATCCTACATATCACAAGTGCATTTCTAGGCAAAAAATTTAACATTCATAATGTTAATTTAGATTATCGCTCATCTACACCTCTACAATCATTATGCATTACGCAAGAACTATGACGCATTGAGTCTTTTGTTTTAATTGATGTCTCCGAACTAAGGATCTAAAATATTTTAGCTTTCCAACGGAAACATCTATGAAAGAGAATGAGCTGCGTTCTCCCAAATTCAATTTATAGATTTTTCCAATTCAAAAAGACAATTCACTCACGAAACTGTCGAAATCACAGTCGGCCAGGACATGCAGCATCAATGGACGTAGGCAAAGAACAAACATAGCAATCAATTAAACGGAAGAATAAAGACGAAACAAACAACAGTTCAGATCTGAAATCTGAACGGCAATTAATCTGAAAAAACCCTGCTCCAGGTAATGCAATCACATGAAACCCTAGCCACTACGATCACATGAAACCCTAGCTACTACGATCACATGAATCCTGAATACCCAAGGCTGAAGAAGCTCCAGTGAATCACAGAAACATAACGGCACTTCCGATTAAAGCAGCTTCGAAGAAGAAAGAAGCAAATTTGATGTGCAGAGCAGAGGCAGCGGAAGTAGAAGCCACGGTGGGAGCAGATGCAGGGGCATTTGAATTGCCGGTGCCGGGTGAAATCACTTGGGCGGGAGATTGTGATGGAGCTTGACCAGAAGATGATGATTCAGGCGGAGAAGATGACGGAGGAGGAGGAGATGATGATGATGAAGGAGGTGGAGAAGATGATGATGGCGGCGGTGAATTGGGGGTTTCAGACGGAGGCGATGGATTTTCAGATGGCGGCGGTGAATTGGGGGTTTCCGATGGCGGCGGTGACTTTGGTGCTTCCGCTGGACCAGCGGTGACGCACAATCCCATGAGTGCCACCATTACAACAATGGAAATGACCGCTCTGAATCTCCCCATTTTGGAGCGGATGGGGAAAGGTGGGTTGCAGTGAGAGATTTAGGGTTCTATTGCAGAGCAAAATCAACGGGGGCAGAATGGATTTGATGAAATTAGAGTGTGAAATAGGGGATGATATAGCTGTGAGGGGATAGATTATACAGGGAAATTTGGGATTCTGGAATTAATTTGTGGATTTCTTTCCTTTGAAAGAGAGATTGTTGAAAGCCCAACAAAATAGGGGAAGCGATCTTGCCGGATCTGAAATATCGCCTTTCATAACCGTTCTCTGTTTTTCTTGAGAGGCTCGTGGAAGGCGGTGGGCATTTCGAGCGCGGGAGACCGCACAGCACAAGCTATGTTTGCGGATTCTCATGGTTGGCTGGTTCAAAATTTATCGGAATTGTGCTTGGTAGATTTTATCTCTTCTCTAATTTGGGATTTGATCATGTGCTTTAAAATATATTTATATTTAGAAAAATATAGGCAAAGCAGGTTTCACAATTCACAATTCACAATTCACAATTCACAATTCACAATTCACATTTAAAACTAAATTTAATAAGCTTAATATTTTTATGATAAAATATTATTCAAATTCATTTATGTTTAAAAAGTTATGTGAATCAATTAGATTACAATTTCTTTAAACAGTTGTAATTGTTAGAAAAATTATGACTGATCTAATGTCTTTCATTAAATATTTGAATATGAGGGGTCCAATGTCTTTCAATTGATCTTAAAAAAAATACTATTTGTGAAGAAATATTTATTGTTATCTTGTTTAAATTACATACTATTTTGAAAAGATTTTAAATTAATGTACATTTATAACAAATATAATAAAATCTTATATGTTATATATTAATATTAATATTAATTTTAGTTAATAATAAATGTTATTAATAAATAATAAAAATAAAAATTTCATTTTTTGACTAGTTTTTAAATTCATGTTTCTTATTTGAAAAATTAAGTAAAATTAAGTTAAGTGAATTTCTAAATTCATGTAAGAAATTAAAACTATGTTGAAAAGTCAAATTAAAATATTTTAGAAGTCAAAAAATAATTAGACGATATAATTTGTCATCAAATTTTGAAGAGTTAAAATGTTAAAACAAGAGATCAACAAAATGACTATGATAATAAAAGTTATCGTAATTAATTATTTTTATGTGTTAAGCTAATTCAAACTTAACACCTTCCACATGAGAGGCTCACAAGTTATAGTTGTGTTGTAGACTATTGTCTTGTTCAATAAGTTGGTTATAACCATTTGATTTGCTCTTTTTAATATGTTGATTTTTTATCTTCTTCATTTCTTTTGAAGAGTGAAAGATCAACAAAATCATAGAAGCTATGAATAAATTTATAAACATAAAGCCTCTAAAAATTATATATTATATTCTAATGTCAAATAAGAATATACAAATTATTTTATTAATGTTTTAATTATGTCCTCCAAATCTTGTCCGAATCAAAAATTTATGCAGAAAACATATAATTGTGAGAAATGTACTAGTTCTATAAGTCATTACCAAAGACTATTAATCATTATTAAAGAGAAATATATTATATATGAGTCATGTAATGTAGAATTTATGAATTTGAAGAACTGTAGACTGATTGGAAACTTCACTTATATATTTCGAAAATAATTAATATTCTTTTTTAATAAGTGTTTCGTATGAATGAGAGACTACAAATAGGGAACATTAACCCCATTTAACAAAGTTAAGGCTCAAACTCATGATCACACTGGCTAGCAAAGACATAGGCCTATGATCACAATGACTTAATGAGGGTTTGAACATTTGTGGACACAACAAGAAAAACACCACTTAACCAACATACTTATTCTGAATCCAATTAATAGCAAAAAAAATGATTTCCTAGTCTTCCCTTGCACTGTAGATTATTTGTTCAAACCATTGCACAACTCATAGGCAAGTTAGTTTGTCTTGAACTTGACCATTGTTTTAACGCTTGTCCCAAAGAAGGGTTTGGATTGAGGCTGACCTTTCACGTGATCTGAAGGAGAATGTTGAGATTTAGGTGGGTAGCAATACCTTCACTTAGAAGGTGTGTACATCTCAACCTGCACAATATTTACTACCACTATCGATCAATAGAACATAAGATCAAGGATTGTTCGTTGGTCACCCCTCAAACTAAACCAACCACCAAGGATGTTGGTTCTCGACCAACTGATGCGACCAGAAAGGAAGAATGTATAGCAATCATCCATAAAGGCAAGCAACCCTTGGTTCCCAAGTTAAACATGGCTTCAATGATTGCAGGCCCATGCAGACCATTTCTTCTCAACCTACACAGCTCATTGCTTCTCAACCTACAACCATTTGAAACCCTAACCAACAAGGGGTTTTAGCACTCAGTGTGACCCCTACTATAGGGAATGATGCTTTTCCTTCAAATTTGAGGCCTTCTTGAGTATCCACACTACAAGAAACTTCAACAATTAGCTTCTCTACCACTTTACAATGCTCTTGTAGTCTTTCTGAATGCACAAAGGTTACAAATGGTGGCTCTAACAAGCATATGCTTGTTGATGGTAAGGATTCTTCCATCACCTTCATGCTTTTTGTTCCTTTTTTGCACAATAGTTTCTCCTCCTTAGGGGATGAGGATGACATGCAAGAGTTTTTATGATGAACTTCCTCGAGCTTGCGATGCTTGAGGTCTCATTGACTTCCACCGAAAGTATTTTGTTCATGATACTTGTCATAGAATTAGTAATCTGGATGTTCTTTAGCTTTAGGAAGTCAATATTGCAAGAACACTACTTAATGTAGCTTGGCGTGTGATTTGGCTAGCTAGCTTAGTTTATTCTTCCCAACATGAAGTTGTTCGAGGTGGTCTTGTTATTCTTCTCTCACCTTGTTACCATTCTATAGTTGTTAATCATGGTTTTGACCCTAAGCAGAGAGTTGTTTGTCTTTTGATGTCCGTTAATAATCATTCCTTTGGGATTATTAATGTTTATGCCCCTAACGATGTTGTAGAGTGATCACATCTTTGGCATTGGATTTTTGATAACTTGCCACATGGGTCATCTGTGTGGACTTCAATATGGTTGAGGTGGATTCAGATAAAGATGGGTTTGTTCCTTTTTGTTGGATAGCTGGAGAGTAGGAGGCCTAGTCCTATATGTGCAATAAATTGAGTTTTTTTTAATCCAAATATTAACCATCATCATTATGATATGGTTTGGCATACCTAGTGTAACTTTAGAGCTGGTTCTGACAGATATTTCAAGAAGCTTGATAGTGCCATGATCTCAGCTCAATCTTTTATCTCCTTTTATAAGGGAAGAAGAAGAAAAAGAAAAAAATGATGATGATGGGTGGTCTCTTCTAGACACACCTCTTAAGCCCACTCATGTATGGGGTTTTGATGATAGATAGGATCCTCCTCCCTTGGTTGGCACTGCTTTTGCAACCTGCAGACTTTCAATACTTTTTTTGTTATGAATAATTGATGTTTATGGTTTTCTGGCCTTGGTGCTGAGTGACTTTCACGGGGTGATCTTGTATCCCCTAACCCATTTGTGTGAATATGTAACTTTATATTTTAATTTAATAAAAAGGGACTATTCATCAAAATTGAATTAGATAAATATTTCATATTTAATTATTCTCAAAATAATTGTACAAACTATATTAATTTATTTCTTTTTCATGACAATACTCCCCACTTTTAAAAGATATAACAGTCCTTTAATACTAATGAATGTCACATTAAAGGAAAACCAGATAAAAATAAAAATATAATAGCCTCAATACAAAGCCAAAAGGATAATAAAAACTTAAAATAGGGTGTCTCACAATAACATACGAAATCTAGAACATTATTTATAAAAGTAGAAATATTTAGATCCTCCATTAAAAAGGAGAGGTCATTTAAGATATATTCACTTCCCTTCTTCCTACTAAGTTGGAAGCTCAAAAATACACAACACAAAAAAATAAAAATAAAAATTCATTGCTTGAAACAACATTGGCATTGCAACAATGAATTATAATTTTATTCACATCAAATCTACTAACCCACTATTACTAGCATGGACTAACAATCTTCCCACCCTCTATTTGCATATTACCTTATCTCTACACAAGTTTCCTTTATAGCTCCATGCGTGTTGCCTCCTCTTCATTGGTAAATCCTTGGCATTTTTCTTAGTTGATACTCCTCTTGGTATTGATACACACACACATAAGCAATTTACACCACTCAAAATATGTGTATATGGTGCATACTTTATTATCGCTCACTCCATGAGGAGATTGATGTAATTGGGTATAATTTTGATGGATGAGCATCCTGCTCCTGGGTGTAAGAGCAATCTTGCATCACCCAAAAATATTTTCATTTTAGTCTTTTCTATTTTAATAAGGACCAGTAGACAACGTGGTTACTATTTATGGGAACTTGCTATTTTTAGTAAGTTTTTCATATGAGCTTGGAATGTTCTCATTTTCTACATGAAGGTTCAATTTAGAGTTATAAGCCTACCATAAAAATCTCATTGCTCCAACTTAAGTATCAGAGAAGTTATTGCAGATTTTCAATGAAAAAATTTGCAAAAAATCTTGAGGCTCACCGTTGGAGGTCATAGAGTGCCCGGATGAGGTCCAAAGGGTGTTTTTCAAAAAGTGGTTATAATAGCCAATCAGAGCAATGATTCGAGAGTTATGGCCTTTCGAAGTTGGGCTATTGAAATTTCTAAAATAATTTGTTAAAAATGTATTTAGCCAACTCTATATGTATTGTTAGTGTTTGTTGACCCTAGGTATTAATTTTGAACATCTAGAACCTTCTCGGGTAGCATAAAATTGCCTATTTAAGAAAGGCCCGAACATTGTCTAGGACAACTTTGGGTGATAGTTCACAACTTGTCTTGCAAATTATTGTAATGAAGGTGTCCATGCGGGTTAGCATATTACACTTGTGAATTCTATAATTCGGCATTTGTGGCGCAAATAAGAAGTCCAAATTTTGTTCTCGCATTTGCTATTGTTTCTTTGTCTTCTATTATGGTTTATGGTATTAAGGGGAGCACCCTTCATCATGTGGTATCAGAACTAGAGTTCCTGAATGTGTGGATAGATCGCCGACTATGAGGCAGTTTGCACCAAGACCGTGGTTTGGGCTGAGCGTGTAGATAGATCACCATTTGAGAGGTAGTTTACATTAGGGTTTCAGTGGAAGTATGAAAATGCTTCCATGAAGAGAGCATGGTGGAAGAGTCTACGGTGTTACACTTGAGGATTTTAGAACCCTTCAGAGGAAAATGAAAGCGATGCAAGAAAAGATTCATAGAGGAATGAATCTTGCCATAGGAGATGATGAAAGTGAGAATGAAAGAGAAGAAGAAGGAAACAAAAACCCATATGTAGTAGAGGAAGTTCTTAACCAGAGGAGGCAAAGCTTTTTAGGGTCATTTCTAGTATTGGAAAAAGACCTAAGTTTGATGTTCCCACATTTTTGGGAAATCTCAACCCAGAGGAATTGATCTACTAGATCAATGAATTGGAATAGTACTTTGAATATGAAGATCCAGATAGGGTCAAGTTTGCAAAGGCCAAACTAAAGGGTCATACAAATATCTGGTGGCAGGAGATCCAGTTGGATTAAAATAAAAGAGGAAAGGACAAAATCACTAGATGAGATCAGATGGTAGCTAAAATGAAGTGATGATTCATTCTCGTGGATTATGAGCTTGATCTATTGAAGAAAATGCAAGGGTTGAAGCAAGTGGGAAAATCTGTTCAAGAGTATACCGAAGAGTTCTATCGAGTTCTCATTAGAACTGACCATGCATAAGCTAATAATGATAAAGTCACCCGTTATCTTAATGGGTTATAACCAAGCATTCAAGATGAGATGAGTCTTTTTTGAGTGACCAGTATTGAGGAGGCATACTAGTTTTCCCTAAGGGTTGAGGAGAAACTAAGCAAGAAGTTTGATAACAAGAATAGTGGAATAGGTCGTGGTGGAAGATCTAGCAGACGATCTTATGGTGGCCATAATGATGATCAGAAGAACAAGGATGAGGCTAGGAGTTGTAGTCAAAACTAGAGGCGAAGCAATTCCAATCATTTCCATGATCAGAAAAATAGAGATCAAAGAGGAAGAGGTAGAGAACAAGGATCTAGAAGAGGAGGCTTATGTGGGAAATTTTTTCACTGGGAGAAGAAGGGCATATAACATTTGAATGCACCTAGTGCCAAGGAAGGACAGATTGAAGAATAGAAGGCTAGGCCAGAGTTGCACATGTTGATGAAGATTCCAAATCATCACATTCTAAAGATGCTAAAAGAGGAGAGGTCCTAGTTAATAGAAGAGTCCTACTGAGTGGTAAGAATGAACCTGATCAAAGAAGGAGCTTGTTTTGCACAAGGTGCAAATGTGAAGATAAGTGTTATGATGTGATCATTGATAGTGGAAGTACTAACAATTTGGTGTCAGAAATGATGGTCACCAAGTTGAAGTTGAAGAGGTAGAAATACTCACATCCATACTATATTTTTTGGGTGCAAGACGACCACAAGGTCATGGTCAATGAGCAGTGCTCAGTGAAGTTCAAGATTGGAAGCTACTAGGATGAGGTACTATGTGATATCATACCTATGGACATATGTCATATGTTGTTGCGTAGACCGTGGTAGTTTGATAGGCATGATATACATGATGAGTGAGAAAATACCTACACTCTGACCAATGATGGAGTGAAACATAAGTTGAAGCCATTGAAGGAGAAAGAAGAAAAGGTATGTAGTGCTGCCATAATATGTTTTGTTGATGGAAAAGAGTTTCTCAAAGGTATGAAGTGTGAGCATATGTGTTTTTCTATAATTCCAAAAGATAATAAAGAAGAAGTAGAGGAAGTGCCTGCAAAAGTTGCAGATATGTTGGGAGAGTTTTCTAATATTGTATTAGATAATGTACTTGATGGGTTACCCCCAATGAGGAAGATCAATCACCAGATGGATTTGGTTCTAGGAGCTAGTTTTCCAAACAAGGTAGTGCACAGAATGACACTAGCAGAGAGTGAAGAGTTGAACATGCAAGTTCATAAGTTGTTGCAGAAGGGGTTGATTCAAGAGAGTCTGAGTCCATGTGTTGTACTGGCCATATTAGCACCAAAGAAGAATGAAGAATGGAGGATGTGCATAGACTCTTGCGCTATCAGCAAGATCATGATCAAGTAAAGATTTCCATTTCCAAGGATGGATGATATTATGAACTATTTGAGTGGAGTTGAGTATTTCATAAAGATAGATATGAAGAGTAGATACCAAAGAAGGTGATGAGTGGAAGACTACTTTCAAGACAAGGGAAGGACTATATGAGTGGTTTGTCACACCTTTTGGGCTAACCAATGCACTGAGAACTTTCATGTGGCTCATGAAGAAGGTACTAAAGGAGTTTCTGGGTAGATTTGTCATTATTTACCTAGATGATATCTTGATCCTTAGTAAGACATAAGAGAAACATTTTATTCAGATTCACAACGTGTTTGATAAGTTGAGGGAAGAAAAGTTGTTGATAAACTTGAAGAAGTGCAATTTTGTAAAGGAGTTGGTGTACTTGGGATTTGTAGTCTCAGTAGAAGGTTTGAAAATGGACTTAGAGAAAGTGAAGGCTATCCTTGAATGACCTACTCCAAGGAGTGCGATAGAGGTAAGATCTTTTCATGTGCTAGCTTGTTTTTATAGAAACTTCATAAGAGGTTTTAGTAGTATTTGTGGACCCTTGACTAAAACAATGAGAGGGGATAGGAAATAATTTAAGTAGATTGTAGGAGTAGATAAGAGTTTTAATCTGTTGAAACAAAAAGTTTTTGAGCAACCTATTTTAGCAACTCCTAATTTTAACAAGGTGTTTCAAGTAGACTGTGATGCTAGTGGTACTGCAATAGGAGTTTTTATGAGCCAAGAAGGTAGACCTATTGCTTATTTTTGTGAGAAGTTGAATGATGCAAAAAGAAAATATTCTATTCATGATCAGAAATTTTATGCTATAGTTCAAGCATTGAAGAAGTGGAGACACTACCTTCTTCCTAAGGAGTTTCAAGCTTTGCAATATTTGAATAGTCAAGGCAAATTAAACTAAGGGCATTTGAAGTGGGTTGATTTTTTGCAGAGTTATACATTTGTTTTGAAACATAGGAGTGGAAATTCTAACAAAGTTGCAGATGCTTTTAGTAGAAGAAAATTTTTACTGACATAAATGCAAATAGAGGTGGTTGGATACGAGGAACTTATTACTTTGTATCCAGATGATCTTTATTTTGGTGAAGTGTGGAAGGCTTGTACAAAACCTATTACACTTGATAGGACAAAGTGGTTGGATTTCATGATCTAGAATAGTATATTGTTCAAAGGAAGCCAGTTGTGCATTCCTAGAAGCTCAATGAGAGAGCATCTTGGCAAGGAGAAGCATAGTGGAGGATTGGTTGGGCATTTTTGTAGAGATAAAACCAAAGCTTTGGTTGCTGAGAATTATTACTGGCCACAGTTGCAATAAGATGTCAAGAAGTTTGTACAGAGTTGCTAAATACGTCACATGGCGAAAGAAGTAAAGTAGAATACAAGGTTGTATCAGCCATTACCTATACTAGAGAAGCCATCGGAGGATGTCAGCATGGATTTTGTTCTTGGATTATCGAGGACTTAGCATGGGCATGATTCTATTTTTGTGGTGGTTGATAAGTTTTCAAAGATGGCACATTTTATTCCTTGCAAGAAGACTAGTGATGTTGTTCATGTGGTGGAGTTGTTTTTCAGAGAAGTGGTAAGACTATATGGTCTACCCAAGAGTATAGTTTCATATTGAGATACCAAATTTTGGGGGTATTTCTGGCATACATTGTGGAAGAAATTGAAGACAGAGTTGAAGTTCATTTCATCGCATCATCCATGGACTGATGGATAGATAGAAGTTGTGAATTGTAGTTTGGGAACTTGTTGAGATGTTTGGTTGGAGACAAGCCAAAAGGATGGGATATGATTTTACCATAGGTAGAATTTTCATATAATATGTGAATAAGAGTACTGGTAAATCACCATTCTAGATTGTATATGGTAGTAGTTCGAGAAATGCTTCTGAATTATGACAGTTGGATAAAGGAGAGATAAGTAGTGCTAAAGCAGAAGATTTTGTTGAACATTTGAAGAACATTCATGAGGAGGTGAGGGAGCACATCATAAAGATGAATACACAATACAAGGTTAAGGCAGATGTGAAAAGGAGATATAAGAAATTTTAGATTGGAGATGAAGTCATGGTTCATTTGAGAAAGGAGCATTTTCCAGTGGGTACATATAATAAGATGAAAATGAAGAAGTTTGGACTGTGCAAGATAGTGAAAATGAATGATTTTGGAAATGCTTATGAAGTGGAGTTGCCTACTTAATTGAATATTTCACTAGTATTTAATATTTTAGATTTGACGTAGTATTATAAAGGAGGTGATGGAGATGAAGTTGCAAAAGTGCAGTAGAGTATTCTATTAGCTAGTTCAACTACAAAGGAGATTGAAGAGATATTGGATAGTTGTGTTGGCAAAAGTGCAAGGAAAAACACTTACAAACAATACCTAGTCAAATGGAAAGGGAGGCCAATAGAAGATTATCATGGATAGCAAGGGAGGAGGTTAACTGTCTTGGTTTTCTTCTAAACACTTGAGATGTGACAGGGTCACTTCTCAAATTACCCCAGGTGTCTGATGTAGGAGCATCTTGGGTGTAAGAGCAATCTTGCATCATCCAAAACTATTTTCATTTCAGTCTTTTCTATTTTAATAAGGACTAGTAGATATGGTGTTTACTATTTATGGGAACTTGCTATTTTTAGTAAGTTTGTCATACAAGGTCGAAATGTTCTCATATTTTACATGAATTTTCATTTTAGAGTTATAAGCCTGCCAAAAAACTCATTGCTCCAGCTAAGTATCAAAGAAGTTATTGCAGATTTTTAGTGGAAAATTTTGTAGAAAAATATTCAGGTTCACCATTGGAGGCCTTAGAGTGCCCGGATGAGGTCAAAAAACTCAACAGAAGGATGCCTTCATGGTTCCGAGTCTATAGATCAGTAGTTGGCATTTCTGAAAAGTGGTTATAGTACCCAATTGGAGCAATAGTTTGAGAGTTATGGCTTTCCGAAGTTAGGGTATTGAAATTTCTAAAATAATTTGTCAAAAATTTATTTAACCAACTTTATATGTATTGTTAGGGTCTTTCAGCCCTAGGTATTAAGTTTGAGCATCTAGAACCTTCTTGGGTAGCATAAAATTGTCTATTTAAGAAAGACCCTAACATTGTCTAGGACAGCTCTGGGTGATAGTTCATAGCTTTTCTTGCAAATTATTGTAATGAAGGTGCCCAAGTGGGTTAGCATATTGTACTTGTGAATTCTGTAATTTTGCATTTGTGGCACAAATAAGAAGTCCATATTTTGTTCTTGCATTTGCTAGTGTTTCTTTATTTCCTATTATGGTTTATGGTATTAAGGGGAGCACCCTTCATCAAATTTATATGTATTTGTGTTGGTTTATGTATACTAGTGTTGGTGACATGCACACCCACGTTGTTATCTATTATTTGAGGTATATGAATCGTATCATGTTTTCCTTCATAAGAATATTTATTTTGGTGCTTAAAATAAATCTAGTTGGTGTCATGTAGTGTCTTGAGTGTGTCTTACCCACTCTCATTTTTTGTTGCAAATTCTAATGAATTACATTAAATTTGGGTTGGATTCTAGAGTCTTTTTCTCATTCTAAGCTCATGTTAGGTGCACTGACATACCTTGCAAAGTATCCCAATGTGGAATTAATGTAAATGTAGCTTAAGGGTCTAATAGATGTATTAGTTTCAAGTAGGTTTAAACTTTCATTGTGGCCAAACTAATAATCAACACATGCACAAGCACATTAAGACCTATATTTTAGCACATGAAGTAACCAAATAGATAGGTTTTGTAGGTTAACACATACACCTATATATGAAAATCTATGTGGTCTCTACCTTGTTTGATTCTATTGATTGCCACATGCACTTTTACTTGACAAAATCCTCTACAAATTATTAAAGAATATTTTGAGTATAGTTTCCATTGCTAGATAATCACATAAGAAAATCAAATCATAAAGGAGATATAATAGGCTAACTATTTAAGTAAAAAATTAAATAGATAAGTCACATCAAAGAATAGAGTCTTGTTAGAAGACTGAAACACTATTGATACAAAGAATATAGCATGCACCTAATCAGAACAAAGGGAACATTATTGGAACAAAAATAACACTATTGGTAAACAAAAAATTTGACAAATAGGTTAATAAAGGAATACTTTTGAAAAATAGAGATATGATCATCACAACAAGAGATTTAGTGAATCTATTCAAAAGAAGAAGGAAATGAAAGGAGTAAAGGAATCCTTAAAAATGGTCTATACAAATAGGTGAAATTATTTGAGTACAATATTCGAGGAAGAGTTGGCAAATAAAATTAAAGTTGTATTGGGACGACAATAAAAGATTTAAAGGAGGATAACTAAAAGTCAAAATATTTTATGGAAGCTTCGAGAGGAAGTTTCATGGATGCCTGATTAGGTTTAGGAAAGAAAAGATGAAGAAGGATATATATAAATGCAATTGAGTAGAAGAAAAAATAAAGAGATGATATTTGAAAAATAGAGAACGTTGAGTAGAAAGAGTGACAAGATTTTGGATAAATCATAGAGAAGAGAGAAGGGAAGAGCTTAAAGGACATGACAAGCTTTAGGAGAAAATAATTACAGGTCAAAAGTCTCTGTTGATTTATTCCTAATAATTTAGTGTGGGGGTAGGAAATGTGAATCAAGGATAGAAGACCTAAGTTCATCACATAACCACCTTCATATACATGCAATATAGGAGTGAAGTCAAGGAGAAGAATCCTTTCAATCCCATTTCTAGAGAACTAGATTTAGAAAGATTAGTGCTAACAAAATAAGCAAGGAGCACTAATGCAAGCTAGATCTTGGAAGAAAAGGGAAAAAGTATCAAGACTCTTGAAAACCCTAGATGAATATAAGTAACTAGAGCTAGATATATGTAAATATGTTGAAAAGAAAAATAGTATGAAAAATAACCTTTAAAGTTTGTTTTATGATTGTTATTCTCAATCAAAATGAATGGAAATCGTTAGATCTGGGCTTGAAGTTGCACAATAGACAAAACCTAGAATTTTTTTATAAAATATCAGGGGTGAACTAGATCTTCATGTGTGAAATGAGATCATCATGGGTGCAATACACCCTTGATGACATAGAGAGACGGTGATTATAATGCCTCACCTGGATATCATTGGAAAGAAGGATCAATATAAGCCTAAATAATATTTTAAAAATAATTATGAATGAGTATGACATACAACATACGAGGATCACAAAGATCACAATGGAAGACTAACCAAATATCCTGACACCAAGGGATCTCCAAATGCCACTACTAACCAAAATGACTAACAATGGAAGATGCAAAACTGAATTCAAATAAAAAATTTTTGAATTCAAAATGTGACACCAAAGGATTGAAGAACACCTATGACAGTACCCAAAACACTTTCAGAAAAGGTTGGGTCAAACCAAAAAGTGCCCACTGTCCACCTGGATAGGTTTTCGCAAATACCAGGCAATACTTTAAATCAACACTAGGCAACACTTTTTAGTTTTGTACGACCTTTCTCAGGAAGGAGGGTGACACTTTCAGGGTTTGGGTGACACTATTCAAAAGAGTGTGTGATACTTTACAAGTATCATATGACATTTCTTCAAAAGGGGTGCGATACTACAAAGTATCACATGATTTCTCTAAGGGACATGCAATACAATTAGGGATCACATGAAAATTCTCTATTGGGTGTGTGACAGATTATTGTATCACCCCATGCTAACACATGATTTTCTAGAAATGCAAGAAAAAACTCTAAGGGTGAACTAGAGGGTTGAACAGAGTTCAAAACCTCCACACTAGGGAGTACTAGATCCACAATTTGAAGCATAAACACTCAAATACAATATTGAAAGATAGAAACTACATCTAACCATCTAATCAAGCAGTGAAGGGAAAGTACAAAAGGAAATATCACAGTGTGCTAAAATAACATTGCAATGCAAAGTACAACCAAACTAAGTACACAGTTCGTCTTGACCATAATAGCATCATAGGACCATTGTGGGCCCTAGCCATCCCCCGCGCATAACATCATAAGCCAACAATTAGATCATTGGTACTATCATATAAGGACATCACTACTAAAACATGGTACAAAATAAGCATAAGAAAATCTAACATGCTAGAAGTAAAGCATAATATAAACCTACAAATACAGATAACATCATCTATCACATGCTAATCATCGCAATAAGGAAATGCATCAGTAACTAACATCATATAAACAAGATATACAAGCATTCCAATGAAAGCATAAATCACAAGAAATCATACTCTCGAACCCAAAGTACCAAGTGAAAACATCTAGCAATGGCTGCACTAAGACAAAAGACCATCTCTGTATGCCACTCCCTAGCAGTGGTATAGGTAGCTACACCTCCCAACTACATGGAACCCACATGCCCACTCCCCCCATGTTGATGGAGATAATGATCCAACCACAAACACACACAAAGAAAATGTGCATGGCTAAAACACATGTGAGACAGTATGATGACAGAAACCAAGAAAAAGACAATGCATAAACTATAGGTCTTGGTCAGACACTCAATGGGCTATTAAGTAGGGGCTAACATCATGGAGAGTTGTTTGGCATTGACAAGCCCAAGCTCGTATCATTCGTTTCAACTCCTCAACAAAGGGTCCCACACACACAATTTATTATCTTAAGTTTTATTACCACCAAGTATTTTCTTTAGTTATCACTTAGTTAAAAATTTTACATGCCAACCCTTGGGAAATAGGCATTGAGTTGTGAAAAAGAAGCCCCCTCCATATGCTACCCTACCCTATCCATGCTCATCCAACAATGAGTGTCCTTAGGCATGCAAATTCCCAATCTAACCCTAATGATCATAACTTTTGGAAGTACCATGAAAGATTAGGCCTCACAAGTCACTTGATAAATGTACGTGCATGTACTCATGTGTGGTGCACCACCATCACGAAGATCATAAAACAAGGATTTGATGAGAACACATAGTAGAAAGTCGCTCAACAAAAATAGACTCGAGAGGATGGATATAACATGCATCCCAATGCAATATACAAGTGCAACAATTGTCTGATTGACATCTAAATGGATCATCTAGGTCCACGACTAACATCATGCCAAGAAAACTTGAGAAAATAGGGTGGCACACAAAATCAGGTAGAAACTCCAAAAATTGGAAAAATTCAAAATTAAAACCCATTTGGTCTTTGTACAAAAAACCCAAAAGTCCAATAATATTTGGGTTCAGACACCGTATGCAAAAAATGGCTAGTATAACATCATGAAATCCCAAACTCCCATCCCAAAAACTGGAAAAATGTTCATACTCAATCAATCGAGCAGAACTAGCAAACATAAACAGAGGGGCACACTATTTCTCAGCCTCCTAACAAACTATGACTAGAAATAGAAGCTAAAAAAAAGTAGAAACAAGAAAAATGGAAATCCCTATCTGACAGCAAAAGGGACAAAAATAGAAATTAGCCTAATAAAATAATTAACTCACCGATACTGCCAAAAGTGACGACAAAGCAAGGTCTCCCTGAGATGGATCCAATGAGATTGATCTTGCAAAAATATCACACTCATAGTTCTCAGAATGAACAAAAATCAAATCCTTCAAAAAGAGGATTTCAAAAAAGCTCTGCAATTTTCTAATTGCAAAATTGAAAAGTGAAAATACAAATCCCTTCTTCGATACTTATTCACTTTTCGAGTGAATTGTCAATTAGGGCAAATAGCCAGTTAGACTAACTAGACTCTGAATCGACCCAAATGAAAATAGGTTATTCCTTGTAATGGGAATTCACCTAAGGCAAAGCTGGTAGAATTTAAATTTGAGAAGATTTAAAGCCCAAAAACCCAAAATTACAGAAATCACTTAACAACTTTCACGACAATGCGAACCTGTAAATGTATAGACACACTCACTGGTCTAATCACATAATGCAGATGAGTTTGGATTTAATAATCACCAAATGGTTTTATTTAAATAGTTAAATAAGGATACATCGACCATACAGGGATGACATTGGTAAAATATGAATAGTTGAATCACTAACTCCATGTGCCACTGCCAAGGACATAATTCTTGCACACTAAAACACACAATCAAGTGCAATTGCATAATAATATCTTAATCGAAGCAATAATGCATTAAATACTTAATTAATCCACTTACATCACTCATGTTCACATAAAGTATAAAGAGACAAGAATGATGTAAAACAACATAATATAGAATCCATCACATAACATAAATAGAAATATGTCCAAATATTAGAAAATCGGATATCATCATAGATCTACTATCATCTCAAACTGGCATCAAACATGCAACTGTGATAAACTAAAAAAAATAATAGTAAAGTATCTATGGTATTGAATCAAAGTATAGCATTCGACCCTCAAGTCATCTCAAGGTACAAATAATAAGAGTATCAAGTATCTCTCAAATAAAGAACATATAAGATACAACCTGCAAACACAAGAGGCATTAAATACTCCACCACTAGCATAGACTTACTCCTAGAAGACAAGAAAAGATAGGGACACAATCCCCTTAGTTGTGTAGCATCCTCCCAAGTCATAGAGGTCTCATTGCTTGGGTCCAATTGGACCCTTACTTGCTTGATGTCCTGACCTCACAAAGTTAGCATTGAGTGTTGTAGGATACAAATGGGCTCCAACGTAAGCTGCCTATCCGGTACCTACAAAGCATCCCAATCAAGAACATGGGTCACATCTAAAATATACTACCTCAAAAAAAAACATGAAAAACATCGTGGATGTGTGATAGGTGAGGTGGCAATGCTAGTCGATAAGCAATAGGACCAATCCTCTCAAGGATCTCAAATGGTTTGACAAAACGTGGTGCCAACTTTGAGCCTTTCCCATAATGGATAGGGCTCTTCCTCAATCGCACTTGAAAAAATACCCTATCACCAATAGAAAAGTGATGAACCAACCTATGGGCATCTGCATGCTTCTTCTACCTGTCTTGAGCAGTAACCAAATGCTCCCTAATGCAGAAAACTTATTGCTCCATATCCTGAAGCATCTCAGGACCCAAAAGAACTCAATCTTCTAAATGATCCCAACTCAAAGGGGTACAACACAATCTACTATACAAGGCCTAAAAAGGGGATATTCCAATAAAACTATGATACCTGTTGTTGTATGAAAACTCAAAAAGGTACAAATAGTCCTCCCACTTCACTTGCCTATCCATAACATACATGTGAATCATATCCTCCAAAACTTGATTCACTCTCTCAGTCTGACCATCGGTTTCTAGGTGATAAGCCAAACTAAAATCGAGCTCTATTTAAAATAATCCAATGAAGGATCCCATGCAAACGTACAATATCCTCTAGGAAAACATGCCCTACAAAAGAAGTTGTGTAGGATGCTCTCATGGGTGAAAAATGTGCTACCTTGGACAACTTGTCCACTATCACCATAATACAATCATGTCTCCATGATGACATAGGCAAACCTATGATAAAATTTATAGATATCATATCCCACTTCTAGTCTAGGATGGTATGTGGCTACAAAAGACTTGCCAAATGTTGATGCTCTACCTTCACTCTTTGGCACTCAAGTCATCTAAAAAAAAATCATCAACATCACCTCTCATCCCTACCTATAAGTACAATTATTTAAGATCAACATGCATCTTCTTAATGCTTGGATGTGCAAAATATGGTGCATGATGTGCTTCTAACAAAACTAAGGTACAAAGATCACTCGACATGGGTACATAGATATGCCCCAAGTGTCGTAGTAGTCCATCAGACTCAAGAAAGTACCCAAAAAATCTCCCCTCAAGGGTACTTCTAGACTTGATCTCTGCCCTCACCTCCTAATACCAAGTGTCACTAGGAAAAGCCTCCAAGATAAAATTTGGAAAATCCACTCCCAATGACATCATTGATACCTCATGTCACCTCCTACTCAAGGCATCTATGATGACATTCTCCTTCCCTTTAATGTAATGAAAATTAAAGTCATACTCACACAAGAACTCCATCCAATGATCCTGTCATGTATTCAGGTTTGGCTGAGTAAAGATATACTGCAAGCTTTGATGATCACTATGCAACTCAAACTTGTGTCCGAAAAGAAAATGCCTCCAACAAACAAGGGCATGCACTATGATCGTGAGTTCTAGATCATGAGTGGGGTAGTTAAGCTCATTCTCCTTGAGTTTCCTAGACTCATATGCAATTATGTGACCATCCTGTATCAACACCACACCCATGCCTTCCAACAAAGAATCTATGAAAACCATGAAATCACCTACATGATTAGGCATTGCAATTAATAGTGCACTGGTCAAACACTTCTTAAGAGAATTAAATGCTACCTCGCATTGGTCTGACCAAACATACTTCTTCCTTTTCCACTAAAGAGAAGTGATGGGAAGATCTACTCATGAGAAATCCTTCATGAAGTGACGGTAATACCACATCAATCCCATGAAATTACCAACTTCTAAGACATTAATGGGTACCAACCAATCCATGATAGCATGAATCTTCTCCAGATCTATTGGAATTCCATCACTAGTGATGATGTGTCCCAAATACTTCCCCTCTGATTGGAAGAACCCACATTTACTCAAGTTTCCATACAACTGATGGTCTCTCAAGCATTGCAATTCCAAACATAAATGGACATCACACTCCTCAATAGTCTTCAAATATATCAATATGTCATCTAGGAATACAATGACACACTGATCAAGGTAAGTGCAAAATACTCCATTCATCAAACTCATAAACATTGATGGCACATTGGTTAACCCTGATGGTGTGATTTTCCACAATGCAAAAATTTTCCTAAAAAAATATGAAAATCAAATAGGTATATAGGTATCCTGCAAGCTAGGGTTTAGTTTTACCAAATATTATTTAAACCCTAAGAAAGATCATATTCTAAATAAAATTTGTGCCCTAAAATAGGCCTTTTAGGTCATAAGATCGTCACCTCTTAGTTGAGTGGGAGAAAGTTTTTTTAAAGAAGAGGTCATAATTGGCAGGAGCCCTTTAAGATTTTCTTTGGACTCCATAATTCCAAAAAATCCCGCATTGTCAGATCTTTTTAAGATCTACGGTGGTCACTATATCGCATTGAATGATTTTGGTCACTTTATCTTATGCGACATAGCGAGCAAGTTTGTTGTTACACCTAGGACCTAGCTAATGTTTAATATAATTTCCTCATGTTTCATCCAAACTGCAGGATCTTCCACAATCGATGGTGGTTGCTATGTCATGACTGGAAAATGGAAAGGTCTTTCCAGTAACAACATAGCACCTTCTCAACAAAGTGAATCACAATAGGACTAGAAACAAATATGATGGCAAGATCTTGTATGTCATAAATAAGCTCTACCAATGTGGTTGGTTGTTAGGTGTATCAAGCATAGTAAAGAAGGGACTAAAGTAAGAATTGGCCATTTTCTTCTTCACGATGATGGTTTTCTACAAGATCATGGTGGTCATTATGTCGCAACTAGGAAATTCATCATTCTCATTGATAACAACATAACACCTTCCCATAAAAATGAAAAGCAATATGATTAACATGTGTTAGGTGCCGTAAGAATGCTTAATCATTAATTAACCATGTAATGCTTATGGAATGTTAGAAAATAATGAATTTAATAAATAGTAATGAGAACATGCATCTTCTTTGTGCTGAATTCTTTCAAGTAACATGGTAGTCACTATGTTGCGACTGAGAAATTCATCATTCTCACTGGTAATGACAAAGCGACTTCCTATTAAGTTAAAACATGGTGGAACTTAAAAAGGTAGTGCCAAAAGATTGATTAATACAAAAGCCTTGCCAGCATGTCAAAGTGATGTCTTGTCATATACTACATGGATTCACACTCAGAAGAAAGGGGCATGATTAATCAGAGCCATCAGATTGAAGATATATCAATGGTAGGTGCCTAGTTGCTATGGACACCTACTTGATGTTTATCCCATGCGACATGGTGAACAAAGGGAAAACATATGGACCCACCATAGTTCGAGTAAAGTTATTAAAGAATCCTCATCGTGTGATCATAAGTGCATCAAGGGTTGGTGCCAAGTTACTATGAGAAGTTGATCGATATTTTTTTTATAGTGACACAACGAGAATGACACATGTGTTTGTGAGAGCCACTGGGTCTAGATCAAATTGCTAGTGGCAAAGGAAAAGGCTTACATGGAGAAATTCTATTGGGTTGACTGCTAACTTAGCAAGTGGGAAAATGAATCATCCACAATATTATTATTGGATCGTTAGATTTTTTGCTATCAATGGTGTGTTTTAGAAATAGAAGGTGATGCCACACTATTTTTTCCTTATGATTCATTTATGAAGATTGAAGACTCCCCATGGGAACTAGGAATAGAGTATATTGCAGAGTTTTTTTCCATTTCTTCTCCATGTAAACAAATTTTCAAAGTTTTGAAGAGCTCTTAGCTGTAAAGAAATTGTACTTAGTGTGATTAGAATGTGAAATAATTTCCAATAATCATAGTGTGTTACAAAATTATAGTAACAAAGTAGCGAAGAACCAAGTAAGTTTCTCAAGTCCACTATAAATTAAGCTTTCTAGTATTCTAAGATTTTTATCCATTATGCCTCTAAAGAAAGTATTCTTGGGACAAGTAGATCATGCTAATAGGACTGTACATGATGACCTCCTTGAGTTATTGCCTGAGTCTACAAATGAGTCTACCTAGATGAAGAAGTTAATTTCAATAAACCATAGGCTCAAGATTGCAGATGGTTTATATGATAGAGGAAATTGGATTAGGGATGCTAATACTACCAAATCAAGGCTTTTTCTCTTAGAAAAGTGGTTATAAGAGAGAAATTTGTTTTCTCCCCATGGAAACATTTGGAATTTTGACTTGGGAAAATTAGTGGTCCCTACTATATTTGTGGATGTTGACCTACTCATGGCCATTGCCCAAAACTATTACTCTGTTGTTAGAGTAGTAAGAAGATTAGATGGTGAGTGCCTAATAAGCATCAGTGTTGAAGAAATTTGAAAGATCTTTGGTTTAGAGCCCTTGTCAGATTACAATGTACCCATTGACTTGCTAGGACTAGAAAATGAATACATATCAAAGAAGGAATAGTAAGGAAAGGTACATTAAGAGTACATTTGGCTTCAATTGGAAATCTTCCATTGGCCATAGCCTCTATAAAAGAGCCTTTTAAGAAGGAATTCTTCACCTCTAGAGCATTAGAAATATAGATGAATTTGTGTAGAGTTTTTGGTGAGGATGAGTAGTGTTTTATGCCAATCAACTTCATGTATTTGATGGTTCAGATTTCTTCTTTTGGTGTGGATATTTTTTTTGATTTTGCATCTTATATAATAGAAGAAATCCATGTAGGGCTTGTTGGAATTTCCAAGAGCAAAGTGGAAAAGACTTTTGGTCATTACTGTTTGTTGATGCATATGTTCTTGTTTAAGGGTGCAACATATTTTGGGAAGGAAATGGTTTTGAATAGAGAACATGAAGGAAAGGCTCTACCAGTCCAATTATGGAGTACAAATATGACTAAGGATGTAGAGAAGGCTAGTTTTGTTAGGTTCAATTGATATTTTGCCTCTAAATTGAGAAGCCTCTTATTAAGAGACAATCCCAGAGTCCCTAGGGCATTAATGAATTTTATCAGATCAATGGATAACCCATCTGATTTAAAGGTATCACATAACTGGGCTGATATCATACCATAACCTATTTCAATAGGTTTTAGGGTTTATGGCTTTCAAGGGGCTCCCCATGTATTTCCCTACTAGGTACCTTTGAAAGTAGGGATAGCTGAGATATTATGGAAGCTAGGAGGATTAGAGGAAGCATATTTGGTAAGAAGAGGCAGAGGCTCAATTTTCCCTACATTTACTATAGCCCACCATTTCATAATCACAAAAGGTCGATGGTTATTTTTGTATAAATTCTTGGAATAGTACAAAATGGTTGTGTCTCATCCCCAATTTTGTGATTCTAAGGGATTTTTTAATAATCTTTTTAGATTAAGGGCTAAAGTTGGTTCCCAAAAACATGAACCATATTTCCCTGAGGACATAATAAGGAATGAGTTTTCTTTACAAGAGTGGGAGATTAAGAAAGAGAAATGGAGAGTTTTCTCCCAAGTTCTAGAATTCATTCATTGTTTTGATAAAGATTACAAGCCTCTAGAAAAAATAGAGGTAAACAGAATAAATGAAATCATTCTTACTTTCCCTAAAAACATGGAGGAAACGAATGAGAAGAAGCAATTTTTTATCAATGCTTTTCCAAAAAGAGCCAGAGAGGTCATGCGAAGATTGGCATTCACTCCCATAGTAGGAATAGGGTAGCTGATTGTCTAGAAAAGGCCTGACTATGATTTGATTAAAAATAAAAGGGCTATTGTGGATAAGGGGAAATAGATAGTGGGATCGACCAGTGTAGTCTTAGAAGAAATAACTAATGAACCCTCACCTAAAAGGTAGAAGATAATGAGGGAATGGGCACCCCAATTTGAAGAATATTCACCCACACAATCCCCATTACAAATTGGAGTTGAATAGCTTAGTAGAGGGAATGGGCACCCCAAGTTGAAGAATATTCACCCACACAACCCCCATTACAAATTGGAGATAAACAACTCAATAGGGAGCCGATGGAGTAGCTAGGATCCCAAGGGGAAGTATTCATCAGACAGGCTAAATTAGAAGAGGGTAATCTATAGGAAACTCCAATACTAAGACTAGATTTGATAGTGGTGGATTACATACAAAAAAAAAATGGATCCTATGATTTAACAAGCTAGTCATGAATTTTTATCTGCTGACAGTTTCGTTAAAACAAGAGCATTCCTCCAATTTGCTTGGAGAATCAACATGGGAAATTTTGAGGAGAGATGCAATAAATTGAAAATAGAGCATCCAAAAATGGAGGCAGATGTACAAAACTAGATCAAAGATGAAATGAGGCAAGAATTCCAAAGTATGACCCCTAAAGAGGGGAGACAAATGGTAAAAGCATTTGGTATTTTATTGTTACCAATTGGGATATAGCAGGTGCTCTAGTTTTTAATTTTTTTTTAGGTAGATTGAGTATAGAGGATCAAAATAGAAAGGAAATAAAAGGTGCCAAATTCAGTGAGGACTAGGGTGCATTAGTCATTTGGTCAATAAGGAAAGGATCTAGGACTAGTTACTCATAGTCAGATGATACTAGATTGATGGGCAACATAATTGTGAAGAGAGGAGAGGATACAACTAATGTAGAAGCTGCACATTGGGGTGTTTGTGTATCTAGCTTGACTTTAGCCACTACTGAGAGAGATCAGAGAGAAAGGCTAGAATTACAAGAAATATATGAGAAAATTTTGGTTGCATATAATAAAGAAGTTCAAAAAAGAATTGAACTTGAAAATAAAGTAGTGGGAAAATCTACTAGGCCACAAATTACTTATCCTCGCCTTTCAGTGGAATCTCCTAGATCTACTCCTTTCATTGAGATCCCTGATACTCCACAAAGGCTAGAGTTTTATACTCCTGATGTATTGGAGGAAGAAAAGTGTAAGCTAAAAGCCTTACAAGATGAATTGACCTATCGATATAGTGAAAAACTCAGAAAGGCAATCTTATATCTGGTAGATAAGATTGACTGCCCTACATTCTATGAGCAGTTAGTGAACATTTTTTAATACGTGGAGAGAAATTAAAGATGTTGAGGATGTCTTAAAACCTATAATAAGTAAATTGGAGGAAAGGGATAAGGATATAACCCTTTTATGCACTTCAGTTATTGACGCATCCCATGAACAGATAGAAAAAACTTTTGATTTAACTAATGATCTATCTAATTTTAAAAATAAAAAGAAGGCATTGCAAAGAAGAGTAACAAATTGTTTCTTTAGGTATTTAGGTGAGAAATTTGATCTTTTTCCCTAGGCACTCAAATAGATTGATATAATAAAAGAAATAAAGGAGTGGGGGAAATAATTGAATGATTTATTGTGCCAAAGAATAAATGAAGTCATCAATGAAGAAGGACATGTGCTATGGGCAAGGAGAAATGAGGAATTTGTTAAAGTGCAATTGTTTTACAATTCACTAATAAAAGAATTTTTTGAAATAAATGAATTAGGGGATTAAGTGGTTAAAAAGCAAAGAGAAATTTTGATTTTTGATTGGCCTAATGACATAGTCTTCAAAAAATGGATTGATGATTTTATCCATTCAAAACAAATAGAGACAATAGCTGATGATGTGGACCATGATAAAAGCCAAAGAGGTGATGCATCAATGCATGCAAAAGAAGACATAGAAGAACAAAAAGCCCAAGTATTGGAAAACACTATGGTCCCAACTAATGATGTGGTAGAAGCAAGCCTAGATATAACTGTCATTTTAATAGTACATGATGATGTAAGTGGAAATCCCCAAATTGAAGTGAACTTGTAGAGATTAGAGCTAGACACATCATTGGCACTCCTGATGGCTACATATTTCGAGGATTTATAATAGCAAAAAGCCAATCATCAAATTTTTTCAGACAAAGAAAGCATGACAATAGGTGAAATGAAAAAGTGGTCCCATAAAGGAATATTGTGATGTGAAGTTTTCTTGTTGCATTTTTTTTTGTCTTTTGTGTTAGTAATAAAATATCTTTTTGACAGATGTCATTTCTCTGTACTTGAAGGTTGTTTCATCTCACTATATAGGTGAGATCCCAAGGTTAGAGAAAATGTCCATGCATTTTGTAAATTGTCCTTGTTTAAAAGTACAGTCCGTCCAATCTTATGTGTAGTCTTCTGAGTTTATGTTCTAGCTTTGTAATTCTCTAATGTTTTGATGTCAATGACATAACTATTATTCCAAGTTTCATTGAGTTTCTATCAGTTATTGTATTATTCTTTTAAAAGGATAATACAAAAGGGCATTTACACTACATTTTTGTTGTCAATCTCTATCTCCATCTTATGAATTTTCTTATTTTGAGATCAGTTAGACAAGGTTTAATTGGTTGAATGCAATCTAGATAGGTTGCATATGGATTCTATTGTTGCTTGTTAATTAATAGAATTAAGGAAGTGCTTCAATGAATCTATAGGGTCTGTGAGTTTATAAGAAGGATACTTCATAAGAATGGGAATTGGTGAGCATAGATAATATAGTTCATGTACAAGTTATCTGAATTAGATCCCCTATTGATAATGGACTTTGTGCAACAATAGATAAGACACTAGCCATACAAATCAGAAGCAAATTGAAGTAAATTCTACTGTATATATCCAAATTATATTCAAATTTAAATCAATCAAGTATTATATCAAGCACATAAGGGTGGTCATCATCTAATCTATGGGAATTCATGAGTTATCATTAGTTGCTATAGTTAATCTATTTTCTACATTTTATTAGAGAAATTGGACCATATCTGCACTTTTTAGGGATTAAGAGTACGAGTGAAGTAATTATTGGAATCCCTAAGGTACTCCCACCTTGGTCTTGTAGAGCCATAAGTGAAGGAAGAATTTATATTTTGTGAAGTTGGCCCAAAGATACAATTTATTATGCCAAATATGAGCATTAGCTACCTCTAGATATACTAATTTGTTTTGTCTATTAGTAATAATAATTATTGTTAAATTAGGAGCCAACAAAATAATGACTCTACTAGGGACATTTACAACACATGCTTATGTGTGAATTTTATTAGAGTGTCTTTGGTTGTGTTAGTGTACTATTTTGTCAAGTTCCTAGGAGATTACCTGTGGTCATATTGGTTGCTTCTAGTGAAAAACCTTGAGAATTTAAAAGGAAAGAATGAGCCCAAAATACCACAGGTGTAAACTGACGTGTACAATCCTTACAAAGTGTCTTGTGTATCAGTCTAAATTTGTAGTCCTAGGACTATTATGATTGGTTTTTCTCTATACATGTCAGTCTATTCATAGTATCCTGTGATATTTTCCTTAGGTCAACAAGTTATTGAATTATATTTTTCCCTAGGTGGGTGGCAACTCAAAGACGTTTTAACCAGTGTCGAGTTTGAAAATATTTTCAGATCATGGGAAGTGTGAAAACCATGCAAGAAAATGTGAAGAAAAACACAATAGTTAAGTTGCAGACTAATCTTCCTCCTAAAGTAAATAAAAATTGGGCTGTGAAGAGAGCACAGAGACAAGAAGGAAACCATCCCCAAGAGAAAGAAATGAGAGGAAAGAATACCCACTTTTTCGCTAGTGAAAAAGAACCCTCTCATGAGAGCTCTATATCTCACCTAGGATTGTCTAAGGAGGAGTATTTTAGTACTCCTAAAGTAGTGTATCAGGAGAAGGTTATGCAACCATATGCACCTAGTTTGGGTGCTAGGAGTAGTAATGACCTTTTTCTAGAAAATAGGAATCTCACTTTTATAGACCATTCCCCTAAAAGAATAAGACCAAGACATTTAGAGCCTGAGAGTTTTTATGGTGGGAAAATTTCTAGTTCTAAGTTTACTATTCTTGATCCTAATGAGAATGAGAACGTGAAGATGTATCTTGCAAAAAAAGAGGTCATAGATAGTAAATTGCAAAAGGAGAGGGAAGAAAAGATTTTGAAAGATTTTGCAAAAAAGCAGGCACTACTTAGGAGAATTGTTGCCCTAAGAAAGAAAAATGAAATAGCAACTAGTGCTTGGGAACTTGAAATTGTAGGTCAAGTTGAACAACTTAAGATGCAAGAGAAAAGGATGTTAGAAAACCAAGATGTGAACCATGAAGGTCCTGTAATACAATAGATTAAGAGTTATAAAGCTCTATAAGTTGAGATCCACAAAACAAGAGATGTAGAACATGTTGTTGGTATTAAGGATAAGGGAAAACAAAAGGAAGTTAGTATTAAGATCAAAGAACCAATAAAGATTATTCAGGTCCAAGATTCTATGTTACTATTTGATCTTGAGTTAGAAAAGAAGAGGAAGAAGAAAGATGCTTTGGCCAACAATTAGAAATTGCAGAAAATGAGGTAGCCATCGCTGAGATGAATAATAAGATTAAATTCCTAGAAAATGCTAGGAAAAAAATTGTAGCTATACTTGAAGATAATACAAAGAATGAGTCAAATGATGTAGATTAAACCAATGCTAAATTGTTTGCTTCTTCCCTATCTTCTTCATCACAGAAAATGAATCTTAATAAAGCTGTTGCAAATGCTAGTACTAGTAATACTTTAAATAACAATGAAAGAAGTTTTTGTTATTAACCCCAAGAATGACTTGCAAAGGAGACCTATCCAATTAGAGGGTTATAGGTAGATTCATTTTGATGGAATCCTTGGGTTTCCTAATCCCTCCACAAGAAATGAGGAAAAGGTTGCCTAAGTTTGCTGGGAATAATGCTATCATTTGTGGAATTTTCTTGACATAATGAGTGACTATGAGGTCGAGGCTGAACATGTCATCATGAAGTTATTTGTTTAGTCATTAACTGAAGATGCTAGAGAATGGTTCAAGAGGATTCCTAAGTTATCCATTGCAGATTGGAAAGATATCGAATATTTTTTCAAGGAGTAATATGGTGATAAACAAAACTCGAGTTATATCTTAGGCAAGTTCAACAACATTAAGAAGCTACATAATGAATCTGTCACTAACTTCAGCACTAGATTTCAAAAGAGGATGTACAAGTTGATACAAGCCATGCAAGTTGTTGACAAGACATGTATGATTACTTACTTAAATGCTTTTGATGGTAAGATGGCATATCAACTTAGGGATAAGGAACCTAGGACTTTAAGGGATGCTTTCAGAATTGCTATAAATATATAAAATAACTTGAGGATCTCAGGAAGACTAGAAAGCAAAAGAGATGATCCTAGATTATATGGAAGCAAGGGAAATAAAAAGGAAGAACATAAGCCTATAGGTGGTAGAAAGCTTAGAGCCTAGTGAAATGAGTCAAGTCTTAAATGCTATAAAGGGTTTGCACTTGCCTCAAGCTAAGATTGGTAGGAATCCCATTGAAAATAAGGCCTCATATCAATCAAATTTTAACAAACAGAATAGGTTGCAAAATTTCCCTTATAATACCACTTGGAAAGATGGTTAGCCTAGTGTTCCTCCTGCAAAGAATATCATTACCCTTGATCCTTTGTCTAGAAATTTTGTAAATATGGTAGATGATCTTGAGTTTAATGCTGAACTCACATGGTGTGTTGCTTGTCAATTGCCCCATGGTCCTAAATACTGTGTAATGGCTTTCTCATTTCTTGGAAATCAAACTAAAATAGAAGAGCAGCCAGAACATGAAGAGAATAGTGATGATGTGGGGTGCAACATGTTTGAGTCACATTATGATTATTCTAACTATGAAGATTATGAAAGAGATGTTAATGAGAAAAGACAATTTCATAATGATATGCAACAACAAGTATTTTTCAAATGAAAGCAATGTTGAGCAAAATGTGTGTAATATGACAACCACTAGAGAGGAAGTGATATTAAGAAAGCCTTCTAGGGAAGAGGTTGATTAGATTATAGCCAACATGGTAGCTTGGGTACAAACTAGAAACATGGCCCATAAAGCTAATAGTGGCAAGGTGGGTAGCATGTTTATCAAGAGGATTGATTCTAAGAAGAGGGAGGTTGTGAAGCCTAAAGAGGATCCTGATATAAAGGCTAATGTTATTAGCAAAAAATGGGAGCCAAAGAAGATGGACTCTCCCAAGGTTCTTGAGATTCAAAGTAATGTTCCTAGGAAGTTAGAGGGAAAGATACCAAAGGCGCTCATTGCAAATGACAACAATCATCAAGGTGCTGTAAGTATTCTTGATAAAAATAAGGAGAAATAAGGTTTGGTCATTAATGTCCCCTATGATTCTTCTATAGATATGCTAGCTATTTTATCATAGATTACTGTCAAGGTTCCTTTGTTAAGAATCCCTTAACACTGAAATAAAGCCATAGCATGGGTAGGAGGTGTCAATGAAGAGGTGAAATACGATTGTGATAAGAGTCATATTCGTAGAGATAATAGTAAAGAAAAAGTAGAGGAAAAGAAAATTGATGGGGTTATTTCTCAAATTCCTCAAATGTTTCTAGATAATTTTGTAAATTAGTGTTTGGGAAATGTTGAACCATTTTGTTAAAGTATTTTGGTAAATGGTAAGACATTGAAAGATTGCATGATTGATTCTGGTGCTTTGAATACTGTTATGCCATTTGAAATAATGAAAGAATTGGGCCTAAAGGTTGATACTACCTAGGGAAGATGCTATGCTATGGATAAAGAGAAGTGATTGTCATAGGTACTATTAATGCTTTGCCATATAAGTTGAGTGCTTATCCTAACAAAAAACTCACTATGAGTGATTTGGTTGTTGATATTCCACCTCAATATGACATGTTATTATCTAGAAAATGGAGTGCTACCATGGGTGGGAGTTTACAATATGACTTGTCATTTGCCACTTTCCAAATTAATGGGAATCTAGTGAAGGTAGACATAGAACCCAAAAGTGTATACATGATTGAAGAAGAGATAGAGGATGATATGAAAAATTTTGTGGATACATATGTCAATGCATTTTGAGCTGAGGTTTTTGATTTTGAAAAAGGATAAGCATAAATCAAAGATGGAGGTAAAATTTGATACAAAGACATACAAAGGTGATTTGTGGACTCTACTTTTTGATGGTGCCTACTATAAAGATAGATTTGGTGTAGGTATTCTACTGATTTCTCTTGCAGGAGTAACATACAAATTTTATTTTACATTGAGTTTCCCTTGCACTAACAATACAGTGGAGTATGAGGCCTTGTTGTTAGGACTCAGGTTAGCCTATATACATTAGATAAAATGCTTGCATGTCATAGGAGATTTTGAGCTAGTTGTATCCCAAAAAAGAAATGTTTATGTGTCAAAAAATAAAATACTAAAGCAATATAGAAATGTTGTGTGGGATATGATTGAATGTTTTGATGCATTTGGAATAGTTTGGAAAGATAGGACTAATAACAAGATGGTAGAATTTCTAGCAAATATAGCAATAAAACCTGATGACATTACATTTTCTAGTATATCCAAGGTTGAAATCTAGACTAGACTTTATGTTCCTAATAATAGCCAGAATTGGCAATTTTTTGAAGATGATAGAGAAATTTTAAGATTTTTAAATTATGAAAATATATTATCAGGTCAAGAAGTTGATTGTGCAACCTATGTGGAGAATATAGATGGAAGAGATACTGTCTTTGGATAGGAGGTTGTGCAATTGAAACCTAACAAAATCCCAAGGGGATTAGTTGTTTTAGAAACTATTTTTGATAATTAGGACAGGTCTAAAATGGATACTAAAGAACATAATGCTAAGGATCTAGAGGAGATAAATTTAGGAACTGAAGAGACACCAAAGAAGGTATACATCAGCAAAAAGTTGTCTCATACAATAAGACATGGTTTGATTGATCTATGTAAAGGAAGTATAGACATGTGTTTGCATGGTCATATGATGACCTTAAGGCTTATAGAGAGGATCTATTTTAATATGAAATCTCATTGAAGCTAGATGCTAAGCCTTTTAGGAAGAAACATAGACCTATTAACCCAACTCTTGCCCCCAAAATACAAGAGGAGCTAATGAAGTTAAGGGATACAAGAATCATAAAGCCTATTAGGCATTCACCTTGGGTATCTAAATTAGTCCTTGTTAGGAACAAGAATGGAGATATATGTAGAAGTTGTGAAAACCAACTTGATAGATTGCCAAGATCACCTGCATGCAAATAACCTGTTGAAGAGAAACCGAAAAAGAAGGAAAAAGAAGAGCTTGGAAGAACTCAACAAGATGAGAGAAAAACTATATTCCCAGATTGATGAATGAATGCTTTAAAAAAGAATTACAAGATTTCAACCTTAAAGGTGAACGAAAACCCTAAAGATTAAAAAAGCTAGGTTGCATAATATAATTAATAAAATATTAATTATATGCACCTACAAGATAGCTTAAGAAAACTAGAGTAATAGGCACCTTAATTAATTAAATCAAAGTGATTTAATTAATAAGTGAAAACAAATAATTACTCTAACACCCCCCCCTAAGTGAAGCTCAAGAGGTAAGCTAACCTAGCACAACTACGGAAGCAAGAAAAAATGGGTCCCAGCAACAAGGCCTGATCAAGTACCCAAAACAAGGAAATCTTTGTAAATCAGAGACAAAGGAGAAAACCCAATGGGAAAAACCCCTCTCCAAAAAGAGATAGCAAATAATGTTCCAAAAGATAGGAACAAAGAGAAGATCATGAAGAAAACCACTGAAGCAGAAGAAGCCGCAAACTTTGTCAAAAAGGAACTGTTGATCTGAAGATCCTCCACAAAAATGGAAGGCACGAACTGAGAGTGTCTATATGGTAGGTGATCCATCTCACCGAAATGCATAGGTAGCCAGCCACTGCAATCGCCTAGTATATAGCATCAAAATATTGAATACATAGCTCACTACAATGAACCATCAAACCAAGGAAGCATTAGAACCAACAATATAACCCCCCCTTAATGTAGACGGGGTGAGGTGATAGGCAACTGAAAAGATGGGCCAAAAATCTCCTACAACATAGGAACCAAACACATCGAAAGTGAGGTATAGACACCTATAAAGGCACGTGTCACCGACACTGCATGAGGCAAAAATAGGAAGAGGGCACAAAATTGGCAAACAACTATCCCCCCCATGGCACTTTATAAAATAGTGTGAGTACAACAAACCACAATGATGAAAAGGATCCTGAAATGCAAGAGTGGCACTTTATCTCAGTGCATTTGCATAAAGATGCTTACAATGAATATCAACAATGATCAAAATAGGAAAAAGGTGATACAAAAGATAGTACAGCCCAAAAGAAGAGATCCCATGCTAAGAAAATGATCCCCAGATCTGAAATACCCAAGATATCCATCATAGAGCAAAAATGCCAAAAACATGATAGAAAGAGCATGGGGTAGAATCTGGAAGAAATTACATCATTTCTGAAAAGTAAACAAAACCAACTTTCCAAAAATGTCATGTTTTGAAAAAACGGAGATGGGACACACAAGAAACGCTTGCTAGAGTAAAAAATAGAACTTCAAACTTTAACAAAAAAATAGGAAGCTAATCAACATCAAAACCAAAAAAATCCTACACCACTATCTTTTTCTCGGAACCATATTTTCAACGCTTCTTTTGGATCGGAAAAAGACCTCTGGATGCTCAAGATATGGCCAAAAAACTGTGAGTAGGTCAAAAAAGGACCTGGAGAGTGCCTGTAGGGTTGATGATGCAGTGTTGACATCAACATTTCACGAGCCTAAAATTGATGGCTTGGAGGTCGTCGAGGCAAAAAAATTGCCACGTGGCGCCCACTTGGCAGTACGACAGCTGATGTGGCAGGGTCCATGTGGCACCCCTACCACGTGTCACCTGCAGGCTGTGCCAAGTGTCTGCCAAAGCCACGCAGGCTATTGAGATGGCGGGGCCACAGGAGGGCGGCAGCTACTGGCGGTAGTGGCCGCAGGGGCAGAAGACTTCGAAGGCACTGCTGGCAAGGGCGGTGGGTAGGTGGCCTGTCGACGGCGGCCAGGCCACAGTGGTTTTGCGATCGCGCAGCTGGTGGCAGTGGCTCCTGGGTTGTGCGCCGGTGGTGTGGCGATGGCCCACAGTGGCATGGTAGTGGCCGCCTGGCTACGGCCAAAAACCAATTTTTTTTGATTTTGTTTGATTTTTTTTGCAATAAATGCAAAATCTCATCCGTATGGCCTCCTTGGGGGCAAAAAAAATGTTGCCTGACACTACGGAAGCCAAAAAAGATAAATTTTATATGGATCCTGACTGTAAATGGCCTTCTGGATCTAATGGCAGCATTTTTTTGGGCTCAAAGTGCTCTAAAAAATTGCTCTTCCTCTCGATTGAAGAAAAAAGCACAAACAAACTGGAGTTTGTGTCTTTGAATCACGGCTTCAAAAAAAATTCAACAGAGAAGTAGCAGGGAGGCTCTGATACCATGTAGAAGTTGTGAAAACCAACTTCATAGATTGACAAGATCACCTAGATGCAAATAACCTGTTGAAGAGAATTTGAAAAAGAACGAAAAAGTAGAGCTTGGAAAAACTCAACAAGATGAGAGAAAAACTATATTCCCAGATTGATGAATGAATGCTTTAAAATTTTTTTACAAGAGTTCAACCTTAAAGGTGAACGAAAGCCCTAAAGCCTAAAAAAGCTAGGTTGCACAATATAATTAATAATATATTAATTATATGCACCTACAAGATAGCTTAAAAAAACTAGAGTAATAGGCAACTTAATTAATTAAATCAAAGTGATTTAATTAATAAGTGCAAACAAATAATTACTCAAACAATATAAGGCTATGTGTTGACTTTAGGAATCATAATATATATTCATTAAAGGATAATTATGGTTTGCCAAATATGGAGGCTATGTTGCAAAAGGTCACTGGTTCTGAACTTATGCCCATGATGGACATATTCTTAGGATACAATCAAGTGGTTGTTAAAGAATCTAAACAATTTAAGACTACCTTTACCACTCTATGGGGTACTTATGTGTATGTAAGAATTCCTTTTGGACTTACTAATGCTGGGGCTACTTTTCAATGTGCAATGGATGTGGATTTTGTAGATATTATTGATAAATTTTTAGCTGTGTATCAGGATTGCTTAACTACCTATTCTAAGGATGAGAATGATCACTACATGCATTTGGAAAAGGTATTTATTAAAGCTCTTAAGTATGGTATTTATTTGAATACTAGGAAGTGTAACCTTGGTGTTACTGAGGGTAAGCTTTTAGGGCCCGTTTGGTGAGCGGAATAGGAATACGTATTCTGGAATATGTATTCCAAAAATTGTGAATTCCTTGTTTGGATGCACCAAAATGGGATTGGAATACGAAGCAAAAATGGAATATATATTCCATTTTTGGCCCAAAAATGGGGTTTTGCAATTCCACCAAAATAGGTGGTACTGGAATACGTATTCATATTCCATTTTTTTTAATTTTAGAAAACATAAATTTTTGGGTCCGTGAATTCCCATCAAATATTGGCTGAACCAAATGGAGAACAGGAATACATTCTATTCCAAAATACATATTCTAGAATATGTATTCCAGAATACGTATTCCTATTCCACTCACCAAACAGACCCTTAGGGCATCTGGTTGGAAAACATGGAGTAAGGATTGATCCTGAAAGAGTAGAAACAATAGGTAAAATTCAAAAGCTTGAAAATGTTAAAGGAATTTAGTCATTTTTAAGGAAAATCAATTTTCTTAGAAGGTTTGTGATTAATTTTGCAGAAATTAGTAGGCCTATATCAATAATGTTAAAGAAAGGATCTAAAATTAAGTGGGATGGAGAGCCTAGTGTGGCATTCCAAAATATTAAGTAAGCTATTAAGGATGCACCTATTCTTAGGGCACCAAATTATGATAAATTAATGCATATATTTTCTTTTGCTTCATTTCATATTGTTGCTGCAATATTACTTCAAAAAATTGAAGAAGGCTGTGAGCAACCTATTGCATTTTTTAGCAAATCATTATAGGTAGTAGAATTGATGTATGATATTAATGAGAAACAAGCTTATGCACTGGTGAAAGGAGTGAAAGCCTTCAGGTGTTATCTAATGGGAGCAATTGTTATTTCATTTGTCCCCACTGTTGCTGTTAAGGACATCTTTTCACAACAAGAGGTATCTAGTAGAAGATGTAGGTGGAACAACAAAATATAGAAATTCAATATTGATATTTAGATTACCAAACTAGTTAGAGGACAAGGCTTGGCCAGATTAATGACAAAAGCAAATTTAGAGGAAAATAAAATCAACCAATGTGATGATAACTACAAGGAAAGTCTTTGTGACATGGATACTTCCAATTGGTATAGAGATGTAATTTATTATTTGAAAAATATGAAATCCCCACTAGGATTAATAGACAACCATAAAAGATCCTTGAAATTACAGGCTATAAGTTATGTTATAGTATAGGGGCAATTATGGTGGAGGAACATGGAAGGGGTACTTTTGAAGTGTATAGATGAAAGTGAGTTTGAGAAAATTTTAAGAGATATGCATGAAGGTGTGTGTGGAGCTCATTACATGGCTAAGACTATAGCTCATAAAGTCTTCAAATCTGGTTTTTGGTGGCCAACACTCTTCAAAGATGCCCATGAATTTGTTAAAACATGTGATGCTTATCAAAGATTTAGTGGGAAGCTAAAATTCTTTGGAAATTTTTCATTAAGATCTATTAAAGTATAGGCACCATTTCAACAATGGGGAATTGATTTTATTGGTGAGATTTTGAATAAGTCTAGTGGTGGACATTCCTAGATCCTGGTAGCTACTGACTATTTCACTAAATGGGTTGAAGCAATTCCCACTAAGAATGCAACAAGTAAAGTAGTGACTAAATTTATTTTGAATAACATCATAACTAGATTTGGATGCCCATAGAAGATTGTAACAGATAATGATATGTACTTTAGATCTGAGGAGTATAAAGAATTTTGCAAGAGATATAGCATCATAGATCACACATCTTCACCTTACCATCCCTAGAGGAATGGCCAAGAAAAATCAAGAAATAAGAGCATATTGAAAATTATTAAAAGGATTCTAGGAGATAACAAAAAGGCCTAGGATTCAAAAATTCCATTAGCCTTATGGGCTGATAGGGTTACTGTGAAAAAGGCCATTGGATGTGCTCCATTTGATTTAGTTTATGGCATATAAGTTGCGGCTTCCACATAACAACTTAAAGAAAATGTATAAATTTGTTCAAATTTATGAAGAGGATGATGTTGATGAAATGCAACTCAGGATGGATGACATCTTGCAACTAGAAGAGACAAGAAGAGATTCCTCTACTCAAAATGCAAAGTTGCAGTCACAGATGAAACATCTATATGACAAGAGAGCTATGGAAAATAAATTTGAAATAGGTGATATGATGCTATCTTGGAATGCTAGAATAGAAGATAAAGGCAAGCATGGTAAGTTTGACCCTATCTGGCTTGGCCCATATAATATTTATGACAAAAATGGTGGAGATTTATATTATTTTAAAGATTTAACTAGAGGTATTCTTGAATTGCCAGTTCATTGACAATTGTTGAAGAGGTATTTTTCTTAAAATATCTTTGTTTCCATGAGCAGTAGTCTAGGGTTTTCCCTATACATTCTATAAATCCTCTTTGTCTCTTGTATAGCCTTTGTACATATTATTTTCTTGTGTGGTTGTTCTCTCGCAAGTTGTCATTCTTTATCAAGTGTGTGATCTACTCTACCAAAAATACTAAATTCTTGCATAGACAAAAGTAGTCTATCATACCCAGATAGAGTCACTAATGGTCTGATTTTCCACAATGCAAAAATTTTCATTAAAAATGTATGAAAGTTAGATAGGTATATAGGTATCCTATAAGAAATATTGTTTAAACCCTAAGAAAGATCCTATTCTAAATAAAATTTGTGCCCTAAAATAATCCTTTTAGGCCATAAGATCATCACCTCTTAGTTGAGCAGGAGAAAGTTTTTTTTTAAAAAAGGGGTCATAATTGGTAGGATCCCTTTAAGATTTTCTTTGGACTCCATAATTCAAAAAAATCTCACACCGTCAGATCTTTTTAAGATCTACAGTGGTCACTATATCATATTGATAGATTTTGGTCACTTTATCTTATTCGACATAGCGACCATGTTTAGTGTTACACTTGGGACCTAGCTAATATTTAATATAATTTCCTCATGTTTCATTTGAACCGTAGGATCTTCCAAAATTGACAATGGTCGCTATGTTGTGACCAAAAAATAAAAAAGTCTCACTAGTAATGACATAGCGCCTTCTTGCAAAAGTGAATCATAGTGACACTAGAAACAGATATGGTGTCAGAATCTTGTATGTCATAAATAAGCTCTACTAGCGTGATGGGTTGTCAAGTGTGTTAGGCATAGTAAAGATGGGACTAAAGTAAGAATTGACCATTTTCTTCTTCATGGTGATGATTTTCTGCAAGATCATGGTGGTCGCTATGTCGTGACCCAAAAAATCATCATTCTCACTGGTAACAACATAGCACCTACCTATAAAAATGAAAAGCAATATGATTAACATGTATCAAGCACCATAAGAATGCTTCATCATTAGTGAACCATGTAATCATTATGGAATGTTAAAAAATAATGAATGCAATAAATAGTAATGAGAACATGCATCTTTTTTGTGATAGATTCTTTCAAGTAACATGGTAGTGACTATGTCATGACCAGGAAATTCATCATTCTCGTTGGTAATGACATAGTGCCTTCCCATTAAGTTAAACATAGTGGAACCTAAAAAGGTTGTGCCAAAATATTGATTAATACAAAGGCCTTGCTAGCATCTCAAAGTGACATCTTATCATCTACTATGTGGATTCACACTCAGAAGAAAGTCACATGATTAATTGAAGTCATCAGATTGATATATCAATGATAGGCACCAAGTCACTATGGACACCTGCTTGATGTTTATCCCATGTGACATGGAAACCAAAGGGAAAACATATGGACCCACCATAGTTTGAGTAAAGTTATTAAAGGATCCTCACCATGTGATCAAAAGTGCATCAAGGGTTGGCACCAAGTTGCTATGAGAAGTTGATCGATATTTAGGCATAGCGACACAATGAGAATGCGACATGTGTCCATGAGCACTAGTGGGTCCAAATCAAATTGATAGTGGAAAAGGGAAAGGCTTACATGGAGAAATTTTATTGGGTTGATTGCCAACCTAGCAAGTAGGAAAATTAATCATCCACAATATTATTCCCAGATCATCAAATTTTTTTCTATGAACGGTGTGTTTTAAAAATAGAAGGTGATGCCACCCTATTTTTTCTGTGCAATTTATTTATGAAGATTGAAGACTCCTTGTGAGAACTAGGAACAGACTATATTGCAGAGTTTTTACCATTTCTTCTCCATGCGAACAAATTTTTAGATTTCCAAAGAGCTCAAATCCATTAAGAAATTGTGCTTAGTGTGATCAGAACATGAAAAAATTTCTAGTAATCATAGTGTGTTACCAAATTGTAGTAATAGAGTAGTGAAGAACCAAGTAAGTTTCTCAAGTCCACTATATATCAAGCTTTCTAGTATTCTGCAATTTTTATCCATTATGCCTCTAAATAAATTATTCTTGGGACAAGTGGATTATGCTAATAGGAACATACATGATGACCTCCTTGAGTTATTACCCGAGTCTACAAATGAGTTTTCCTAGATAAAGAAGTTAATTTCAGTAAACCCTAGGCTCAAGATTGCAGATGGTTTATATGATAGAGAAAATTGGATTAGGGATGCTAATACTACAAAATTAGAGCTTTTTCTCTTTAAAAAGTGGTTCTTAGAGAGAAATTTGTTTGCTCCCCATGGGAACATTTGGAATTTTTACTTGGGAGTATTAGTGATCCTTGCTATATTTGTGGATGTTGACCTACTCATGGTCATTGCCCAAAACTATGACTTTGCTATCAGAGTAGTAAGAAGAATAGATGGTGAGTGCCTGACGAGCATCAGTGCTGAAGAAATTTGAAAGGTCTTTGGTTTAGAGACCTTGTCAAATTACCATGTACCCATTGACCTGCCAGGACTGGAAAAAGGATACCTATCAAAGAAGGAAATGGTCAGGCTAGGCACACTGAGAGCATATTTGACTTCAATTGGAAATTTTCCATTGGTCACAACCTCTATAAAAGACCCTTTTAAGAAGGAATTCTTCACCTCTAGAGCCTTAGAAATATATATGACTTTGTATAGATTTTTTGGTGAGGATGAGCATAGTTTTATGCCAATCAACTTCATGTATATGATGATTTAAATTTCTTCTTTCAGTGTGGATATTGTTTTTGATTTTGCATCTTATATAGCAAAATAAATCCATGTAGGGCTGGTTGGAATTACCAAGAGAAAATTAGAAATGACTTTTGTTCATTACTCTTTATTGATGCATATGTTCTTATTTAAGGGTTTAACATATTTTGGGAAGGAAATGGTTTTGAACAGAGAACATGAAGGAGAGAATCTACTAGTCCAATTATGGATTGCAAATATGATGGGGGATGTAGAGAAGGCTAGTTTTGTTAGGTTCGATCAATATTTAGCCTGTAAACTAAGAAGCTTCTTATTAAGGGACAATCCAAGAGTCCCTAGGGCATTAATGAATTTTATCAGACCAATGGATAACCCATCTAATTTAAAGGTATCACATAATTGGGCTGATATCATACCATACCCTATTTCAAATTTTTTTAGGGTTTATGGCTTTCAAGGGGCTCCCCATGTATTGCCCTACTAGGTGTAGAAGTTGATGAAAGTCAACTTCATAGCTTGCCAAGATCACCTACATGCAAATAACCCGCTGAAGAGAAATTGAAGAAGGAAACGAAGGGCTTGGAGAAACTCAACAAAGTGAGAGAAATTATATTGCAACAATGAAAAATGAATTTTTTGTACAAAAATACAATGGGAGAGCTTGTTTATAAAGGACTCTAGGAAGCTTGTAGAACAAGCTGGAAAGTGCTAGGAGATAAGTGTGATAACCAAGCATACATCCACAAAAGGTGGATTATCCTCCATGTAGGTGAGAAGATAAGTATGAATAGGTAGGAAAAAACTACCGTTTTGTCAACAATTCCTAGATGACAACTAATAACTAAATGCATTTATCTTAGTAAACTTAATTAAAAAGTAAATAATAATTATTTACTCTAACACCCCCCCTAAGTGCAACTTAGGGGAATGCACTTAAGCTTACAAAAGTTAAGATGAAATGCATAATGGGTCCCAACAACTAGACCATGTTAGGTACCCATATACAAATGCAAAAAAATGCAACCTCTGAAAATGGAGAAAGAGGGAAAACCTCATGGGAAAAAACCTCCCCAAAAAAAGAGGTAAAGAGGTAAGTACAAACATGTTGAAAAAAAAATGAAGGAAGGAAGGCCTCAGCAAGACCCCCTAAGGACAACTTCCATAACTCCAAGGATAGACTACAATTGAAAATAGCATGGCGATGCAAAAGGTTTAGTGAAATGTTAACAACTTGCACATCTATAGGAATGTACTCCAATGCAATAACACCATCATGAGTTAGTTGATGGATGAAGTGCATAGGAAAATCAATGTTCTTGGTGTGCTAATACTCCACTAGGTTGCAAGAAATGAGAATGGCACTCTGATTGTCACACCACAAAATAGTGGGATAATCTAGAGGAAAACCAAACTCAATCATCAACTGCCAAAGCCATAAAATCTCCCGACTAGCAAGTACTGGTACCCTATACTCAACCTCTATAGATGAAAGTGCATGAGTATGCTACTTCTTACATGACCAAATGATAGGTCTAGAGCCAACACAAAACACAAAGCCAGAAGGAGGCTTCTGATCATCAACATCACCGACCCAATCTGAGTTAATGTAGCCAACAATGTGAGGAGTCCCCAATATGTAATGAATGTCATACATGAGTGTGCCCTTAATGTACCTCAAAATATTCCTAAAAAATTGCTAGTGACTCTCCTAAGGGTCCTAGGAAAATTAAGAGACAAGGTCAATTGCAAAGGAGAGATTAGGATGAGTGTGTGTTATGTACAAAAAATTGCCAACCAACTATCGATACAAAGTAGCATCCACTGAAGGTGAAGAGAAGGAGGTAGACAAGGTGACACCCAACTAAAAAGGTGTTGGAGTAGGTTTGCAATCAAGCATGTCAAAGTGTCAAAGCATGTCAAGAGCATACTTCTACTAATAAAAAAAAATCCCAGTAGAGGACTGAACAATCTGGAGACCAAGAAAATAGTGTAGCAAACCAAGATCAATCATCTCAAACTGGTCCATCAATGGATGTTTAACATCTTGAAGCATAGAGGATGAGATACCCATAAGAATAAGATCATCAACATATAGGACAAGAATCAAAATCTCATCTCCAAGACACTAAATGTACACTATAGGATCGGAATGGCATTAGGTGAAGCTTGTAGAAAGCAAAAAAGAGTCCATCTTCTCATACCAAGATATAGGGGCTTGTTTGAGACCATATAATGAGCATCAAAGTCTGCAAACTAAGGAGGAATCTTGCACAAATCTCAGAGGCTACTTCATGTAAATCTCCTTAGTGAGATCACTATGTAGGAAGGCATTCTTCATATCCATCTAAAAAATAGGCCATCCCTGTGAAGCTGTGAGGGATAAGACAAGGTGGATAGAATTAATCTTGGAAACAGGGGAAAATGTCTTAGTGTAGTCAATACCCTCAACTTGTATGATAGATCCATTTGCATCGCACTAACTTTCTTCCCTTAGGAAGAGTACAAAGATCCCAAGTATGATTCTTCATCAAAGAAGAATATTCCTCCTCCATTGTACTGTCCCACTTAGAATGTCCTATCTCTTCTACAAATGTCTAAGGATCATCACAAATAGCATGATTAAGAAGACTAGAACCATAGTATGAGAATGAGTGTGACAAGAAGTGGGAGGGTCACCAGGTAGAGATCCTATAGCCTCAACTATAGCTCGAGCCCATTTAGGCATCTGGGGAGGATTCTATGGTAGAGTTAAATGGGGATCACCAAGATCATCATCCTCATCATCCATGAAACAAAAAAGAAGAGAGGAGGGAGTACTGGGAAGTGAAGTAGGTGCTAGAGGTGAGGAATGAACTGTAGGAGGGCTCTCATCAAAATGGACATCTTGTCAAAATAAGACCTCTCTAGAATCAGGATTAAAAAAGATGTAAGCCTTAACATCCTCATAGTAGCCAAAAAAAAAGAGTGGTCATCTCTTCCATTCTATTTCTTTCCTCTAAGCATTAGGTACAAATGCCCATGCTGCACTCCCAAAAACTCAGAATAATGATACATTAGGCTTGACATGAGAGCAAGCCTCCTTAGGAGTCATATGTCAAATTTCTTTCTGAGGCATCCGATTCTGAATATAATTGGTACAATTGACTACCTCTACCCAAAAACATGAATCCATGGACCTAGACTAAATCATACAATTAGCCATCTCTTGAAGTGGTCTATTCTTTCTCTCGGCCAAACCATTCTATTGAGGGGTGTAGGGCACTGAAAATTGATGCTAAAGACCATGTTTAGTGAAAAAATCCTTGAAAGCTTGGTTTACATACTCCCTCCATTATCCATGCGTATCTGTCAAATAGAAAGACTAGACTATTTCTCAACAAATGTCTTAAAGACTCAAAATGAATCAAAGACATTAGATTTGTACATTAGAAAGTACACCCACGTGCATTTGGAGAAGTCATCAATGAATGTAAGCACATATGTAGCACCCAAAAAAGGAGTAGGAAATGACATGAGGTGACTATGAATCAACTCCAAAGGCAACAAAGTATGAGTGGCTCATCCATGTGGAAAAGAATCCCTATGTTGCTTTCTAGGTGCACAAACCTAATAAACATCATCTGTAAAAAAAATTTGGGGAAGCCCAAGAACAAGTTCCTATGTTTTCATCTGCTGAAGATATCTATAATTGACATGGCCAAAATGTTCATGCCAAAGTCTACTTACTGAATCTGCATGTGCAACAAGAAATGAACATGTTTCATCAAAAGACTCAAATCCATCAGATATGTAGAGGTGAGATGTAGAGCAAACACTTCTAGTAGCCACAATCATTTCATAATCATGTAAGTCTCAAATAACCTCATCATGTGGTGAGAAATCAATTGTCTTACTATAGCCATAGTGGAAAATTTGATAGATGGACACTAGGCTCATTAAAATGTTAGGGACACAAAGAACATCCTAAAGAGAGCCCCCACTTAGTGCAACAGAACTACAACCCATAATTGAAAGTTGTGATGAGTTCCCAAAAACAATATGTGAGGTAACACAAGGAGTAAGTGAAGTGAGCAACTATGGAGTGTTTTTCATATGGTGAGAGGCACCAGAATCTAGAATCTAGGTTGGCCCTAAAGTCGTAGCTCGAGTAGAAAGAGCATGACCTTTCCCTATATGGGGGATCCAGACTAAGGAGTTAAAATATGACGTTCCTTCATGGATTCCTCTAAAGCCTCCAAATGCTTCCAACACCTAGAAATGGGATGTCCATCCTTGCCACATACTTTTCTAGTCTCATTTGATTTCTTCTTGGTCTTGGAGGTAGACTCAGAAGACTTCAAAGAATCTTTACCCTTTGGAGGGCCAACTGGAGGTGTAGGATCAGTTTTTGGTGTATCTTTCTTTGATTTGGATTTCTTCTTTGATTTCCCTTTAGAAGATTGAGCAACCAATGCTTGGCTGGAAGAGCTAGAGGTATCCACCTATTGGATCTTTTTCTGTTCCCATGTCAACTGATCAAAAAATGTCTCAAATGAAGGCATCTGGTGTCTATCACCCAAGGCATTCATAGTGGAGTAGAAAGTGGAAGAAAAATCTAATACTATCTTGTAACTTTGAAAGTATTAAAAAGATACACTCATCATCTATTTTGGTTTTCCCACATCCCTACAAAATTGTATAAAGAGATTTAAACTTCATCAAGAAATCTTCAATAGTGGGGAAGCTAGATGGTGTCAAAGAAGTCAACTCTACATCCAGCTGAAGTGCCTAGAACTCATTCACTATGCCAAACAAGGTTTAAAATTTGGTCCAAATAGCCCATGGAGTGGTCAAACCATCCAAGTGAAATAGTAGACTATCTGAGATGTTCAGTGCAATCAATCCCATGGCTTCATCCATTTTGTTCCTGTGTTGAAGAACTTCAAAAGAGCACTACAGAATATGTTGATTTGCATATAGACATGACCATAGGCCTCATGACATGAGAAGCTGAGTCATTTATGGTTTTCAGGTGTGATAGTTGTGTGGCGTAAGCTAGGTCACAAAAGGATCTGACATTAAGAGAAGAAGATGAAAGTAGAAGGATCTTATTCTGAAGTAAATTACAAAAAAAAAAAGCCCCCCCCCCCCCCCCACACACACACACAACTGATAAAGATATCCCTCAAATACAAAAGAAAACAACTATAGAAAGCACAAAAAATGAGAAAAGAACCTTGATTCTAGATGTAGAGGAGGAAACAAAAGCCTCTACTTTAACACCAAAAATGGGAGCTCAAATGAACTTGGAATGAAATGACACTAGCATCATTGTCTCCATCACTAAACTAGCTTTTCAAAAGTTCTTTTAGATTGGAAAAAGGCCTTTGTATGCTCAAGTTATGGCCAAAAACCACTGTTTCTCCAAAAGACAAGCTCATTGGAAAATTATAGACATCACAAAATTTTTTATAGCCATACAACTATCAACTAGACATCACTAGAAAAAAAATTCAGCTACCAGAATGCTGATGTCAGCCACCAAATTATGATGTCATCATGCTAGAAAGTGATGTTAGCAAGGGGGCCTGTGTTGATGATGTAAGACTACTAGAAAGTGATGTTAGGGTACAAAATGTTGATGTAACTAGTTGAGAAGTTGATGTATGCAGGTGAAAAGCTAGCATAATCCCACCAAAAGATGATGTCACATAGGAGCAGGGTCTGACGATAGCACCACTAGTAGAGGTTGTGGCCATGGTAGGTGGTGGGCCAGTGTGTGGAGCGAAAACTGAGGTCTGGTGGCTCTGCAACAACTCTACGGTGGTGCTGCTAGTGGTAGTGATGCCAGAGTAGTGTGCTAGCCATGTGGTGGTGGTACCACAATGGCATGATAGCACTGTTGCATTTTTTTAATTTTTGGAAAAATAAATGCATTTGTATGACCTCCTAGGGGACAGTATGACTAGGTAGGAAAAAACTCCCGTGTTGTCAACAACTCCTAGATGACAACTAATAACTAAATGCATTTATCTAAGTAAACTTAAGTAAAGCATAAATAATAATTATTTACTCTAACACTAGGTACCTTTGAAAGTAGGGCTAGGTGAGATATTATGGAAGCTAGGAGGATTAGAGGAAGCATATTTGGTAAGAAGAGGTAGAGGCTTAATTTTCCCTACATGTACTATAGCCCACCATTTCATAATCACAAAAGGTGGATGGTTGTTTTTGTATAAATTCTTGGATCGGTACAAAATGGTTGTGTCTCATCCTCATTTTTGTGATTCTAAGGGATTTTTTAATAATATTTTTATATTAAGGGCTACAGTTGGTTTCCAAAAACATGAACCATATTTCCCTGAGGACATAATAAGGAATGAGCTTTCTTTATAAGAGAAAGAGATTAAGAAAGATAAATGGAGAGTTTTATCCAAAGTTCTAGAATTTATTCTTTGTTTTGATAAAGATTACAGGCCTCTAGGTAATGAAAAATAGAGGCAAACAAAATAAATAAACTCATGCTTACTTTACCTAAAATCACGGAGGAAATCAATGAGAAGAAGCAATTTTTTATCAATTCTTTTCTAGATAGAGACAAAGAGTTCATGAGAAGATTGGCATTCACTCCCATAGTAGGAACATGGAAACTGATTGTCTAGAAAAGGCATAGTTATGATGTGATTCAAAATAAAAGGGCTACTGTGGATAAGGGGAAACAAATAGTGGGATCAACTAGTGTAGTCTTAGAAGAAAACACTGATAAACCCTCACCTTAAAGGTGGAAGATAATGAAGGAACAAGCACCCCAATTTGAAGAATACTCACTCACACAATCCCCATTACAAATTGGAGATGAACAACTTCATATGGAGTAGATGGAGCAGCTAGGATCCCAAGGAGAAGTATTCATCACACAGGCTGAATTAGAAGAAGGTAATCTATAGGAACCTCCAATGCTAAGCTTAGAGTTGATACTGGCAAATTACAGAGGAAAATAATTGGATCCTATGATTGAACAAGCTAGTCATGAATTTTTATCTAATGACAGTTTTGTTAAAACAAGAGCATTCCACCAATTTTCCTAGAGAACCAACATGGGAAAGTTTGAGGAGAGATGTAATAAATTGAAAACAAAATATCCAAAAATGGAGGAGGTAGAGGTACAAAACTAGATCAAAGGAGAAATGAGACAAAAAATTCCAAAGTATGACCCCTAAAGAGGGGAGACAAATAGTAAAAGCATCTAGTATTTTATTGTTATCCAATTTGGATATAGCAGATGCTCTAGTTTTGAATTTTGTTTCAGGTAGATTAAGTATAGAGGATCAGAATAAGAAGGAAATAAAAGGTGCCAAATTCAGTGAGGACCAGGCTACATTAGTCATTTGGTCAATAAGGAAAGGATTTAGGACTGGTTCCTTATAGTTAGATGATACTAGAATGATGGGAAACATAATTGTGAAGAGAATAGAGGGTACAACTAATGTAGAAGCTGCACATTGGGGTGTTGGTGTATCTAGCTTGACTTTAGGAACTGCTCAGAGAGATTAGAGAGAAAGGCTAGAATCATAGGATAGATATGAGAAACTTTTGGTTGCACATAATAAAGAAGTTCAAAAAAGAATTGAACTTGAAAATAAAGTAGTAGGAAAATCTACTAGGCCACAAATTACTTTCCTCACCTTTCGGTAGAATCTCCTAGATCTACTCCTTTCATTGAGATCCCTGATACTCCACAAAGGCTAGAGTTTTATATTAATGATGAGTTGGAGGAAGAAAAGTGAAAGCTAAAAGCCTTATAAGATGAATTGACCTATCAATATAGTGAAACACTCAGAAAGGAAATCTTATATCTGTTGGAAACACAAATCGAAAAAGTATACTTCTAAGAGGGGGGGGTGAATCAGAAGTACTAATCTCTAACCAATAAATTTTTTAATTTTAAAACAATGCATGCATAAACATATTGAAATAAAATTTAAAATAAATGCATCCACATAAACACTTGACACCAGATATGATTACCTAGAAACTAATGAGAAGGTAAAACTAGGGTGGGGATGACACCTACAATTCTTTACTACTATAGCAATAATGTTCACCTGTTAAGGTTACATGGTTTGACCATTCTCATAATCTACCCTGTGAAAGGCCTACCTTGTTAAAGACTTACAAATGATTGTTAGATCCCACCCTACTAAAGGATCATAACACCTTGTTAAAAGTGTGCCTGGATAAAGGACTTTGGAATACTCACTTGGAATGTCACCCTATGAAAGGATTTCACAATGACTGTTAAGTCAACCTTAATACAAAGGAATTCATCTTGCTGATAGAGTTGTTAGAAAGTACCTTAGAATGTTTGATCTAATACACTTACAATTTGGTATTGCTGATTTTAGATCTTAATTTAGTCCTTCTTGATCCTTTCTGATCTAATATGAGGTTGTTTTATCCTCAATCCTTTTTTCTAATAACTAATTCTGTAATTTTGTCCTTCTTCTAAGTCACCTTGAATGTATACTGATCAATTCACCCCTTTTCACTTCCTTCAAATCTTTGCTAGTATTACTTCCTTGCATGGATTCTCTAATGCTCTCTCTCACACTCTAAATTATGGGGCTTTGTCTCCCTTTAAAAAGACTTTGGTGGCTTAGGGTTAGGCATGAATCTACGATTGAGATTCATCCATTTTTCCCACTCAATTCCTTCCATTTTTTTGATTGGTTGCATGTTGATGACATATGGAATTCAAATAGATTCGATCTTATCTTCAAAGCTTTGAGATCTATCCATATGTCAACTCAAAAATAGTTTACATAGTTGTTTGTGCCATCATAAATAACTAGGTCAATTCTATGTTACTCTCCACTTGTTAATACTAATGCTCAACACATACTATAATTCTATTTGGCTTGACACTTAAACTTGCTCGACATCTATTCACTCAACACTTGAGACTTGCTTAGCTCTATATATTTTCTTGGCACTTACTATTTACTTGGTACATGAGTGACTCAACACTCATTTCAACTCAACATCTATAAATATTACACTCGACATATGTTACTAGCTCAACATGAACTTGGTAAAAAGCTTAAGTGTGTTGACACTCAATTGTCAAAACCAATATGAGATCAACAATCTCCCCCTTTGACATGAGTGGAAAAAACACTTGACTATACATGATGAATCTAATCTCCTCAAGTATAATATACATCTAGTTTGGTATATATACAAAACTTCAAAATTGTTCAAAATTTTGTAATGAACTATACACCTCAAAATTTTGTGACTCCCCTTGAGTTTATGTGTCTTTTCTGTATCCAAAATCTCTCAGAGCAGATTTGCCTCTTGCTATTACTCTCTATCTTCAATCATTCTTATACTCTTTATCTGATATGATCTAATATGCCCCATTTCTACTTTCCTATTCTTTACTCCCCCTTTCTTATCTCTATTTATTTTGCAACTCCCCCTTTCACATGTCTCCCCCTTGCACATATTTCCCCCTTTAATATTTCTCCCCTTTTTTGACACTGATGTCAAAGGGTCTATACACTAAGTGTATATTCATCCAAGAAGTTCTTATTTACTTCAATTACAATCTTGAGAGCAACATCCCAATTGTCTATTGCAACATCTAGTGATTTGATTTGGATGGCTGTCTTTGCTGCAAGGTGAACCAAGCTGTCCAATGTTGAAAGATTAGGATCTTTCTTGAGTACTGTTTTAGCAGAGGCTAGTTTTTTTTTAGTATCTCCATGTGAGGGGTCAGGGAGGCTTGAATCTGGACTAGCTTGGCTCTTGTGTTAGCCTCTTTTTTTGTTAATACAACTAGTTCCTTCTATGTGTGAAGTGTGGAATGAAAGTTCTTCTCACTTTGAGATGGGTTTTGTGGTAACTACATACCAAATATTTTCAAATTTCTTTCCAGACTTAGAATCCTTTGGCTTGTTCCTTGTGTGAAGAGTGTGGGTTCACATAATTTGGTGTATAATGAGAATATATTCTCAAGCACCTTCTTTACTTTTTCAATTTTTGTAGCCAGTTCAACTTGTGACAATGCTAATCCACTAGATATCCTCTCATTTAGTTTACATTGAAATTTCTTTTTAGACCATTCCATGAGTTTCACATTGGTTTCTTGGTCTTCATTTGTCACATGTTCAATAATTTTTGATAGTTTTTCCAATATAGGCTTAGTTTCATTAGGTGTTTTCAAGTTGAATGCATCTAAAAAGATGTCTTTTATCTCATGTAGTGCTCTCCTTTGCTTATACTCCTTTTTGAGTATTTCTTTGTTCTTCTTCCTTTCCAATGCCTCTTGCATCTCATTGATCTATTCAAGGTTCATGGTTATATAGTCATTTTTTGGTATAACAATTTCCTCATCTAATGTTGGGTCTCCATAGTGAAGTACCCTTGCAAAATTTTTTGAGCTCAAGTATGGTGCTAAAATTTGAAGTGGCATTGCATCAGTGCTCATCTTCTGAAGGACTTTAGTAGGAGTGCCAGTTGTTGGTAAATTAACCAATATCTAAATGGCTTCCTGCATTTTCCTTTGGAATGTCCTTGTCTTCTTCTGATCCTCCTTGATCAATCACAATTATCCATGGTGCACCTTATGTTTTTGTAGTAAGTACATATACCTTTGTCTATCCCACTTGTTTCTTTGTGGGATCGTCTATAGTCTGAGTTTGTTGTTTATTCATAACAACTTTGATTGTAGTATCAACCTTTGCTAATGTATCTATAGATGCTCGCTCTTGAGGCTGACCATTAGTAGTAGTAAGGATGTTAGAAGGTGGTTCTTGTGTATTCACCTTTTCCCTAGTTATGTTAGCTATTGCTTTCTGTAACTCATCCACATTGACCAATACTAGATTGTCACATAGTTTTTCATATAATGTGGATTGGTCAAGGATCTTCTTTAGATCCTTTGTAGTTAGTGGATTGATGTTCTGAGTTGAGCTGTCAGGAAAATCTTTCACTTTTACTATGATTTCAGGTGTCTTTGATTCATGTGGAGGGCTTAATGGTGGTAGTTATGTGTCTTGTACACCTTGTTCTATTTGCTCCTCCTCAACTATTGCCATTTCATTATTTTTCTGTGGTGCCTCCTCCATTGTGTTACCTTCATTTTCTTTTTCAATTTCACCTTCCTTGTCATTATCTTCATCTTCTCCATTGTTTCTTCCCGCAAAGGGATCTTCCTCACCTTCCTTGATTGCACATTTGAGTGGACTTCTTTACAACATCTTCAATCTTGTTTTGAAGTATGCTAAAGGCTCTATACTTGGCTACAAATTTGTTACCATGTTTCTTGTTTGCCTTTGTTATTTTCCCTTTTGACAATTCTGGCATCAGTTGTGCCAATGTGGACTCTCTTATTTCCTTCTCCATATTTAGGCAATAATGCCATTTATTCTCAACAATTGAATATAAATCTTTCGACATTGTAGTGTCAAATTCAAGTGGGATGTTCTTGAATTTTGCCATCATGGCATACACTAATTCCTCAACCTTATTTTGATCTTCTCTACTTAATTTATTAAAATTAATATTTTTCAAACTAGTTAAGTCTGCATTATCCCTAATATTATCACAAATATTTTTAATGTCAGACTTGGGAACATGAATTACCACTTTGAACTAGCTTGTGTCTTTTGACTTGGTCCTTTCATCATTAGATTCTGGTTGTGCAACATATTTTCTCCTTAATTTCTTCTACATAGGACCTTGTTGTTTAATAGCCTTCTTTTCTTTCACTTTCTTCTTGGCCTTCTAAGTGGTGGTCCTTGTGGTTGCTCTTGTGGCTGGAGCACTAGGCTTTGTAGGGCTTGGTTTTGCAATTTTCTTACCTTTTGGCTAAGCTACAGGCTATGTCTTAGCCTTTCTCTTCTTTGGTTCTTTTTTTCCTAGTGCTTCCTTGGCTTGTTCCTCCTCAACACCTTCTTCTTCTTCATCTTCACCCATACCTTGGGTTAGGGCAAGAGGTTCTTGACCCTTCTCTTGTTCTTCCTCTTCATCATCATCATGATTATCATCATTATTGCCTTCATCTCCTTTACCAAATTTAGATTTCAACTTCTTTACCATTTTATCCTTCTTTAGAGTTGAGACAATTTTCAACTCCATTTCAACTTTGGATTTGACAACATCACAATTACCAAAGATTTTTGCTGGCTTGTCAACTTCCTTTGCAAGTAGTGTAGTCATCGCAGTTGATGCTTTGTCTATGTTGATTTCATAACCCAAAGGCCTTAGCCATCTCACTCTAGATACTTCAGCTTAGATAAAGGTGTAATCAATGTCTACCAAGAAACATGTCATTGTAGTACTTCTCCACCAAGGAATCTAGAATTCTTAGCCTCTGTTTCATTAACTGCTTGAAATCCTCAAAGTAGCTAGTCATTACTGACTCAAAATTGTCTCCCATTTGTTCAATGTATTCACTTATTTGTACAACCACAAACCTATTGGTCTTCCATCCTACCTTATCAAAAGAGGGAAATTCATTTTGAACATAAAAGAATATGCATATCAATATGGAACCAAATTTACATTGAGTACTTTTAGATCTCCTTATTACTCCTAAGTTCTCCATTATTTGCTACAACTGTAGCTCTGCAAGATCATAAGTGTGATCTTTCTTCACAATCTTATATCCTACATCAACTACTATACATGGAACACTATTCAGTTGGCTTGACTGATAGAATTTGTGTGATATGACCCTTATTGCAAATTTAAGAAGTGGATCCTTGATGGTATCAATTATCATTCCTCTCTTGTTCCATTTTGCCCTTGTATTTTTCTCAATTTCTTCTTTTGATTCACTCCTTAGGGTCTTGGGCCATTCTAGGGTTGGATATCCTATAACCTTATGCACAATACTCTTTGACAATTTGATAGGCCTCCTTCCAGCCATAAGCATCCATCATGGATTTTTCTTAAGACAATTCTTATCCATTCCATTTTGAAGATAGTGGGGAAATCTAGGGCATGGGTTAGTCCCTTTCTTTCTACGATTTTGAATTCTTCTTTTAACACTCCATTTTCACATATTTTGTCATACGCTTGATGAATTTCCATGTCTCCAATTCCTCTAACCTTGCAATTATAACACTTGCTTACATCTTGAACCATTACGACCTTGGGTGGAATGACTGATAATATGCATGTTGGGTCATTTTTGTATGCAACCTCAAGAATAGCTCTAAAGTCTAGTTGTTTTACCTCATTACTAACCAACTAGACTTCAAATGGTTCCTTATCCTTAGGATTCCTAGAGCTAGAGGCTATTTTACAAACTAGGGTTTCAACAAATATAAAACTTTATAACTGCATAACTCGGCACATGAAGAATACCTTTAGATCGATGGAATGATGCTTGATCGTTGCTGGAATCCATGAAAATGCTTCATTCTTGCTTGAATATCACTTGTTTTGTCTACTTGCTCTTACTCTATGTTTTTAATGATGAAAAATAAGAAAAAATCTACCTTATACCTTTTCAAAAATATCACATTTAATGCATGGTGTTTATATAGTTGTAAACTTGACTTCTATGCAATTTCTATTTCACTTGGCATCCATTGGTTTTCCCATCACTTAGTAGCTATTAGAATTAGCCTTACTCAGCTCCAATAGGAATTTCCTTCATTCAGCAGATACTACTAACTCAACTTCAATTGACTTTGGATGATAGCTTGGCACACACTAGAATTTTACTTGGCAGTTGAAGAGAACTTTTCTCACTTAGTAGTAAGATAAAAACTTAAAGATTTGACCTTGATTTTCCTTGTTGAATTGCATCTTTATTCATTCTAGTTTACCCTTTTTAGCACTAACTTATCTTGGAACTACTGTATGATGAAGCATTTAAATATCAATCCCACATACCTCCTTTTTGCTTAGTTTGATGAAGTGTGACCACTCAACCTTTTGGGTGAAGTGATCTCTTCATTTGATGTGTTGCATCCATCTTTCTTCTTCCATGTTTTTTTCATCTCTCCTTTGATGTGTTCAACATATACCTTTCCTTTTCCTTTATTGAACTCTAAATTAGGTGCCTTTGTCCTTGTTGGGTAGTGCTTGCTGATGTGACTAGTCTTCAAACAACTAAAGCATGTAGTTTGACTCAACCATCTATTGTAGCTACCATTGAAGTGTGTTCTTATGCAATTCTTAGGGATGTGTCCATACTCTTGACAATAATGATAGCTATTCCTTGTATTGTAATCCCAATTATAGAAATTTTGACGACTTCTTCCCTTGTTTGATGACTATGTGGACTTGGATTTGCATTCAAAGGCTTTGTGTCCAAAATTTTGACAATTATAGCAACAAATTTGAAATTTTGGTGCATGCATAGTCCTTTTTCTGCATTCATGTGCCTATTGACCTTGTTTGTTGCACTTGTAACAATGTTTCATGTTCTTAAGCTTGGCATTCTAACTAGCATTCTTACTCCTGCAAACATTAGTTGTGTGTCCTTTCTTTCCACAATGATGAAAAGTAGGTTTAGAATTCTTACCTTTATTATTTCTTTCCTCAGCAACTTTGGATGATTCTCCTTCTTTAGTGCTTGTGTAGCCTAATCCTAATGTATCTTTACTAGATCTAGGGGATTTTAGTAGTTGTTCAAAGTAGTTGATGGCTTCATTTGGTTTGTTGGAACTTTTAGCAAACTCCTTTTCTCTTTTCATGTTATTCTATAGTTGTTCATTCTACAACTTCAATGTAGTTATCTCAATGTCCTTGACATTCAACTCATGATAGAGATTCATCATTTGGCTTAGGGTGTCCAATTGCATGTTTGAGATCCTAGATAGCTCTACTAATTTTTCTTCCAAACTATTTGCCAAAATTCTTTTGTCTTTCTCAATCATGGCCTTTTCTTCTATAGCTTTCTTCTTTTGCTCAGTCACTTCACATAGCAATATAGCTTGTGATTCTTGCTCCAACTTGAGATTTCTAATTTCCTTGGCTTGTGCTCTATTCTTATCCATGAGATCTGCAATTGGTACATCAAATTCATAGGAGTTACTATCTACAAACAATTTTTTGGGGTCAATCTCTTTGTATTGAGTGTCATTTTATGCCATAGCAATCCCTTTCCTTCTCTTTAGTGAACTTTTCAAGGCATCTTTGGCTTCATTTAGTTGTTACAGTAGGAGATGTATCTCAATCTCCTGATTCTAAATGGTCTTTCCCAACTTGTAAACTTCCATCTCAAGATCTTTTCTCCAAGTTGTAAGGCCTCTCCTAATAAGAACTTATCTCTAGTACAAATTGTTGGAAATACAAATGAGAAAAGTATACTTCTATGAGTAGGGGTGAATCATAAGTACTAATCTCTAACCAATAATTTTTTTAATTTTAAAACAATTCATGCATACACATATTGAAATACAATGTAAAGTAGATGTATCTACATATACACTTGGCACCATATATGATTACCCAAAAACCCTCCCATGAGAAGGTAAAAATAGGGTGGGGATGACACCCACAATTCTTCGCTACTACAACAATAAAGTTCATCTATTAAGGTTACATAGTTTGACCATTCTCATGATCTGCCTTGTGAAAGGCTTGCCCTATTAAAGGCTTAGAAAGGATTGTTAGATTCCACCCTACTAAAGGATTTTAACACCTTGTTAAAAGTGTGCCTGGCTAAAGGACTTTGGAACACTCACTTGGAATGTCACCATGTTAAAGGATTTCACAATGACTATTAAGTCAACCTTAATACAAAGGATTTCATCTTGCTGATACAATTGTTAGAAAGTACAGTAGAATGTTTGATCTAATACACTTATAATTTCGTATTGCTGATTTTAGTTTTCAATTTAGTCCTTCTTGATCCTTTTTGATCTAATATGAGGTTGCTGTATTCTCAATTCTCTATTTTGATAACTAATTCTGCAATTCTGTCCTTCTTCTAAGTCATCTTGAATGTATACTGATCAATTCACCCCTTTTCACTTCCTCGCATGTATTCTCTAATGCTCTCTCTCACACTCTAAATTATGGGGCTTCATCTCCCTTTAAAAATACTTTGGTGGCTTAGGGTTAGGTATGAATCTATGATTGAGATTCATCCATTTTTGCCACTTAATTCCTCCCATTTTTTGATTGGTTGCATGTTGATCACATAGGGAATCCAAATAGATTTAATTTTATCTTCAAAGCTTCAAGATCTATCCATATGCTAGCTAAAAAATGGTTTACATAGTTGTTTGTGCCATCACAAACAACTAGGTAAATTTTGTGTTACTTGACACTTGTTAATATTGATGCTCGATACATACTATAATTTTGTCTGGCTCGACACTTGAACTTGCTCGACATCTACTATTCACTTTACACTTGAGACTTGCTTGGCTCTATTTATTTGCTCAAAACTTACTATTTAATCAACACATGAGTGATTCAACACTTATTGCAACTCGACATCTATACATATTATACTCGACATATGTTACTAGCTTATCATGAACTTGGTAAAAAGCTTAAGTGTGTTGACACTCAATTGTCAAAACCAATCTGAGATCGACAATATTTAGTAGATAAGATTGATTGGCCTACATTCTATGAGCAATTAGTGAACATTTTTTAATACGTGGAGAGAAATTAAAGATGCTAAGATGGTCTTAAGACCTATAGTTAGTAAATGGGAGGAAAGGGATAAAGATGTCACCCTTTTATGCACTTTAGTTATTGACTCATCCCATGAACAAATAGAAAAAACATTTGATTTAAATAGTGATCTATCTAATTTTAAAAATAAAAAGAAGGCATTGCAAAGAAGAGTAACAAATTGTTTCTCTAGGTATTTAGGTGAGAAATTTGATTATTTTCCCAGGCACTCAAATAGATTGATATAATAAAAGAAAGAAAGGAGTGGGGAAAAGAATTGAATGACTTATTGTGCCAAAGAATAACTGAAGTCATCAATGAAGAAGGACATGTGCTATGGGAAAGGACAAATGAGGAATTTTTTAAAGTGAAATTATTTTACAATTCCCTCATAAAAGAATTTGTTGGAATAAATGAATTAGGGAATTGAGTGGTTGAAAAGAAAAGAGAAATCTTGAGTTTTGATTGGCCTAATGACATAGTATTCAACAAATGGATGGATTTTTTTATTCGTTCAAAACAAATAGAGATAATAGCTGATGATGTGGACCATGATAAAAGCCAAATAGGTGACACATCAGGGCATCTAGAAGAAGACAGAGAAGAACAACCAGCCCAAGTGGAAAGCACTGTGGCCCTAACTAGTGATGTGGCAAAAGCAAGCCCAAATATAACTGTCATTTTGATAGTACATGATAATGCAAGTGGAGATCCCCAAATTGAAGTGAAATTATAGAGATTAGAGCTAGACACATCATTGGCACACCTGATGCCTACATATTTCAAGGATTTAGAATAGAAAAAAGCTAGTCATTAGCTCTTTTCAAATGAAGAAAGCATGCCAATAGGTGGAACAAAAAAGTGGTCCCATAAAGGAATATTATGGTGTGAAGTTTTCTTGTTGCACTTTTCTTTGTCTTTTGTGTTAATAATAAAATATCTTTTGGACAGATATCATTTCTTTGTACCTAAAGCTTGTTGCATCTCACTATATAGGTGAGATCCCAAGGCTAGAGAAAGGGTCCATGCATTTTGTAATTTTGCCTTGTTCAGAAGTATGGTCGGTCCAATCTTATTTGTAGTCTTCTGAGTTTATGTTCTAGCTTTGTAATTCTCTAATGTTTTGATGTCAATGACAAAACTAGTAATATAGTCTAAGTTTCATTGAGTTTCTATTAGTTATTGTATTAGTCTTTTAAAAGGATAATACAAAAGGGAATTTACACTACATTTGTGTTGTCAATCTCTATCTCCATCTCATGAATTTTCTTATTTTGATTTTAGTTAAACAAGGTTTAATAGGTTGAATGAAATTTGGATAGGTTACATATGGATTCTATTGTTCTTTTTTAATTCAAAGAATTAAGGCAGTGCTTCAATGAATCTGTAGGGTCTGTGAGTTTATTAGAAGGATACTTCATAAGAATGAGAATTGGTGAGCATAGCTAATCTAGTTCATGTACAAGTTATTTGAATTAGATGCCTTGCCGATAATGGACTCTGTGCAACAATGAATAAGGCACTAGTCATATAAATCATAAGAAAATTGAAGTAAATTCTACTGCATATATCCAAATTATATTCAAATTTAAATCAATCAAGTATTATATCAAGTGCATAAGGGTGGTCATCATCTAATCTGTGGGAATTCATGAGTTATCATTAGCTACTATAGCTCATCTTTGTTCTACATTTTATTAAAGAAATTGGATGATATCTACAGTTTTTAGGGATTAAGGGTAAGAGTTAAGTAAATATTGGAATCCCTAAGGTACTCCCACCTTGGTCTTGCAAAGCCATAAGTGAAGGAAGCATTTGTGCTTTGTGAAGTTGGTCCAAAGGTACAGTTTATTATGCTAAATATGAGCATTAGCTACCTCTAGGTATAATAATTTTTTTTGTCTATTGGGAATTATAATCACTATTAAATTAGGAGCCAACAAACCCAAAGGGTACAACCATGTATACAAAGTTGTTTGATGAATATTAGCATCCTAGATATGAAGTTGATTGTATCCCAACTTAAGATCAATCTTCAAGAACACTCATGCTCCCTTCATCTGATCAAACAAGTCATCTATCCTCAATAAAGGATAATAGTTCTTCACCATCACCTTATTCAACTGCCGGTAGTCAATGCACAAACACAATGAACCATCTTTATTCTTTATGAAGATGACTCATGCACCCCATGGGAATACACTAGGAAAAATATGGTCCTTGTCCAAAAATTCCCCCAACTACAATTTGAGCTCACTCAACTCCTGAGTAGTCATGCAGTAAGGATCTCATGAAATTGGCTTTGCTCCTAGTACAAGATCAATCCAAAAATCAATGTCACGCTGTGGTAGCATACCTAGAATCTCATCAAGAAACACATTGACATACTCACGAAGGAGTGGGTGATCATCAAGTGTCACTATATAGCTCTCAGCTTCCTCGAGATCACTGATAGAAACAAGAAATAATTGAAAAACCTTCCACATGCTTTGCTTTAGCTAATTATTTGAGATCATACAAACTGAGACTAGTCTCTAAACTCCCAAAAGTTATACCTACCCACTTGTGTCATCAACACACTATATTGTCTTATGACAACAATCTATATTCACCTAGTGGGTGGCTAACCAATCCATGCCCAACACAATGTCATACGATCCTAGAGGTAGAATGTGTAGATCCACTATGGTGGTGAAGGTTCCCAAATTTAGAAAACAACCTTTGACTAACAAGTCTACAACCACCTTGGAACCTATGGCTAACTCAACCTATCATCTATTGACTTGATGGACTACCACTAGCCCACATCATTGAACAACAGATGGTGATATAAAAGAATCTAAAGCATCTGATTTGAATAAAACTAAAGAGGAAATACCATGCAACATACTTGTAGTCTTGACTACTATACCTTGATGATCTTCTTCATGGTTGTCAACTGCTGCAAAGACTCTATGATTCCTACTAGTTTCTCCTATAGTAGCCTTACATCTTGCTGCACCCTTACCAGGTCCTAAAGATGGTTCAATGAAGCACTCAAAATATTTATGGCCAGGCTGGCCATAAGAATAATAGTTTCCTCCAAAGTTGGAACCTGTTCTGTGACCACCTTAGGTAGCACTAGGATAAGGTGCACTAGCCCTACTAGAATTATATTGAGCACTCTAGGGAGGATTATCCTACTAAGATTTCTATCCTCAATTTTGGTTATCTCCCTTCTTCCCTGAGTTACCAGCATTTTGTTCACCCTTGGGTCAATAAATCTTCTATCAATTATGATGAGAACCACCTTGAGAGGGTGTTGACTGGGTCTGGCCCTTCCCTAAGGATTGAGAATATTGTGCATCTTGCTCTAAATTATAAGCACTTTAGTTCTGAGAACCAAATTTGCTACTAAACCCTCTAGCCAAATTCTCCTCTACTATATGTGCCTTCTCTATAGTGAGAACAAGAGTCCTAGGTTGATGCATATGGAATTCTGCAATAAGGGCATCCTTAAGGCCTCAGATGAAATGATGACCTAGGAGTAAATCATCATGATTGTCGTAAGAATACTATCTAAGCTCAAAGAGCCAGATTTCATATTGATCCACTATCATGTTCCCTTTCTAGATCGCATGGAACTCATCTGCACAAGCCTCCTTGAACTGAGGAGATAAGAATCTCTCTCAAAAACTCTCCCCAAATATCTCCTAGGTGAGATTTGTAATGCTTATTTGGAGATTTTGACATCAATATTCCACCATATAGATGCATGGTCCCTCAACTACATAATCATACAATGTGCTCTCAAATTGAATTCATATGGGTACATGGTGAAGCAATGCTCTATGTACAATAACCAAGTTTTTTCCTTGAGGCCACCTTTGTTACCATTATAGAATGGTGGTTTGGATTGATGAAGAGACTTCATGATATTCAACCTAATGGAATCTTCACTGTTGTGGTCCTTACCACCCAAACAGTGCCCTCTACTTCCTAGTTGAGTATGAGAATGCTTACACTCATGATCCTCCTATCTATGCTCTAAATGGTGGGAATCCCCATGATGGGATCCCTCCTCCTAGTTATGATCCTATTGGCATTCCTTTGCAGAAGGGCCCAACCAAGAAAGAATCTCCTAGTGCATTTGCATCAATGCCCCCATGAAATTTTGATTAGCATTATTACCCCATTCTCCCTATCCTTCTTGACATCCCTCTTACTAGTGCTCTTGTCCACAATTATCACTATGGGTACCACCCCGACCACTAGGTCTACATGTAGGAGGCATCACTAAGGGAGCAACAAGACAATGTCAAATCAACTGGGTCACAAGCATAAGAGACAAAACCATGAACTAACAAGATATCAAATAATCAAATGTAATATACCAATATGCAATGGAAAACAAAACCATAGTGGAACCATAACATAGAGATCCTAATGTTGCAACATGGGCTCTGATACTAGATGTAATGCTTCGCTCAGAGATCCTTGGAAATAAGGATCAATATGAGCCAAGATAAACTTTTTAAAAGTATGAATGTGCATGCCATACAACATATGAGGATCACAAAGATTGCAATAGAAGACTAACCAAACATCCTGACACCAACAGATCTCTAAATGCCACTACTAACCAAAACAACTAACAACAGAAGATGCAAAATTGAATTCAAATAAAAAATTTATGAATTCAAAATGTGACACCAAAGGATTGAAGAACACCTAAGAGAGTACCTAAAACACTTGCCAAAAAATTTAGGTCAAACCTAAAGTGCCCACTATCTGCCTAGATGGTTTTTGCAAATACTAGGCAATACTTTAAATCAACACTGGGTGATACTTTCTAGTATCATACAACATTTCTCAATAAGGAGGGTGACACTTTCAGGGTTTGGGTGACACTACTCAAAAGGGCATGTCATACTTTACAAGTATCATATGACATTTCTTCAAAGGGGGTGCACTACTAGAAAGTATCACATGAAATTTCTATTAGAGACATGCAATATAATCAACAATTGCATGATAGTTCTCTATTGGGCATGCGACATATTATTGTATCACCCCATGCTGACACATGATTGCCCAAAAATGCAAGAAACAACATTAAACAGAGTTTAGAACCTCCACATTGGGGAGTATCAAATCTACAATTTGAGGTGTAAACACTCGAACACAATATTAAAAGACAAAAACTACATCTAACCATCTATTCAAGTAGTGAAGGGAAAGTACAAAAGGAAACATCATAGTGTACTAAAAAAAATCATAATAACTAAAATAACATCATAATGCACAATACAACCAAACTAAGTATGCGGCTCCTCCCAACCATAATATCACCATAAGACCATCGTGGGCCCTAGCCATCCCCTATACATAACATCCCAAGCTACTAATAAGATCTTTAGTACTATCATATAAGGATGTCACTACTAAAACATGCTACAACATAAGCATAAGGAAATATAACAAGCTAGAAGTAAAGCATAAGATAAATCTACATATATAGATAACATCATCTATCACATGCTAATCATCATAATAAAAAAATGTGTTAGTAACTAATATCATCTAAATATGATATACAATCATTACAATGAAAGCATAAATCAAAAGAAAGCATACTCTGGAACCTAAAGTACCAAGTGAAAACATCTAACCATGATCACACTAGGACAAAAGACCATCTCTATACACTAGTCCCTAGTAGTGGTATAGGTAGCTATGCCTCCCAACCATGTGGAACCCATAGGTCCACTCCTACCATGTTGACGGAGATAACGATCCAACCACAAACACACACAAAGAAAATTCCCATAGCTAACACACACACACACACACACCAGATAGGATGATGACAAAAACCAAGACAAAGATAATACATAAACTATAGGTCCTAGTTAGACACTCAATGGGCTACTAAGTAGGGGCTAACATCATGGAGAGTCACTTGGTATCAACAAGCCCAAGCTAGGATTGTGCATTTCAACTCCTCAACAAAAAGCCCTGCACACATTTTATTATCTTAAGTTTTATTACCACCTAGTATTTTCTTTAGTTATCACTTAATTAAAACTTTTTCATGCCAACCCTTAGGAAATAGGCACTAGGTTGCAGAAAAGAAGCCCCCTCCATATGCTAGCCAACCCTATCCATGCTCATCTAATGATGAGTGCCTATAGGCATGCAAATTCCCAACCTAACCCCAATGATCCTAACTTCTGAAAGTACCATAGAAGATCAAACCTTGCAAGTCACCTAAAAAATGTACGTGCACAAACTCATGTGTGGTGCACACCATCATGAAGATAATAACACAAGGACTAGATGAGAACACAAAGCAGAATGTCACTCAATGAAAAATGGACTCAGAAGGATAGATGCAACATTTATCCCAATGCAACATAAAAGTGCAATAGTGGTATGACTAACATCCAAATGGACCATCTAGGTCCACGACCAACATCATGCCAAGAAAATCTGAGAAAATAGGGCAACACACAAAATGAGGTAAAAATCCCAAAAACTAGAAAACTTCAAAATTAAAACCCATTTGGTCTTTGTGTACAAAAACATTGAAAATCCAATAATATTTGGATTTAGACACTATATACAAAAATGATCAGTATAATGACATGAAACTCTAAACCCCCGTCTAAAAAATTGGGAAAATGTTCATACTTGACCAATTGGGCAGAACCAGCAAAAAGAAATGGAGAAGAACATAGTTCTTAGCCTCCTAGCAAACTGCTACTAGAAACATAAGCTAAAATGAAGTTGAAAGCCTTATCTAATAGAAAAAGGGGCAGAAACCACAATTAGCTTGATAAAATAATTAACCTGCCAATACTTCCGAAAGTGATGGCAAAGCAAGGTCTCCCCAAGCCAGATCCAATGAGATTGATCTTGCAAAAGTCCCTAGTTCACAACTCTCATAATAAACAAAAATCCAATCCTTTAGAAAAAGGATATTAGAAAAGATCTCCAATTTTCTAATTGCAAAATTTAAAAGTGAAAATACAAATCCCTTTTTAAATACTTATTCGCTTTTCAAGTGAATAGTTGATTAGGGAAAATAGCTAGTTAGACTAGCTAGACTCTGAATTGACCCAAATGAAAATAGGTTATTCCTCATAATGAGAATTTACCTAAGGAAAAGTTTCTAGAAATTAAATTCAAGAAGTTTTAATGCGCAAAATCCCAAAATCATAGAAACTCACTTAACTTTCATGACAATCTGAACCTCTAAATGCATAGACATGCTCACTAGTTTAGTCACATGATGCATATGAGTTCAGATTTAATAATCAGCAAAAGTTTTAATTTAAACAATTAAATAAGGATATGTTGACCACACAGGGATGACATTGGTAAAATATGAATAGTTGAATCACTAACTCCATGTGCCACTGCTAGGGATATAATTCCTACACACTAAAACACACGATCAAGTGCAATTGCATAATAATATCATAGCCAAATAAATAATGCATTAAAAACCTAATTAATCCATTTACATCACTCATGTTCACATAAAGCATAAAGATACAAGAATTAAATAAAACACCATAGTATAGAATCAATCACATAACATAAATATAAATATGTCCAAATACCAAAAAATTAGATATCATCATAGATCTAGTGTCATCTCAAAATGGCATCAATCATGCAACTATGATAAACTGAACAACATAGTGGTAAAGCATCTATGGTACTGAATCACAGTATAACATTTGACCTTAGGTCATCTCAAGGTACAAATAATAAGAGTATCAAGTATCTCTCAAATAAAAAATAGACAAGGTATAGACTGCAAACATGAGAAGCACTATACTAATTATGATTTTGGGTTCTGTAGAAAGCGCAAAAGGGTACCTAGATTTGCAACATATTCATGAATTTGATATCCACAACTTGCAATTAATAAGATATTTTTTTTTGTTGATGGGGGGATTTCCCTTGGTCAAACCCTAGTTTAGGAATTAACCTTGAATTGAAATAATTGAAATAAAATGAATATAACAAAAATGTATGATTTTTTTGAAATATTAGGAATGATAGGATGCTGAGAGGGAAGCAGGCGAGTTGAATTAGTGTCCTCTAAAAATTTAAACTTAAAACAAATTTGATATTCTCATTGATTCCTCAGTCATTCAATAATCATATAACATTCAGTACATTACTTGTAAATGAAAGTAACTTAACTAATTCGACATGCATCAACCATAAACTCATAAACATAAAAGCATAACACATGACCCATATTTTTGATTGTATACTCTATTAGGAGTATACAATTAGATCTCCTAGGATCTACCTTTCTCAAGGATTTTACAACACTATGCTAAGTGTGTAGTTGGTTAAGAGATTTACATAAAAGACTATTAGATCCACTTTTTTCAAGGATTTAGAACTACTTCAGTGATTAGAAAGTAGCATCAAATGATGTTAATAATATCAAGTTAATGTTTTGATTAGATCCCTCTTCTAATCATTGATATATCACCTTTTATGGTTGATCTATAATTCCTCTCAAATTTTCTTGAAACTATGATCTTTGATCTATGATATTCAACTTCCTTTATCACTTCAATACTTCTCTCAATGAAAACTTTAAAATGGTTCATCATAGATTCTTTTATAGTTTCCTTTTTCCTCTTTGATCGTTGACCTAATTAGGGTCTGGGAACATTCTAAAATACATCATTGATCAAAATCAATGGTGTAAAATAAACCATCATTTCATTCCCTCCCTATCCTCATTTTCATTGGTATTTTTTGCCTTGAAATCATACAATAATCAATGCATAGTCTTCAAGAAATCTTTTCAAATATTTACCTCAAACTATGTAAACCATTTTTTGACTTGGTATGATCATGGAACATTTGATTTTGTGCCAAATGATTGTTATTTTTGATTATCTCTGTTTAGTGACCTTTGTCTAGCACGATAATTTCTTCTTCTTAGTGTACATAGAAACACTCAATAGGTATTGAGCTTGAGTAAAACTATATAACTCATTCATCTCCTCATTAATTTCTTGGGAAGTATAGTGACTTGGTTAGTCTATGCATTGAATGTTATTGAGACATCTACTTTTCCATATTTTAACACTAAATGACAACATGATTACTTATAGGAGTAACACAATTCACTTTACAAAAGTTGGATCTCTTAAATCAAATGCAATGTGCTTACTTGACCAATAGATTTTGACCAAGAAGATGGAGATGAATGGATGTAGAAGATGCAACAAATGACCCTAAATGAATTGAAGAGGATCTTGAAGATAAACTCATTCAATTGCTTGAATGCCTGAACCCTTGATCTTGAATGGTGGAATTCTTGAATAAAGCTTAAAGACCTGAAGACTTGAATGCTAGAGAACTTGAAAGCTTTAACTTATGGATGAAATTTATTGTTATGATTGTGTAATAGAAATGGGGAAAATGGAAGGTTTTATATAGAGCTCAAAATTAACCAACTCCCACAGGTTGAGCTGCCTAGAGATTAACACCTTGATCATTCCAAAACATGGAACCTGAATAGGAGACCCAAAATAGGGCCTCATCAAGGGAAAAATGTACCCTTGATTGGTTAGGGGTATAGTTCACCCTTGATGATGAGGTTATGAAATCCTTGAGACTATCTTGGGACTCTAAAATAGGACCCAAAATTTGGAAATCCAGTCCAAATTCTAAGGAAATCCTATTTCAATGTAAAGAGTATATTCCAAGTGGATAGATAAATGAAAGGGAGGACCTAGGAGGATAGATCTTACCTCGAGCTTAAAACCATAAAAATAGGATCTTTTGGGCTTTACCCCAATTCCACCTAGGAGAAAGGACATAAAAGAGAAGAAAGGATGAAAGACACAAGGAGATTGATGATCTTGCATTAAATAGGTGCTCAATATTCATTAAATTTGAGTGCATCCAATATATGATGGTACATTTAGCCCCCACTTTAATGAGTATGGACTCAATCCAAAATCTTGGTAAAGAAGAGAACAAGGCATAAGATACTCTTATTAAAATCAATGAGACAAAGAATTCATCATGCCCTGAAGGGATTGCAACTTTTCTAACTCCCAAATGAAGATAATCATTGACTAAAAAGAGAGGGGTGATTATGTTTCCTAGTAGGGTGCCCACCCTATTGTGAATCACTAAAAGAGCTAGTACAAAAGATGGTGTTGAAGTAGTCTAACATGGTGATAACCCACTACTCAACCCATTAGAAGGCACACCCATAGATCAACATTCTTTGTATAACTATGGGGAATTGTAACCTTAACTAGGAAAGCTCCTCATAGAGTATATTCTAGAATATTATTTTGTGAAAACCAATCTCACATTGTACTTTTCACCCTAATTGGGTTTCTATGAGATAAATATCAGTGTTTAATTTGTGTAATTTTTTAACTATGTTAAATGGGTGTTTAATGCTTGGATGGAAAATAATGAATAGTAAACTAGAGTTACTATTGGTAAATTGTAAAAGATTTTTTTATTTTTGATTTATCATTTTAATTGGTGACTATTGATTTAGTACCCCTCTTAGTAATATTTATATATCTACAATTGGTATCAAAGTTAGGTCCCTAATTTGGAAACTTGATCTCTTTGGGTAAAGATCTCAAGATGTATAAGAAGGATGCACCTAGGTTTAAGAAGTATGAGGATGGCTTTGGTATGTGAGTAAGAAGGATGAAACTACATGTATCAAGAATTTTGGACAATGTAAAAAAGTTTCTTACTAATGAATATGCTTAAGCTTTGAATAGTCTCTCTAAGGCATAGAAGAAGGAATAGTTGATTCATAACTCTGTAATGATAGAACTTGGTAGTGCACTACACAATCTTGAGTATGTTGATATCCAAGACCTTCTTTCAGCCAAGCAGATGCAGGATAAGCTAGTAGAAGTCCATAGAGGAGATGAACATGTTGTATAGGAAAAAGTTGAAGGGTTGAAATTAAAATATGACACTATGAGAATGCACAATACTGAAACCATTACATAGCAAGGAACAAGGATCAAGGGGATTATTGTAGATATCAAAGGAGTTGGTTGAAGAATTGAAGAAAGTGAAGTTGTAAGTAAAATTGTTAGATCTCTTCTAAATAGTTATGCTATTAGAGTTTCTTCTATACAAGAGCTAAGGAAAATCAATAAGAGTATTATTATAATTGGCTCACTTATTGGTAGAATTACTACATTTCAACTAAGTAACTATGATAGTATTCAATATGTTAATGAAGTTACATTCCAAGTCAAAATTAATGTTGGTTCATCTAGGAAAGGAAAAACTATTATTTATGATTCTGATGAATACAAAGGTTTAACGGTAGAAGAAAAGGAAGTAGAGGAACTTGAAACCTAAATAACCAAAATATCTATGAAATGAAAATGAATACACAAAGGAAAAATTCATATTACATGCTAGAACTGTAGACAAATTGGTCACTTTGCACACATATGTCCAAACAAGCTGATGAAGCAACATGATGGGGAAAAGAAAGATATGTTGAAGTTGATTAAATCAACTCCAAAGACACCCAAGATCACCTGCATGCAATAACCTATCAAAGGGAAGCCAAGGAAGGAAGAGCGTGGAGCAAGGGAAAAACTCTGAAAGGACATGAGAGAGAAAATATGCAAACACAAGAAAATATGTATTTACAATGGAATGAGATATGTGTTACAATGAGAGAGAGGCTGCTTATAAAGGCCTCATGGAAGCTTTTAGAACAAACTGGAAGTTGGTAGAGGATAAGGTTGACAACTAAGCACACTTCCACAAAAAGGTAGAACATGCTAGAAGGGAACAAACTCTCGTGTTGTCATCAACTAACCACTACATGCATTAAATACTAAATATTAAATAAATGCATTAACCTAAGTAAGTTTAAGTAAATAGAATAAATAATAAATAAATAAATAATTATTTACTCTAACACCCTCCCTTAAGTGCAACTTAGAGGAATTCCTTAAGCTCACAAAACTAAGAAATGCAAAAATGGGTCCTGGCAACAAGGCCATGTTAGGTACCCATGTAGAAATGAAAAAGATGAAACCTCTAAAAATGGGGAAAGAGAGAAAACCATGAGGGAAAAACCCTCCCCCAAAAAGAGGTAAGAACTTAGTGAAGAACTGAAGAAGCCTCCAACTAGGGGAATGTCCCCTAAAATAGGAACAAGGAGTGATCATGAAGAGCATCACTGAAGCACGAAGAAGCCACAAAAACTTTGCCATTAAGAAGAAACTGCTGATCTGAAGAACCTCCAAGGAAGAAGAAGGCATGAACTGAGCGTGTCTATATGGTAGATGATCCATCTCACTGAAATGCATAGGTAGCCAGCCACTACAATCTCCTCATAGATAGGATCAACCATTGAATACATAGTTCACACTATCGAACCATTGAACCAAGGATGCATTAGAGAAACAACATAACCCCCCCTTAATGTAGATGGGGTGAGATGATAGGCAACTAAGAAGGTGGGCCAAAAATCTCTTGCAGACCAACTAAGAATGATGAGAGAGGAAGAGGTACAAACACCTATAAAGACATGATCAAAATGACACTGCATGGGGCTAATGTCATGGAAGGGACACTCACTTGACAAAGGGAGAATTCCTAAAAAAAAAAACAAATATTCCCCCCCATGGTGCTTTATAAAATTAGTGCATGTACAATTGACTCAAAACAACGTTTATGATCTCTGAAATGCAAGAGTGACACTTTATCTCAGTGCATATACAAAAGTGCTTACAAATGATTTCTATAATGAATAGAATAGGAAAAAAGCTAACACAAAAGAAAGTACTACCTAAAACAAAAGAAACCATGCTAGGAAAATGATCCTCGGAGCTTAAAACACCTAAGATATCCACCATAGAGAAAAAACCAAAAATATGATAGAAAGAGCATGGGCCAAAATCTAAGGAAAATGACTACATTTTTGAAAAGATGACAGAACCAGCTTTCCAAAAATATAACATTTTCAAAAAATTGATATGGGATGCAAAAGATATGCAAGCCAGAGTCAAAAACATAACTTTGGACTTTAACTAAAAAAAGGGAAACAAAAATGCATCAAAACTTGAAAATACCTACACCAATGTCTCCATCTCAGAACCAGCTTTCTAGCACTTCTTTTGGATCGAAAAAATACCTTCGTATGCTCAAGTTATGGCCAAAAAATTGAAGGTAGGTCAAAAAGGACCTAGGAGATGTGCAAGAAGGATGATGATGTAGGATGACATCATGCTAATGTCAGTAAAACACTACTTTAAAATTGATGACCCAAAAACTGTCACAACAAAAAAGAATCCATGTGGTGTATGACTAACATGTCAGCAGGTGACGTGCAAAGGGGTGACGTGGTAGGGGCCATGTGACAAATTGCCACGTGGCAAGCCTGCCATGTGTCACACCCGGATTGGGCTCAGAACTGCTGAGGTGGAAAGTGTGTCCATGTGGATGAGCTGATTGTATTAGTGGCTTAATGGTTGAAAACCTTGTCAGAGGTGGCGGTAGTGGTGACAGAGGGTGGTGCAGTTTCGAGGCACCGGTAAAAATGGTGGCGCACGAGTCGAGAGGAGTTCGAGCACACCAAAGACAGTGTAGCTAGTCTATGGCGAGGCACAAGAGGGGTGCAAGTGGCTTTATGATGGCTGCAAGGTGGTGGCATGGCCTACACTCTCTTTTTAAAAAAAAATTTAACTGCAAAACATTCGTACAGTCCATACGGCAGGGCCTGCAAGCAAATTTTTTTTGCCTCCCAGAGCTCTATCTCCAAAATTGACAAATTCTATATGGATCCTAGCTGAAAAATGCCTTCTGAATCTAATGGCAACATCCATTTGGACCCAAACTACTCCAAAATTTTTCTTTTCCCCTGATTTGAAAAAAAATGGACAAACAAACTGGGGTTTGTGACTTCAAATCACGGGTTCAAAATTTTTTCAACTAAGCAGTAGTAGGAAGGCTCTGATACCATGTTGGAGTTGATAAAATCCATCTCCAAAGATGCCCAAGATCACTTGCATGCAATAACTTGTCAAAGGGAAGCCAAGGAAGGAAGAGCGTGGAGCAAGGGAAAAACCCTAAACAGACATGAGAGATAAAATATGCAAACACAAGAAAATATGTATTTACAATGGAATGAGATATGAGTTACAATGAGAGAGAGGCTACTTATAAAGGCCTCATGGAAGCTTGTAGAACAAGCTAGAAGTTGGTAGAAGATAAGGTTGACAACTGAGCACACTTCCACAAAAAGGTGGAACATGCTAGAAGGGAACAAACTCCCGTGTTGTCAACAACTAACCACTACATGCATTAAATACTAAATATTAAATAAATACATTAACCTAAGTAAGCTTAAGTAAATAGAATAAATAATTAATAATTAATTAATTATTTACTCTAACAAGATAAATATAAGAAGAAAAAGATTTTTTCTCAAAAGAGAAAAAAGTTGTGTTACATTGCCGAGGGTAAAGAAAATGAATAAAACTCAAGAGGAGATTATAACAATAAAAAAATAGTGTTTCTTTCTACAAAAGAAGATCCCTCAACTAAGAATACTTAAATTAGTAAAGAAAAATAATTGATCTCAAATGTGAACTATAAAAATGATTAGATCATTGATAGTGGATATACACACCATATGACTAGAGACAAGGACACATTCATGACTATGAAACACCTTGATGGAGGTTCAATCATATTTGGTAATAGTTTTCACTATTTATTTCTTGGAAATATCAATGGGAAAGTAAACTTTGAGAGGGCAGGGGGGGGGGGGGGAGGGGGGGGCACGGTGGTTGGGGGGGGTGAGTTAGTACTTCAAAACTTTAAGCATAAAACATTCACCACACATCCATCTCATCATTTAGCATGTAAACTAAAATAGCTAACTACACATGTTCATCAATAGCATAAAAAAAATAACACATAACACAATAAGTTTGTTATCCAAAAACCCTCCAATGAGAAGGTAAAATTGGAGTGGGGATGACACCCACAAATCTTTATTGTTGCAACTGTAAAGTGTAGCCAATGAAGGTTACAAGAAGTTTGACTATAAACTATGATCTACCCTATGAAAGGTCTACCCTTTTAAAGGATTACAAAGACTATTAATTCTCACACTGTTAAAGGATTTAAACACCTTGCTAAAAGTGTGCATTGTTAGAGGACTTAAAGTTGCAATAAAATAAGCACTTGATTAAGAGAGTTACAAAAGCTTGTTAGAACTACCATGTTAGGATATTTTCTCTACATCAATTGTTAGAATGATTCAACACTATAATCCTTTAGTTAGCACTCTATTGCTAGATGTCTAATCTTCTCCTTCTTAGTGTGTAGTTGATATTAGATATGTCTCCTCTATCCTCTCTCTACTTTTCTCTATTCTTCTCTAACTGATTCTCTAATTCATAACATTATCCCAACCTCCATAGCCACCATGAATGCTCTCTACACTTAGCATTAATCTCTCTTGCATTTTCTTCTCTTCCTTCACACAATTACAATTTTTTTAGGGTTTGTCTCCATAAGTAAACAAGAGCTAGCTAGGGTTAGGTAAGAATCAACAACTATGATTGATCCATTTTTCCTCTCATCTCTCAATTTGATTGGTTGCATGTACTATATAGGGACTCATAATATACACTTGTATACATCTTCTAGAATTATAAAATAAATTTTTAGTTGGCCCAAAAATGGTTTACATAGAATTTTGTGCCATTACAAACAACCATGTCCAAAACTGTTCACTTGAAAATTGATGTCTTTGATGCTTAGCATTCACTGTATCTTCAATGTTATAAATCAATTCCTGAATGACTTGACATACTCTGATTACTCAGCTCCTAAGTGACTTGACACTTACTACCTGTTTAGCACATATTGGTGCTTAACACTGACTATGTATATTACTTGACATGTATTTTCTGGCACCTTATGCATGACATGCTTTGATAACTTGGCTCACACTAATTGCTCAACTTTCTCTAATCACTCAACTTGCACTATGATTCTATTGAATAATGACTAAGTGTTTCATCACTAGCTTGTCAAAACCAATTAGAAATTAATAGTAATTAGAAGGAAAGGTACAATTTCTTTAAGTAATGATATTACTCATGAAGATGTGTACTGGGTAGATGGATTGAAGTATAACTTGCTAGATGTATCCCAATTGAATAACAAAGGTTTCAAATTTGAATTTAGTAATGGTAATGAAAGATATCCAGAAAGAATAGTAAATTGATAGCTATTAGTGAACAAACTAAAAGTAATCTTTTCAAGCTAAATACCACTATTAGTTGTTTCTTGATTACTAAGATAGAAGAGAGCTAGTTGTTACATAAGAGGTTGTGTCATGTAGACTTTGATAATTTGGTAAAATTCAGTGAAAAGAATTTTTTTAGAAGAATAATGATATTGAAAAAACTAGATAATAGTGTATGTAAAGAATGTTAACGTAGAAAAGTGACCAGTTCAAGCTTCGAAAAATAAGGAATACTCCATAAAACATATTTTAAATCTGATACATACAGACTTATGTAGATCCATTGCACCAAAGAGCTATCATGGAGACATGTACTTTATATTGTTTATTGATGACCACTCAAGTATGATGTTAGTATGTTTCTAAAAATTGAATCAAACGATTTTCACATGTTCCATATGTATATTTAAGCAAGAGTCGAGAATGAGATTGGAAGAACTTTGGAATGCCTTAGATTTGATAGAGATGGTGAATTTACTTCCATTGAATTTGATGAATATCATGAAGAGAATAGAATCATGAGGTATTTAACAATACTAATAATGCCCAAATAGAATGGTATTGTAGAAAGAATAAAAAATTCTATATTAGAGTGAGCTAGGACATTGTTAAGTAAAAAAGGAGTTACATAGGAATTATGGAAAGAAGTTGTTAGCATTGCAGTATACACAATCAATCAGGCATAAGTCAAGAAAGGATTGAACAAGACACCTTATGATATTTTGTATGATCAAATACCTAATGTTACTTTAGAATTCTCGAAAGAAAATGCTATATCAAGAATGATTATAGAAATGGAAAGTTTGAAAGTAAGTGTGATGAAGGAATATTTTTAAGTTGTTCTTCCAAGAGTAAGGCCTAAAAATGTTTGAAAAAAAGGACCAATAAGATAATAAAAAGTGAAAATGTGATGATTAATGAGTGGAATGAAGATAAAATTAATACACAAAAGGCCAGAAAGCTATAGTGAATTGATCTACTTTGAACTAGAAAAAGGTTGAAATTGAGAAAATAAAAACATTAATTGCCAACTATTAATAATGGCACAAATCACAATAGGATGGAAACTAATAACAACTTACGAAAAAGAAAGAAGTGCAAGAAAAGAATGAAACCCGATTACAAAACCCATAACACTAAGAAAAATAAGGATAGATATAATTTGAGATAGAAATGATGAAGTGTTGAGAAGAAGTCAATTGAAAATCAAAGATACTATGTGTTTACTATCAGAAATGGAACCAAGAATGGCTAAAGATGCACTAAGGAATAAAGACTAGATGTAGGCAATGAAAGAAGAAATTGATCAAAGTGAGACAAATAAAACATAGTTGCTAGTACAAAGACCTAAATACAATAATATTATAGCTACTAAGGGGGTATTTAAAAAAAAAACTCAATGAGAATGGTGAAGTAATAAATAATGAAGCAAGATTAGTCTATAAAGGATATGTACATGAAGAACCTAATTATAGAGAGACTTTTGCACCCACTACAAGATTAGGAGTTAGAATATGACTATCTTACACAATGTATAAGGGATTAAATGTTTATCAAATGGATGTAAAATTATTATTTTTGAATGGAATACTAAGGAAGAAGTTTATATTGAACAAACTAAAGAATTTGAAGATCAACAAGGAAACAATTTAGTTTGCAAATTGCACAAGGTAGCGTATGGATTAAAATAAGCATTGAGAGCTTTGTATGAAAGATTATAGTCATATATATAATCAAGATTAGATTTGAAAGATCCAATGTTAATGTTTACTTGATAGATATGTTATTCTTAGATTAGTTTTGACATGTGAGTGACAATATTCTTAAGTCATTTTCTTAACTCATGCCGAACAAGTAATGTATGCTGAGCATAAGATTTCAGATAGTGTATGGTGAGAAAAGTTATACAGTATATGTCAAGTAACTAGTAAGTTCTGAATTACTCAATAGCTGAGTAGATAGTAGATGATGAGTCATTTAGATGCTGAGTGATCAATGGATGCCAAGTCATTTAGAGGTTGAGTTACAACATTGAAGATATAGTGGATGCCAAGCATCAGATACTTCAAGTGCCAAGTAAAACAATTTTGGACATAGTTTTTTGTAATGGTACAAACTTCTATGTAAACCACTTTTTAGCCAACTAAAGTATTGTTTTGTGATTCTAGATGATAAGGATAAATCTCTTTTAAGGATCTCTATATAGCACATGCAACCAATCAATTGAAGGGATGGATTAAGAAGAAAAATGGGTGAATCACAATTGTTGATTCATACCTAACCCTAAGTCACCTAAGTCATCATAAGGAGGACAAACCCTAAAAGAAAGTGAGAGTAGGAGGAGAAAAGAGAGAAGTTTTCAAGCACAAATAGAGCACTCATGCTAGCTAAGGAGTTGTGAATTGAGATACATGCATAATTAATTAAATGAGAACAAAGGAAAAGAGTTAGAGGATAGAAGTGATACATATGATTAGAGAGGATTAAGTACACATAAGGAAAGAGGTGATTTGTTATCTAGAAGAAAAGTGCTAACTCTAGGATCATTGTCGAGACATTCTAGTAGGTGAATTAGTTAATTCTCTTAACAAAGTAGTCCTAACATGCTATTGTAAATCCTTTAATAGGGTGCTCACTTCATTGTAAGTTTGAAGTCCTTTAATCAGGAACACTTCTAACAGGGTGTTGAAATTCTTTAATAGGGTAAGATCTAACAATTTTGTAACCCTTTAATAGGGTAGACCTTTCATAGGGTAGATCATAGTTTATGATCAAACATTGTAGCCTTCATTAGATACACTTTATTACTATACTAGTGGAGATTTATGCATATCATACCCACCCCAATTTTACCTTCTCATTGGAGGGTTTCTAGATAACTAAATATCTTGTGTCAGACATATGTTGAATGTTATTTTCTTTCATGCTATGGATGAATATGTTTAGCTATCTATTTCAATTTACATGCAAGTTGTGAGATGGATGTGTGTTGATTGTTTTAAGGATTAAAGTTCTTTAGAAAGGAAAGTTTGTAGCTTTGGGGAAAGATCTTGAAGATGGAAGTCTACAAGTTGGGAAAGGCTATTGATAATTAGAAGATTGAAATCTAGCTTTCCCTACATCAATTGAATGAAACAAGAGATGAGTTGAAGTGCTAATCGAAGAGAAGGAAAGAGATAGCTATTGAAGAGAATGACACCCATTACCAAGAGGTTGATACTGCTGAATTATTTGTAGATGGAAACACAAGTGAATTTGAATCAGAAATTGCAAATTTTATGGAAAAGAATGGATCCCTAACTAAAGATTTTAGAAATATTAAGATAGAACAAGAAGTCCAATCAGTATTACTATGTGAAGTGACCGAGCAAAAAAAGAAAGTTGAAGAAGACAAAGTCATGATTGAAAATGACAAAAGGATATTGACCAATAGACTAGAAGATAAGATATTAGAGGTGAATAGGATTACTCACATACAATTGGGGACATTGAATCAAATGATGACTGCCAATCATGAATTGGATCGAAAAGATATTAAGATCACAACACTAAAGTTGTAGAATGAATAATTGAAAAATGATCTGAAAAGAGAAAAAACATTGCTGAAATTTTCAACCACCCTAGTGAAGCCATCAAGTATTTTGAGAAACTAATGAGATCTCCTAGATCTAATAGTGATACTACTTGATTGGGTTACATCAACGTTGAAGAAGGAGAACCATCTAAAAGTGGTGAACAAAGGAACAAAAAAGGTATGAATTATAAACCTACTTTTCATAATTACGAAAAGATAGGTCATACAACAAATGTTTATAGGAGCAACAATGCAAATTGAAACCCTAAGAAGAAATTCATGGTTAACTATCATAAGTGCAAAAACCAAGGACATTAGGAACATTAATGCAAAACCAAGACATCAAGAATACAAAGATTTGAAGGTTACTGATACAACTATAAGAAGTATGGACATAGAGCATATGAGTACAGATCAAAGCCTAATTGGTCATCAACAAGCAAGCCAATGTAAACCATACTGATAGATCCTACAATTGGGATTAAAAAACAAGGTATAGTTTTCACTATTGTCAAGAGTATGTACATGTTGCTGAAAATTGCATTAGAACACATTTTAGAAGTGACTACAGTAGATGGTTGAGTCAAACTACATGTTTTATCTATTTGAAGATTGGCCACATTAGTAGAAATTTTCCAACAAGGTCAAAAGCACCTAGCAGTGAATTCAATAAAGGAAAAGGAAAGGTTGATGCTAAAGAAGTAAAAGTGTAGATGAACAAGACATGTAAGAAAAAGGAAGATTGCAGTACATCAAGTTTAGATGGGATCACTTCATCCAATGGATTAGGTAATTACACCACCCCCAACTAAGAAATTAAGAGGTATGTATGGGACTAATATTTCAAAGTTTAATTATACACCAGTTCCAAGGATTCAATTCTAAAAAGATCACATATACATGAAGTAAGATATGAAGTATTGGTTAGAACTCAAAATAAATCTATAAGTTTTCATGTTACTACTGAGCATGAAAAGTTTTACTGTTGCTGCTGAGTGATAGTATTGGCTAAGCTCATTGTGGTTTCCAAGCATAGAAGGAATTACATCGAATTCGAATGAGTCAAAATTGCTATTGGAGCCAAGCTTACAGTTGTGTAAGAACTGAGCATTGATTGCACAGTTTCAAGGGCTATATGGCTGATTTTTGACTCAATTGCAATTATTTGATATTTAAAAGAGAAAGAAGATCATAAGATGAATTGGAGAAATTGATTCAAGCATTTGCATACTAAATTCAATTGTTGTTTGACATTATACATCATAGTTTTCAAAGTATTTATTGTGTGTTAAGCTACACTGTTTGAATTTTTGCAAACCTTAGTTAGTTGTTATGGCATCTAGATCTTTTTCTACTATGGTTAAGGAAGGAAATGAATTTTTTAATGTTCAATTGATAAGCAATGAGATCAAACAACTAGTTTTTATAGCTATTCCTAATATTGCTTATAAAGGAGACCTATCTAGTGCATTACCTATGATACACCACAAGTCTTAATGATACAAGATGTAAAGTGTTACTACACTTGTAAGGTGGGAAGAATTGGAGACATGGAAATAAGAGAATTATATGAAAATTTATGTGTGAATGGAGTATTGAAAGAGGAAAACAAGGTTGTAGAGAGAAAAAGGTTAAACTATGCCCTAGATTTTCCTAGCATATTCAAGATAGAGTGGATTAAGATTTTCTTAGTAGAATTCATGAAAAATCTATATGGTTGGAGGATGGCCCTATAAAAATCAAAAAGAGGATTATTCAAAGGGTGACAAGGTATCCAACCCTAGACAAACCTAAGACAATGAGGAGTGATGCAAAAGAGGAAATTGAGAAGAATACAAGGGCACTATAGAGCAAGATAGGGATGACCATATACATAATTATTGATCCCCTAATTGCATTTTCAATGAGAGTTATTGCACATAAATTTTTCAATCTATAGGTTGAATAGTGTACCATGTATGGTTCTAGATTTGAGTTACAAGATAGTAAAGAAAGACCACTTTTATGACCTTGCTGAGTTACAACTTTAGTAGTTATCAGAAAACTTGGGAACCATAAGAAAGACAAAAAGTGTAGAATGTAAATTTAATTGAATACTTTTTTGAATATTTTTCTATGTGAAAAACACTTTTTTCACATTTGTGAAAGTAGCTTGGAAGTCTAACATGTAAGTTGCAGTGCAGATTGGTGAATTCATAGAGAAAATTAGAGATAATTTTGGGACTATGATGACTAGCTATTTTGAAGACTTCTAGTGTAACTAGTTGAGAAGCATTTCAATGTTGTTTATTTTCTAGTTGATGTTGATTTCACTCATGTCCAAGCTATTGTTCCAAAGGTGAGATGGCTTAGGCCATTTCCTTATGAGATTAATGTTGATGATGCATTTGTAGCCATTATTGCTTTGCTGGCACAAAAAGTAGATAAGAATGCTATGACATTTGGAAATTATGATGTAGCAAATTCAAAGATCACAGTGGATCTAAAGACAACTTCTATGATAAGGAAGAAGAACAAGTTAGTGAAAAATCTCAAGGAACAATTTGGTGAAGAGGAAAAAGGAGATGAAGAAGAAGATAATAAAGATGATGAAGATACACCTACCCAAACACCACTGTCTCTCACACAGGGTCAAGGTAAAGACCAAGGAGAAGAAGGAACATAATTTATAGAAGGTGTCAAGGGAGAAGAAGCCAATGAAGAACCTATAGCCACAAAAGAAAATAAGGGGAAATAAAAGAATCCAACAAAAAGAAAACCTAAAAAGGTTGTGAAGCCTTCACAACAAAAGCCTACATTTCCTCTCACTAGGGATAGCACAAGAGTTACTGCTAAGAAGACTGAAGAGGTTCATAAGCATAAAGGCAAGAGAACTAGTAGAACTACAAAAGAAGATAAACCTGAGAAAAAAGAAAGAAGAAAATAGATTGGGCCGGCTAAATCATATGACAAGAGGATGAAGTTAGATGACAACAACTGATTCAAAGTGGTAAGTCATAGTCCCTCTTCTAATTTGGACAACTTGTGTAAAAATATCAAGAATAATGTTGATTTAAGTGGATTTACACATATTTAGTTTGATAAAATTTAGAAGATAGAAATGAATAAAGTAGAGGAATTTGTATATGCCATGATGGGAACTTTTAAGAAGACTCCAATTGAGATTGCCAACTCTTTACCAAAGAGCCTATATGACAAAGTTGAGAAAAGATGGCAATATAGTCTCACAATTGAGAGAAATATTAGAGAGACTACACTTGCAAGAGTAATGCTAGAGTTGGAAAAATCTAAAATGAAAAAGGCTATTAATAAGCATAAGGGAATATTTTCTCCAAAATATGGAGCCTTTAATATTTTATAGAACAAAATTGAAGAGGTTGTTCAACATAGCACACATTTATGGAAGGTGATCTATGGCTTGACAACTCAAAAGGCTATTGAGTAAGAACCTAAGGAAGTAGATGAAGGAAAAGAAGAGGAAGAGCTAGTTGACATAAAAAATGATGAATCTATGATGGAAGTATATGGGGAAGGCACTACAGAGGCAAAAATTGAGGAAGAGCAACAACAAGACCAAAATGTACTAGAGGTACAAATTTTGAGTGCCAGTCCACAAGCAGATATAATAAAGATTAAGGATGTCTCTGAAAACACTATTCAAAAAATCAATCCCCTAATAGAGGAGAATATGTAGAAGATATTAGTTGATTCCACCATTAAGTAAAAACTATGCAGTCATCCTATATTGGTGAGAGTGGATGAGATTGAGAAGGAAGAATTAACATTTGTAGGGGAGAAAAATCAAGCATTATCCATTGCCCCCCCTCAATCTAAAAAGGTGAAAACTACCATAACTATAGTAGTATATCAAAGGAAGGACACAATGACTTCACATTTTTGCACTATGGTACAAAATATCTCAATACTAGCAATTACAATAATTGACCAAAAAGGAACACCAATCCAAATAGGCTAGGAAGCTAGTCCCACACCTACACCACAAGCATAAGGTGGAGTAGAAAATAAAGAAAAGGAGAAGGATAGGACTAAAGATTTAGTCTTGACTGCAAAATTAGAGGAAGTGATAGCAATTTAGACACTGGTTACCTTGCCATACACTACTACTCCTATTCCTAGTCAAGCACTTCATAGGCCAAGTACAAAAGCTACACAATTGCAAGCATCTAGGTCCAATCCTAGCACATCTAAGGTTTATGAGGTGAAATCCTATGCTGATATCAACTTAGATGAGGTGATTTAATTTCCAAAGTATGATCTTAAATCAATCGCAATAGAGAAAATGAGCATATTGCAGGATGCTTTAGCAAGGAAGAAACACCAAGAACTACTCAAAAGGGAGCATAGAAAGAAACAAGCACTTCATGACATCAATGACATATTTATTGATGCATTCAACCTACTTGTACCTAATGAAGCTAAGCCAATCATTGAGTAGTTGGAAAATATCATGGAAAAGATCAATGATGAAGACCTAGATTCTAATGGCAAATTACTTGAATGGTGTGAGAAGAAATTTCAGACAAGTGTGGATGAAGAGATATCAAGCTCCATTACACTAAACCAAGTTGAGTTAGCAACCGAAATTGAGGGTGTGAAGACAATGTTGGAGAATATTTTCTCTCTTTACACCAAGTTGTGTGATGTTCCCCTATTCACACAAGAAGTGCAGAGACACATTGACCATTTGGTGGGAGATTTGAAGGAAACAGGTAACATTCTACAACAATATCCTACTCAAGGTTAGTCTAATTTTAGAAATTTCCTATAAGAACAAGGTCATTTAGAAAGTTTACAAGCTCAAGATGAAAATATTAGGGCTACATTGATCAATATTCAATCCATGTTAACCCCTCACATGGAGGTGCTACACAAGAACTAGCCAATGTAGAGACATTGATGAAAAAATATCCCTATCTTTCTACTCATGAAGGCTTAGTCACCCTTGTTGCCAAGTTGGATATTTAGGTGAAATCTCTAGAGGTAGCATGTGACAACTAGGATGCAACATTGAAAATTATGATGGAGTTCCATAAATTATTCTTGTATAAACACACAATTCATGTACCACCCATGACATAAGTGTCAAAAGGGGGAGAATGAAGGAGAGTGAAGAAAGAAGTGAATATGTTTGGGGGAGACCAAACAAAAATAGAGGCTATAGAAATAGAATCAACACAACAGATCTACTTAGTAGGAGTATTCAATTTTAGATTCAGAATAGAACAATCAACTCAAGGGGAGTTATAGAATTTTGAGGTATGATTGATAAGTCATAAGATTTGCAAAATTTTGAAGTTTTTTTTTGAAATTTTGTATGTAAGCCAAGTACTACATGGAGATTATCTAAGTTATGCTCAACAGGTAAGGTCATTCACACATAAGTATATTTTCCACTCATGTCAAAGAGGGAGATTGTTAATCTTAGATTGGTTTTGACATATGAGTGACAATATACTTAAGTCATTTGCTTAGTTCATGCCAAATAAGTAATGTATGCAAAGAAAATATATATAGTATGTGCCAAGTAACTAGTAAGTGTCGAGTCACTCAAGTGTTGAACAAATAGTAGATGTCAAGTCATCCAGATGCTGAGTGATTAATGGATGCTGATTCATTTAGAGGTCGAGTTACAACATTGAAGATATAGTGGGTGCCGAGCATTAGACACTTCAAGTTCCAAGTAAAACAATTTTGGATATAGTTGTTTGTAATGGCATAAAACTATATGTAAACCATTTTTGAGCTGACTTAAGGATTTTTTTGCAATTCTAGATGATAAGGACAAATCTCTATTGAGGATCCCAATGTATTACATAAAACCAATCAGTTGAAGGGATGGATTAAGAAAAAAAAAGGGTGAATCACAATCATCGATTCATACCTAACCCTAAGTCTTCATAAGGAGGAAAAATCCTAAAAGAAAGTGAGAGTGGAAGAAGTGAAGAAATAAGTTTGGATGTGCAAATAGAGAATTCATGGTAGTTAAGGAGTTGAGAATTGAGATACATTACAAAATCAATTAAAGGGGAAAAAAGGAAAGGAGTTAGAGGACATAAGTGATACATATGATTAGAGAGGATCAAGTACACATTAGGAAATATGTGATATGTTATCTAGTAGAAGAGTGCTAACCACAAGATAATTGTTGAGACATTCTAGTAGGTGAATCAGTTAATCTCTTAACAAAGTAGTCCTAACATGCTGTTATAAATTCTTTAATAGGGTGCTTACTTCATTGTAAGTTTTAAGTCCTTTAATTAGGCACACTTCTAACATGTTGGCAGATTCTATATCTAAATGATAGGGTCTTGTAATCCAACTACTAAATCTAGGGAACAAATCCCATACAAATCTCCATAGAATCTGGCAATAGATTATTTAAATCAACTTCTACACAAATAAAAGAAAAATAAATTACCTTTTGATTTTGAGTCGATGTAGCCAATCACATAGCTTTTCCCAGAAGCATAGAGATTGAGTGAAAAATATCTTCCTTCTAGAATTCCAAAGGAAGTCTCGACAAGTGAATCCATGCTGGAACCTAAGAGGGGATTTCATCAACAGAGTTAAAGCTCGTGTGCCAAGGCTTGATGAATAACCCTACTTGGTTAAAAAAATAAGGGTCACCTTCAAAGGCCTTATTCCTATCTGATATGAATGAGAAGATGACCATAAAATAATTGTTAGCTGCTAACAAAATCTCCATATGTCCCTCTAGGTTCCACACTTAGCAAGCCTAGGAATCCAACACAGGTAATGAAAGGTGAAGGCTTAGAAATTTGAAAATAAGAGCATGATTTCTCTAGTACTCGACATCCTCCAAAACTTGTTCAAGTTTAATAACCAAAATTGGTTAGACCTCAACTTTCTACAAACATCCATTAGTTTTTTGTAATCAAAACTTCCCATTTGATGAGGATTCTCCTTCCCTCGATTGGGGTTTACCATTCAAAGCCATACTACTAGCATGCACCACCGAAGCCAGCTCACCCATCTCCAAATCTCCACTAGAAGGCACGAGAGAGGTGACACCAAGATCCCCCATTCACCTCGAACCTTGATTCAACAAAAGAAGAGGGAAAGATAGGGTAGAAGCTCCTTAACCCCACGCCACCACCGACCCTCACCACAAATGCAGTTATGGCTAGAACAATTGCAAGCATTCACCCATAGCCAGAAGAAGAACAACACTCTGTGCAGTATCATGCACCCAAACTTCAGCAAGCAGTAGCCTCCATAGTAGAAGAAACTCACCTTAGGAACCAAGGATGGATGTAGGTCAGGCCTGCATGCCACTATTTATCAATAAATTTAAGGGTTAAAATTATAATTTTATAAGACTTTAGTATGTCAATGTGTTTGGTCTTAAAAAAAAAGCCTATCATGTACAGTTAAAAAATAGAAAAATGACAAACCATCTATTTCTAGGTCTAGATGAAAGTACTAATAGGAGTTTAGAGCATCATATTATTGTTTATGCAACATATCCGACTTCAAAGGTAATGGAACACCACTTTCTTAGTTTACAAAGTTAATGAATTTTCCAGATGGTAGAGAGAAGACTATATATGGTATTATCAACCAATTAATGAATGATGGAGAGCTTCCATTAACAAAGGTACTAGTTGAGTGGGTTTTCCATATGGGAATAGAAATTTTTTTTGTGAATTGGTAGAGCCTATTCCACCACCCCATTCTCATCCAAATGTGGAACATGATTCCCCCCATGTTTGATGGGGAATTTGGAAGGAGAGAAATAATAGGGTCTTCAAAAATGAAGAAAGAAGTGAGGAGATTGTAACTAGATTGATTGTCAAGCTGATAGTGGATAACATATAGAATTACAAGTGGCAGAAACCATTGTCTCTCCCTACACTAGGTGAATAGAGGATCACCATGAAATGGAATCTTGAGGAAGGATTCATGGAGGTAGATAATTCAAAGTAGCTAGCAAGAGAAAGTAGGAGATGGTGCCCTCCAAAGGATAGTTGGGTTAAACTAAACTTTGATGAAGTTGCGAGAAAACATGGGTCAACTAGAGGGGGTATGATAAGAGATAACAATGGTAGGATGTTGTTGGCTTATGTGGGTAATTTAGGAAAGGCTTTGAATAATTTTGTGGAGGCTATGGCTCTCCTTTGGGGCCTAAAACTAACAACTAGAGTGGGATGGGATAATGTGATGATTGAAGGAGACTCAAAGGTTATCATAGACACAATGAAGGGTAATATGAAAGTGTGTTGGGCAAGCAGAAGGGTGATTGAAGAAGTGTGGCATTTATTAAAAATCTTGAAGCATTATGACTTGTAACATATTTACCAAGAGGGGAATATGTGGTAGATGTGATGGCAGTGATAGGCTTAAGGATGCATGGCTTACATTGTTGGAGAGAGATTGGGATTTTACCAAATTTGGTAATACCTTTGATGAATAAAGACAACCACCCATGATTGGGTCTACGTGGAATGGTTATATTGATTATGTTGACAACTTAGTTCTGAGTCAACTAATAGGGCTAGCTCATCGTAGATAGATGGCAAGAAGTTATGGAAAGGGTATTCCCAATTATAAAGATGTGAGGTTCAAGAGAGAAAGTAAATCAAAGTACGATTTGAATGCATCTTTTTATGATTTTCCTTATTATGAATTCATACTAGACGGTGATTAATAATTCAAATTTCAAATGGCATTGGTTTCTTGGTGATGATGAGATAGAGTGGAAAAGGGATAGTGGAAGTTGACAGATGGTAACAAGATCAAGAAATGTCATGGGTATTCATGATATTAAAGGCATTTATGGGTTTTATTTTTGCAACTTCTTTTTCTGCTTAAGTGTGACTCTGATTTCAAAATTCATCCTTGGCTTGGAATTTTGAAGGGTGTGAGTAGTGTTATGAAGAATACTAAAATGGGGGGAGACTTGTTGTGTATTGAACTGTCAATGATTGAGGATAGTGCTAAAACACCCCTTACTTGGTGCATGTTACAGGAGGGAGGTCTAGTTTTGTTCATGGAGGTGATGAATGGTTATGACGAGATTTTTTTGCTTCAATTTGTGAATTCCTAGGAGGACAAAAGGGTGACGGTGAGTGGTATCACATTCCAAGTGTCTAAGGAACTTATTGCTTTGGTGACAGGCCTTGAGTTGAAGGGTAGGAAATGGAAGAGAGTGAGGAGGGTTGTGAACGAGGCTAGCCTGAGCTACTTCTTTTAGGAGGGAGAGGAAAAAATACACTATCATGGTGGGTTTCTAAGGGAAAAGCTTCTGGAGCCTTGGAATGAGGTGTGTCTAGTGTTGATGAAGTATCTCACTCTCAAAGAGTTGTATGGAGTGTGCTATTATTATCATTTTCCCCTCCTAAAAAAATTTAGACATCATGATAGTCTTTTCATTCCTTTCTTTTGTTGCATGAGTTAGTTGACACTATTTCAAATGTGAAGGAAAAAATGAAAAAGGTGCTAATTACACTATCCTTCACCAAGGTTTGATTTTCCACCTATACCTTTTTTATTTGGCCTTGTTACTGCCTGTAATTATTGAGGTTGATATCCCTTCTCTTCATAACCCCCGTCCCTATCATGTTACTATCCCTAGGGCCCCTACACCTCAACCCTCTCCTAGCCAATCCCGTAAGGAGAGGAAGAAGACCCCACCTAGGCAAAGGGTGAATTTTGAGAAAGGGAAAGAGGAGGACTTGGTGGATTGAGAAGATGAGGTAAGAGAGGGTAGAAGGTTTCGGAGATTGGAAAAGACAAATGCTAAATGGAAAATGAGATCCACTATGTCGTAGGAGGAGGATGAGTCAGATTCTAATGAAATGCCCCACAGACCCCTCCTTCCCTAGAAATCGATAAAATAGAAGATGTTAAATTATAGATGGGGAAAGGAGGAAAATATGGATATGGAGGTGGAATTTTTGAATTCCTCTACGTTGGGTTTGAGAGGGGAGGAAAAGGAGAGTAAGGAGGTTACTCATGTCTTTGCATCTCTTATGATGAATATAGTGGACCTCACACAAGATCAGTTCTCAGAGATGGTGGATAAGGCCTCCTCTCCTATGACAGTGTCCTCACCTAGCTCAAGTGTTTCCTATACGAAAATTTATTTTTGACTCTCCATTTTTGCAATTAGATAGCGTGGACATGGAGAAGTGAAAGTCAAGAGGTAATCTAGAGGAAATTGCAGAGTCTCTAAATTTGGGGGTAAAGAAGCTGAGGGAGAAAATTTAGGTCCTAGAGAAAAGGTTCAATTTGTTGTCAAATTTTACTATAAAGGTGACCCATGCAATGGAAACAACCTTGCATTTGATGAAGGATAGCTAGGATGAGGATCTAAAGTAGGAGGACTCCAACTTGTTGTTTGGGTTCCTAGAAGAAGACAAGGAAAATATCCTTCTCAAAGGGAAAGTTGATGGAAAGCCTAGTTAGTTCCTTGCTCCTTTCTGGTTATGTACTTCTATTTTTTTTGGTGGATTTCAAACTTGGTTAGTTTTTCCTTTGTTTAAAAACTCTTTACATTTACATAGTATAGTTACATGTTATCTTAATAGGATGCCTAGTAGTTTTTATGTTGTTTTTCGTGTGTTAAGCTATGTTGGGGGGTGATATTTTGTGTGGTTGGTAATCTATTGGTAGTTTGCCAACTTGTTTTGTAAGGGTCAACCCCCTTGTTTTGGTTGCTTAATATTTCAAAAATAAAGGTACTAGTTGTCTCAACCAATAGTTCTCTTACAATGGTTGGTCATAAAAATGGATTTGTTTTCTCTTATGTAGAAAAATGATCCAAATTCCATATCAGTACATTGCATCTCTCATCATGAATCAGTTGCAATGATTAATGCTTCCAAAAGGATACCAGAGTTACAATGTTTTGAAAAAATAGCTAATAAAGCACATTCATGGATCAAAAATGAAATAATGAGTTGTAAAATTATTTACTTAAAATTATCCAAATTGATGGTTTGGATATTTTGTAGATCTACACAATCAAATGGTTATTTAGAGGAAAAATCATAATAAGAATTTTGAAGCTTATGTGAGCCATCTTAACTTTGTGGAATATAAAAGATAGGAAATATTAATTATTATATGAAGATGCAAGGATTTATTCTATTCAATTTTGTTTAAAAATGCTTGTTGATGTTTTGGGTGAACTAAATAAATTGAATAATATTTTCCAAGAAGAAAACGTAGACATCACAACTATTGGTATAACTATTGATGAAGTGATAGGAAATTTATATAGATTGTTTTTTAGGAAAGGTAAATTTTTAGAAGGTACAAATTATTTTTCAAAAATATTGATTGATTCTTAATTTGAATTTATTGAAGTCAAAGAAGAAGATGTTGTAATTGATAAGAATGAATTACTATATATTCCTTTTCTAGATGAGGTGTTTTAGTATAGGGATGTAGGGAAGAATTCTAGAAACCTCATAGCGAACGAACACAAGAAAGTTGTCAACACTTGATAGAAGGTTATATTCTATCTCTCATTGATTGTTTGAATGAAATATATTTCCAGATCTTTCTCTTTTTATTGCAACAAAACTCTTTAGCCCTTCTTATTATCCTTCAAACCATTAGACTCAAGATAGTATCTTCAAGCATTGCCTTGATGATCTTCTCCAAATTTTGCAACATAATACTTCAAACAATGTTAATGAGTTGGAGGCCAAATTTGATGTTAATGGTTGCAAAAGGGAGATAAAATCTTTTGTTGATTCATTGTATTTGTGTTCGAGGACTTTAAAATAAAAGATGCATGGATAGTCTTTCATCACACAAAGTATTAGCATAGAAATTATCTTCATATGATGTAGTTTATGAAAGGTTGTGCTTACTATTATTGAAAGTATTGTTGATTTTTAGATTAATACAAAAAAAGGCTTTGAAGAGACCCAAAACCCTTTACAAAAGCTAAAGATAAACAAGACACATCACTAGGTTTTACAAGGACCTAAAACTTGAAGTTCATCACAAAACATCAAAAGACTAGGTTTTATAGGGACCTAAAACCACTAGAGTAAACCAACAGAAGAAAATACAAGTTTTACAAGGACTTAGAACCTAGAGTTTAATACAAAAATCTTGAAACAACAAAAAAATTAGAACCAAACAGACCATTATAGACCAAAAACTAGCACTCCAGTGAACCTAACCAACCTCTAAATAATGATCTTTGCTAACTCCTTTCCTACCTCTACAATGCTTTGGATGATGTATTCTATTGTAGACCCAAGAACCTTAAGAGTGTTAGTAACCTTTTTCTTCACACTCTTCCATGTTATCTTACTTGGACCACCTAGATTCTTACCCCCAACAATATCTAGAGACATAATTTCCTAATTACTTTTCTTTCCTAAACTAGCCCCAACAACACATAAGCTAGAAGTAACAAGCTCCATCTTTTACCCACTATCATTGATCAATTGTCAAAGTTATAGTTCATACTCCTTAATTTTCTTAGAAATATTTGCAACTTGGCTTTCTAGATGGTCTCTCAAAATTATTTAATGATCCAACTCTTTTTTCATGTCACCAACATTTTTGTTTAGCACCATAATCTCATTATAGAGCCATGAGTCTCCTTGAAGAGATGAATCAAATTTAAGCTTGTCTCTGTGAAGGGAAAACAAGTTTACCTGATGAGAATCATCCCTAATCCCTTCAATAGATTTATTCCTAGAGTCAATGGTAGTTTCCTAGTTATCCTTGATATTGACCTAGTTATCAGTGTTTAAACTCTACTACTTATTAAGATCCTCTTTATTCTCCTTACTCAAGTTGTGCTCTTTCATGATAAGGGCTTTTGAATCATTGTTCTTTTCGGTTTCCATGTCCATTTTATCCTTAATGGAATCTCTTTTTGTGGGTGTAGGGTGAGCACTTTGGTTCTCCGCATCATGCCCCAAAGCTTCTAACCTAGCATTGGACTATGTTTTCCTTTCTTTACTACTATCCACATTATCCTTCCTAGCTGAAATACCTCTACTTCCAGAGTAACCATCCAGATTTGAATTGAAGTCCCCCATTTCAATTTTATCTTTATCTTCAACAATATTATCAGACTTTAGACTTTATAACTTCCTCCATATTTTTCTTCTTTATCTCCCTTTTGTTACCCTTCTTGGCACCCTTATTGTTGCTAACTCCCTCCTTATTTTTAACCTTAAATTTTCTTTGCATGAGGCGTTAGTCTTAGAATGGTTTTGACATTTGAGTGCCAACACACTTAACCATTTTCTACATTGAAGCCAAGCAGTCTATGTATACTGAGCTACAATATGTGCTGAGTTAGAAAAACCAATAGGTGTCGAGTGATCTTCAAGTGCCGAGTGAGAACCAAATGCTGAATGACTTTAGGTGCTGAGCGTTATACAAGTACTAAGTGATATTTGAGTGCCGAGTCACAGATGATGCCGAGCAATACAAAAATGCAACAGGAGCTGAGTAAGCTAGTTTGTTATAAGTGTCGAGCATCAGGAATCGGTAAGTGCCAAGTAACACAAAATGTACATATGAGTTTGTAACTTTACTAATTCAGATGTAAACCATTTTTATGGCCGACATATGATGAATCTCAAAGGATTAAAATGATAAGATCAAATCTTTTGTATTTCCTATACAATCTACATGCAGGCAATCAGAAAAATGGAGAAGACATGCAACCAATAATAAAAGTTCAAGGAATGAGCAAGAAACAAAGATTCAATATGGATCATAGATCCACATCTAACCCTAAGTCTTCGAATGTCTTTATAAGGAAGACTAAGTCTCATTGTATATGAGCGAACATACGAAGGTGTGTAAGGAAAAACTTTTTCAGAGTGAAGAGTATTAGATCTTAGAGGATCAAGATCAGAGTAAGCAGATCAAGTGCTCGTATTCAACAATCAAAGGATTGTAAACTATCAGGTTTATTATTCCTAATACTCTCTAGCAATTGTATTAGAAAGGAAATCCTATGGTGATAGGTTAGCTTAACAACTATTTTGCAGATCCTTTAAATAGGTGATTAAATCCTCTAATAGGTTAACACTTCATGTAAAGTGTTTGTAAATCCTCTAATAGGGTCACATTTAAAAATGTGTTGTAGCCTTTAATAGGGAAGATCATCAAAAGTGGTAAAACATTATTGCTACAGTAATTTTGTGGGTATCATCCCCACCCCAGTTTTACCTTCTTATTCTTGGAGGGTTTCTAGGTTATCAAAATTTCAAGTGTTATGTGGTGATGCACATGTGTTTTTTATAATTGCTTAATGTTGCTATGCATGCATGTACATTACAATATTATGTTATTAAGGATTTGAGAAAAATAGGTTAAAAGCTAGTACTTCTGATTTAGCCCCCCCCCCTTCTTAGAAGCATTCTTTCCATTAAGATATTTCAAAAATTGGTATCAAAGCTGCAAGGTTCTCACAAGGAGAAGTCTAACAGTTTGGAGAAAAAGGTCTAAATATGGAAGTCTTCAAACTTGGAAAGATTATTGACAGTCAAGTGATTTATGTGCAACTGGCTCTACACAAACTATAGGAAGCTAGGGAGGAACTGAGAAAAACCTTGAAAAGAAGGAAGGATATAGCCATAGCTGAAAATGATATAAACTACAAGGAGATTAACACCACAAAACTATTTGTCAATAGAGACACTAAAGAGTTTGATGCAGCAATAGCAGAACTGATGGAGAAAAAACAAAGTTCAAGCAGAAGAAATAAGATCTCTCAAGATGGAACATGAATCACAGGCCATAATGTTATGTGAAATCACTGAACAAAAGAAAAGAGCAATTGAGGATAGAGTCATGATGGAAGATGACAAAAGAAATATTACAAATAGACTTGAAGAAAAATGTATTGAATTAACAAGGATCTCAAACATGCAGATGGATACACTTGCCGAAATGATGAACCTTCATCATGAACTCAATATGAAATATATTGAGATCTCTACTTTGAGGATGCAAAGTGAACAACTACAGAATGAATTGAACAGAGAAAAAGAGGTAGCAGAGAATCTCAACAAGTCAAGTGAAGCCATCAAGTATTTTGAACAATTGATGAAATTTTCAAGATCCGCCCATGATACATTAGGACTTGGATACAATAGCACAAAAGTAGGAGAATCATCAAAGAGCGTTGAGAAAAGAAGTGACAAAGGTAAGGATTCTAAACCTACTTGTCATTACTATAATAAAAAGGGCCATACTGCTAATGTTTGCAGGAGTAGAAGAATCAATCAGCCAAACACACCCAAAAATAAGAGTTACTATCACAAGTGCAACATGCAAGGACATATGACACAAGATTGTAGATCCAGAGGTACAAGGACACAAAGATTTGATGGACATTGTCATAACTGTAAGAAGTAGAGACATAGAGCATTTGAATGCAGATCAAAGCCTATTTAGATATCAAATCAATCAGCAAAAACAAAAGGAAATGAAAGTCACTACCATTGGGATTACAACACTAGGTATAGCTATCATTATTGTTAGGAATATGGACATATACCCCAAAATTGCATAAGAACACATTTCAAAGGGAACTATAAAAGATGGTTGGACCAAACCACATGTTTTAGTTGCTTAAAAAATGGTCATATTAGTAGAAACTATCCTACAAGGTCAAAGGCACCAAAGATGTAAGTAAACAAGGGCAAAGAAAAGATTGATGAAGAACACATAAGAACAAACATGAAAAAAACATGGCAGAAAAAGAATGAATCAAGTTATCCAATGAAAGCGTCACTTCACCCAAAAGGTCAAGTGATCATTTCTCATTCAATTAAACACAAGAAAGAGCCTACAGGGCTGATACATATAAGGAAGTATCATACATCAACCCTAAACCATGAAGAAGCAATGCAAAGTATAAATCTGCATGAAACAAGATGCCAAGACAAAAATTTTAAATGAAGATGCCGAGCTATCTTTGGATGCTGAGTAAAACTCCAATGCATGCCGAGTTCATAACAACGACCGAGTTGATAGCTAATGCCAAGTTGAGTAACTACTATGGAAGCCAAGTAAAGTGGAAATATAGTGCAAGCTGAGTAAGGTTAAAAATCCTTTAGAGGCCAAGTTTTTAGTTGAGCATTTAATGCGATGGAAATAGGGTATATTATCATGATTTTAATCATTTTTTCTCATTGCAATCAAGAAGCAAAGAAGATAAAAAGAGCAAAGTGATTTCATAAAAATGAATCCAACATTCCAAGAAGATTGCAACCTCTTACAACACATTTTCATCGATCTTGAGGTATTTTTCATTTGTGCTGAGGTACGTAGTTTCATATTTATGTGTAAAGGAAACCCTAGTTTGCATAAATAGCTTCAATTTCTAAGAAAAGCCAGGAAAAAGAATCATTTAAAGTCCAACTAATATCCAATGAGGTTAGGCAGCCTAATTTTTGCCCTATCCCTAAAGTTGCATACAAGAACAATCTCACTGGAGCCCTTTCTTACATACCCCCAAACATTGTTATGGTTTAGGATGTAAGGAGATTCTATAATTGCAAGATATGAGGCATAGGAGACATGGAAATAAGAGAAGCCTTTGTGAAGCTATGTGTCAATGGAGTCTTGAAAGATGAATACAAAATTTTTGAAAGGAAGGGTTTAACATGAGTTTTGAGTTTTCCCACTATATTTAAAATAGAATGGATCAGAATTGTGTTGAGCAGAATTCATGATGGTAGTCTGTGGTTAGAAGATGTCCCTGTCAAAATCACAAAAAGAATCATTCATAGGGTAACTGGATATCCTGCCCTAGATTGGCACAAGACCTTGAGAAGTGAATCCAAGGAGGTTATTGAAAAGAACACAGGTGCTTAGTGGAACAAAAGGGGAATACAATTCATACCATTCAAGATCCTCTAGTTGATTTTGCTATTAGAGTTATTGCAGATAAATTCTATCAATCTAGTAGACTCAACAATGTGCCATGTATTGTAGTAGATGTAGGCTACAAACTAGTGAAAAAGGATCATACTTATTATCTTGCAGAATTGCAACTACAATAGATTAATGAAAACCTAGCCGCCATAAGAAGGATAAAGGGTGCACAATGCAAATTCAGAGCAATTCTGGTTTGTGTATTCTTTTATGTTTACAATGAATTTCCCTCTTTTGAAAAAGTTACATGGAGAAATGATAGAACTATCATATCCCAAATTAATGAATAAATAGAACAAATGGGAGACAATTTTGATACCCTGATGACAAGCTATTTTGAGGATTTCAAGAAATCCATGAAGTGAAGGGTGAGAATACCAGTTTCCTTAGTGGAAAAACATATTAATGATATATGCTCCTTAGTTGATATTGACTTCACCTATATCCAAGCAATAGCTCCAAGGGTGAGATGGATAAGGCCATTTGGTTATGAGATTAACATAGATGAAGCATCTGTAGCCATAACTGCATTATTTGCAGAAGAGATAGATAAGAGTGCCCCACACTTTGGCACTTATGATGTGGTAAGGTCAAAGATAAATATGGAATTAAAGACTGCCTCGACATTGAAGAAGAAAAATAAATTGATGAAGAAAATTAAGAAGAAATTTGGTGAAGGAATAGAGGCTGAAGAAGAAGAAGAAGATGATGATGAAAATGATGATGATGAGGATGAACAAGAGCAAGGCCAAATGGAATTAACTCAAGGACTATGTGAAGACAAGGAGGAAGGTGCTAAGGACAGGATGCACCAACCAAAGTCGAGCCAAAGAAGAGAAAGGCAACAGAATAGCCTCTAGCTTAGTCCAAACCAAAGAAAATGGCCATGCCATCACCAAAAAAGCCAACAACCAGAGCTACAACAAGGGCCTCCACACAAAAAGCTAAAGAAGATGCTACAAAGAAGAAAAAAATCAAGAAGACATAGGAAGAGCCAAGGAAAAGAAGAAAATATGTGGCTCAACCTAATACTGATGAAGAGGATCAATCTGAAAAGGTAAGCCATTTTTTAGTTGATACATTATGTAAAAAGATTGGAAATGGAGACTTAAGCAACATAAATAAAGTTGATTTCAATAAGTTCACTAAAGATGAAAAAAATAGAATAGAAGAATCAATTTATGGAATGATGGCACAGTTCAAGTATACTCCTCTTGAACTAGATGGACAATTACCAAATGAACTATCTAAAATTGTAGAAGACAGATGGCATTTTTGTTTGAAAATGGAGAAGGAGATGAGAGAATCAACCCTAGCAAGCATACTGCTTGATTTGACTAAGAAGCAACTAGAGAAAGTAGTCAAAAGGCATAATACTAGGTTTACACCTAAGTATAGGGAATTATTCATTCTCCAAAACAAAATGGAAGAAATTGTACAAAGAACAACAAAATCATGGAAGAACTTGTACAAAAAGATTGAAGATTTTCTTGAAGAACAATACAAGGAAGAAGCTACTACCCTACCAGAAGAAAGAAGAAAAAGGAGAGAAGAGAAGACAGGAGTAGAGCAAGGAAAAGAAGAAAATAAGGAAGAAGAAGAGAAACAAGAAGAAGAGAAGAAGGAAGAAGAAGAGAAAGAAAAAAAGAAGGAGACACAAAAGCAAGATGAAATGGCAATAGCTAAGCAAGAGCAGCAACAAGACCAGAGTGTGCAAGACACAAAATTTCCACCTACTAGCCCTCCTCATGTACCCATCACACTTGAAAAAACTATAACAGTACAAGATGTTCTTGACACTTCTACTCAGAACATCAATCCATTAATTGTAGAGGATCTCAAAAGAATCCTTGACCAATGCACGCAACAAGAAAGGTTATGTGCAGATCTAGTATTGTTCAGTATGGATGAATTACAAAAACTAGTAGAAAACACAATTAGAGATAAGGTGAATCCATAGGAACCACCTTCCTTCATCTTGACAGCTACTAGTGGTCAACTTCAAATGCCAATAGTTGTTTCATTAGGCATAGTTGACACAACAATACAAAAGCCAAGTGTAAGAACAGACAAAGATATAGAACAAACAAGATAGACTATTACATTTGATCCTACAAGAAAAACACAAGGTGCACTTCCTAAAATTACTATAATTGATCAAGGTAGATAGCAGGAGGAGAAAATAGAGGAAACCCCTAAAGAGCAGGAGGCAATACAAACATTGATAAATTTGCCTACCTCGAGGACTCCTTCACAATAGCCATTGCAAATATCTACACCAAGATCAAGTTCTAGAAAAGTTGCAAGGGTACTTCACTATGGAGACCCTGAATTAGATGAAGAGATAGTCATACCAAGTTATGACTCAAAAACAATAAGCATTTATCAAATCAATGAAGTGCAGGAAGCCTTAAATAGAAGAAAAAGGCAAGAGATACTTAGGAAGGAGTATAAAAAAAAAAAAAAACACTGCATGAGATTAAAGACATCTTTATGGATGCCCTTAGTATTCAATCACTAGATGAGTCCAAGCACATAATAGAACAATTGACATATATTGTTGACCAGGTGACCAATGCAGACCAAGAGACAAATGCAAAACTTATAGAATGGTCTAAAAGAAAATTTCAAGGAAAAGTTAATGAGAAAATATCTAGTGAAATAGCACTTTCACAGGTCAAATTGGAAAAGGTAATAGACAAAGTGGAAAAGGTAATAGACATAGTGAAAAAGGTACTTGAGAATATATTCTCATTGTACACAAAGTTGTGTGACTTTTCATACTTCACACAGGAAACTAGCCAAAAGATAATGAGCATGGAGAGGAATTTAAATATTTCAAGCATGCAGCTACCGAAAGATCTAGCTCAAAGTGAGAAGCATTTTTCTCAAACACTTCACACTCAAAAAGAAATAGCTGTATTAACAACAGAAGAGGCCACCATCAAGGAAAAACTAATATAGCTTTAATCCTCCATAACCCCACTTTTGGAAGTACTCCATAAAGAATAGGTCTATGTTGAAACTATTCTCAAGAAAGATCCTAATATTTCTACTTTACAAGGACTTATTCACCTTGCTATAGAGACTGCCATGTAGCACAAGTCATTGGAAATTTCTTTGCATAATTGGGATGCAGCTCTCAAGATGATTATGGAAGTAAACAACACATTTTTGGCAAAATATGGTCTTAACCCTTAAAACCCTTTGACATAAGTGTCAAAAAGGGGGAGACAAGATGAAAGGGGGAGACAAGATGAATAAGGGAGACAAAGAGACAAGTTAAATAGGGGGAGACAAGATAAAAGGGGAGCATGATATACAACATCAGTTTTGATAGGGGGAGACAAGATGAATAAGGGAGACAAAGAGACAAGTTAAACAGGGGGATACAAGATAAAAGGGGAGCATGATATACAACATCAATTTTGGTTATCAAACTGGCACAGTCAACTCAGGGGGAGTTACAATAATTTTGAGGTATACATTGTAAATTACACAATTTTGATCAAGTTTTTAGAACCTCTATATATACCGAGCAGATTAGTGAATGTACTCATAAGGTTAGTTAATTGTTTTTTTCACTCATGTCAAAGGGGGAGATTGTTAGTCTCAGAATGGTTTTGACATTTGAGTACCAAAACACTTAACCATTTTCTACATTGGAGTCAAGCACACTATGTATGTCAAGCAACAATATGTGCCAAGTCAGAAAAACCAACAGGTGCCGAGTGATCTTCAGGTGCTGAGTGAAGATCAAGTGCCGAGTGAGAATCAAGTGCTGAATGACTTTAGATGTTGAGCGTTATACAAGTAACGAGTGATATTTGAGTGCCAAGTCATAGACGATGCCGAGCAATATAGAAATGCAATAGGAGCTGAGTAAGCTAGTTTTTTTATAAGTTTCGAGCATCATGAATCAGTAAGTGCCAAGTAACACAAAATGTACATATGAGTTTGTAACTTTACTAGTTTACATGTAAACCATTTTCATGGCCAACATATGATGAATCTTGAAGGATTAAAATGATAAGATCAAATCTTTTATATTTCTCATACAATCTACATGCAGCCAATAAGAAAAATGGAGAAGACATGCAACCAATAATAAAAGTGCAAGGAATGAGTGAGAAACAAATATTCAATATGGATCATAGATCCACATCTAACCCTAAGTCTTCAAATGTATTTATAAGGAAGACTAAGTCTCATTGTATATGAGTGAATGGAAAAAGGTGTGTAAGGAAAAAAAAATTTAGAGTGAAGAGTATCAGATCTCAGAGGATCAAGATTAGAGTAAGCAGATCAAGTGCCTATATTTAGCAATCAAGGGATTGTAAACTATTAGGTTTATTATTCCTAATACTCTCTAGCAATTTTATTAGAAAGGAAATCCTATGGTGATAGGTTAGCTTAACAACTATTTTGTAGATCCTTTAAATAGGTGATTAAATCCTCTAATAGGGTAACACTTCATGTAAAGTGTTTGTAAATCCTCTAACAAGGTCACATTTAAAAATGTGTTGTAGCCTTTAACAGGGTAGATCATCAGAAGTGGTCAAACATTATTGCTATAGTAATTTTGTGGGTATCATCCCCACTCCAGTTTTACCTTCTTATTCTTGGAGGGTTTTTGGGTTATCAAAATTTCAAGTGTTATGTGGTGATGTACATGTTTTTTTCATAATTGCTTAATGTTGATATGCATGCATGTACATTACAATATTATGTTATTAAGGATTTGAGAAAAATAGGTTAAAAGCTAGTACTTCTGATTCACTCCCCCTCTCATAAGCATTCTTTCCATTAAGATATTTCAACATGAGGGTCATTACCAAGAAATTTACACTTCTTATCTACAATAGGAGAGGGTTTAACAACTTTTTTTTTACAATAATTTTCAATAAGTAAAATTAGCCCCTCATGGAGCCTGGGTCTAGACTCCTTCCTATGGGCTTAGAGGCTATGAATCAAAGAGAACTTCAAATAAATTGAGAAAGAAAACCTATATTTATACTAAAAGTGATCTAAAAATACAAAATGAAACTCATATACCCTCTTAGATCTTCCATTGAGGGTGAATACTCACAAATGTAGGATAAAACATCCCTTTATATAACCTTAATCTAGCCTAGGTCATATAAGTCACTACTCCTTCTCAATCTTTTTATCCTCTTAATCACTTTTTGGAAATTTCTTAAAGGCAACATTCAAAATGTTGGTCCCCTTGCTAAACTTTAGGCCCTCCATAGGAATTCCCATTATCTCGGCTACAAATTCCTCAGAAAATTTCATAGTAACCCCATGCATCACAACCTTATCTTCAATCCAATTTTGAAAAAATACTCTATAATGTGGGGCTTGTAACCATGAAGCTTCTCAATATATGTCATTACTTTCCCTTTTTGGAGAATATCCCACATAGCCAAATTTTCCTTCCATTCCTTGTAGGTCTTTGACTCTTGTTTCGTCAACTCTCCACCCATCTTTTAGTTAACTTTGTACTTGTAACTAATCTAAGAAATAGTAACCAAAAAAGAGAACAATGTGTATTTGATTTCCAAGAAAATTTTAACCCTGAAAACATACCAAGTACATTCTGTGATGGCACAATGGTACCTTCTAGGGATACACAAATAATCTACCATAAAACCATTGCTTCTCATCATAAATTTCTCAATCTTGTGTAATATTTCCTTCAATAGCATTTCTTATACCATAATTAACAATTGTCATTAGCTCACACTCCTTGCTGAGGTAATCTTGCCAACCCATCTTTGCTTCTCTATAGATTGCTTGATTCATTATCCAGTTAGCAACTTTCTTACCTTCACAAAAAAATATGCATAATAATAAAATTTCCAAAAAAAATTATAAGATCTTTATTTTCCATGATTCTTCCATAAATACTCCAAGTTATCGTACTCTTATTATTCAGCATATTGATAATATTAAGAGAGTCCCCTTCTAGCCATAAAATTTGGAAACTAGATTCCATAGCCATCCTCATCATGGATAGAGTTGTTGTAGCCTCATCTTTATGACTAGTAGAATGACCTATAGGTATAGCAATATCATCCACTACTCTACTATAATTTTCTCTTAATACTCCATCACACCCTACTTTTCCAAGATTCCCTTTAGTTGAAACATCAAATTTACCTTTAACCCATCCTAGAGGGGGAGATCTCCATTTCACATACTGTCTGTGGTCATCCTATTTAGTTTTAGTACCTTTACCATTCATAGGATTACTTATTTTGGTTTCATAAAAAAAAAAATCTAATATTTTAAATTCTTTTTAATAGCTCTAATAATATTTTGACCCAAAACCTAATCAGGAGTTTCCTTATTTCTGAAAATTCTATTGTTCCTTTCTTTCTAGATAGCCCAATAGAGATGGCGAAGATATATCTTCTAGAGAAAACTAATTTTGGCATCCTTTATAGGATATATCCAACTCTAAAAATAGTGATGAATGTTATTATGTTGAACCCAAGAGATGTTCCAACATTGAAGAAGATATCTCCAAACATTCTAGCTAAATCAACAATTCAAGAAAAGGTGATTCCTATCTTTTGAATCCATCTTGTAGAGACAACATTTGTTAACTAAATAAACCCCTCTTTTTTGCAAATTATCTAGAGTTAAAATTTTATTTTGAAGAATAGCCTAAAAAAAGATATTGATTTTAGGAATAATCCTCTTTCACAATCAACAAGTATTGTTGATTCTGAAAGAGGATTTTTGAAATAAATTATCATCAAAGATATCAAAAAGTAAAATCTATGTTTGAATACACTAGATGCATTAATGAGATTATAATTAAATGGATGTGAAAGAAATGATGTAAATTGGAATGAATTATATCATATATGGAAGAACAAAAAGTCAAGAAGAGTTATTGACCTTTGATATTCTTTATTTATATTCTATTTATGTTAATTGGTATCCTAATTTTAAATCAATTGGTTTCCTTCTAGATTAAAATATTAGTTATTTTACTTTTTAATATATTTTTATATTTAACATATATTAAAAATTATATTGATAATTTATTTAAATTTAAAATTGATTTACTAAATTATTAAATAGATTTAAAAAATGAAAATCAAGGCAAGAGCCTACAACATAATGGTAAATTGTGAGCCTCTTATTTGGAAGGACTTGGGTTTGAAACTATTCAAGTTAAATAAATAAATAATAATCAATCAATCAAAACACATAATAATTAATCTTGGCTTTGACCTCTTATTCATAAAAATAATTGACAATTATTATTTTTCTTAAAATGCAATGAAGGATTTGAAGAATATAAATCCATAGATCTTGTAGAATGTCTGCATATAAGAACTTGTCACAAAGAAGTGAAGACAAGAGAAGGAAAAGTTTTGGCTTTGGAAACATGCAAAATTATATTCATCACACTAAAAGAACAAGTAAAAAATACAAAAGATGGGCTCTTTTTTTGTCAAAAGCATCTAGAAAGCCTTGGAAGCCATCAAGCCATGGCTTCACTAGGCTAGTGATGGTTTTAGGGATGCGCTCTCTATGAACCAACATAATATTTGGTGGTAACCCTTGTTTCCTATGCAAGGTGTGCCCCTTGCAAATATTCAGGGTGCCAGTGTAATGCATTTTTTCAAATGTGGCATCAAGACTTCCAAATATATTTATTCTAGAGTTACCATGAGCCTCATATCATGGAAGGATATGAAAGTCCAACTTCATCTGTCTTGTTTAGATCTGCAAATTTTTGACCTACTAGTCTCTATATTGTTACCCCATATGCTTCACAAGCTATGTGTCTAGCCTATCAAACCATGGTGAAAAGATTGGAAATGGTATTTGTGTACTCCTCTTGTCAATTACAAACCCAAGATGGGATAACTTTGGTTGGTGTCTCACTTTCCTATGGTTGATTCTCTCAACCCACATTAGCACCTCCAGTTATGTCTAACCCTATTTGGAATTCTATCACTATGCTAAATATTGAACACTTTTCCTAGTGTGTCCTTTTCTAGGGATTGCCTCTTGGTCCTTGGCTCAAGCATTTGTGTGTTCTTGAAATGCATTGTCATTTTTATGGGCAACTAGAGTCTTTCCTACACCTCTTTTGGCTCTATCCTAGAGCTCAAATATATTGGCCTTGGATACATGACATTTTCAATCCTTTTAGGCTAGATCCCTTTTCTTAGCATATGGTTGTACTAGGTGATTTCCCCAAAATCCCTTTTAAGTATACCCAGATTTGGCATAGTTTCAAGATGGAATTCTTTTCACTCTTTGGAAGGATAAGAATGTAGTTCTCTTCCCTCACAACTTTATAGATATAAATATATCTATGTACAATAAATCTTGCATAGGTAATAGTGTAATGATGTGAATTCAAGTACAAGCAAACAAGGTGGTTCTTGAGGTGGTGTACGTACAAAAGCTCATTAATCACTAGGGAAATGTGTATTGTATGGTCACCTAGGTACTACCAGATTCTACTTTGATAAGTCAAACTCCACCTCGTGGTCATTTCCAATGCTATAGCTCCTTAGCTTGTTACTCATAGATTCCCCCATTTCCAAGCTCCTCACCACACTCTTGTAATGGTGGTTTTGATGTCTTCTATCCCCTCTCTACCTCTCTGTGGCGAGGCTTTAGTTGGTCACTAATTGCTCTTCCTACTACTCCTATTGCCCCTAGTTGGCTTGACTCTGGTATTGATCCCAAGTGGTCACTCCCTTGCATAGACCTAGAAATTTTTCCTTCCAAGGTTGAGAGAGAAGAATATAAAGAGAAACATGTTACTATTGATGATGGGTGGGCTCCTTGTGAACCACCCTCTAACCTTGATGATGTATGGGATTTTAATGAATGGCACAATTCACCACCCTTGGCTAGCACTACTTTAGCCTCATGAGGGAAATTTATATATATTATGAATATCTATTTGATTTCTAGGTCTTCCATGTTAAATCTAATGTGGTGATCTTTTATTCCTCGAACCTTTTTTGTGAATATGTAACTTTAATAGTTACTAATAAAGAAGGAACTATTCATCAAAAAATACAAGAGACCAATCCTTATAGAAGGAGATCATAAAACCTAAAAGGGAAACCCTAAGAGGTAAAAGACATTTTATAATTAATATTTAATTTATTAAATGACAATGCATATGAATAAAATGAATCTTTAGGGACATAAGATAGGTCATCATTATTCTTTCTATCATATGATTCAGAAGGGTCTCTTTATTTTAATCTTTTCTAAACCTAATTCTCAACAAGCCATATTTGAAAGGAAAATTTTGAAAGTGGGTGAGCGTGAATTCAGAAATGGTGAAATACTTTCCCTATCCATCCCTAGATCGGTTACTGGGAGAAATCTCCCTCCACACCTATGGAACTTCATTCCCCAGTTGTTGGAGTCAAGTGGTAAAGTTCTTAAGGTCGACCACTCCAATATGTTTATCCCTAATTTAGATGTGAGAGTATTGTTGTCCATCCACCTAGGTACTAAAGAACCTAACATAATTTACTTATAAATTAATGATATTCCTATTTCATGCCTTGTCTCATATATGGGAGTGATCAATACTTGTTATCTCTCCAGAGGAGAAGGACATAGGTAGAAAGATCACCCTATCTTGAAGAAGAAAACCTTTGTCGCTGATGGAAATTAATGCCTCTAAGTTTTCTCCTCAAGTCAAATTGACTATTTGCACTCTTATCTCTTGTCCAAATCCGATGAAACTCATAGTGATGAAGGGTGCTCCCCTTAATACCATGAACACATAATAGAAACAAAGAAACAACAATAATTTGCAAGAAAAGAAATGAGCTTCTTATTATCACCAAAAATGTGGAATTACACAATTCAAAATTACAATATGCTAATAACCCACATGGGTACCTTCATTATAGTAATCTACAAGAAAAACCTATGAACTATCACCCAAAGTTGTCATAAGCAATGTTCGGGCATTTCTTAAATAGGCAATTATATGCTGCTTGAGAAGGTTCTAGATACTCAAACTCAATACCTAGGGTTGAAAGAACCTAACAATACATATAAAGTCAATGAAATACATCTTTGACATTTATTTTGGATATTTTGGTTGGCCAAACTTTGGAATACCATACCTTTTGAATCGTTGCTTCGATTGGCTATTATAACCACTTTTCAAAAACCCTAGATCCTGATCTATAGACTCAAATCCATGCAAGTGCACATCTATCAAGTTCTTGGGCCTCATTAGGGGCACTCCAAGGCCACCAATGGTGAGACTAAATTTTATATACCAAAATTGCAAACCAAAAATATGCAATAAATCCATGAATACACATGATATTGAATTGAGCCTCAACTAGTAGGCTAATATATCTAGAATGGATATCCACCTCTGAAACTAGGACATTCTGAGCTCGTATGATAACTTACTAAGTAGAAAGCCTCCATAGATGAAAACTCTACATCTAGGTAACCCATATTCAAACAACTAAAATGAAATATTTTTGGATGATGCAAGATTTCTCTTACACACAGGATGCTTTTGCATCACATAGTCACTTATGTTAACTACCAATGGCTTCAAGATGTTGACAATATCAGTCTATCTCTTAATAAATTGAAAGGTCAATTTTCTAAGCCCTCTTCCAAGAAATTAGTGCTCATAAAAAATTCTCCTCTAAAAGATTTGGAATCCTTTCCTAGTGTTCAAAATGTTGATTTTCATGTCTATTTTTAAGCTCCATCTATTTCTTCTCTTCCTCTCAATGCTCAACAATTTTACCTTAAGAGTATTTATGATAAAGCTCTATGCTCTAAAAGTGCTACCTCACAACCCATGGTTAAATTCCTTTGTACTCCCCAATTGGGGAAAGAGGTGGCTACATCTCCCCTCATTGAAATACCTATAGAGGAGATTGTTGCATGCCTTATTGTGGTAAATGACACAAAATTTTCAAACGTCCAAATTCCTGATAGTTTTGATTTCCTTCTAGAGGATTAAAGGCTCCAAATTTTTTTATTAATTATTATACTAGTGGCTCTTCCTTTTCCCCCCAACTCTCCAAATGAGTGGTATTTTATCCTGAAACCAATAGGGCTATACTAGTCTACATATTTTCTCCTCAATTGGTTGGTATTTATTGAGAAGAGAAGGTGCAATTAGGTGTTTCCCAAGTAGGAGGAATAGGAGAGACTTATGGTGTGAGGAATGTGGTGGATGAGGGAATTTTTTCTTTTAATGTTGATAAAAAAGGAGGGGCAAAAATAAGCCTATGAAGTTTGACCCTCTCTTACTAGAAGAAAGTGAATTTTTTAAGAGAAAGAGAGGTACACTTAAGAGGAAATCTCTCTTATGTGGTAATCCAAAGCCCTCACAAAAGGATAGAAGAAAACTCCTTGAACTATTTAAACACTTCTAGTCTCCCATGGAAGCTAACAATTAATAGTTTTGTATGGATAACCTAAAATTGGCATCATGGAATGTCAGATGTTTGGAAGCCTTTGAATGTAAATATATTGTGAGGAGGTTTCTTAACTAGACTAAGGATATTGATATTGTTATTTTTCAATAGGTAAAAGTTGTTGGCTTTGGCCTAGACATTGCATTGAAATGCATCTGGAAAGATGCTAATGCTTATTCCACTAAACACCGAAGAGGAAAGGGAAGAACTTCCATTCTTGTGGGCCCGAGATGGAAAACATTTGTTAATAAATTAGGATTCTCACCTTTTAATACGGCCACTTGGATCTCCCTAAAGTATGGAGACTTTGAATTTGGCAATTTTTTAGTTTATGCACCTAATGAGCTTATTGGAGGAATTAGTCTTGGTAGTGGCTTTCTAACCTTCCAAACATCCCATGGATCATAGTAGGTGGTTTTGATATGGTTAAAAGGGCTCAAGAAAAATGTGGAGGGCTTAAATTTGACTTAAAAGGTGATGAAAGGAAGATTTGAATAGGTAGGGAAAAAGGAACACTTAAATATACCACCAGCTTACTAAGTGAACACAACACCAAGGAGAGAAGAAACAAAAAGATCTTTAAAGATTATCAATTTATCTACAAACATGCCTAGCTGTGAGGCCTTTTAGGTTGTAGTAAAAAAATTTACAAATTAATAACTCAAAAACTCAATCCTCAAATCCTCTAACTTCTAACTCACTACCAAACCTAAACCTAGACACCTCTACTTCCAAAATGACTTATAGAAGATTCTAGATCTTACACTAGAGAAGGATGACCTCATAATGGTCTTCATGTATCCCAATACATGATCCTTATAATAAATTACCAAGTCATCTCACACTAAGAACCAATATAGAAAAAATCAATCAAAGAATGAACTGAGCATAACAAACCAACAAGCTTACTCAGTACTTGGAGGAACTCAACAACCATAGGACTTGGCCAAAGTAGGAACATGGTCATCACATGGAACTTGGTCACTATTGCACTTAGAAATTATTATTCTTGGCCAATAATAAAACTCAAAAACAACTGCAAATTGACAATAACTAAAAGAATGTACAAAGATGAGTAGGAAAGCAAGTCAACCTAGGATTCTCCAACATTAGACAATGATGGTTGAAATAAATGATTCTCTTGAATCATGAAAGTGTGAAAACCTAAGCTGAATCCAACTTTGATTGAGAGGTCCATGTAGTATCTTCCATTGGCTAGTTCTTCCACTTTACCAAATACTCAAAGTAACTCTTTCCTCTTGTTGTCTTACTAACTCCATGTTCCAATATTTGTTCAACCTCTTCAATTTGGTTCTTTAGATAATCATTTGGTAAAAAAATTCATCATTTAATTCATGATACTCATAAAAATTAGCAACAATAAATATAGGATATATATCCATGTCATTAGGTAACTTGACTTCATATGCATTACCATGTCTATCAAACTCTCTCAAGATTATACAAGGTCCAAACTTCTTTGTCTTCAAATTATTGTATGTACAAACATGAAATCTATCTTTCTTTAAATGAACCATTACCTCATCACCAACTTTAAAAACATCATGTCTTCTAGACTTTTCTACATTCTCATTATACTTCTAATTACCTTTTTCCAACCTCAACTTCACTTCCTTATGCAAAGATTTCATAAAATCAGCAAACACTTCTCCTTTAGCACTTCTATATTCCTCACCAACAATATCCCTCAAATCTGATCCTCCTCTAGGCTGCATTCTAGTAACAATCTTAAAATATGCTTTCCCAATACTCCTATTCACAAAATTATTATATGAAAACTCACCTTGTGCCAATACCATATCCAAATTACTCATCTTATCTTTAACTAAACATCTTGGTAAATTAACCAAGCTTCTATTCACAACCTCTATCTATCCATTTGTCTATACATGGAATGTAGAACTAACCTTTAGCTCAATACCCATCTTATTCCAAAAATTCTTCTATAACTAACCAACAAACTTTCTATCTCTGTCAAGGATAAATATACTTCTTGGTAATCCATGTAATCTAACAATCTCTTTAAAGAAAATCTTTGCAACGTGCACTCCATCATTTGTCTTCTTACATGATATGAAATGTGTCATCTTAGAAAATATTCCCACAACAAAAAATATGAAATCATACCCTCTTATTTTCCTATCTAATCCAAGAAAAAAATACATAATGATGTCACTCAAAGGCTTCTTAGCAATAGAAATAGGTGTATACAATCTAGTACTATGACTTACTCCTTTTGTAACTTGACAAATTCCACAACTCCTTACAAAATTCTAAACATCCTTGTACATCTATGACCAATAATATTTGTCTTTAAGAAAATTGAATGTCTTATCAATACCAAAATGTCCAACCAATCCACCACAATATTTTTCCTTAATCAAATTAATTATAATAGAACTTCTTGGTATACACAATTGAATTCATTTGAACAACATACCTTCTTGAGTAAAATACTCATCATATTTACTCATTTGATTTGATAGATTTTGTGCTTTGCACTCTTTCCATACCTTAGAGAAAAATTAGGGTTAGTATCATACAACTCCTTCATCTAATGAAAACAAAGAACTTTAACCTTCATCTTGGTCAACAAAGAATGTCTTCTACTTAATGCATTTCCAACACAATTAGTATCTCCACTCTTATGCTTTATCACAAATGTGAATTTTTGCAAATAGTTAACCCACTTCATGTCTTTGATTCAACTTATTGTGACATTCCAAATACTATGAAGCCTTATGATTAAGATAAAACACAAACTCCTTAGTAATTAAATAATGTTTCCACTTCTTCAAGGCTTGAAATATAGCATAAAACTCTTGATCATACAAAAAATAATTCTTTTTAACATAATTAAATTTCTCACTAAAGAAACTAAAAGGTTTACCTTCTTGACTCAACACTTCTTCTATTGCACTACCACTTGCATCACATTCAACTAGAAATACCTTATTGAAATCAGGTAAAGCTAATACAGGTGACTCAACAACCTTTTGTTTCAAAGTCTCAAAACTCTTATCAACTTCTTGTGTCCACTTTAAATCCTTTATATCTCCTCGCATAGTCTCAGTAATAACATTAAAAATAGAACTAAAATTCCTTATAAACTTTCTGTAGAAAGTAGCAAAACCATGAAATGATCTTACATCACCCACATTCTCAGGTGTAGGCCATTCAAGGATTACTTTAACCTTCTTAGGATCCATCCTCAAACCATTTTCTAAAATCAAAAATCCCAAGTACACAATCTCTTCTTGCATGAATGAATATTTATTCAAATTAATTAGTAACTTCTCCTCTTTTAGCCTCTTCAACACTTTCCTAATATGGTCAAGATTTTCTTCCTTAGTCTTACTGAGTATCAAAATATTGTCCAAATAAGCAATCACAAATTTACCTAAAAATCTCTTTAGGAACTCATTCATCAACCTCATGAAACTACCCGGTACATTTGTCAAACCAAAAGTAATGACAAACGACTGATACAAACCATTTTTTTTTCTTGAAAGTAGTCTTCCACTCATCACCTTCTCTAATTATGATCTAATGATAACTATATACACCCTAAAATGGTCACCTTGACTATGTGCCCCGGTTCATAATTTATCTCAAGCTTGAATCGATATTTACATCACCATTTCCTTTGATCAAATTAAATTATTTGAATTATTTAATTTATTTAAATTATTTAATTAATCATTATCATTTTACATTAAATTGGAGTTAATTTATTTAATTAATTTTAAATAAATAGTTGGATCATCTTGATTTTTTTATTTTTTAATTAAAGGAATTTTCTCCCTTTTAATTAAATAAAACCCCTCCTCACTTAATTTTATGCGCAACAATTATTATACTAAAAGAAATAATTAAATAAATGTCACACATGTTATTTTATAAGAAAAGGGATTATTTTATATTTAAATTAAATAAAAACACCACTCATCTTATAATTTTTATGGATTTTTACACTCCACATCTCTTAATTAAATCTTGATTGCACATTCTCTTATGTGGGTCACACCTTTTCACTTAATTCTCATTTTCCCTCCAATTTGGGAATGCCTCTTGGCTCTGGTATATAAGGAGACCTCCTTCCTTCATTTTGGAGGAGGCAATTTTATTATCACCATTATTTGGAGCTTTCATGCGATTTCCTTGAGGACTTGGAGTATTCTTATGAAGATCATGACTTCTTATGCTACCATTATGATAGATATTTTTTGAAGCTTTCTTGGAGACTTGGAGATGTCTTGCATGTTCATGATCATTTGAATCTTTTGCTCATTAGATGTACAAGGCTAATGTTCATATGAGAGCCACCACTTCAAACCTTTGAAGGTCTTTGCACATTGATGATAGGAAGCTATGAGTTGATTCTTGAGATCTTGTGCTTTCATAGTGTTATTTTGAAGGATTTCAAATATAAGGATTCATAGAAGTGTGTGTGCATGTTTTTCCACATTTTTCACACACATTTTTGACAACTAACCTGGGGCAACCCACCTCTTTCATGCTAGTTTTGGATATTTTTAGAGCTAACCACTTGTGTAGTGTTGCTTGGAGAAGAAAACCCTAGATTTTCAAAGATTCGATCATATCTCCTAAAAATCTTGCTATTTTGGTCAATTTTTTTTTTAGCAAGTTAGTGACATATTAGAGAAGTTTCTGTAAAATTTTTAGATTTTTTTGAAATATTTTTTATTTTTTATAATTTTTTCTTGATTTTTCATGAAAAATCATTTTAGGATGAAAATTAGCACATTTTTTGGAAAAATATACATTTTTGAAAAGATCTCTAAATTCTAAATGGGGTTGGTTCTTTATCTTTAGATTTTAGAGATCATATTAAGGCTCAATAATTTGATTTTCAAAAACTAGTCTTTTTTGACAAAATAGCTCTCTAGAGCACAAATGAAAAGATTTTTTCAAAATTCTAACATTTTTGAAATTCTCGTTGATTTTTTATAGGGGTCTCTTTTCTATATTTAGGGTTTTGGATTTGAATTCATATCATATAGGTCCAATCTTGATGACTAGGTCAAAAATCAATATTAAAAAAGGGCATATAATGAATAGCTTGCATTTAATTTTCACAATAGATCAATGCATGATGTGAGATTTAATTTGGATTATTTTCTAGTTATTATACTCTTAAAAATCAGATTTTCAGATCTAATCCTAGTTTTTCATAAGTTGGATATATATTGCATATCTTATGTTTGCTTGTTTTGCTTGTTGATTTATTCATTGCGATTGAGTGTTCAAACATAAATGAAAGGTACAATAGAGAAAATAAATGTTGTAAGGATTACTAGGTATTTTTCTGGATCTCTATAATATTTTGATTAGAAACTAGAATGAACATCTCATGTGTTTGTCTTGAGTGCTTTTACATGCTTTCATAGATTCACACTTCATTTGGTGCTCTAAAATTAGATCTAGATTTTATTTCACACATATATGTTTCACATAGTAATTAGGCCCTATGAATACTATTTGCTGATTTTGAGGGACTAAGCTTCATTTTTTAGCTTTACATGCGAAGCTCCTCTTAACGATGGATTCCCTTGTCAGTAGGGAAGGATATTTGTCATTGTCTCACTATTCTGCTTGGGTTTTTCCTCAACATCCATTGGGACTTTTTCTTTAGATATTGGTGGTGTTTGTTGTTGGATTGTTCCAAAAATTTCATGAGGTGATTTCAAGTTAGCATGTCAAAGAATCTTGTCTGCTATGTTTGGGTGAGGTGAAGAGGCTAGACAAGTATGCTCTGTTCCCTTTTGGGCACATCAAAAACTTGGAACCCTTGAATCCATACCAAGTCCCCTTATGGTACAACTTTGTGAGTCTTCCTTGATTAGAGAGGGTTAGCCATAGTGGACACTCCCTTTATTGGGTCAACCACATGGATAGAACCTCAAGCATTAATAGCCATTTTTGATGTGGTAGTAGCAACTAATATATAAATGTCCTTGTGGGGGAAATCCTCACGGGTGTAGTCTTTTGTGGGGTTGTCGTATCTCCTCAGCATCTTTGATTGATTAAATTCTTGGAATATGTCAAAACCTTGGTGCACTCAGATTGGATTTTCTCCACTCTAGATTGCAAAAGTTGTAGAGTTGATCATTAATAAGAACCTTAGTGGTACCAAATTTTATTTTCTAGGACTATGTGCATGATTGAAAAACATTTTGAGAACATACACACTAGTGGTTCTAGGGATTGGATTCATACTATGACACTATTCTTGTTCATGCGCAAGGTTTCTTTGTCCCTTGCCCATTGCTTGTAGACATTTTCTTGAAATCCCTGATTATTGTTCTATGTTCCTGACTGTTATTTATAAATCTAAAGTTGATCTTAGTTGGTTAAAAAAGGACAATTAATCATTCATCATTTGGACTCTAGGGTAATTGTGTTTTTTTCATTCTTGAGTTGATTTGACCATTGTGGACCTAATCTTGGGTGTCTAAACTTTTTTTCATTTTGGATCCTTGCATCATAGCTATCTTTGAGTTAGTAAGTCTTGTCTTATCTTGTCACCAACATCAAAACTTGCAAAGTTAGAGATTTCTCTAGTGGAGAAAGTTTTCTTTGGGATTCTTTGATTTCATCCTTGGATTGTGGATATTTAGTTGTCTAAACATATCAATTTATCTCATATTATTACATTTTATTATAGAACATTATAACTCTTGGATAATTCCACAATTGTGAGACCAACAGTGGCATATTGTGTTAACCAATTGTGAGACCTCTATTATCTGATTAAGTTAACAAGAGTGACAAATAATTACATTATTACACCTTATTAATTGGACAAATTATTACTTTACTACCCAAGAGTGATACCAATACTTCTTAGAGGCTTCCTATTTACTAGTGTTCTCCCTCTCATACTGGTTACAACTAGGTTTCAAGTGAGTCATGGTAAACAACCTCAAGTTAACTTTGCTCAACTACCCTTAATTCCAACTCATCAAAAACATAAAGGAAAAGAACCTATCTTTGATCAAACACCTAAGGAAAAAATGGAAATTGAGTTTACTCCTCCTAGAAATCTTAGTAAATTGAACATACCTAGGCCCTCTTCACTTTTTGAGCAAGACATGTTATTCACTAGAAGCAAAGATAAAAGTATGGATGACATGATAAATGATAGATTATTGAAGCAACATGGGGTTGAACCTTTGGGATCTCACATAACTCATGAAGATATTGATGGAACTACCTTAGCACATGTTTTTTTGGACGAAATCAACACTACTCTCCATTTCTTGCTCCTCTTAGATTATCACCTAAATCTTCTCACCTAATGGATGATAAAATCAGAAATGATGGATTGGAAAAGATAGCATATTTGGAGAAGCAAGAGAAACAAGTATCACAACAAATAAATGAAAATTTGGCTAGGCCTCAAGAATTTCTCAACAAAACTGGAAGAACCCCTAATGGTTAGTTTATTAAGGTGAGTATGTATATGGAAGCCCAAGCTAGAAAAATGGCTAAAGATATGGCTCAACAAATGGTTAATGATATTCTTTCTCAAAGAGGTAATGTTTCTCCACCTCTTATATCTCTTAGAGGTGATGAGGAGAGACATCTTCTACAAGAAAAAAAGCTTACATGGATGCATTCATACAATGTGAGGCAGAAAAGAGAGCTTATGAAATAGCACGTTAGAAACTTTTAATGGTTCTCCACCTCCTTCTTCTCCTCTAAGAGTTACTAGACATATGTCACCTTCACAATCTTCTAAGGGAAATAGGAGACAACCATATCATCCTCCTAGATATTAGAAAAGGAAAATGTCTCCTCCAAGGAATTCACAACAACACCCTCAATTTACTACATGTGGTTTTGGTGTGGATCATGACTTATTAGAGCAAGACCTAGAATTTCACAAATACACGTATCAATACATTCAGAGTAATAAGGATAAATACTTCATGGATTTAATAAAAAAAGGTGTTCAAGTACCTTATAATTTTGATGTGAATAAGAATATCAAGAGACATAATCCTTCATTTCGAGAACAAACTGAGAAAAATATGAAGATGTTAATGAAAAAAATTACACCTAAGAATCCATTTTCTCTACAGAGTGTTTGTCCTTTACCTTTTGAGTGGATTATTCTAGAGGTTGAATTCCCTAAGAAAACATAATTTCCTCATTATGATAAGTATGATGGGAATGGAGACCCTAGTGATCATGTGAGACAATTTAAGTTTTGAGCTTGGAATTTGCACATAAAGATTCTTATCTTATGAGATTTTTCCCTAGGAGTTTAAAGGGTCAAGCTATGGAATGGTTCACTAAGATTACTTTCCCACTTAAGAATTTAGAGGACCTTGTTCAAAAATTTATTCAAAACTTCTCTTACAATGTTCAAAAAATAGTTTCTATGTTGGATTTATGCAACCTTAAACAAGATCAAGGAGAACCCTTTGTTACCTTTTTGCAAAGATGGAGAAAGTTATGTTCTCATTACTCAGAGAAATTGCATAAAAAGATAAAATTGATATACTTGTGAGTAATTTGGTTCCTGAATTGAAAATGAAATTGGCAAGTGGGTGTTTAAGACTTTTCATAATATGGTAGAAACAAATTTTTGTATTAAAGTTATTTTGAAAAATCAAGGAATTGTAAAGCATAATAGCCACAAGAATAATAAAAATAATGGAAATAAGAATAAGAGTACTTATTATAAAGGGAATCAACTTGTGGTTAATGATGGTATAGTTGATGCACCTAAGTCTAATGACCAAGTAGTTTACAAGTTATCAGATAGTGTTCATACTATGAAACTTCAAGCATCTTCTTAGCAAAATAATAGAGAAAATTCTAGATATAATTATAGAAATCCTCAAGAGAGAAGAACTTTTACAAAGATTGGTAGACCTTATGATGATTTTTTGGAAGAGTTGGTTGATGGCAAGCTATTAACATTGATTGAGAATTGGCATCCATCTCCTGTGAAGGGTCTGCATTGGGATGGTAATGCCTATTGTAAATATCATTAGAGAGAAATTGGTCATACAAAAAAAAATTGTCAAATGTTAAAACATGATATTCATAATTTGATTTATAATGGAAAGTTAGTAATTGATGGTGCTAGTCATGCTACTAATAATTATCATCAAGCTTATAAGGATCCATTGCCTAAGCATGAAAAGGGTGAATCATCTAAGAATGGGAAAGCTCAAGTGAATTATAATTATTCTAATCAAAATTATGGAAATTCTAATGCAGACAATGTTATCAACATGGTTACAATTAAGGAAAATGATAAGGATTTGATTCATCCATATAATCTTGCCTTACATATTGAAGTCGTGATTTACAGAAATCTTGTCAGACGTGTGTTGATAGATGGGGGTGTCGGGTTGAATATTTGTCCTTTAAACATACTTGAAAAGTTGGGATATTTAGAACAAGATATTGATACTAGATGGAAGGTTACTATTAGAGCTTATGATGGTAGTGAAAGACAATCTAAAGGATTGGTTGTTTTACCTATTTGGATTGAGTCAATTGAGAGAGATATACTATTTCATGTGGTTGATACTAGTACCCTTTCCTATAACATTTTTTTGGGTAGACCTTGGATACATGAAATGAAAGTTGTTCCTTCTACATATCATCAGTGTGTCACATTTGCACATAATTAAATTGATATGTGTATTTTAGGAGTTAATACTTTGGCTATCAATAATATTTCAGCAGAATTACATATGCCTTTGGATAGAGTTTTAGATGAGATAGTTGAAGAATATATAGAATGTATGACAAAATCTAAGACACTTAATAGTGAAATGAAGGGATGTGAGGTTGTTTCTTTGGTTGAACCTTTACTTCCTATGGAAGAAGTGGAACAAGGAAGTGTTGTTAGAGATTGGATTTACAAAGAAGAAAATGATGATGATGAGGAACTGTATATACTTGATCAACAAGATATATGTGATGATTTGATCCCTTTTACTAATCTTCTTTTGGGAGATGGACATGGTTCAGTTAATGAAGTTTCTTCTTCAAAAATTCAAAATGATTCAGATATACAAAACAATGATGAAAGAGCATATTCAAATACGTATGAATTGGATTTATCTTTAGAGCCTTCTACAATTGATTTGGGTATTGATGTGATTCATGCTTATGATTCTCAACCAAGTACAATTAATGAGATTTAAAATTCACATATTTCTCATGAGCTGGATTCTCCAATTATTAGACAACTTTATGATTCAAGAGAAATTGAGAGAAACTTGATAGACTTTGATTCCACAGTTGCTAGCAAGGATGTTATTCATATTTACAATATTTAGCCTTTAGAGGATGAGATTCCATCATTGAGAGTTACTCTTAATGGATTAGTGAAAAATGAAGATCACAAAGTTATGAGATTACAAGAACTTGAGTTACTTGATGAGAAGAGAAAAATTGATTTTGATCACATGAAATTTTATCAGAAAAGATTTTCTAAGACTTATGAAAAGAAATTTTTCCCTAGAGAGTTTTCAGTGGGAGATCATGTTTTGCATGAAAATCCTAAGAATCTGAAAAATAGAGCTCAAAAAAGAAAATTTGAGCCTAATTGCTTGCCTCTTTTTATTATTACAACTACTTTTGGATTGGGTGCCTATTTGTTGTCTACACTTGAGGGTGATCAACTCCTTGATCCTATCAATGTGCTTCATTTGAAAAAGTTCTATCCTTGATGTCCATTCTTGCTGGGGGCATTTTTACATATTTATGGGTCTTGAAAAATACAAAAAAAATTATAAAAGAAAGAAGAAAAGAAATGGTATTTTTCAATATCAACAATTGTGTTCCTTAAATATCTTAAGCACCAAAACAGTGTTTCTTAACACTACCTTAAGAGTCTTGTCTTGATTATCATGCTCTAGCTTATACTTAATGTTGAGCTATGCTTTGATATTTCTTTATATGATGGTTGTTCATTGCTATATATAAATGTTTACTGCACTATATCTCCATGTTTTTTTATATTCCCTCCCTAGTCATTTTTGCACTAGGGGCATGTGGTTTTTTTATTTTTATTTTATGAGTGATTTGATTAGTATTGATGATTGTCTCTATGGTTTTCTTTGGGATGAATAGATAGAGAAATATGGACCATGAGACACATTTTTGGTTGATTTCTTGCTTCTGTGGTTTTGATCTCAAGACTCATAGTGTTTCTTAACAGTACTGGATCTCATTCATATCATCATAGTTTCCTTGGTGACTAGTGATGATTGTGGGAAGATTCTAATCAAATTCATATCTTTGGATTACTTCGATGATTAGTGATGATTGTGTGATCTTTCTAATAGAGTTACGTCCATATCTTCACAGTTCCAGCCAGTGAAGGTTGTGTAGCTTGGCTCGATGATTAAAACTAGGATCTTAATCTTGGCCAAAATGAGTAGGTACATAGAATGGATAGAAGCATCATATGGACGTGAACATGAATTGTATCCCCTTGTCTTTTTGTAGGTTTTGATTTATTTGTTTACCTTTTAGCGGCCTCCTTCATCATTTCTTTGTTATCAGGTTTGATCATGATTGTGCTTTTTAGTACACATCACTTGTTTGTAATCTTGATCAAAATGTCATATCTTGTATAGTTGACGATGTTTGAGGAAATTTACCTCTTCTTCTTTCCATCTTCTTTTCTTTCATTCACCCCCCTTCTTTCTTTTGATTTGGGGCATGCTTTTCATGCTTAGTGATTTAAACTTGATTCTTGATTTATATCTTGCTTATCTTTCATCATAAACCTTTTTTTGATTTGATCATATCTATCTTGTTCTTGCTTAGCATTTCCTTCATTTTGATTTCAATCCTAAGGGGGCAAGAACACTCTATTAAGCTTCATTGTTTGCAAATTTGATTCAAAATCTACTCATCTTTTTCTGCCTAGCTTGGGGCTAATGATTATTGTACCTAGGGCAAGCCAATGCGTGATTTTTTCATTTTTTGGGTGTTAATATTTGTCTTTTGTGTTTATATATTTTTCATAAATTTTATGGTTGCTAAAAACTCTTTGCGAAGACCTACAATTATAAGACCCATAACGACATATTGTGTTCTAGGCACTATAAGACCCCAAATGGCATGTTGAGGGAACAAGAGTTGGATGCTTAATCTTTATATATATTTGACATAAATCAATCTTTATACACACTTTATTCTATACTTCTTTGACTTAATGTACTTGTCATGTATGTGGACACACATTAGTCAAAGATGGGAAAATGTATACACCCTAAAATGGTCACCTTGACTATGTGCTCTAGTTTCATAATTTATCTCAAGCTTGAATTGATATTTACATCATCATTTCCTTTGATCAAATTAAATTATTTGAATTATTCAATTTATTTGAATTATTTAATCATTCATTATTATTTTACATCAATTTCCTTGATTAAATTAGAGTTAATTTATTTAATTAATTTTATATAAATGGTTGGATCATCTTGATTTTTTATTATTTAATTAAAAAAATTTGCTCCCTTTTAATTAAATAAAACCCCTTCTCTCTTAATTTTATGTCACACACTTTATTTTATAAGAAAAGGGATTATTTTAGATTTAAATTAAATAAAAACATTGCTCATCTTATAATTTATATGGAGTTTTACACTCCACATCTCTTAATTAAATGCTAATTGCACATTCTCTTATGTGGGTCACACCTTTTCATTTAATTTTCATTTTCCCTCCAATTTGGGAATGCCTCTTGGCTTTGGTATATAAAGAGACCTCCTTCCTTCATTTTGGAGGAGGCAATTTTATTATCACCATTATTTGGAGCTTTCATGCGATTTCCTTGAGGACTTGGAGCATTCTTATGAAGATCATGACTTCTTATGCTACTGTTTTGATAGAAATTTTTTGAATCTTTCTTCGAGACTTGGAGATATCATGCATGTTCATGATAATTTGAATCTTCCATTCATTGGATGTACTTGTGAAGATTAAGGCTAATGTTCATATGAGAGCCACCACTTCAAACCTTTGAAGGTCTTTGCGCATTGATGATAGGAAGCTATGAGTTAATTCTTGAGATCTTATGCTTTCACGGTGTTATTTTGAATGATTTCAAGCATAAGGATTCATAGAAGTGAATTCGCATATTTGTCCACATTTTTGACACACAATAACCACTCTTCAAATCAATCTTGGTAAAATATTTTTCTCCACTCAAAAAATCCATTATGTCATCAATCTCAACACATGGAACTATACTTTACTATTATCTTGTTAATAGCTTTGGAAACATTAAAAATTCTCCATTCTTCTTAGGTTCCAATACAATGGGTACAACACATGAAATCAAGCTTTCTCTAATCAAACATTTCTACAACAACACTTGCACTTGTTTGATAAGTTCTTCATTCTTAGTAGGTATCAATCTATATCGTACTTTATTCAAAAAAATGGCTCTAGGAATAAGATCCATACAATGACTTATAGTCCTTACTAGCAGTAAACCATCAAGGATATCTTCTACAATAATCCCCTTATACTCATTCAATAAGTTTTCAATTTTTAGTAGCACTCAGCTAACACTATCAACTTCTATTGTTACTTAGCTTCTACTATTTTTTGTTTCTTAATCATTACTATTTTATGTCACTTTATTGTTATTGTCACAACTTGGTCCTCTAGGGATTATAGAAAATTAAACATGGTTCTTCTTCATTTCCTTCTCAACCTTTTTCCCATTAACCATACAAATTCTAATAGTAGTACAATTTATCTCATCTAGAACTTCAATCAAAGGCAACAATGTGTTCTTGACTCTATTTAGCCAAATAGTATATTGATTCAATATACTATCATGCATAATATTTTTATCATATTTTCAAGGTATACCCAAAAAAATATGACAATAATCCAAAGGCATAATATCACAAAGAACTTCATCAAAGTAGTGTCTAATTTTCAATTTCACAACACATTGCTCACTTACCAATAACTTATACTCATCCTTGATCCATGAAACATGATAATGTTTAGGATGCCTTAATCTTTCCAACTGCAACTTTGCAATGAGCTCCTCTGATGCTAGATTTTTTGAACTTCCACTATCAATGATTACATTACAACACTTCCTTGTTATCTTACATCTAGTCTTGAAAAGACTTCTCCTCAGGATAGCTTCTTCATCAACTTCCATACTACATAGATATCTTCACACCATCAATTTTTCTCCAGCCTTATGATCACTCAAAGGATTCATAGATTCACCTTGAACTACAATATTTCTATTACTATTTTCACTTTTACTATAGTACTTACACTCAAAGGGTCTATGCCCTTCTTCACCATATCTAAAAAATTACCATGAAAAATACCTCCAGGGTAAGAATTACCTCTTCCTCAGTGTGAAATAGCACCTCCTCAGTAAGAATTACTACCTTTCCACTCAATATTGCCTTTATATTCACTATTCCATTTAGATTTACTCTTATCTTGTGCATAATTGTCAAATTTTCTACTTTCTCCATAAGATCAATATTTACCTTTTTGGAATCTACCACATCTACCTCTCTATCTTTGAAGATGCTTATTTATCAAGATCTCCTCACCTTTTAGGGCATATTGGTATGCCTCCTCCACACTATCCAATTTCAATAAGCTTATCTCATCCTAAATTCCAGATCTCAAACCATTCAGGTACCCAAAAACTTTGTCAATCTCATCATCCACATGTCCAAATATAATGTCTAGCCTAAATAATTCCTCAGTGTAATCCTTCATAGTCATGTCCTTTTGTCTCATAGTTTTCATTTTCCTCAAAAAAATAACTTGGTAATCAACATGATGGAAAATCTTCTTTAACTAGTTCACCATTTTCAACCAATTTCTGATCTTTTCTTTTCCTGTGCTATATCTATTAGTTTGCAAATGCTCCCACCATAGTGAGCCATGACCTTTCAACCTAGTGACTACAATATTCACCTTCCTATTATTAGAAGTTGTTTCAAACTCAAAGAAATTCACCATATTAGAGAGATCCAATCCAACACAACATTGGTATCCATATCTCCATCATAAGAAATAACTTCTATAGTAGGATTTGAATGTGCCCAAGACAATACTCTCAACAATCATTCCTCATCTTGATCTTCTTCAGGCTTTGGATTAGGGTTTGGCTCCACTAATTTTTCATTAAGATGTTCTCCTCTCCTCTGAGCTATCTCCACAAAATCTAATCTTATTGTAATTCATCTCAACCTATCCAATATAAAATTATCAATATTTCCTCTGCCTCAAATAATTTTAATGAATAGATTCCTACAAGATCATAACCCTCTGCCAGTTATACGTCAAATCCACAGATCTTCCACCTCACAACCAAAAAAACTAATCAAAGTTCTACATGATCCAAGCTCCACAAGGATGAACCTCAAGCTCTAATACTACTTGACACAAGAAGAATCTGAATAGGTAGGGCCAAAAGAACACCTAATTATCCCACCACCTCGTTGAGTGAACATAACAAAAGAAACAACATAGAGAACAATGCCAAGGAGAGAAGAAACAAAAAGATCTTTATAGATTCATGAATTTATTTGTAAACATTCCAAGTTGTGAGGCCTTTTAGGTTGTGACCAACAAGATTAAAAACTCAAAAATAAAATCCTTAGATCCTTAATTCTTCTTTTTGACTTCCTCATTGCTTCTTCTATTTTCAAAATAACTGCCAAACCTAAACCTAGACACCTCTACTTATACTTTCCAAAATGACTTATAGAATATTCTAGATCTTTATAAAAGAGAAGGCCAACCTCTTAATGGTCTACAAGCATCCCAATGCATGATCCTTCCATTAAATTCATATCTCAATTTAAATGAAGAAATAAGCTCACACTAAGAACCAACACAAATAAACTTGGTCAAAGAAGAAACCAAGCATCAAAAAACCAACGAGCTAACTTATAACTTGAAGGTACTCAACAACCACAAGACTCAACCAAAGTAGGAACTTGACCATAACATGAAAAGTAGTCACTATTTCCCTCAGAAATCACTATACTCTATCAATACTAGAACTTGGCAACAACTGCAACTTGACAATAACTAAAAGAATGCACAAAGATGAGAAATAAAGAAAGGAATCCCAGGATTCTCCTACATCAAAAGATAATAAAAAAATTGTTTGGAATAGAGGTATGAGTAAGCTTAACCTCATTGATCCTCTAGAAATGTTGAGGAATCTATGGTTTACTTCGTCTAATCTTCAAAAAGGTGAGAAAATGATATCCTGCAAGTCAGATGGAATCTTCTTTAACAAAGACCTTTGTAATTATTGTAAACTTTTGAATGATAACGTGGTTATAGTAGTTCCTTTCTCTTACTCTGATCATCATCCCATTATATGATATTTTTTAGGATTTGGCATCACCCCCCCTGGAAAAAAAGATAGAAAACCCTACTCCTCTACATCAAATGCTTCCCTTCTTGAAGATCAAGACATCCTTAACATTGTCAAAATCATCAATTGGTTCAGCTTAGATATATGTAATCATGATGACCCTAGAAAAAGCTTTTCAAAATCATTGGAATGAAAAGAGCCAAATATACTAGAGCTAAGGAACTTGAAGTGATTATTTCCCTACATGAAGATGTCACCTCTATGCAAAATCAACCCTCCAATGATGCAAAAACTGAAGTAGTTGCTAAAGCTAAACATGATCTCTGGAAACTACAAGCTAGAAAGATTGAATGAGCTAGAATCATGTTTAGACTACATTGATTGAATTTTGGAGATAGAGGATCCAAATTTTCTTTCATGCCCTTAAGTCTAAAGAAGCCAAAGATAAAATTCATTGTCTGTGTAAGAATGGGGTCACCACTACTGATCCCAAGGATATTCTTGATTCTTTTTCTTAGTATTATAGGATTCTCTTCCTTTCAAAGGATGATGGTTACAAGATAAAATAAGCCATAAATAAAATTTGTTGCATCGTTCCTAGTAAAGTATCATTTGTAGACTCCCTTCTACTAAATGCTCCTTTCTCTATTGAAGAGATTAGTAGAGCTATTTAAAGCATGAGTAGAGAGAAGGATCCAAGGCCTAATGGGATTACTATTGAGTTCTTTAAAGATAATGTAAATGATTTAGAGTTATATAACTATGCCTTAACAAGAGGGTCATTAGGTCAAGCAATCAATGTAGGACTTATTAAGTTGAATCCTAAAGGTGGAGATAATACTCTCATTAAGAACTAGAGGTCTATCACTCTACTTGATATGAAATACATGATACTTACCAAAAATCTTTCATCTAGGATTGTTTGTATCCTTCCTAAAATCATTAATCCTATTAAAGTAATTAGATATTTCCTAATTAACTCTAGTTCACTTAAGCTAAACTTTAGACATTTAATAATTACTTATTTTATTAATTACTATTATGTAACCTAGGTTAGACCTTTTTAGGGTTTCAATCTCCTTTATAAGGGCTATCTCTTATTGTAAACATTTATTGAGAATTGAGATGATTCACTTTTGATAATATCAATCCATCTTTTTGTTCATCAAGAATGTCTCATCTATGGATCTAGTAAATCCCTGCCTCCACAACTTTTTGCTTCTCTCTTCTATAATAGATTTTTGCATGTAGGTAATTCTTGGGATCTATGGGGTTGATCTTTTATCAACTTCAACATGGTATCAGAGCTCTAGATCTTCATACCCCTGTTCTATTCTTGGAAGATTTGGCATCAATTTTCAAATCTGTGGCTTTTAGAGGATTTTGTATTAAATTTGAGGGGGGGGGGGGGGGGGGGGGATGGGGGTATGTATTCTTTGGGGCACTTTGAGAAAAAATAAACATCACCGTTGATCTTAGAGAACTCAAAAACCCCCCATTTCCATATAAAATACATCTAGTTTGGACAATTTTGAAATCTAAGGAAAAATTATTTGAGCCTAGGTTGTTTTGGCCTAGGCACACAAATCGAGGCAACTATTTTTTGGTTGTTTGCAAATTGAACCTCTTTCTCAATTTTTTTTGGTATCTTGGTAGTTATCTCCTTTGGTTCGCAGTTTATGGTGGAGCATCTCAATTTTTTTGGGCACTTTATTTTGAAAAGTATGGTGGTTCAGGTTCAATTAAAGTTTTTTTTGCCTTTTTTGCATGCCCTTCCACATGTGTATACCTCTGACTTAGAAGTCATGTTAGTTGGGCCTTTCTTCATTCTGAATCATTCTCTTCTAGTTAGCACTTAACCCACTTTGTGATTGGAAATAATTTGTGTCTTCATTTAGTGATTAATGTAAAGGATTTAGAAATTGGCAATTTGACATTTTTTTTTTGGTGGGTTTTTGCCATAAACATGTCGACTTCAATCTTTTGATCAATGGTTTATTTCCTAAGGTAATTCTTGAGATTTTTCATGCCACTTGTTTGGGAATTATTGGTAGATTCATTCTTTATGGACACCTTCTAGAAACACCACCATTTATTTGGCACATGTCATTGATGTTGTCACCTTTACGACCACAAGTTTTGGCAGAATTATTTATTTGATGATTGGCTTCTCCTTTGCTAATAAGTCACTCCTCTATTTTTGGCACCATCATCCAAGCACATTGGTGTTCTTCTAACCTCCAATGCCTTGACAAGAGGTTTGTGAAGGCCTACCATTCATGAGTTCAAATGGGAGACATGATGTTTTGTGATCAGCAGCCACAAAGTGTCTATGTTCATCAATTGACCTATGTACACATGGTGACTTGCAAAAATTATAGAGGTGATTTTTTTTTGAGACTTGGTAGTCTTTTGTATAAAGATATGTGATGCTTGAATTGATTGAGGTAGGGTTTGTCAAGACAGAAAATGGTGGTGTGGGTAGAATCGACAAAAATAGTTGGAGTTTGCTCTCCCTTGAGGCTTCCTTCGCTAGGTCCTCTACAATGTCTTCTTCTCATCCTCCTTCAATTTCAGTACCTTGCATGGTTTTTTAATAACACCCCCATGAAATTTGCATGGGCTAAGATGGTGTTTATGTTCCAGCTTGGCACCCCCAGTCCCATGCTATATTGCCCTCATCATTCTTCCATGTAGAGCATTTGTAAGATCTGTTCGATCATCTCACCCTTGGTTTGCAGTTTTGATTGGAAGATTAGGCACATTAACAATTGTTTTGCATTCACCATTCTCAACTAAGTGAGGAAGGTGATGAAAATCTACAGGCTTGGAAGGATATGTTTTGGATAATGTTGATTTATCAAATATCATGGGCCCTACTAGACCAAGGGACTTCTCCATTTACCATTAGAGTTTGATTTTGAACCCACACATGGGAGTTTTTTGGTCTGCAATTGGGCCCCTCTCAGCATTTAATTTGATCTTTGGGTGGATTTTTTCCTAAACCTTGCCATCCCACATAACCTTGCCACTCAACTTTTCCTTCTTGATTCAAGCCTTTTCATTTAAAAGTTTGAATAGACATCCCTTTGCTTTGGAGGTAGTGACATCTGAGGATTCCTAAGATATTAGTGGTTTATGGTCACCATATTTTTTTCCCATTTCTAGCTTCCATTTTTCTAGCTACTACATACCTTTTCTGCACATGTTTAGTTTGGCCACTAGAATCCAGCATTGACTCTTTTACCAACAACATATTTTTCATTTCTATCTTATTTCCAGTGATCAATATATTTTTTTTTATAGGGGTCATTTTTATGGCATTTGTTTCCTTGATTGTGATTTGACTGTCAAATTTAGGCTTGTCACTTGCTAATGTTAGCACCACATCAATGATGCATCAACATTACTATCACCTCCCTAGGCTCTTTTTGGACCTACCTTCATGATTTTTCCCATATCTCAAGCATACAAACTATTTTTTTTTGCAAACAAGATATTTCTAGAAAGCTGGTTCTGATCCCCTCATAGTGATATAGTTAGTTTTCAATTTTGATGCCTTTTTGATAGCTTTTTTTTTGTCACAGTCAAAAGTTTAGTTTTGCACTCTAAGGGACATATCTTGAGCACCCAATCTCCAATTTTGAAATTATTTATATCATTGGAAAGGTCTTTCTAAGCTCTTTCTAGTGGTGTTGGTTGTTTTTCTAGATTCTTCTTTAGGAACATTCTATTCACACTTCTATATTTCTACATTTTGGTTGATATCTAGGTTGTTTCAGGTCTGAGGATCAATTTCATTACTTTAGATGAGTCATTATGATGTGCACTATCTATTGATATTATTCTTATGTCTCTTCTAATCTATTTAGACATTAGTTGTATGCATTCTTACAAATACACTGAGATAAAGTGTCATATTACATTTGTATTTTTGTTTCAGTTGTTTGTCTTGTTTATCCTTCTAATTCAAGTAGTATCATCTAAGGACACTCATGCAGATTATTGTATTCTTGGGATTCATTATGTCTTTGTTTTATTGCACATGCACTACTCTTATTAAAGTGCCATGGGGGATTGATGTTTTGCATTTGTTTGTCATCTTCCTTTGTCTAGTGAGTGTCCCTTCTATGACATTAGCCTCATGATGTGTCTAAGATTGATCATCTCAATACACACATATATACTCTTTTGTGCATCTTGATCATGGTTCCTTGAGATGCAATTCTTTTAGCCCACTTTTCTAGTTGCCTATCACCTCACCCTTTTCTGCATTAGGTGGGGTTATTCTATTATTTCTCATGCTTCCTTGGTTCTTCAGATCAATAGTTACTTGATAGAGCTTTGTAGATTTTGTATGCTTTAGTGATGTTCTTCATGATCATCTTTTTTTCCTATCTTCTGGGACATTCCCTAGTTTGGAGGCTTCTTCAATCCTTGACTAGTCTTTTTAGTGTGTTTTGACTAGTCTTTTTAGTGTGTTTTCCATCTCTTTTTTAGAGTAGGGTTTTCTCCCATGTGATTTTCTCTATTACTCCTCTTTTTAGAGATTTGGTTGTGCTTGGGTACCTCATTAAGCCTTTTTGTCAGGACCCAAATCTACTTTCAGTAGTAGTTTCTAGCTTTTTAGATACTCCCTAAGTTTATCTTAAGGGGGATGTTGGAGTAATTAGATATTCCCTAATTAACTCTAGTTCACCTAACCTAAACTTTAGGCATATAATAATTAATTATTTTATTAATTATAATTATGCAACCTAGGTTAGACCTTTTTAGGGTTTAGATCTACTTTATAAGGATGATCTCTCATTGTAAACATTTATTGAGAATTGAGATGATTCACTTTTGATAATAGCAATCCATATTTTTGCTCATCAAGAATGTCTCATCTATGGATCTAGCAATTCTTGCCTCCATAGCTTTTTCTTCACTCTTCTATAATAGGTGTTTGGATGTAGGTGATTCTTGGGAGCTGTGCGGTTGATCTTTCATCAACTTCAACAAATCCCACTCAGATTGATTTGTTAAGGGGAGATACATTCTGGAAAATTTGATCACCTATCAAGAAGCCTTTGACTTGGCTAAATATTCAGGATAAAATATTGGGATGTTGCTCATTGACTATGAAAAAGAAAATGATAGGGTGGAATGGGACTTTATTTTTATAATGTTATATGCTCTTGGTTTTCCTCCAAATTACTATCATATGGTCTACACCTTGATGAGAGGGGTTAAAGCGGTAGTAAAATTTAATGGATATACGTCTAAATTTTTTGAACTTTCAAGGTCAATTAGACAAGGTTGTCCAGTCAACCCATCCTTTTTTATGATTGCTACCAAATCCATGCACTATCTTGTTAAAGAAAATCTTCTATCTCCTAAAGTTCAAGGCCCTATCCTTCCTAATCATGATGAGATCTCAAATGTTCAATTTAAAGATGATTCAACCATTTTATTCATATTAGAGGAAGATAATATAGATTATATTATTCAAAAACTTGACCTCTTTTACTTTACATCTAGCAGAAAAATATCCATTGGTAAGTCAATTCTACCTAGATGGGTTAATCAGCTTCCCGCATGGTGTAGTAAATATAGTATTGGTTGGGGAGGGACTACTCATGTGGTTAGATACCTTGGCATCCCCTTTTCTATTTTTTCTAATATTAATGATATGTGGCTTTGGATAAAGGAGAGGATTAGTACTAAGCTAAACAAATGGAATTCTTCTTATCTCTCTCTCTCTTGATTGAAGGATCCAAGTATGCCAAAACATTTTTTCTTCATATACTATTTACTTTTCTTCTACTTGGATGTTTAATGTTGGAAAATTTGGCTTTATTCATAAAATTATTCATGATTTTCTTTGGTTGGAAAGTGGGGTAAGAAGAGTCATGCAATGAGATGGGAGTTATGTACAAGAATTAAGGAAGTTGGAGGGCTTGGCATGAAAGATCTTAGGATATAGGATACCACATTAGTTATCAAGTGGACAACTAAGGCCACCTATGGAAATGATCCTTGGAAGGTTTTAATCAAACAAAATATTAATAAAGGTTATCCAAGATGAGCTATATTTTGAAGAGTCTTGGACATGGGAAAATTATTTTCTATAGAGGTAAACTATATTGTTTGAGGCTCCAACTTGTTCAAGTCTCTATGGAAGAGTTGAAGTAATGTTAGACCTATTCTTGGCTCTATTAAGAGACTAGAAGTTGGTAATATTTGGTGTGGTAAAGGTTCCATTTGGAAGAACTTAAAACACAATGGTAAATCCATTACCTTAGTACAAGGGTTCTCAACAAGAAAGTCAACACAAGAAGACATTTTAGTTTTCTAAGACATACTTTGTGATGGTTTTTTCATATAGTGGGCACAATTGAGGGATAACTTCAATCTGCCAGAGTCCCATTGGAGGACATACTGCCTGGTCAAAAATACCATAGAATTTAATGGTATTAAACATCAATGTTGTTCTCTAGTTTCTCACTCCTTTCTATTACCCTAGCCTAACTTCTTCCCTATTCACTTAGTTAAATCCAAATGTGTGTGTTGTTCCCTCTCATCTAATTTTGATATTTTGGACCACATTAATTCCTACTAGAACCTTTATGTTGAACCTCCTATCTCAAAGAAGCACTTTCTTAACCTCTAGTCTAGGCCAATAAAGCCCAAGATAATTTGTTTCCTTTGGATATTGGTATTGCAAAAACTATCTTTCAAGAATCCAAAGGGTGAATTTAATTCCTACTCTATTTTTCAGCACGCTAAATTTATTCCTCATATTTTCTTTCATTGTCCTTTTTTCCCAAAAGGTCTAGAGTATGTTTGGGCTGATCATTGATTCTAAAATATATTGGTCAATATCATTTCTAGGAATATAGTAGCAGCAAGTGGTGCAATGCATTTTGGTCAATTATTTCATCTATTATACTCTAGTTTATTTTGAAATTTAGGAATAATGATGGTTTTTCAAGGTAGAGCTAGGTCTATTACTAATTCTCTAAGGAGACTCATAAAGTTTGATGTTTCTATCTAGGTTAATGTTATTACTAAACTGAAGGAGAGTGTATTCCTCAAATTCTTAAAAGAGGGCAAAGGAATGATGGAAAAAATAATCTCAATTATGGATACACTTCTATAAAAGATACTGACAAGTTCAACATTCCACTTGCTCAACTTATTCATAAAACTCTTCATTGTCACTTAAGGTGACTATTATTTTGTATATTGGGAGGGAGGTAGCTTTAATCTTAGTTTCACTAGGTAGATATCCTAATACTTTATATTCATTTCCATGACTATGTGACTTACAACACTGAAATTTTATTGATTTTGATATTTTTCTTGATATTCAGTAGAAATAAAATAAATCTTAAAAAAGGGAGTAAATGTAATTTCATTAATATAATTAATTTAATTCTTTACTCTAACACCCCCTTAAGATGAGAAAAAATGCAACTACAAATAAAGAAAGAAGAAGAAAGAGAACTATAATTTTGAAAGCATAAATGGGTCCCAATAACATGGCCTAAAGAGGTACTCAACACAACCAAATCTCTATAAATAAGAGAAATAGAGAAATCCACATGGGAAAAATCTAATCCAAAAAGAGATGAAAAAAAAGTACAAATGATATGTCTCAAGAGACTCTCTCAAAACCATAAGTAAAGTTAAACCGCTATAATAGAGGCTTGAGACTCTGTATCCCCCCCAGAATGGTAGAACACCTTTGGTGATGACAAGACAAATGTGGCTCCAATTTGGAATAAGCAAAGGTAGTGGACAAGGAAGATGAAACCCATGAAAGTAAGGTGAAGATGGAAGTCCTAGTTGATTCTCAAAAGAGAATGCATGAGTATCCTATAAAGGAATATCTAATGGAGGTGGAATAATAGGTGTATTAAATACATGATCTAAGAGGAGATGAGTGTCCTCTAATATATCCTCAACAACTGCACTAAGTGGCTTGATGAATGGAATGTTAGGAAAAGCTAAAAAGTAGTCCTATGCAATACAAAAAAAGTACATAAGGTGAAGGTGTAGAAGTCACAACACTAGTCTTACGAATAACACATAAATTTGATTTGACTTTACCTCAATAGGCTCTCATGAAGAAATAAAATGATTCTTTGATAATCAAAATGGTGGACCAAAATGATAGAGAGTGGGAAGTATTATCAATAGTCCTTGCAGTAATAATATTGCATGTCTCACTATCTCTAATGTGCATTGGATCTTGTGTGATATCAACTATCTTCTCTATCTCATCATGAGTGATCTAATAAATAGAGAGAAGGTTAGAGGAAAAATATGGAGCACATCATACATCATGGAATGCACCATTATTGATGTCAATACAACCTTTCCCACATACAATCATATTAGTATTGTTCCCCATCAAAATGTGTGGAGTAGGAGAAGTGATGCATGAGCATCTTTGGTTTTTCTTGCTATCCTTCTCATTTATCTAGAGGTGCTCAGTAACTTCTTTGGACCTTCTTTGTAGTTTTTGTTGTTGTTTTTGTCTTGATGGAGTCATTCTTTCTTCTTTCACTGACTTGGCCTAACTTGGCTTAGTGCATATATTCACCAAGTGATTCCTTACTTTATTTGTCAACTCATTCTCTATTCTTTATTCATCGATCATGTTGGGTGATGCTTGTCTATGTCTATTTAAGTGATATTTGGTTCCTTTACTCACTAAGTTTTCTACTTGGTTCTTCTTTGAGAGCTGACTTGTGTATTTAATTTGTGAGATGGATTTAATGTATGAGATTGATCTTTGGGAAGCATGTGGACCTATTTTGGATCATTGATTTTTCTAATACAGATCTAGAATATTCTATAAGGCATTTTGGAAAGTAGAAATAAGGAGGTCAAGCCTTATGTTGATGCATGCTTGGAGGTTGGGTAGAGTTAGAGTTTGGAGTCTAAAAGATCATATATCATGAAAGAAACATGAACAATCTTTTCCATAATTAGTATTTGGCCACAACCAATTGTAATCACCTAAATATAGTCACCTAGACTATTAGCCCCCTTCTCAACATTTTGGATAAATTAATTAATCATTTACCTTGATCAAATTGCTAAAAATTAATTTATTTGATTGTAACCTATGGTTTGACTATATTATTCTAAGTTCTTTATTTGATTAAAAGAACATGTCCCCTTTTAATTAAATAAAAGACCCCCATTCTTCTAACCCACTCAATGTGCACACATCAAGTCCTTTTTCTATTTACCAATTAAAAGAAAAGGTTTTTTTATCTCACATGCAAAGTCAATTTTTTTTCTTATTGGTTGACTTTATTTTGCACACGGATCACTCCCATTTTAAAACTCCATCCTTGATCATTCATTACTTGAAATTGATCTCCACCATTCATGCATCTTTAAAAGAAAGAGCTCTCCCCTTCTCAAAGGATTCACACTCTTGAGTATTTTTATGTTGTAGGTTTATCATTCAAATTCTTGAGATCTTTGTGGAAAACGTATAATTCCTTGTCTCATTCTATCATCCATGGAATTATAGTTTAGTTTTATGTAGCTTATCTTTAATTTTTCAATAATCTAGCTCACATAGTAACTAGTTTGGATCTTGTAACACTCTCATTCCTATTTAATATAGCTTCATTTTGCATAGTCATGTTAGGTTAAACCATTTTTGCATTGCATATTTGGGGACCCCATTTTGGACACTTGAATTCTCGATCTTGTCTCAAAAAACCTCCCATTGCATGGTCTACTAGCAAGGAATGTGTCTATAAGGCTCAGTTGAGAGCCCATTACATGCTTTAAACACACTTCTTTCACTCCATAGATAGGAAGCTCTAAGACAATATCCAAGCATTCTGATCTTGTGGAATCACTTGGATAGAAGGGGTTAGAGTATGACACATTTATAGTGTACAATTTTAGTGCCCACTATGGGGCACCAAAAACTAATTTTAATTAAATAAAAGACCCCATTCTTCTAACCCACTCAATGTGCACACATAAAGTCCTTTTCCTATTTACCAATCAAAAGAAAAGGCTTTTTGTCTCAAAAGAAAAAGTCAACTCTTTTCTTATTGGTTGACTTTCTTGTGCATTTGGATAACTCCCACTTTCAAACTCTTTCCTTGATCGATCATCATTTGACCTTGATCTCCACCATCTATACATTTTTAAAAGAAAGAGCTCTCCCCTTCTCAAAGGATCTACACTCTTGAGTATTGTTATGCTATAGGTTTATTGTTTGAATTTTTGAGAGCTTTGTGGAGAAATTATAATTTCTTATCTCATTCTATCATCCATAGAATTCTAGTTTAGTTTCATGTACTTTAGCTTTCATTTTGCAATAATCTAACTCACACAGTAACTAGTTTGGATCTTGTAACACTCTCATTCTTGTTTAATATAACTTCATTTTGCATATTCATTTTAGTTTAATCCATATTTGCATTGCATATTTGGAGAGTTCATTATGGACACTTACATTCTTGCTCTATTCTCAAATAGCCTCCCATTACATGGTTCACTAGAAATAAATGTCTCTAAGGCTCAACTGAGAGCCCATTACATGAGTAAAACATACTTCTTGCACTCCATGGATAGGGAGCTCTAAGCTATCATCCAAGCATTTTGATCTCATGGAGTCACTTGGATAGAAGGGTTTTAGAGTGTGACACATTTATAGTGTAAAATTTTGGCACCTGCCATGGGGCACCAAAAAAATATTTTAGTTAAATAGAAGACCCCATTCTTCTAACCCACTCAATGTGCACACATAAAGTCCTTTTCTATTTACCAATTAAAAGAAAAGGCTTTTTTCTCACATGAAAATTAAATCTTTTCTTATTGGTTGACTTGCTTGTGCACATGAATCACTCCATCTTTCAAACTCCAACCTTGATCATTCATCACTTGAAAAAAATTATATTTGTACATATCTTTTGATCCTAGAAAAATTCAAAAAAGAAGGAAATTTCTTTAAAAAAATGATCATCTTAGTGAAAACCTAGCAATAGGTGCTTTGATGTATCACCAAAAAAAATCAAAATTGAAAAGAATACAAAAAAAATTGATAAAATTCTTGAAAAAATCTGCCAGGTGGTGAAAACTTGGAAATAGACACTACCTGAGACCCTCACACCTATATCTATTAGTCTCATCCATTCACTCTATAACACATTTCCTAACTTGGAACTATCCCTTGTCCTCATCTTGGGGGACACAACTACTTATCCTATTGAGGTCTCCTTGTGCATTAGGGTTTCTTTTGGAAAAACTCACAAAAATAGTGTTTCTCAACACTATCCCCCTTTGACATCAAGTGTTTCTTAACACTTTCTCAAATTTTCTAGCTATAGTATTGGATGTTACAATATTTCTCACTATCCAAATCAAGTCTTGAAGAAATGGTCAAGTGATACACACACACACATACACACACACACACACACACACACACACACACACACACACACACACACACACACACACACACACACACACACACACACACACACACACACACACACACACACACTCTTAAACGTTAAACTTTTTGAACTATGATGAACTTTATCTTTCTTTGTGTGTTGTTTATGACAATTTATTTTCTATGTGTTCCCTCCCTAATAATCTTTCAAGGATGTCATGAACTAGAAGAGTAGAGGTGTGGGGTATGTTTTACTTGCTTTCTACTTGTGGGCATACTTTGTTAGTTTATAGTTTTATGAGCATTGATTCTTTTCCTACTTGACACTTTGGACCTACAACATATTATCCTTGACTATTTTTGTGAGACCACACTCGAGGGTTATTCTGGCACTTATACCTTGATACAAGTGTAATCTTGATATATTGAACTTAGGGAATCTAATCATGTAGCCATCTTGACTTACATATCTTTGATTCTTAGATTAGATTTCCACATTCCTATCTGATATTGATCATATTGATATCCTCATAGTTATACTAGTGATGGTTATATGATCTTATGATGTCCCTAACAATCACTCAATGATGAAATTAGAGTCTAAATGTTATGCATTCCTTACTAGTAGACCAATTTTCTTATTAGTTTTCATCATAGGCTCATTTTCCTAGCTTATTTTTCCATTTAGACATATGGGGAGAGCTATCTCTTCATCTTTTCTTGGACATGTCAGCTGTAATCACCTAAAAATGGTCATCTAGACTATTAGCCCCCTTCTCAGCATTTTGGCTAATTTAATTTAATCACTTACCTAAGCCAAATTGCGTATAATCAATTTATTTGATTATAACCTATATTTTGACTATGCTATCCTAAGTTCATTATTTGATTAAAAGAACATGTCCCCTTTTAATTAAATAAAACACCCCATTCTTCTAACCCACTTAAAGTGCACACATAAAGTCCTTTTTCTATTTTGCAATTAAAAGAAAAGGCTTTGTGACTTTTGTCTTATATGACAAGTCAACTTATATTCTATTGGTTGACTTGTGTGTGCACATGGATCACTCCTCTTTTCAAATTCCACCGTTGATCATCCACCATCTTCATCTTGATCTCTACAATCTGTACAACTTTAAAAGGGAGAGAGCTTTCCCCCTCAAATGATCAATCCATCTTTTGAATATTGTTATGCTGTAGGTTTTCTAATAGGTTTCTTCGGAGCTTTGTGGAGAACTTCTCACTCCTTGTCTACATGCTCTCATTCCATCATATTAGCATAAGATGATATGGCATTCTTAGCATAGTTGCATGTTAGTTTAGCTTTCATTCTTGTAATAATCTCACATAGTTTAAATAACGGTATTGTAACACTCTCATTCATATTCTAGCATAGCTGCATCTTGCATTTCCATTCTAGTTTAGTCTTCCATCTTGCATTGCATACTTGAGAGATTCCTTGAAGATATTTTCACTCTTGCTCTTGTCTCAAAGAACCTCCCATTGCATGGTTTACTAGCAAGAAGCACTTTTCTAAGGCTTGGCTGAGAGCCTTCATGCTTGAATACTAGCTTCTTGGACTTTGTGGATAGGAAGCTCTAAGTCGGCATCCGAACATTCCAACTCATGGAATCATTTGGATAGAATGGTTTAGAGTGTGACACATTTCTAGTGTACATTATCTAATTACTTTCATATCTCTTTTTTCTTTTCTTCTTGATTGCATCTTTTCATCTCCTTGATCTTTCGCTTTGCCTCTTTACTATCTTGTCATTACAAGGGGTTAATCTAAAAATCACATCTAATCTATTCAAGTGTTACATTTTTCAAAACATAAGTCTATATCATACACATGAGAGCTAAAAATCATACATGATAGAGATCCATGAGCATATCAACATGAGCATAAAACAACACATATATGAGCAAGAAACTAAAACATCAAATGGAAACATAGAATGCTGAAACATCACATGGAAACATAAAATTTTGAAACATCCATAAACATCCACAAAATGAGATAAGTAAACAAGGATATTGATCAAATCCAGTATCTCAAATATATCAAAATGTGTCACAATAAATATATAATGTGAGATCCAAAATATGAATACCTATCTCAAAATACATGGGGTACAATACAACTATCATGAAACATCAAGCCTACACCTAAGACTGACTTCCAACCTCTCTAGTTGGTAGTGGCCCTGGTGGAGGAGTTTGTCTCCTATCTAGTGGTTGTACCACACCCTTTGATCTATTGACCTTCTCTAAGTAGTTAGGAAGTCCCTATCCTAGTGGTACCACATCCATGTATGCTACATAGTAATATGCCACTCGAGCCCCATGATGTGCTGACTCTCACCTCACAGCATCTTGCTCCCTATAGAGCTCCTCTCCTCATTCCCAACCATCTATGAGTTACTAGTTTCACACAATAATGGTCACCCACACTGCCTACAACTTTGCCTCCATGGCCCAAAACCTAGCATCCAGATCCTCATCTCCTACAGCATGTTGCTCCACCTGTACCATTACTTGCTTAGCTCTCCTACATCTTAGCAGGCATTCCTCCTACTCATCCTCCTCATCCCTCATGGCCTAGGCTTATGTATGCCTCCTCCCTACTTGGGAACTACCCCCAACCTCCATCCACCTATCTCCTTTATGTTAACCTCCATTATCATCTCCACTATCTCCCCCCTATCCTATTGTTTCAAGTGGGGCATCTAGTTACATAAACCTTAGAAATGGATGCCTCTACATCTCATGTAAATATGTTGGGTCCACCCCCACATCTTCCACCTTTGGTCTTTAGTCCCAAGGCTCATGCATCATAACTATTGTCTCTCATAGCATTGCATCATAATTGAGCATAGGTAGCTAACCATCTACCTCCTTCCCATGGTATCATATATAGGTAGTAATCTCCATTGAGACCACCTATCACTTAGCAAACTTTTACCACACTCAGTTGATCACAAAGTGCTGAACTATCTTTGTGTACCTCCCAACTAGTGGTCAACTATAACACATATAATCTAACTCCTAAGAGTCAAAACATCAATGGCACTATTAGTACGACCACTGTAAAAAAGATGTAAGCTCTTCTATGAGCTATTGATAGTAAGTCACATCCCCACTATGGCTCTAGGGTATGAATCCTATATATCTAAATATTAAAGGTTGGTTATACCCTCATGGATAAACCAATGGTCAAATCATGAAAATGTTCTCCCAAGCCCATATCTAAGCCAACACTAATCCAAATGCCCACATCTTCCCCTCATGGTACACATCAACTATGATAGACTGTCCCCATGCCATCCTCCAGGGCCACTCGATTAAATCTAGTACTAATCTACCCTAGCCTAGTGGGAAGCCCTACTAGCTCTTGTCGGTAACTAGAGCCTAAGAAACCAATGAACATAGCAGACACTATAATTGGTACTCATCCCCATAATCATCTATAAGCCACTCCCAACTCAAATGGTAGTCTAAGATGGTGACATCCTAAAACATTTGTTGCACAACTTCTCTCCCCTCTATCGAGGTTTGATCATAATAAGCCTATGACATGTAAAAAACCTCACATTAGTATGCCACACACAAATATTAGAAACTTAAAACATAAAAGAACAATCAAACATAGAACTCATCAGGCCATTGTAACAGGGTACTCAGAGGATGCAATATACATCCTCAAGTGTGATGGTCACTTCTCCAATAGGCAGGTGAAAGGTGTTGTTCTTGATATGCCATCACTTGGCTAGTGTAGTCAATAACCCATCATTTGCCTATATGTGGGGCAAATGTGTAACCCACTTCAGCCCCATACTTGATATGGCAGCTCTCTTATTACCAATCAGGTGCACTAAACCATGCAACCTCACCTCTTTGAGGGCCCTAATGTGAAGTATGGGAAACACCATCTATAAAACAAGGTTAAGAAAACATCAATAACATCGAAAGAGTGATCAAACATGCAAAATACAACTCAAAATGCTCAAAAAATAGGTTGTGTAATAATTATTCTAATAGATAGGTGATATTTTTTGTTGTCTAAGTATTGTGTGATAGTTTTTGCAATACTCAGGTGATATTTTTAACCGGGTGATATTTTGCATAAGCTCAGGTAACATTTGGGTATGGTTCATACAGATATTTTAGTTGGTCAGATTGCCTACTAATGCCATTTTTCTCTCTTGAAAGGACTCTAAAGCTCTCAAATTCACAAAAGAAAAATAAATTAAAAATGACACTTGGACCCCTTATATATAGCCTTCTGACCTCATTTTTGCCCATTTTTCAAGCTCTTCAATTTTTTTGCAAAAATTGCACCCCTAGATAATTTTGACATCTTGGATCCAATTTTGGGATTAAAATTGAAATCCAAGTTCATCTTGAAAGTAAAAATTTCATTTCAATATTCTACCTTCTTCTATGCAATTAGTTGGCCTTTTAAGGTTTAATCTTCATATCTTCATTGGGGCATCTTCATTTCTTCATGTCTTCACCATTTCTGCACTTCCTATCTACTTCACTTCATATTTTCATGTCTACATTAACTTTCTACTTATTTCGACCTGATTTTCATACTTTATCCTTTGTGGTTAACTCTGGTCAAACTAGGGCATTCTATCATTTCTTAATAGTCATTCTTTATTTCTAATCATATATCTATCATCATGGAAATTTCTATATCTCAATTTTCTCATATCTAGCTCATTTCTACATTCCCTTTGCCTCATTTTGATTTCGATCTTGAGCGGGCAAAAATACTCTATCATTGCTTGTTATAGCTATCTATTTATTAGGAGCATATATTTGATCTTTTCATTTCTCTTGATCTATCTTCTTTGCTTGGTGTTAAAATTATTCTTGAGTTCTAACATTATCTCTTTCCTAGTGTTCATTACTACTACTATTAGGCTGTACATTCAAGATTTGCTATCTCTTTTTGTATTTTTTTCTTCAAAATCAAACATCTCTATCTATTGCTACCTACTTGGCTTTAGTTTTCTTTGGTGTCATGTATTCCTAGATCGATCACACATTAGTCAAATAGGGGCAAATGTAATCACCTAAAAATAGTCATCTAGACTATTAGCCCCCTTCTCAGCATTTTAGTTCAATTAATTAATCATTTACATAGACCAAATTGATAAGTAGGAGATGATTTCCACAGCTAGTCAAATTGTGATGTGAATATCAGGATTTAACTGTGTGATTTTTGAGTCAAACTCGATGACCCATGTTTCATGAGTAGTGATTCAACATGAATCCATCTCTCATGAGAATAAATGGAACACTTAGCACTCATTGGATCTAGGTGATGCTCACAGGGGTGAAGCACCGGGACTTCCCGGGAGGTCACCCATCCCAGTACTACTCCAGCCTGAGCGCGCTTAACTACGGAGTTTCCTCCACAGTTAAACCCTGATATTCACATCACAATTTGACTAGCTGTGGAAATCATCTCCTACTTATCAATTGATGAGCTTAAGGGGCTTTCTAATGAATGGTTCATAAGGCACAACACTTGGTGAAGGTTTTGCAAATGGGGTTGCAAGCTTTGGGTTTAACTGTGGAGGAAACTCCGTAGTTAAGCGCGCTCAGGCTGGAGTAGTACTGGGATGGGTGACCTCCCGGGAAGTCCCGGTGCTTCACCCCTGTGAGCATCACCTAGATCCAATGAGTGCCAAGTGTTCCATTTATTCTCATGAGAGATGGATTCATGTTGAATCACTACTCATGAAACATGGGTCATCGAGTTTGACTCAAAAATCACACAGTTAAATCCTGATATTCACATCACAATTTGACTAGCTGTGGAAATCATCTTCTACTTATCAATTGATGAGCTTAAGGGGCTTTCTAATGAATGGTTCATAAGGCACAACACTTGGTGAAGGTTTTGCAAATGGGGTTGCAAGCTTTGGGTTTAACTGTGGAGGAAACTCCGTAGTTAAGCGCGCTCAGGCTGGAGTAGTACTGGGATGGGTGACCTCCCGGGAAGTCCCGGTGCTTCACCCCTGTGAGCATCACCTAGATCCAATGAGTGCTAAGTGTTCCATTTATTCTCATGAGAGATGGATTCATGTTGAATCACTACTCATGAAACATGGGTCATCGAGTTTGACTCAAAAATCACACAGTTAAATCCTGATATTCACATCACATAGACCAAATTGCTAAAAATCAATTGATTTTATTATAACCTATGGTTTGACTATATTATCCTAAGTTCATTATTTGATTAAAAGATAATGTCCCCTTTTAATTGAATAAAAGACCCCATTCTTCTAACCCACTCAATGTGCACACATAAAGTCCTTTTTCTATTTACCAATTAAAAGAAAATGCTTTTTGTCTCACATGAAAAGTCAACTCTTTTCTTATTCGTTGACTTGCTTATGCACATGGATCACTCCCACTTTCAAACTCCATCCTTGATCAGTCATCACTTGACCTTGATCTCCACCATTCATACATCTTTAAAAGAAAGAGCTCTCCCCTTCTCAAAGGATCCACACTCTTGAGTATTGTTATGTTGCAGGTTTATCATTCAAATTCTTAAGAGCTTTGTGCAAAACTTCTAATTCCTTGTCTCATTATATCATCCGTGGAATTCTAGTTTAGTTTCATGTAGTTTAGCTTTTATTTTGCAATAATCTAGCTCACATAGTAACTAGTTTGGATCACTCTCATTCTTGTTTAATATAGATGCATTTTTCATAGTCATGTTAGTTTAATCCATATTTACATTGTACATTTTGGGAACTCATTATGGACACTTGAATTATTTCTCGTCTCAAAAAATCTCCCATTGTATAGTTTACTAGCAAGGAATGTGTCTCTAAGGCTCACCTGAGAGTCCATTACATGCTTAAAACACACTTCTTGCACTTCATAGATAGGGAGCTCTAAGCTGACATCCAAGCATTTTGATTTCATAGAATCACTTGGATAGAAGGATTTTCAGTGGGACACATTTATATTGTACACCAAGAAGGAATTATAGCTTGACATGTTTGGAGAAAAGTTTTAAAGTAATAAAGATCTATTATTTTCTTTCACTTTGTTAACTCAATGAGGTTGCATGATAAATGGGTGAGCCTTTAGCCCTAGCTATCATCCTACCTTATATTAGGTGGTATTACAATAAGGTTTTTTCCTTGTGGGTTTTACAATCATGGAGAACTCTAATTGGATTGGTTGTAGGGTGGCAGATTTGAGTTCTAATCTATAACTTATGGTTATGATTTTGCAGGAACGTATTGTCAAAATTATTCAAGGTAGAGGATTGAACTAAAAGTGTGATCTAAAATTTGCAAAGTATGTTGTAAGTTATATCAGATCAAAAGGCCATTATCGTTACTTTCTAGCAATTGTAACAGTTAGTTTAAATCCTATGGACTTAGGTTGGTTTGATAGCCATGACATAAATCCTTTAATATGGTGATATTCCAAGTGAATGTTCTAAAGTCCTTTAACCAGGCCCATTCCTAACAGTTTGGTGAAATCCTCTAACAAGGTCACATTTAACAGTGTGTTGTAAGCCTTTAACAGGGTAGGCTTTTAATAGGGCATCACTTTAGAAGAGTGAGAATCAAGTAGCATGTTACTAGTGGTTTTTCCCAAATTGGGTTTCCACGTAAATCATTGTGTCATGCATTGATCTTGCATGTTTTATCTTTGCATGTTGATTTACTGTAACTTACTAATATGGTTGATTTAAGTTTGGATGGATGAAAAGTGTATGGATTTATTAAAAGTATAGAAAAAGTATTATTAGGGCATTTGGACCTTTAATAACTAATTCACCCCCCCTCTCAGTTATTATAAAGAATTCTAACAATTGGTATCAGAGCTAGACTACTGATTTAGTTTAAAGGGACTATAAGCAAAAAAGATCAAAATGCCTAAGAGAGAAGTTTCCAAGCTCAACAAAGACAAATTTGTTGCATGGAAAAGTTTGATGAAGCTACATCTTGGATCCATAGGAGATTATGCCCAAAATTCAATTGTCACTGAACATGTAGATCCAACTGGTAATCTTACTGTAGAAGACATGAAAAATAAGCAAGAACACAATTAGACAATGCTAGAGATTGCCTTTGCACTCAACTATGCTGAATTTGATGATATCAAAGGATGTGACACTGCATTTAAAATGTGGAAAGCCCTATCTAACATCTATGGAGGAGATCAGAATGTACAAAGAGAAAAAAGAGAAAGTCTCAGAGGAAAGTTTGATGATATGAAAATGGAGAAAAATGAGAATGCTGCTTAGTATGGTGCAAGAATAAAAGAGGTGGTAAGTGCAATAAGATGCTTAAGTGGTCAACTAGATGAAGATACTGTTAATAGTAAGTTCTTAAGAACCTTGCTCCCTATCTATGCTATTAGAGTATCAGCAATACAAGAACTAAGATGTATACCGAGAAACAATCTAAGTTTTGAAGGTATAATAGATAGACTCACTGCATTTGAGTTATCTAATTTTGACAAATATAGACTAGAGAATTCTAAATCTACCTTTAAGGCCAAGTTATCACTAAAAGATGCTAAATAGGTGAAATCAAAGAAAGGAAGAAAAATGAAGTATGTATCCAGTGACAGTAGCACTGATGAGGAAGATGTGGAACAATTGGAAGCATTGCTTGCTAGAATATTTCAAAGAGGTAAAGGAAAATTTAAAGGTAAGATGCCTATCATTTGTTTCAATTGCAATGAAGTAGGTCATATTTCTGCCAGGTGTACACAGAAAAAGGATTACAAGGAAGGCAACAAAAACAAATTTAGAAGAGATGATGACAAGAGAGATTACAAAGAAAAAGGTAAGAAGTGTTATATTGTTGAAGAAAATTCTGATGACAATGATGATGAAGTTTTTTATGTAGCCATGAAGGATCAATCTGATGAAGAAGAACCCACAACACTGGTAACATGTATGAACAAGAATGACAGATGAATCATAGACAGTGGATGCTCACATCACATGACAGGAGACAAAAGTAAGTTTGTTAACTTTACTCAGTATGATGGAAATAGTGTTAGATTTGGTAATGATGCTCCATGTCAAATCAAAGGAAAAGGTTCCATTAAGCTCACAGAACAAATTTTATGTGATAGTGCATACTATGTTGAAGGATTAAACTACAATTTTCTAAGTGTCTCACAGTTAGGCAATAGAGGATGCAAAGTAGAATTTGGAAACAAAACTGCAAAAATCTATGATATTGATGTTAAACTGATAGGAAAAGGAGATCAAACAAGGAGTAATCTATTTTAACTTGATATGGATGATGTTTCTTATTTTATTGCAAGATTTGATGATGAATGGTTGTGGCATAAAAGATTATGTCATGTCAACTTTGACAATCTGGTCAAGATCAGTCAAATGGAGAAAGTCACAGGTTTACCAAAATTAAAGAAGCCTGATAATATCATGTGCAAACAATGTTAGCTAGGAAAGATGATAAAGTCAAGTTTCAAAAGCAAAAACTATACATCTAAAGAAGTACTTGAACTAGTTCATACTGACTTATGTGGTCCAATGGAAGTACAAAGCTATAGAGGAGATAAATACATAATGTTGTTTGTTGATGACTATTCTAGGATGATGAATGTTATGTTCTTAAAACAAAAATTTGATTCTTTTCAAATGTTTAAGTGGTATGTGGCTAGAGTTGAAAAGGAAACAAGAAAAAGATTGAAATACCTAAGATCAGACAGAGGTGGTGAATTCACATCAAATGAATTTGAAATATTTTGTAATGATAAAGGAATCAAAAGACAAACGTCAGCTCCTAGAACTCCCCCACAGAATGGAATTGCTGAAAGAAGAAATAGATCTGTGATTGACTGTGCCAGAACATTAATGATGGAAAAGACTCTTGCTCTAACATACTGGAGAGAAGTTGTAAGTGTAGCTGTTCATACACTAAACTAAGTACAAGTCAAGAAAAGTACAAATACAACATCTTTTGAATTATGGTATAGTCACTCTCCCAATGTAAAACATTTCAAAGTATTTAGTTGCAAATGTTTTATCCTTAAAGATGCTAGAAATGGAAAATTTGATGCAAAAAGAAATGAAGGCATATTCCTTGGTTATTCCACTAGAAGTAAGGCATACAAGTGTTTGAATACTAACACTAATAAAATTGTGGAAAGTGCAAATGTAAACTTTGATGAACATACAGAAGTCCTAGCTAAAGAACCAAAAAGAATGGATGAATACAGAACCTATGTGTATTCTTATGAAGGAATGACTGATGAGGATGATGTCAATCAAATTGAAAATCAACAAGTTTCAATTTTAGTCAACTCACAACCAGTGAATGTCGAGCTACATTCAGAAGCCGAGTTGCAGAATGAAGAAAATGCACAAACTAATTCTGAAGACAGTACACATGATGAAGAACAACTTGACAATGAAGTGCATAGTGATCCTGAATCTAAAATATCAAACATGGAAACAAGGACAGAACCAAGATTATCCAAATATGTAAAAAGACATCACCCTATTGAACAGATAATTGGTGACAAAGATGCAAGACCAATGACAAGGAATAGACTAAGACATGAATCATGTCTAATCAGCAAATCTAAACCTAATATAGTATATGGTGCATTACAAGATGATGACTGGTACAAAGCTATGGAAGAAGAGATTGATCAAATAAAGAAGAACGAAACTTGGAATTTGGTTCCCAGACTAGTTGACAAAAATGTGATTGACACCAAGTGGGTATTAAAAAACAAGCTAGATGAGAATGGTGAGATTACCAGAAATAAAGCTAGACTAGTATGCAAGGGTTATGCTCAAGAAGAAGGAATAGACTATGGGGAAACATTTGCCCCTGATGCTAGAATGGAAGGAGTAAGAACTTTACTTGCATATGCTGCATATAAAATTTTTAAAGTCTATCAGATGGATGTAAAATCTACTTTTTTAAATGGCATACTAGAAGAAGAAGTCTACATTGAACAACCAGAAAGATTTTTTGATGAAAACAACAAGGATATGGTTTGTAAGCTACATAAAGCACTCTATGGTTTGAAACAAGCACCTAGAGCATGGTATGAGAGACTTCACAAGTATCCAATACAAATAGGATTTGAAAGAACTGATGATAACAGCAACATGTACATCAAAGTAGAAGAAGGTAAAGACATTATTGTATCTAAAATCTTTGTAGATGACATAGTGTTTGGTGGAAAGGAAGTGCTTTGCAAAGGCTTTGTTGACAAAATGAAACATGAATTTTAAATGTCTATGTTTGGGGAAATCAAATTCTTTGTTGGATTACAAGTACATCAACTCAAACATGGTATATTTGTGACAAAATCAAAGTACATCAAAGAGATTCTTAAAACATTTGGGTTAGAGGAGTCCAAACTAGTCAACACACCAATGGCAATAGGAAATAAGCTATCCAAAAATGATGAATCAGCTGAAGTCAATCAAACAATGTACAGATCCATGATTGGAAAACTACAATATGTTGTACATAGTAGACTAGACATAACATTAGCAGTTGGAACAGTGGCTAGATTCTCTGCTAATCCTAAAGAAAATCATCTCATAGAAGTAAAAAGAATAATGAGATATCTTAAAAGAACTGATAACTTTGGTCTATACTACAAAAAGAATGGAAAATTTGAGCTCAATGCATATATAGATGCAGATTGGGGAGGCAACATTGATGATAGAAAAGGCACAAGTGGAGGTGCATTATTTCTAGGCAAAAGGCTAGTTACCTAGACTAGCAAGAAGCAAACATGCACATCTCAGTCCACTGCAGAGTTAGAATATGTGGTAGCAGCAGTCAATTGCACAAACATTGTGTGGCTCACACATCTATTGGAAGGAATGAAAGAAGAGGTAACAAAACCTATGATATTGTATTGTGATAACACAAGTGCTATAAACATATCCAAAAATCTAGTAATGCATGCAAAAACCAAGCACATTGCAATCAAGTATCATTATGTTAGAGAATTGGTAGAAGACAAACAAGTGAAGTTGGAATACATTCACACAAAAGAACAAACTGCAGATATCTTCACCAAACCATTGCCAAAGGATGCTTATGAATATCTTAGAGGCAAGTTGGGGGTAATACCCCTAACTCAAGCAGTTTAAAGCAAAAAGGAAGCTTCCCTGCATCACCAGCAATGAATCATTGAAATATCAGAAGAATGATGCAGAGGATAACAACAGGAGTAGAAAATCCAAATCAGTCACAAGCATGGTGACAAAGGGAGAAAACAACAAGAAGCCAAAGCTCATATTTTGCATAATAAAGATGCTACATCTCTGGCATTTATGTCAAAGAGGGAGAAATTTGAAACCTGATCAATACAAAGAAAGAGGGAAATATATATGAAAGAGGGAGATATATGAGATCAGCTAGTAAAGATGAAGCCAACAAAGAAAAGTAGCAAAAAAGTAGCAGATAAAATATACAATCTTGGTGGTAACTAAGTTGATCAATTGATCAGTTTGGTTTGCCATCAATGCCAAAGAGGGAGATTGTTGGACATGATTGAAAAGATCATGAGGAAAGTTGTTGGAATGATATATGGAAATGGTAAAGAATGTTCTCAATCATTTTTTTGTTATTGATGTCAAACTTGCTATTTGCAGGAATGACAATTGCTTTAGTGATCCAAATACTATCAGTTAATTGATTGACACGGAGGAGGCAATCAATAAGATGTAACTAGTACACCAAGAGAAAGGTTGAAGTTATGATTTTATAATGAAGTACAAGGATTAGCTAAGCCATTGATAAAAACATGCGTTGATGACATACTATAAGACACAGGAAATAGGCACACTGAAATATATCAAAGATGTAAGGTTTTAGCTAAGACATTTGTAAAGCCTAACTAAAGTTCATTAGAGAGAGGGAGCTGAGCAAGCTAGTTGAAGCCGAATAGATTCCTAGTTTTAGCCGAGCAAGATCAATATCACGTGCTGAGTAAACTTCAGATGCCAAGTGATATCAAGTGCTGAGTAAACTTTAGATGCCGAGTGATATCAAGTGCCGAGTAAACTTCAAGTGTCGAATGATATAAGTGCCAAGCAGATATAGGTGTCGAGTAACACAGAGATGCCGAGCACTAGTAAAACCAATAATGTCGAGCTGCTGCATTATTTTGAAAATCAAAGATTCACCGACAAGGTTGTTATCTAGAAGTTTGTAAATTAAATGGAAGAGAAGAATAATGAGCTGGTGGCACAGAACACCATGTAAAATTTTTTTAAGGATACAACTGACAAAGTTTCTAGATGAGAACAAGATATGAGGTAGATACATTGTATCCTACCTAATCCATTTTGAAACCCTAAAATTGGAGAAGGAGAATTGAGCGGCAAAGGAAAAATTAGATTTCTATTTAAGGATTCATAAGAAAAGAGAAAAAGGGAGAGGTAGTCAAGCATGAAAGCATAAAATGCTGAAGCAGGTGCTAAGGAGGAAAGAGAGCATAGTTACTCTGTTTCAATAAGAAGACCCTAGATATGGATGCATTGGCATGATGAGTAAGAAGACTCAAGGAGACAAAGCTTGATAAAAAGACAAGCAATCAAAGCTAAAGTGATTGAAGCCAATTTCTTAGATGATTTGAGTACTATCATTTGTTTGATTAATGAAGAGGATGTGATCAAATGAGGTAACAATAGCACCTAGAGGAAAGGTTGAGTTATGATATGGAAAAGGAGTACAAAGATCAATTAAGATAGTGATATTATATTCCATTGGTTATCTACTTTAGGTTGCAAAGGATGGATACAATGATTGAGTTTAGAAGAACAAGTAAAAAAAATTGTGTCTGCCAAGCTCAAAAATCTGCATAGTAGGTGCTAAGAAAAGTTAGTGTAAGCTAAGGAGAAAATTAGTTGGATCTAAGCAAAGTAAAATTTTAGTGTATACCAAGTGATACAATGTTAGCCAATAAAATTTAGTTTGTGGCAAGTGATTTGATAGTGGATACTGAGCAATGCAGTATGTGTCGAGCACTAGAAGCAAGTTAATGCCAAGTGTTAGGATTATGAGAAAGATTGTGAATTTGATGAATCTAAACTGACAAGTTTAATTTCTTAGATTGTGTGAACCGTGTGGAAGATAAGCTTGATAAGCTGGTGGCACATAATTCAAGATGAACCATTTGAGGTGAATTCAAAGAGGATTTAAGGATAAGTTTCTCGAAGGGAATAAAATGAAAAGATGGGTAGATTCATTTAATCCCACCTTATCCTACCTAACCCTAAAATGGACAATGGGGGATGAAGACAAAAGATCTAAATTTTCTATTTATAGAGATGGCTAGTCAGGAGAAAATGTTGTCATGTGTGAGAGCCTAAGGAAGACAAGGAGTCTAAGGTATTGCTTCATTCAATGACCTAAGAGAAAAGACTACTATTGGAAAGCAAAGCAAGAAGGCTTAAAGGTATGAATGCTTGAAGGGTGGACAAGCTATCACATTTGAAGAGTTTTAAAGCCAAGTAGAATGGAGGACTGAAACAGAGATCTATCATCTACAAAGTGGAGTTGTAAGTTGTTATCAAATCAAGCCTTACTATTACTTTCTAATCATTTTATCATTCTAAGGTAAATCCTTTGGATTAAGGTTGACCAAACAGTCATTTGCAAATCCTTTAACCAAGTGACATTCCAAGTGAATGATCTAAAGTCCTCTAACAAGGCTCACTCCTAATAGGGTGATTGAAATACTTTACCCAAGCCACATTTAATAGTGTAGATTGTAACCTTTAATAGGGTTGGCCTTTTATAGGGCATCACTTCAGAAGAGTAAGAATTAGAAGCATGTTACTAGTGGCTTTTCCCAAATTGGGTTTCCACATAAAATCATTGTGTCAAGTATGTTATTTAATATATTATGTTTCATGCTTTCATTTCTCCAAAGTTGATTTGATTCAATCCTGTGAAAAAAATTATTTGTACATCTAGACCTTGGATAACTGATTCACCCCCCCCATTAGTTATTCTAAAATAATTCCAACAATTGGTATTAGATCCATCTGCTTAAGAGGACTAGTTTGAAGGTACTAGAAGTAAAAGATTGAGATGTCAAAAAGAGAGGCACCCGAGCTTAATAGAGATAACTTCCCTACATGGCAAAGTCTAATGAAGATACACATAGGAGATCTTGGAGATCATGCAAAATCTACCATCATCATAGAGCATGTCAATCCTGCTCTAGAGTGCTAACTTTTGAAGATCTAAAAAAAAAGAAAGAACACAACCAGGCAATGTTGGAGATTTCCTTTGTCATAAGTTGTTAAGAGTTTGATATATCAAGGGTTTTGACAGTGCAAAGAAAATGTGGGATACTCTTCACACTATTTATGAAGGAGACACAAATGTTATAAGAGCCAAATCTGAAAGTCTTAGAGGTAAGTTCAATGAGATGAGAATGCAAGAAGGTGAGAATATTTCTCAATATTGATCTAGGATAAAATATGTTGTTAATGCAATAGGAGGAGATAATGGTAAGATATATGATGAGACTGTACTAAGCAAAGTTTTGAGAACACTCCTACCCATTAATGCTATTAGAGTTTCTACAATACAAGGACTGAGATGCATACCAAGTTCTAATCTAACTCTTAAAGGTCTGGTAGGTAGGCTCACTACATTTGAGTTATCTAATTTTGATAATTTCATATCTGACAATGTTGAATCTACTTTCAAAGCCAAGCTTCCATTGAAGGGACCTAATGAGAAGAAGAAAAAGGTAAAATAAGTTTCCAATGATAGTGATATAGATGAGGAATATGTAGAATAACTTGAAACACTACTAGCAAGGAGATTCATAGAGGTAAAGGAAAATTTGAAGATAAGTTACCTATCATATGTTTCAATTGCAATGAGGTTGGTCATATTGCTGCTAGATGTCCAAAGAAGAAAAATTATAGATCTAGAGACAAGTACAAAAGTAGAAGAGATGAAGACAACAAACACTAGTACAAAAGCAACAGTATATCACTAAATAAACTACTAAAACTTGTAGATATGTGACTAATTTTGATCACATGACCATTGGTAGTTTAATTCCAGTCATTAATCTAGCAACCAAATTTATGACTAAACTATTTTAAACATTGATTTGGTCATTCATTTGATCATTGATTTGGTCATTCATTTGATCATTGATTTGGTCATTCATTTGATCACTGATCTCGTTGTTGATTGCTATTAAATAGTACTTTATTTGGTGGTTTATTTGGTAATTTATTTGGTTTTTGATTATTATTAAATAGTAGTTTATTTGGTAGTATATTTGATATTTGATTTGATAGCATATTTGGTAGTTTATTTGATAGCATATTTGGTAGTTGATTTGGTAGCATATTTTGTAGTTGGTTTTGTAATATACTTAATAGTTGATTTGGTAGTTGACTAGTAATTTATTCAATTTCATAAATTTGAAAATACAAATAAAAACATAATATTAGAGTTAAACTAAAAATTTAAAGAAAGTTAAAATATTACACATGAACAATACTAAAATTAAAAGATTGATTTAATATCATGATAAAAAAAGGTAATTTTGGGATTAAAAAATTAATACAATTATATATATAATAATATTTTAAAACTATCTAAAGAGTATACACCTTGATAATTAAAATATTTAAACAACACATTCAAAATATTTAAATATAATGCATCCATACAAGGAGTGAATAATCCCAATGAGAAACACGACCATCATATGGATCCAAAAAAATTTAATTTATTTCCGTATTTGAGTTTATCAAAACATTTTTGCAAAAAGAAAAAAGAAACATACTAGATTACATAGGTAATGAAAGGCCAAAAATATAAAATGCTATATTAATGTTGTACTAATGATAAAAAGATGTATTTGTCATTGATAAGGATAAAATATTCATGTAAAAAAAGGACACTAAAAAAATATTAAATTAATTAATAATTATATTAATTTATTTGTAGCTTTCTCAAATTGAAACTTCCAAAGATTAATTTCATAGTTAGAAAAATACCAAGACCATTTTTTTTTTTCATTAATGTTATATTTCTCATAGATTTAATTTTATTACACATAGTAGTTGATTTCATGTTCGATGAAATCCATGTCATTGTTACTGTTGGTGTTTGAAACTACTGAGGAACAAAATGCTCAATATCACAGTGAAATTACTCACACAATCTAAGGATTATCCAATTCCTAGTAGCAATTACATGAATAAACCACTTTGACCCAACTTCAACAAAACCAAAAAATAGTTGTCTACTCTTTAGGCTCTGCTAAACCAAGGTAGGTATACCTAGGGATGATTCTAATGCAAACTGTGGTATGAAATTATCTTAATTTCATTTTGATTCTCATCTTTTACCCTTAGGCACATACATAGTTTATCAATTTTCTCTAAAGCTTCTCAAATCTATATGTATCCCATATAAGTAGATTTGGTTATAAATCTCCCATAGTTTACAAGTATTCCTAGAATTAGTGGCTATCTAAGACTCATAAAACTATATGCAAATGACTGGTAACCAACATTTGTAACTTTAAACAAAATGGAATGAAATGGTTTTGATTTTTTTTTAAATGATTTGATATGTAGCAACAAAATTCACCCTTGCCCATTTTCGACTCATGTGACCAGTGCCTTATCCATTGGGCAAAAAATTGACTATTGGTGGGAGATCTAATTCAAATAACTGGCAAATGAATAAATAAATTGTAATCACCCATTTCCCTTCTTATGAAATATCCCTTTTATAAGCTCACAAACCCTACTGATTCACTAAAGCATTTCCATAATTTCTTGAATTATAAGCAACAATAAAACTAGCATACAACTTATCTAGATTGCATTCAGCCAATTAAACCTTATTTAAGTAACTTCAAAGTAAACAAACTCATAAAATGGAGATAGAAATTAGTGACACAAATATAGTGTTAATACCCCTTTGTATTATCCTTTTTAATGACTAATACAATAACCAATATAATTCAAAGAAAAGCCTAGAACATCTTGCTAATTCTGTCATTTCAATATCACCAGAGAGTACAAGTGGAAGCGAACTCAAAAAAAATACATACTATTGGATTGACTCTCTACACTTTTCTTGAGAAAGACTAAAATTATACAAGTTTTTGGACCATCACATTGCCTTGAAAACTCATTTACATAAACATGAGTTGCAACAAGTAAAGGGCAATTGTGATTGACAAGTGTCTCTCAAAAAGATATTTACATGCACCTATAACAAAAGACAAAATGCAAATAACAGAAAGGCTAATGCATCAAACATTCCTTTGTGGGTCCCTTTTCTATTATTCTACCTAAATAGACAAAAGTGTTACCATCTAATTCTTTGATTACTCTGATTCCTCAAAGTAAGTGGCCATCAAGTTTGAAAGTGATGAGTCATCTCTGATTACCTGCAAACTTACTTTAATTTGAGGATTTTCCTTATCTTCATCATTAATTGTGAGGGTAACTTTTACTTTGGCACATTCTTCCTCCTCATCATCTTCTATTTCATCATCTTGTAGCATCTGCTCTTCTGACATAAATTTATCTTTCCACTCATTATAGGTAGTATCATCAGGCCAATCAAAATTGAGGACATCTCTTTGTACTATTATCAAAGAATTTCCAATTGCTTATATATCAATCAATTCTTTTCTAATGGAGTTATAGAATATGTGCACTTTAACCAACTCCTCATTTTTCATAGCCCATAACAAGTGTCCAGTTTTATTTCTAACTTTATTTATCCTTTCACAAATAATCTCATCCAACTCCCTCTTCCATTCCTCTTTTTCCTTCACTTTATCAACAATATTTAGTCCACAAGGGAATGAATCAAACTTTTCTGCAATATACTTGGAAAAAAAAAATTAATCTTTTTTGAAAAGAATTTTTCTTATCATCAAATCCTTGCAATTTATTCAACAAGTCAAAGATTTTTTCTATTTGATGATAGGGTAGTTGGATGATAGATATACACATAGCAATGAAATCTTCATTCCTTTCTATCCACTTCTGCACAAGGGGTCTAAATACAACTTCATCTCTCTTCAATTCATCCTTGATGATTGCAATCCCTGATAATAAATCAAAAAATGATGGCCATTCTATCCCGTCCACTAAATAAATAACACCTTGCCTCAATTTTTCTTGATACTGATCATTTAGTTCTACATGTAGTGCATATAATTTGTTCTTCTCCTCTTCAAACTCCTCTATAGTGTAGAACTGAGGCCTTTTTGAGGTGTTTGGTATTTCAATAATTGGAGTTTATTTGAAGGGTTCAATAGGTGGCCTTGGGGGGTATGTAATTCTTGGCCTTGTGGGCTTCCTTTTTAGCTTGTCCTTAAGCTTAATTCTCCTTTTTACCTCCTTATTATAGACCTCAAGAATTGTTTCATATTTACTTTATAGTCCAAACATAGCCTATTCCTCCTTCTTAGTAGTGGCCAAAAGAAATTGGGATGAACCCACATTCCAATGTCTTGCTTGCACATGTGAGGTATCAACAACTCTTCTCACAATTACGCTTCCCATCAATCCAAACTCATTTGGTTGTGATGATGTGTCTCTAGATCCTCTTCTCAATGACCAACTAACCAATGTAGCTTGATCTTCAATGAATGCAGTGCCTTGGAAGTCCCTTTTATTTTTATCTTGCAAAGTCAATTTATTTGAAACAGAACTAAAAACTGAGGCATCAACAATATCCCAATTTGGTAAAAATAAAATGTTAGATGCCTTCACCATTTGCCTTCCATCCTCAAGGCTTATATTCTAAAATTATTTTATAATTTCTTCTTTTTTTTGGTTCTAGATGGAAGCTTCATTCATTTTTGCATGCTTTGTTTTCAACATTTTACATTTTTCCTCAAAAATATTCATACCTGGCCTCCATGCAAACTGGTGAAAAGCCCTAGATTTCACAAAGCTGTCATTAGCCAAAAATTGATGACTTCCCTATTCTAACATAGGGTCCAATTCACTACCTCTACAATCATCTATTATTAGGTCCAAACTTGGTAGAGGAGGTTTTGGAGGGTTACCTTCATCCAAATCTGCTTTAGTAATAAAGATACCTCCCTGTGATCCCATCTGCTCAATTTTCTCACCTATGAGTTGTTCTTCTCCAATCCTCAAAGGGGATTGAGTGGGTGAATATTCCTCTGCTTGAAGCCTTCCCTCCTTCATTACCTTCTATCTCTTGGGAATAGGCTCATCAGGTCTCTCCTCTTGGGTTGTACTAGTGAATTCCATTATTTACTTGCTCTTATCACTAGGAGCTCTTTTATTCCAAATCATAGTGTAACCAGGATTCTTTTGTACAATTATTTGAGCAGCTCCTATATTAAGAGTGAAATCCAACCTCTTCATGACTTCTCTAGCCTTATCACGATAAGAATCAATAAAAAATTATTTCTTCTCATTCATAGCTTCCATTATTCTAGGGAAATTACTCATGAGCTTATTTATTTTGTCAGCCTCTGTATTAGTATTATCTAAAGGACTATATTTTTGATCAAAACAATGAATGAATTCTAGGACCTAGGAATAAACTCTCCATTTTTCTTTTTTAGTTTCCTACTCCTACAATGAGAATTCATTCCTTATAATGTCCTCTAGATAATATGAATCATGTTTGACCCATCCCAGCTTAATTCTATCTCTCAAAGTCTGATTAAAAAATCCATCAGAATCACAAATACGGGGATGAGAGATTGCCATCATATATTGATCCAATTTTTTATGCAAAAAGAGAAAACCCCCTTTGGTAATCACAAACTAATTGGCCACTATGCAAGTAGGGAAAATTGAACCTAGTTGTCTTTTCAACAGAAACATTTCTTCTACTCCTCCTAATTTCCACAAAACTTCAGCCATTCCTACCTTGAAAGGTACTTGGTAGGGCAAGATATGAGGGCTCCCCTTAAAACCATAAATTTTGAAAATAGTAGAAAAAGAGTAAGGGTTGATATCTCCCCAATTATGTGAAACTTTAAAATTATGGGGCTTATCCATAGGCCTGATGAGACTCATTAGTCCCTTGGGGATCCTTGGATTGTCATTCAATATGAGGCATCTAAACGTGGAAGCAAAATATCTATCAAATCTAACAAAACTAGCATTATTAGCATCTCAGGTCATATCTACACTCTACAACTAGACTAGAAGTGCTTCCACATTCTCTTCTCTCTTCAAATCCATCTCTTTACCAAAATAAGTCACCCTTTTGAACAAGAACATGTGCATCAATAGAGAATAGTGTCCAAAAGTTTTCTCTATCTTCCCTTTCACAATTCAAACTAAACCAGTATGAATTTCTTCAGCCAAATAGGAAGAAAAATTAAAAAAAACATCCACACCAAAGCAAGCAATTTGAAGCATCATATACATAAGGCCAATGGGCATGAAATCTTGCTCATCTTCACCAAAAACATGGCACAAGGTCTTGTATATCTCTATAGCCCAAGAAGTGAAAAGACTCTTCTTAAAAGGTTCTCTAGAGGTTGCAATAATTACTAGCAGAGATCCTATTGTACCAATGTGTGCCCTTTGTGCACCTCCACTAATCACATCCTTCTTCACCTTGCATTCACTTTCTATTTCTAGTAAATTAATTGGCACATGGTAATTTGATAATGGCTCTAGGTGGAAAACCTCTCTAATTTCTTCTAGACTAATTGAAATTAGAGGTATACCATCAGTCCTTCTTACCACCCTAATAGCTTGGTCATAATTCTTGGCAATGGCTTCAAGAAAATCATAATCCATGAAAACACTTGGTACTACTAGCTTTCCTAAATCAAAATTCCATATGTTAGCATGTGGGGCAAACAAATTCCTCTCTAAAAACCATTTTTTAAACAAAACAAGACCAGTTTGAGTAGTTGTTGCATCCCTAACCTAGTTCCCCTTGTCATATAAGCCATCAACAATTTTAAGCCTAGGGTTTAAGTAAATCAATTTTTTAACTTGTGCAGGTTCAGTGGTGGATTCTAGGAGTAATTTTGACAAATTGTCATGAACATTCCTATCCATATAATTAACTTGCCCAGAAAATGCTTTCTTAGGAGGCATCTTGATCATAATGAAAGGAACATGAATGCTATAGAGGTTGTAATATGAGTACTTACTTTATTTTATAAACTTGTTCTTCTCTGAATCTCTACAATTGCTCTCGAATAAATGAGGAATCACTTCACATCTTTACCAAGCTTAACACAACACAATCAACATGCCCTTGTGCTTAGAAAATGTAAAATCTTTGTTTCAGTGATACTAGAAGTGATGAAATCTCCTATATTATACTCTATTTTTCTCACATGTGAAGCTTTCATTCATCATAAATGCACTAAATAGAGAAATAGAGTGGCACCATACTTCCTTTTAAATTTGTGCCATCAATCTTCGTAAACTCCTACGATCATAGAATGAAAATTGGGCTTACTCACATTTCCTCTTAACATGCTAGCATTAAACCCCATAAAATAACTCCATTTGTACCTTTCCTCTAATGCTAACATTTCAAACAAGGCCCATGGATGACTAAGGACACATGTCATCAACTCGCTACCTCGCTGTACATAACTTTCGAGCACTTTTCTATAGCAAGCTAGTGATAACCATTGATTTTGCTTTGATCCTGTGGCAGACATTTGATAAAACCCTTAAGAGAACAATGGTGGGTCCTTCACTTGCTACCTTTCTATACATAACTTTCGTACATCTTTCCATAGCGAGTTAGCAAGTATCTTTGATTTATGCTTGATTGATGATTTAGAATCATTTACATGTTCTACGCATGGGGAGTGGGTCTAAGATACTGATGTTGCTGAGTTGGCTTAACATGCTGGCACACATATATATTATTTAATTTCTAATGACATCATTTTTCCTTGAATTTGCTATGTTTTTCATTTTCAAGCATGTCACTACCTCACTACCAATGAAAATCACAAAGTTCCCGGTAGCGACATAGTGAGCTCCGGTGGAGTCAAACTTCTGGCCTATAAATGCTAAGTAGGATGCCACCATGTTATTTAATGTAAACAACTCATTTATAACAAATCACTTGTTCAAGGCCCATCTCTTTTAAAATTTCCATTACATCACAACCTTCCAACTAGTCTCTACCTCACTACCAGTGAAAACACCAACTTCTTGGCTAGTGAGATAGTGACTTTCGACAGAGTCAAAACTCTAGTGACGGAGAACAAAAACACATTGATTGAAAGTTCACCATTTAATACTAGTGTCAAAGAAGGTAGTAATGCATATTTATAATACTATATAGGAATTTTTGTAGTCGCATCAACATTAAATAGGTTACCACCTTCTTTAAAATTTGGGCACTAGCTATGTCGCTAATGGCAGGTCGCATGGATTTTTTGGTAGCAACTTAGTGAATCGTCAAAGAAAATTGAACTCCGGTGACACCATTTGAAAGTTTTTCCACATGCATTCTTCTTAATACTAACAAGCCTAGGACATAGCATGTAGTCATAATGTCTTCATATTAACACACATTTTTCAGTGCCAGACTTCATTTTTTAGCATCACAACATAGTTCTCTGATGGTTGCTACCTCACTCTACGTAACTTTCAAGCATCTTGCTATAGCAAGTATGCGACAACCATAGATTCAAATAAGATCTAATGGTGGGATAAAACCTCTTTCAAAAGGACTCAAGAATGACCTAAAAGTAGGTGAGAAAGAATATTCAGTTGCTGTTAAGACTTTCATGCCAAAATAAGATTTAAAAGGCAAGACCTAGGGTTTTACATAGATTTTAAAAGATATCAAAAATATGAGACCAAATCCTAAAACCCTAGGACCTAACAAAAGAACTCACATCTAATTTTTTTCACCATTATTCTAAGAAAAATTAATATGTAAAAAATCAAACCAACAATGACTCTATCTGGGGATGATAGACTACTTGAGTCTATGCAAGAATTCAAAATCTTTAGGAGAGCAGACCACATACTTGGTACAGAAATGACAAATTTTTTAGAGAGCACAGAGAAACACACACAAACAAGAAACAAGAAACCAAACTATACAGAGAAACTATTTACAAGGATTTACAAAATATATAGGAAAACCAAGAACCCTAAAACTATTGTTCATGGAAAATAGATACTTTTAAGAAAAGTACCTCTTCAAGAATTGTCCATGAACTAGAAATTCAAGAATACCTCTAGTTAAATCCTTCAAAAAATATGAATCTTCTCCATTTTTATCACAAATTTTATATGGGCCAAGCTAGATTGGGTCAAATTTACCTTGCTTTCCTTTATCTTATAATCTAGCATTCCACATCAGTACCATGTCACCTAGTTCAAATTTCCTATTATTGGATTTTTTATCATATAAATTCTTCATTTGTGATTGCAACTTGGCATTTTGAACAACTTATTCTCTCCTTGTTTCTTCTAGTTGCAATATATCATCCACTCTGAGTTGCATCTCATCAATGATATCATCTTCATACAATTGAAAAAATCTATACATCTCTTTGAGGTTATTTTGTGGAAGTCTAGCCTATATACCATAGACCAAATCAAATGGGGCACATCCAATGGCCTTTTTTACAGTAACCCTATCAGCCCACAAAGCTAATGGCAACTTTGAGTCCCAAGCCTTCTTGTTTTCTCCTAAGATCCTCTTGATAATTTTTAATATACTCTTATTACTTGATTCTGCCTGGCTATTCTCTTGAGGATGATAAGGTGAGGATGTATATTCTATAATGCCATATCTCCTATAGAATTCTTTATACTCATTAGATCTAAAACACAGCATTATCAGTTATTATCTTTTGTGGACAACCAAATCTAGTTATAATATTATTTAAAATGAAGTTGATCACCACTTTTCTTATTGCATTCTTGGTAGGGATTGCTTCCACCCATTTAGTGAAATAATCAATAGCCACTAGGATCCAGGAATGTCCACCATTAGATTTATTTGAAATCTCACCTATGAAATCAATTCCCCATTGTTGAAATGGTGCTTGTACTTCTATAGGTCTTAGTGCTAAATTTAAAAAAAAAATCAACTTTCCCCCAAATCTTTGACAAGTATCAGATATTTCACAAATTCATGAGCATCTTTGAAAAGTGTTGGGCACCAAAAACCAGCTCTCAGGATTTTATGGGCAGTAGTTTTTTCCATATAGTGACCACCACATACACCTTCATGCATTTATTTTAGGATCCTTTTAGACTCATTTTCATCTACACAATTCAAAATTACCCCTTCCATATTTCTCCACCATAATTGACCCTGCACTATAACATACCTTATAGCCTGCAACTTGAGGGATCTTTTCTAGTTATCTATTAGCCCTGGTGGAGATTTCATATTTTGCAAATAATAAATTACATCTTTGTACCAATCAGAGATACCCATATCACAAATATTGTCCCTACAACTATCATCAAGTTGATTAATTTGGTTTGCCTCTAAATTAGCTTCTGTCATCAATTTAGCCAAACCTTGACCCCTAACCAGTTTGGTAATCTGAATATCAATATTAAATTCTTGTATCCTATTAATCCACCTACATCTCCTACTAGATACCTCTTATTGTGAAAAGATGTCCTTCATAGTAGTAGTAGGAACAAAAGCAATGATAGTAGCTCCCATTAAGTAACATCTAAAATCCTTAACTCCTTTCACCAGTACATATGCCTATTTTTCATTGATGTCATACTTAAGCTCTACTACTTGCAAAGACTTGCTAAAGAATGCAATAGGTTGCTCATAACCTTCTTCATTTTTTTGTAACAGTACTGCAACAATGATGTGAAATAAAGAAAAAGAAAATATATGCATTGGTTTTTCATAATTAGGAGCTCTAAGAATAGGGCCATCTTTAATAGCTTGTTTAATTTTTTGAAATGCAATACTATGTTCACCATCCCATTTTATCTTAGATCCTTTCTTCAACATTCTTGATGTAGGCCTACTAATTTTTGCAAAATTTGTCACAAATCTCCTAAGAAAATTGATCTATCCAAAGAATGACTGGATGCCTTTAACACTCTTGGGTTTCTAAATCTTATCTATTGCTTCTACCCTTTTAGGGTCAATCCTTACTCCATGCTTTCCAACTAGATGTCCTAACAATTTTCCTTTAGTGACACCAAAGTTACATTTCCTTGATTTAAAGATATTCCATATTTAAGGGCTCTGATAAATACCTTTTCTAAGTGCATACAATGATCATTTTCATTCTTGGAGTAAGTAGTGAGGTCATCCTGATACACAACCAAAAATTTGTGAATAATATCAGCAAAAGCCACATCCATGGCCCTTTGGAAAGTATCTCTAGCATTGGTAAGCCCAAATGGCATCCCAACATAAACATAAGTACCCCATGGAGTAGTGAAAGTAGTCTTAAACTATTCTGATTCTTTGACAACTACTTGATTATACCCCAAAAACCCATCCATCATGGACATCAATTCTAAACCAGTGACCCTTTGCAACATGGCTTCCATATTGGGTAAACCATAATTATCTTTTAATGAAGATATGTTGAGATTCCTGAAATCAACACATAACCTTATATCTCCATTTTTCTTTCTTATTGGTACTAGATTGGATACCCAAGAAGAATGTCTAATAGGCTTTATAATCCCAAAATCTCTTAACTTGATCAATTCTTCTTGCATTTTGGGAGCCAAGGTTGGATTTATTGGCCTTTATTTTTGTCTGAAAGGCTTAGCATTTGGTTTCAAATGGATTTCATGTTGAAAGAGATCTTCCCTATAGGCCTTTAGATCATCATATGACCATGCAAACACATGTCTATACTTCCTTAATAGGTCTATTAGATCTTTCTTAATTTTAGGAGGCAATTTTTTACCAATATATACCTTTTTAGGTGTTTCCTAAGTTCACCTCCTCTAAATCCTTGGCATTATACCCATTAGTATCCATTTGTGACCTATCTTGGTTATCAAAAATACTTTCTAAAACAACTAGACCCTTTGGAATTTTGTTTGTCTTCAATTGTACAACTTCCTACCCAAAAATTGTATCTTTTCCATCTACATTTTCTACATAAGCTACACAATCAATTTCTTGTCCTGACAACATATGCTCAAAACTCAAAAATCTTAGAATATCCTTGTCATCTTGAAACACTTGCCAGTTTTGAACATTATCAAGGATAGAAGGTCTAGTTTGAATCTCAATTTTAGACACACCAGAAAATGTGATATCATTCAATTTTATTGCTAAGTTTTCCAGTAAATATGTCATTTTATTATTTGTCATATATTTCCAAATAATCCCAAATGTATCAAAACATTCAATCATGTCCCACACTGCATTTCTATACTATTTCAATATGTTATTCTTTGACACATAAGTAGTTCTTACTTGGGATACCACCAATTCAGAATCTCCTACAACATGTAAACACTTTATCCCATGCTTATGAGCTAATCTAAGACCTAACAACAGAGCCTCGTATTCTATTATATTGTTAGTACAAGGGAAACTTAAGGTAAAGGAGAATTTGTATGTTACCCCTATTGGAGATATTAGTAAAATGCTTGCACCAAACCCCTCTTTGCAACATGCACCATCAAAAAACATAGTCCATAAATCAACCTTGTCTATTTTTGTGTCAACTTCCATTTCCATCTGAGACTTATGCTTAGATTTTTTCAACGTCAGGACCTCAGCTCTAAATGCATTAATATCTATATCCACAAAATTTGTCATGTTGTCATCTTCCTCTATCATGTATATACTCTTAGGCTCCCTATTTACTTTTATCAAGGTTCCCTCATTATTAAAAGTAGCAAATGAAAAATCACACTGTACACTCCCATCCATAAGAGCACTCCATTTTCTTGATAATAACATGCCATACTGAGTTGGAATGTCAACAACTAATACACTCATAGTAAGTTCTTTGTCAGGGCAGGTTGTTAATCTATATGGCAAAAAGTTTATAGTGCCTATGACTGTCACTTCTCTTTTATCCATAGCACAACATCTTCCTTGAGTTGTATCCATTTTTAAGCCTAATTCCTTCATTATTTCAAAAGGCATCACAGTGTTGAAAGCGCCAAAATCAATCATGCAATTTTTTAATGTTTTACCATTTACTAAAATGCTTAAGAAAAATGGTTCAACATTTCCCAACCACTGATTTACAGAATTATCCAAAAACATTTGAGGAATTTGAGAGACAACTCCTTGAGCTTCATTGTCCTTTACTTCTTCTTTAGTGCTTTCTTTGGAACTATGATTTTCATTACAATCTTGACTTACCTTTACATCAGTATTTCCCAACCATGCTATAGCTTTATTTTGGTGTTTAGGAATTCTTAGAAATTTAGATAGAGGAACCTTAATAGTAATTTGAGAGAAAACAAAAAGCATATCTATGGAAGAACCAAGAGGATCATCATTAGTCAGATTCTTTTTCTCATCTTGTTTATCCAAAATGTTTAGAGCATTTTGATGATTCTTATCATGTTTTGTAATGATCTTTGATACCTTCTCATCTATTTTTCTAGGGACATTATTTGAAAACTCCATATCTTTAGGATTTCGTCCTTTCTTTTGTTCCCACCTTCTATTAGTAATTTTAACCTTCACATAAGGAGCTTCTTTAGGTTTCACAACTTTCCCCTTCTTAGGATCAACCCCTCTTATGAAGATACTAGCTACCTTATTACTTTCATCTCTATCAGTCATGTTTCTAGTTTGAACTTGAGCTATCATATTAGCAATAATTTGATCAATCTCTTCCCTAGAAGGTTTTCTTAGTGTTACTTCTTCCTTTGCATTTACCATGTTACACATATTTTCCTCCACATCACTTTCATTAGAAAATACTTGTTATTGTATGACATTTTGAAACTATCTTTGGTCATACACATCTCTGTCATAATCTTCATAGTCTAGAATAATGTGATTCAAACATATTGCATCCTACATCATCATTATTTTTTCTTTCTCATGACACTTTTCTACTATAGTTTGATTTCCTGGGAATGACAGTTCTACTGCACAAGATTCAAGGGAATGGGGTAATTGACATGCAAAACACCAAGTAGGTTCAAGAACAAACTTAGGATTATCTACCAAATTTATAGAATTTTTTGACAAAGGATCAGGGGTCACCTTGTTGTTGTTGTTCTTGGGAGGAGGGATACTAGGCTGACCATCCTTCCCAGTAGTGTTATAAGGGAAATTTTGCAACCTATTTTGTCTATGGAAATTTGATTGATAGGGGGCTCTATTATTAGTGGGGTTCCTATCATTCTTCATTTGAGGAAGGTTCAGACCTTTTATAGCATTTAGAATCTGATTCATTTCACTAGGCTCTTTCTTTTTTCCTCCTATGGCTTTATTTTCTTCCTTTCTATTTCCCTTATTCCCAAATAACCTAGGATCATCTCTTTTTATTTCTAATCTCCTTGAAATCCTCAAATTATTTTCTATATTAATGGTAATCCTGAAAGCATCTTGTAAGGTCCTAGGCTCTTTATCCCTAAGTTGGTATGCCATTTTACCATCAAAAGCATTCAGATAAGTGATTAGACATACCTTGTCATCAATTCACATTTCTTGCATTATCTTGTACATCCTTTTCTAAAATCTAGTGTTAAATTTAGTAACAGATTCATTAGGCAACCTCTTAATATTATTGAATTCACTCAAGATATAGCTCTAATTTTTCTTGTCACCATATTTCTCATTGAAAAAATACTCAATATCTTTCCAATCAACAATATATAATTCAGGAAGTCTCTTGAACCATTCTCTAGCATCTTCAGTTAAAGACTGAATAAACAACTTCATAATGACATCTTCAACTTCAACCTCATAATCACTCATCATATCAAGAAAACTCCTCAAATGGTCCTCACAAGAAATAACATTATTTCCATCAAATTTAGGCAATCTTTTCCTCATTTTTTGTGGGATAGGATTTTGAAAACTAGGGATTCCATCAAAACATATTTTCCTATAGCCTTCTAATTGAACAAGTCTTCTTTGTAAATCAATTTTGGGGTGATTAGCACTGTCTTTCTTAGTATCATTCATATTATTACTAGTACTAGCATCACCAATAGATTTTTTAAGATCTACTTTCTATGAAGATGAAGGCAAGAAAGAAATAGGCACCTTATTAGTATTTTGATTCACATCATTAGATCCATCATCATCTTTAGGCGTAGCTACAAATTGCTTCTTGGCAATTTCCAAGAATTTGATCTTATTATTCATCTCAACTATAGCAGTCTCACTTTCTATAATCTCTAATCTCGTAGCTAAAGCATCTCTTTCTTTCCTTCTCTTTTCCAATTCAATATTAGAGAGTGACATAGAATCATGGATCTAAATTATCTTCACTGGCTCATTGATCTTAATACCAATCTCCTTTTGTTTTCCTTTGTCCTTAGCCCCTACAACAGGTTCCACATTTTTTACTCTATTGTTATCAACTTCTAAAGTAGTATAGTTCTTAATTTGTTGTATTACAGGTCCCTATAGATTCATTTTCTAAGTTTCCAGCAAATTTTTCTCTTGCCTCTTAAGTTGTTCAACTTGTCCCGCAATCTCATGCTACCATGCACTAGCTGCTATCTCATTGTTCTTCTTTAGAGCAGCAATTTTCCTTAGTAATTCTTGTTTTTCTTCATAGTTCTTTGTAATCACTTCTTCCCTTTCCTTTTGAAATCTCCTATTAATAGCTTCTTTCTTAGCAAGCTATGCTTTCAAAATTTCATTCTCATCAGGATTAGGGATAGTGAACTCAGACCCAGATGTTTTCTCATCATTAAAACTTTCAGGTTCTAAGTGTCTAGGTCTGATCTTTTTAGGGGAATAAACTAACATGAAAGGGTTTTTACTACGCTGGAAAATATTGTTACTAGTCCTATCCTCAAGACTAAATACATGTGGTTGCACAATCTTCTCCTAGCATATCATTTTAGGGGTATTATAGAAATCATCATCAGACAAAACTGGATGAGATCTCAGACCTTTGGAGAAAGGCACTTTTTCAATAGTAGAATGGTGAGCATTATCTTTCACTACTATTTTCTCCTATGAATAGCTTCCTTTCTGCATCTGGTTTCCCTTCACAACCCAATTCTATCTTCCTCTAGGAGGGAGATTAGTTTGTAATTTGATTCTCAAGTTTTTCCTCACATTTACCTATGTATTTTTCTTATTTTCCATTGTTTTGAGACAAAAAATTTCTTAATCTTGACATTGGTTAAAACCTTTTGAGTCACCACCCACTCTATCAGAATGGGAAAAAGAACTAAACAAATGATAAATCCTTTAGTGACAGTCTTGGGAAAAATGTATACAAATTTCAAATCCATGGGAAACTTCAGCATGAAATGCTTACTTCAAACTCTACCCAAGGTAAACATAGATCTTAAATGATATACTAGTTTATGACAACATAGAGTGTATTCCCCAGTAGAGTCACCATTTTGTTGGTGTTTGAAACTACTGAGCAACAAAATGCTCAATATCACAGTGAAATTAGTCACACAATCTAAGGATTAGTCAATTCCGAGTAGCAATTACATGAATAAACCACTTTGACCCAATAGAAAGGGTAATACATCGAACATTCCTTTGTGGGTCCCTTTCTATTATTCTACATGAATAGAAAAAAGTGTTACCATCTAATTCTTTGATTACTCTAATTCCTTGGAGTAAGTGGCCATCAAGTTTGAAAGCGATGAGTCATCTCTGATTACCTACAAACTTACTTTAATATGAGGATTTTCCTTGTCTTCATCATTAACTGTGAGGGTAACTTTTACTTTGGCACCTTCCTCCTCCTCATCATATTCTATTTCATCATCCTATAGCATCTGCTCTTCTAACATAAAATTATTTTTCCACTCATTATAGGCAGTATCATTAGGCCAATCAAAATTGAGGACATCTCTTTGTACTATTATCAAAGAATTTCCATGAATTGCTTCTATATCAACCAATTCTTTTCTGATGGAGTTATAGAATATTTTCATTTTAACCAACTCCTCATTTTTCATAACCCATAACAAGTATCCAATTTCATTTATAACTTTATTTATCCTTTCAGAAAAAATCTCATCCAACTCCCTCTTCCATTCCTCTTTTTCCTTCACTTTATCAATAGTCTTTAGTGCACAAGGGAATAAATCAATTTTTTTGCAATATACTTGGAAAAAAAAAATTTAATCTTTTTTGAAAAGAATTTTGCTTATCATCAAATCCTTGCAATTTATTCAACAAGTCAAAGATTTTTTCTACTTGATGATAGGGCAGCTGGATGACAGATATACACATAACAGTGATATCTTCATTTCTTTTTGTCCACTTCTACACAAGGGGTCTAAATACAGATTCATCTCTCTTTAATTCATCCCTAATGATTGCAATCCCTAATAATAAATCAAAAAATGGTGGCCATTCTATCTTATCCACTAAATACATAACACCCTGCCTCAATTTTTCTTGATACTAATCATTTTTTTCTACATTTAGTGCATATAATTTGTTCTTCTCCTCTTCAAACTCCTCTCCAATGTAAATCTAAGGCCTTTCTAGGGTGTCTAGTATTTCAATAATTGGAGTTGATTTGAAGGGTTCAATAGGTGGCCTTGGGGGTTATATAATTCTCGGCGTTGTGGGCTTCCTTTTTAGTTTTTTTAGAAGCTCAATTCTCCTTTTTACATCCTTATTATAGGCCTCAAGAATTGTTTCATATTTACTCTATAGTTCAAACATAGCCTATTCCTTATTCTTAACAGTGGCCAAAATAAATTGGGATGAATCCACATTCCAATGTGCTACCTGCACATGTGAGGTATCAACAACTCTTCTCACAATTATGCTTCCCATCAATCCAGACTCATCTCGTTGTGATGATGTGGCTCTAGATCCTCTTCTCAATGACCAATTGACCAATGCAGCTTGATCTTCAATGAATGCAGTGCCTTGGAAGTCCCTTTTATTTTGATCTTGCAAAGTTAGTTTATTTGAAACAAAACTAAAAACTAAGGCATCAACAATATCCCAATTTGGTAACAATAAAATGTTAGATGCCTTCACCATTTTCCTTCCATCCTCAGGGCTTATATTATAAAATTCTTTTATCATTTCTTCTTTTGTTTGGTTTTGGATGGAAGCTTCATCCATTTTTGGAGGCTTTGTTTTCAACCTTTTACATTTTTCTTCAAAAATATTTATGTTTGACCTCCATGCAAACTACTGAAAAGCCCTAGATTTCACAAAGTTGTCATCAACCAAAAATTGATGACTTGCCTATTCTAACACAGGGTCCAATTCCTTGCCTCTATAGTCAGCTATTGTTAGGTCCAAACTTGGTAGAGGAGGTTCTGGAGGGTTACCTTCATCAAATTTTTCTTCAGCAATAAAGATACCTCCTTGTGATCCCATCTACTCAATTTTCTCACCTATGAGTTGTTCTTCTCCAATCCTCAAAGGGGATTGAGTGGGTGAATATTACTCAACTTGAAACCTTCCCTCCTTTATTACCGTTTGTCTCTTGGGAATAGGCTCATCAAGTCTCTCCTCTTGAATTGTACTGGTGGATCCCATTATTTTCTTGCCTTTATCACTAGGAGCTCTTTTATTCTAAATCATAGTGTAATCAAGCTTCTTTTGTACAATTATTTGACTAGCTCCTATATTAGGAGTGAAAGCCAACCTCCTCATGACATCTCTTGCCTTATTAGGATAAGAATCAATAAAAAATTATTTCTTCTCATTCATAGCTTCCATTATTCCAGGGAAGTTACTCATGAGCTTATTTATTTTGTTAGCCTCTCTATTAGCATTACCTAAAGGACTATATTTTTGATCAAAACAATGAATGAATTCTAGGACCTGAGAACAAACTCTCCATTTTTATTTTTTAGTTTCCTGCTACTACAATGAGAATTCATTCCTTATAATGTCCTTTGGATAATATGAATCATGTTTGACCTATCCCAGCTTAATTCTATGTCTCAAGGTTTGATTAAAAAATCCCTCAGAATCACAAAAGTGGGGATGGGAGACAGCGATCATATATTGATCCAAAATTTTATTCAAAAAGAGCCAACCCCCTTTGGTAATCACAAACTGACGGGCCACTATGTAGGTAGGGAAAATTGACCCTAGTTGGCTTTTCAATAGAAACTTTTCTTCTACTCCTCCTAATTGCCACAAAACTTCAGCCATTCCTACCTTGAAAGGTACTTGGTAGGGAAAGACATGAGGGCTCCCTTTAAAACCATAAATTCTTAAAATAGTAGAAATAGAGTAAGGGATGATATCTCCCCAATTATGTGAAACTTTCAAATTATGGGGGTCATCCATAGGCCTGATGTGACTCATTAGTGCCTTAGGGATCCTAGGATTGTCATTCAATATGAGGCATCTAAACTTGGAAGCAAAATATCTATCAAATCTAACAAAACTAGCATTATTAGCATCCCAGGTCATATCTATACTCCACAACTAGGCTGGTAGTACTTCCCCATTCTCTTCTCTCTTCAAATCAATCTTTTTACCAAAATAAGTCACCCCTTTGAACAAGAACATGTGCATCAATAGAGAATGGTGTCCAATAGTTTTCTCTATCTTCCCTTTTGTAATTCCAACTAAACCAATATGAATTTCTTCAGCCAAATAGTAAGAAAAATAAAAAATAACATCCACACCAAAGGAAGCAATTTGAAGCATCATATACATAAGGCCAATGGGCATGAAATCCTGCTCATCTTCACCAAAAACATGGCAGAGGGTCTTGTATATTTCTACAGCCTAGGAAATGAAAAGACTCTTCTTAAAAGGTTCTCTAGAGGCTACAGTAATTATCGGCAGAGTTCCTATTGTACCAATGTGTTCCCTTAGTGCACCCCCTAATCACATCCTTCTTAACATTGTATTCACTTTCTAGTTCTGGTAAATTAATTGGCACATGGTAATCTGACAATGGCTCTATGTAGAAAACTTTTTTAATTTCTTCAAGACTAATTGAAATTAGAGTTACACCATCAGTCCTTTTTACCACGTAACAACTTGGTCATAATTCTTGGCAATGGCTTCAAGAAAATCATAATCCATAAAAACACTTGGTACTACTAGCTTTCCCAAATCAAAATTCTAGACGTTAGCATGCAGGGAAAACACATTCCTCTCTGAAAACCATTTTTTAAACAAGACAAGACCAGTTTGAGTAGTTGTTGCATCCCTAACCTAGTTCCCCTTGTCATATAAGCCATTAGCAATTTAAAGCCTAGGGTTTAAGGAAATCAAATTTTTAACTTGTGTAGGTTCAATGGTGGATTCTAGGAGTAATTCTAACAAATTTTCATAAACATTCCTATCCATATAATTAACTTTCCCAGAAAATGCTTTCTTAGGAGGCATCTTGATCATAATGAAAGGAACTAGAATGCTACAGAGGTTGTAATATGAGTACTTACTTGATTTTCCAAACTTGTTCTTCTCTGAACCTCTGCAATTGCTCTTGAACAAATGAGTAATTGCTTTAGGTCTTTACCAAGCTTAACACAATACAATCAAGAGGCTCTTATTCTCAGAAAATGAAATTTTTTTGTTTGAGTAAGACTAGAAGTGATGAAATCTCTTGTATTATACTTTATTTTTCTCACATGTGAAGCTTTCATTCATCATAAATGCACAAAATAGAGAAACAGATTGGCACTATACTTCCTTTTAAATTTGCGTCGTCAATCTTCAAAAACTCCTATGATCACGGAATGAAAATTGGGCTGACTCACATTTCCTCTTAACAAACTGGTGGTCAACCCAAAAGTAACTCCATTTGTACCTTTCCTCTAATGTTGGTGTTTCAAACTGGGCCCACAGATGTCTAAGGACACATGTCATCAACTCGCTACCTTGCTATACATAAATTTTGAGCATGTTTCCATAGCGAGCTAGCAATAACCATTGATTTTTCTTTGATCTTGTGGCAGACATTTGATACAACCCTTAAGAGAACAATGGTGGGTCCCTCACTCACTACCTCCCTATACATAACTTTCGCACATCTTTCCATAGTGAGTTAGTGAGTATCGTCGATTTATGCTTGATCTAACGATTTAGAATCATTTACATGTCCTGTGCATAGGGAGTGGGTTGAAGATACTGTTGTCACTGAGCTAGCTTAACATGCTGGCACACATATATATTATTTAATTTCTAATGACATCATTTTTCCTTGAGTATGTCATGTTTGTCATTTTCAGGCATGTCGCTACCTCGCTACTAGCAAAAATCACAAACTTTTGGCCTATAAATGCTAAGTAGGATGCTACCATGTTATTTAATCTATATGACTCATTTCTAATGAATCACTTGTTTTGGGCCCATCTCTTTTAAAATTTCCATTACATCACAACCTTCTAACTAGTCACTACCTCGCTACCAATGAAAACACCAACTTCTTGGCTAGTGAGATAGCAACTTTCGACAGAGTCAAAACTCTGGTGACAGAGAACAAAAACACATTGATTGAAACTTCACCATTTAATACTAGTGTCAAAGAAGGTAGTCATGAATATTTATAAGACTATATAGGAATTTTTGAGGTCACATCAACTTTAAATAGGTTGCCACCTTCTTTAAAATTTAGGCACTGGCTATGTCGCTATCGGTAGGTCACATGGATTTTTTGGTAGTGACTTAGCAAATCATCAAAGAAACTTGAACTTTGATGACACCATTTGTGAGTTTTTCCACATGCATTCTTCTTAATATTGAAAAGTGTGGGACATAGCATGTAATCATAATGTCTTCATATTAACACACATTTTTTGGCATCAGACTTCATTTTTCAATATCACAACATTATTCTTTGATGGTTGCTACCTCACTATGCGTAACTTTCAAGCATCTTGCTATAGCGAGTATGTGACAACCATGGATTCAAATAAGATCCAATGGTGGGATAAAACCTCTTTCAAAAGGACTCAACAATGATCTCAAAGAAGGTAGGAAAGAATATTTAGTTGTTGTTAATACTTTTCTGTCAAAATAAGATTTAAAAGGAAAGACCTAGGGTTTTACATAGATTTTAAAAGATATGAAAAATATTAGACCAAAACCTAAAACCGTGGGACCTAACAAAAGAACTCACATCTAATTTTTTTCACCATGATTCTAAGAAAAATTAATAAGTAAAAAATTAGACCAATAGTTACTAGATAATTCCATCCTCATATAATGACCTAGCTATCTAAATTTGAAGAGAACAATGACAATAATGACAAAATTGGTAGCATTTACAACAATGAATGCTCCAAAAACCAAGTGAGCATAATTGTCAATCTCTATTCACCCAACCCTAGTTTTTCCAAGGATTGAATTGGACTATACATGGTTGGTAATCATATGTATTTATATGATGTTGGATTCCTAAAATATAATTTGTGGAATTTTAATAGCTCTGATATGAATAGAGACAATCTTTCTACATTAAATGTGTAAATAATCCTATTTGGATTCCATATGTAGAATTACATTAGAGATAAAAATTGGTTGAAGTATTTATAAATATTTTTTTATTAGGAGGCTATATTATGACTCTATTTCACCATATATGAGGCCTAGAAAATTATCTCTAGAAAATAAAACTTATGGTGCATTAGCCATTTACAAAATTTGGTTCATGTACATACACCTACTTATCAAGAAGGGATAATTCATTAGAGAAGAAACACCCACTTAAGAGAATATTAGTCACTATGAGTAATTATAAATAACATCTATGCTAAATACATGCTCATCCTTCATTAATTAATGGTTTGACTAAAGTTTGTTAAATATATGGTTGTCTTTCATTTGTTTAATGGGTTGACTCTTAATTTTACTTTGAGAAAATAAGTTTGGTCATTTTATGCTCCATGAACTTGTCTCAGCCACAATAGATAGATCTAAAAATACAATAATTTTCCCATAGTTTGAAAATGGCTAGAATTAGAATAGGGTATCAAATTCTTCTATTTAGGGCTATTTTCTTAAATTATGAAAAAAAATGACAAATGAAAAATTAATGTAGTTCAACATCTTGAGATCCCCAAAATCAAACACAAATAAAGCGAGAAAGAACTTATAAATAGAAAACATTTATAAAACATGACTTATGCCAAAATACAAAGAAGATCAAGATAAAGTAAGAAGCAAAGTTCTACAGTCTAAGAATCTGAAAAGAAAATGCTTCCACATTTCCTATGGAGTATATTATGGGAACCGTGAAATATAATCTTGTAGGTGGTGCATCTTGTATTCAATATGGTTCCATGGAAAATATTAAGACTCTATGTGGGCTAGGTACTAGATTTAGTGGCAATAGACATGAAGATAATTCAACAGAGCACACTATAAAAAAGGTAGAAAAGAAGCTTGACTACTAGGAAGAAAAAATGTTCTTCATAAAAGAGTTGCACACCAGCTTTAACCCATTTTAGGTTTTTTGGCTTATTTTTTGCTTCATTAGGAAACTATAGTTGGTTTATTTCTAGAATAATTTTGAAACAATGATTCCATGATGGATATTTGTGGTAGGGGTGAATTGTATCTTCAGCTGGCAGATCTGTTGATAATCGTGCCACAATAAAGAAAACTTCTAATGTTGTTGCTAGGATTGCACTTCCATTATGTCATTTAAGGTTCCAATGTGTGTTATAACACAGTCAATGATTCTTCTATCATTGTGAAAATAAAGAACACATATGAAAAAGTAAACATCATTGTAAATCAATTCACAAACAAAAATGATAACATAGAAAAGGAATCTAATTTCCACGTGGCTAAGTGTCTTTTGGAGTACTACAAGAAATTATCAATTGCAATTGAGAAGGAAGCATCCTTCACAAAATATAATCATTCTATTTTAGGGGATATATGTTCCAAGATGAAAAAATATGGAGAAGCATTTTCACATTAGACTACATCTATTTCAAAAGAGGAAGCCTTTGTAAACATAGAAGATAAAGTCAATTCAAACCATCATAAAAATATCTTATTGTATATATAAAGTTCAAGGATAGTGCAATTTAGTGAGTATCCTTTGATTGCAATAGGTTCTCAAGGTCAGACCTATAGAAAGTATTTCAATAAGTGGCAATAAAATACAATTAGCATTGATAACACAAGTGTGCACAATAAGAAAACGATGTTGTATATCCTTAAAGAGACAACTTCCTTGTTCCTCTAGAGTGGGAATCTAGTATATATGTATGCACAGATTCTATTAGAATCAACTTATTGAAAGCTATGATAGTGGCTCCTAAAGGAACCCCATACAAAAATGAAGTCTTGATATTTGATATTTATTTTTCACTAGGTATGAACATGATAAAACCAATCTTTACCTAAACATAGTTTATTTTAGGGACATACCCTTACTTCATCATCTATTTGACTGAATCCTCTAGTATTGCATTTATAATTTCAATCTGGGGATGTGATTTCTCTCCCATATGAAATAAATGGGCCCTATTTCTAGCCTTAGTTGAGCTACATCCTAGATTTTTTTCAATCCAATGTCTTTCATTGCTGATCTTAAATTTTCTATAGCATCCCACCTAACAACCCTAGTACATATTTTTGAGAGTAGGATATAAAACCCAATATTATCATATTTCATCTTAAAAAGGCATTCTACAATAGATTCTCCTAGCTTTGCATTGTTGTAAATCTGGTAAGCAATAAGCAAGACACTCAAAATATGAGCATTAAATTATAGTGATATCCCCTTGATAAATTCATAAATTTTCTCCAGTAGACATGCTCATCCAAGAAGATCAACCATTAATGTATAGTTCTCTAATATGTTGCTAGGATTTTTCTAAAGTGGATGAGTTGTTTATGATGTCTAGGTTAATGTTGATTTTTTATTATTGTGAGGTGAGAAATATTGTTTCTACAGTGTTCCTAAGAGGAATTAATGGAATCACGACTGCATTCTAGCCTGACATATGAATGATTTTTATTGTTTTAGATGAGCATTCCTTGCTATAAATTTGTGCTCTTCTCCATTCATATTGATGGTCTCTTTGGATTGAATTAGTGTAAGAACCACTTCTTTTGATGTTTTTATCACTGGTTCTAATCTCATGTAGATAATTGACATCAATCTTTAAATGTTGTTATCATAGTAGTTGTTATTTTTATGGATATTAGGAAAACAATTGGCTACCATTGATGCTCATCAATGTCATTGGTTTTTCTTTTCACAATGTTGTATTGGGTTGGTTGGATATAACATGACCATATCATTTCCCTCAATGTTGATTTAGGACTGCAAAATCTAAGATCAAGAGAGCTACAATATTTAGTATGTATGAATTTTGGATGATACTTTAGGAAGAAATAAGATGTATAATTTTTTAATCTAGTAAATTATATGTAAAGAAAGAATTCTAGAATTAGGATCCTATATATAAATATTTAATCAATGAAATTGTGGAGACAAAATGAAAAATTCAGAACTATGCATTAAGAAGTGCATTTAAATCTTGAACTTAAACCACTGCAGCAAACAAGAGTTCTTTGATATATTTTACTCTATAAAGCCACATGGACAATACTTTGTAAGCAAGAAAGAGAGACAAAAAAAGTGACAAACCATTAATCATTATCATATTTTTCTATTTTAATTGTGATAATAAATGAATAAGAAATATTGTACCATGAGTTATACAAAGTAGTATCAAAATATAGGAAATTATAGGTTACAGGAGAATTTAAATCATACAAGCTTTCAAATAAGTGGAAGAAAATTATTTTAGTTAGGAGTCTCATCATCTAGAGAAACATGACAAACAACAATAAATAGGTATTGTTGAAGGATTAGAATAACAAAGCATATCAAACTAATAATACAATAGAAACATAAAATAATTAAATTTAACTGTACACAATATGTGCATTACTACAAATATATAGGAAATGGACATTTTCCATAAATAGAGATAGTTTGGATACCCAAAATATAAAGATATGCTCTGAAAATATTTGTTCTGCAAACCAAGGTGATTTAGCTAACTAGAAAGGGATGAGAAACTTATTCTTTTACCCCCATCCATTTCAGCCTTTTAACTATATATATATATATATATCTTATTCAAAATTTCAAGTACATATTGTCCAATGTTCCTAATCAAGTTTAGAATGTCTTAAGAGCAAGAGTAAAGGTTGTAATATTATGTAAATAGTTTATAAATGTCCCCTATCACTAGAAACTAGAAAATAAAGATTAGCACACATATTTCAAATTAAATATCATTAAATTTAAAAGTAACAGTTTTCAAATTCCAAATCAAAACTAATGATAGAGAACAAAGTACATCAAAATTGTCTATTATATTGAACCAATCTAATCACAAGGATTTAGAGAAGTCATCTTGTAATAAAATTTTCCAAAAACTAAAATGTTGTGGAGAGGATAAAATAGAAACAAAAGTCCTCATCAAAGAATCTATTTTCATTACAAATCAAATTCTGACAAAGACATGAAGTTCTTTGTATCTACAAGATTTTTCAGAATTGTGAGGAAATCATTTTAAATAAACGCTTCATGAATTTTTCATTTTTCATATGCATAAAAACCCTTAACGGTTCAAGATTTTCAAAAAATAAAATAATGGTATATTAGGCAGCCACAACAAAGATACATTCTTTTCAAATACAATGAAAAACACGAGTTTGAGTTACCAAGCCTGTGACCTATGAATATTAAGGCTTGTACCCCAGCTTTCTCATAAATATATCCTCAATGTTCAACAAACCAAAAAAATATATATCAATAGACCTGGTAGAGAGGAAGAGTATAGAAGCATAGTCTATTTGAGCTTGCCATTCAAGACAATAAAGTGAAATGTTCCTTATAGATTTTCAATGTAAGGACAATAATACAAATCCTCATAACCATAGCTCCATTGAGTTTATAAAGAAATCACATAATATCAAAGATCAATGGTAAAATCTTATATATGTAGATGAAGTTCGTGATCTATTCTTAGAAGCTTACAATAGAGATTAAAAGCTCCAAATCGTACTCAAAACACCAAATCTAAAAGAAAAAATGCATTCTTTTGTCAATTTCTCATTCAAACCCTAGCATCAGGATAGTCCGTGACCAACAAGCTGATTTTTGATTTGGAGCATTAAATAAGGTTATTTTAGAGTTTGAGCATTATTTGTAATGAAGATTTGACATTTTTGATTTTTGTAGTTCTTATATTAGAATGAGAAAAAGTGATTATTTTAGAATTAGAAAAAGTGATTATTAGAAATTAATATAAGATGAAATTAAATAAATCAATAAAAAGTTTCCAACTTTAAAGGATTTATAGTAGACTTATTTTTTAATAGATATATGTAAGGAAAAAGATCAATTTTAAAATATTTGTTTATAATTTTAAGATGATTTTTATAAATGATAATAGAAATAGTTATTTAGAAATAGAAACTTAATTATTTTGATGAAGATTTAAGAAATACTTTTTATTAATTTAAAAAAAATTGAATCTTGATTTTATAAAAATATGATATTTAAGAGAACTATATGTGTGTGTGTGTGTGTGTGTCTATATATATATATATATATACATATATATATATATATATATATATATATATATATATATATATATATATATATGTATATATATATATGTATATATATGTATATATATATATGTATATGTATATATGTATATATACATATATATATATGTATATATATATGTATATATGTATATATACATATATACATATACATATATATATATATACATATACATATATATACATATATATATATATATATATATATATATATATATATATATTTGCGTGATTATTTGTTAACGTCTAATTAACTATTAGTTGCACAACATTACATCTAATATCTAATTCAATGTATATCAATACATTTTAAAATAAATTTGAATTTATTTAAATTAAAATAGTATAATATTGAATAATATAGTATGAAATTGAATAATGCACTAATAGATACTTAAAAGATATTTTTAAATTTAAATACTTATATATAAAAAATGAAATACTTGAAGAGTAGCAATCTTGTGGAGTTTGATTTAGAGCAATAGTTGCAATGATATTTTCTATAGAAAATGGAAGATTTATAGAAATAAGGAAAAACACCATACTATATTTTCTACAGAATATACATTATTTAAGTACTTACATAGTAGAACTGAATAGATAGAAAAAAAAAAATCAGTTTGTACATTGGTTTACCTACCTTAATATTTATCCATGAATTGCAATAGTTGGAGATAGATAAAAAATAGATCCTTTGTGTCTGTATAGGAGATGATAGAGGAGAAAATTAAGATAAAGTATCACCCAGTAGCAATGGTTAAGAAACTAAAACTTTGTTGTCTGAACCTCTCAACAACAATGGAAAAGATAGTAAATTTTTTTAAAAAGATTAAATACATAAAATTAACATAACATTAAAAGAAAAATTTTATCCAAAATATATATTATTCAACTATTTCCAACTTAGAACATAGTGTATTTCACCTTACCTAGCTTGTTATTTGTTCATGAACTACAAGAACAACAAGGAAATTCACCCATCACCCAGTGACAGGCAAGAAAATCACCTAGCGGAAGGCAGCAAAATCACCCAGTAGCAAGAAAAACCACCCAGAAAAAATTAGAAATTGTAATTTAGTCATATGAGAATGCATGTGGAACTCTCAATTTATAAGAAAAAATTCACCAAATAATGGAGTGACGAGCATTTATGGTAGGTTGATATTCATGGTGAAAATAAGGCAGGAAAGGTTGACTACTTGTGCTAGTTGGAAAATATATGGTGATGTGTCTAAAGTAAATGCTAAGTAAATCCTACTACCAATGACAAACGGATGCTCAAAAATAAAATGATGGATGATACTAAAAAGGTTATGTATGGGGGTATGTGTACCATGGAATGGAGGGGCCCGACCGGTGCAAATATGTTGCACCATAGTCAATGCCCAAGTATGACAATTCACATCTTTTCTAATCACTCTGCCATCATATGTCTAAAAGTAGTACAAGTTTAGGATTGATGAGATGGAGTGGAAGAAGGAACACATATTAATGATAGCCACAAAGGCAAAAACTTTAGAATTTGAATGTGCGAATTTCAAGAAAATATTTAACTGCCACCATTGTACTTTAGAGATATGTGAAGTTGTCAAATGGAAAATTCCCAAATTCAGCAAGACTATTGTAAGAAACCACTAGTTGAAATATGTGGGTTGGAGATAGGTATAGTCTTCAAATAATTCAAATTGATTTTCTAATAATCCCACCACCCCAATATTAGATAGCTTATCAACTATGGTATTTGCACTTCTAAGACAATGGGAAACGTTGAAATCATTCATGTCATCTAGCAGTAACCTGATTTACTTAATGAGCTTGTCTAGATGCCATTAACCTATGATACCTTTGGCAATGCCATTTACTACAACCTCTGAATTGCCTTCCAAATGGATTTTTTAAATACCAAGTTTGAGTCCTAAAGATACTACCTCCAAAGCTGCCAAACATTTGGCTTGATTGTTTGTTCCATTCTTAATCCTTTTCGTACTCATGCCCAAAATGTTGTCGTTCTCTAAATGCACAACTACTTTGGTGCCTAAGGGACCCAAATTTCCCTTGGATGCCCCTTCAAAGTTAATCATTACCCAATCATGCTCAAGAGGAGATTAGGTAGAGGGTCTGTACTGTTGCAGAAAATCAACTCTCGAAAGCCCATGAATGGGAATGTTATTATAAATGATATTTATACAAAATTTTGAATAATTTTTTTAACCATTTTTTGAAATAGGAAAATGTTATATAATTTATTAGAACCACAAAAATAAATTAAAAAGACTTTTAATTGGAAAAATTTAAATAATTATATAATAAGTATAATAATAAAAGAGTTTAATCAATAATTTTTAAATTAAGTTAAAAATATTAAATTAAAATAAATAAATACCCCAAGATTGATATTGACATTCTATGATTGTTGGTCCATTGATAACATATGTTTCATATTTACTAATATATATATATATATATATAAGCCAAGAGATATCCTTCTGAGGAACCTATTGTAGTGAGATAATTTATGAAAATAGGCATCTATACATACATACATATATATATATATATATATATATATATATATATATATATATATATATATATATATATATATATATATAAAAGCTAGTAGGAGTCAAGACAGAAAATGAAAGATATGATTATTTTTACCACAATTAGTCATTAATTAATCATTAATAATTATTAATGATCAATTTTAATTATTAATATATAATTTTAAATGAAATGGGTCCATAATGATGTCAATATTATTAAACATAACTTTCTATATTTAAGTAGATTTAGAGATTGCAAATTAATTGGCTCATTGAAATAGTGAATGTATGATTTGTTTGGGAGAAATGCAGGCTATTATTGCCTTTAACTTTTGATTGGTAAATTACATGTGTGATATCCATTAGGAACAAAATAGAGGAAGGGTCATATCTATGTCTAAAATATAAGCTGAAATTTAATCATAATATTTTAGTATTAAATGGGATATACGGGTTTTGGACCCAATTGACACCTATCATCCCCCATAAGCACTGGAAATGGTATAGATGGATTTTTCTATTGACTTTGACCATTTGTCTGATCTAGTGCAACCTAGTAATATATATATATTTATATATCTTTGTAACTTCAATATGTAACTTTATAACTTTTACCTAATTATTTTCTGAATTAATGACCGCATTTTGTACATTTGTCACTACAGGCCATGTTTTTTCTATTATTGAACCTAAAGACAATGAAGAAGGAATAGATTATTATTTGTGTCATTGTGTCCAAGCTAAACAAAAATTTGATCACTCGGTTATAGATGGTGAAGGTTTAGAGTACCATGTTGGTATGGTGGTTGTAACTGGCACATGGCTTAGACGATATTCTATGAAGAACCCTTACTTGTGGTTATTCGAGGATTGGCAAACAAAGACAAAGATTCTTCATTATTCAAACCTTGTTGTCGCATCAAATGTCCACTTGATAAAATATGGTGGAAAACCACATAATAAAATTCTTTGGAAAGTTCATGAGTCAGATCATGAGGCAATACTTGAGACATTAAAATATAGAGTAGATCTAGTTGGCTCATTAGATTGAATTGGATCCAAATACAATGTTACAACTTCTCCCCCCAGACTGTCCACATTACAAGGTGGGTATTATTATTATGTGTAAGTGATGAAATAAGTTTAAATCATAGATTTTATGTTTTGATTTGTTTAGAATCTAGATGCATTATTTGAATTTATATTAGATTCTTTAATATGACCCATTTTCAGATTAGTCATTTGAATAAGTGAAAGTTTAGAATTTGTTGTTTAGATCCAAAATATAATTAAAGAACATGAAAATTGTTAGAATATGAATGTTTTGTGATGTAAAGTCATGATTTTGTGCATGTAACCAGAAACTTCAAACTGGTGAAAGCAAGCATACAATGGGAGAAGTTTCCAATACTCATCAAGCAAGGGTTATCATACAACTCAGAAAGCAAGGATTTGTACAAATGGATAATTCTTAATGACATGCTAGATTCAATTTTTGTCATTCTCTAATTTTAGTGGATTAATCTTATCTTAGATTTTTTACTGTGCTAATTCTTCATTTACAGGTCACCAAAGAAGAGGGCTAATAAAGTTGAAGCACCAATGATAAAGGGTGGGACGCCAAAATCATCTGAAAAATGGTATTATTAATTCACATCCTCAATGTTTATTAGTGCTTTTTGTTCAATTACCATTGTGTGTTAATCATCTTATGCCTAGGATTGTAGAGGATCACAATCATCAAAAAGTAAGAAGGAAAATAGGTCTCGATCTGATGATAATGGGGTAGTTATAGATATAGTTCTCTCTAAAGATAATGTTGTTTAGCCAATGTATAAGTTGAGATAACCAAAAGACTATTTAGGTCTACTAAAAAAAAATGGAAATTTTGATATTTTAGGATATAAAACATTTATTGATGGACTTGATAAGAATTAAAAGTATATAGACAATCAATTTACTCTTTCATAAAATGGTTCCTATGTTAACAACTTGTACTATATTTCTTGATTTTGTTCCAGCATTTAATGTGATTGTAATATTGTTTTGTAACTAAAGGAGGACAAAGAAAAAAGAGTAAACAAGTTGCATCTGCGAACATACCTACAAATGGAAGTGGAAGAAAATCTAATGGACCTAAGGAAGTGAAAACTATAATAGATCAGGACCAAATAGGGATATCATTAGATACAAGTACAAGGAGTTCAAATGATGAACCTTTGGTATGTAAACTCCAAAAAACCATTTTTGGTTTTAAACTAAACTCGAGTATGCATTTCACTTATTTATCCTGAAAATGCAGAATGCATGGAGATCACATGCATGCACTAATTAGTAGACTTTGGAAGTTGGGCTTCACTAAAAAAGTATATGAAGAACATGCATAGGTATTGGAAACTTCTCAGATTGCTTAACATACCTATCATCTTTAAAAATAGTTTCTACGAAGACAATACAACGCATTTCACAAGACATTGCAATGATCCTTCATAGCACTACCTTCTTAAGTGGCTCATGATGGAGGTTATAATTTTTTAGAGTGTTAGGACTATTTTCAAGTTGATATCAACCCATTTATAAAGGCTTGAGACTCATTGGTGTTTCTATAAACCTTGAGTATAATTTTGAATTTTCAAACTATAACAGTCATGGACATTTAGGAGGGAATTAGTTTCTTTATTGTTTTAAGACAAATTAAACCATCCAACCAATTTGGATTGGTTGGGGTAGTTTATAGGAGTTTATTAAATGTTTCAAAAATCCATTGTACATGCAAAGAATCCATGGTAGGGACTGCTCTAGCAAATTGAATAAAAATATTCTGATTTCTTGCAAAGTTAAAGGGTTTTCTGGTATGATTCAAAGTTATTATTGATTGGATTGCCTTGGAAAATGTTTTGATCATTCATATTTCATCTCTTTGAATTATTTCATGTTCTAAAAACCCTACTATAGTCACTATTAATCATTTTGGTATTGTTCAATCTTTGGAAAATCTGATTTTAAGACATTTTTGTGTAGATTTCACACTATGAATGTCATTCTATGAATGTAGCACTCTGATTCTCATAGAATGACATCCTATTGACACACATAATATCAATTTAACATGTATAGTATCTTACTAATCTTTGAAATGCAAGTTTGATTATTTTATGTGGTGATCACCATAAAGAAGACTAAGAAACTAAGTGAATTTGGAGGATAGGCTGAAGATTAGAGAGTTTTGGCCAAACAAGGGCACTATTTTATGATGTAATGTGTATATATATGTTGTATACAAGGTGTTAAAATCTTTATTTTTTGCAAGAAACTTTGGGAAGCATGACATTGAGGAAGCCCTAAATTTAAGGGTTTTGAGGGCACAATTTGGGGCTTTGGTAACTAGAAACCTCTTGGAGCCAAATTGAATTCATATTACTTTGATTTGACCTATTTATGACAATATGAAAAGGTTTTGAGCCTGGGAGTTAGAATGGTTAGCACTTCCTTTGTAAATGTATGAGAATTAGGCCTTAAAAATCTAAGAAACAATGAAAATAGTCATATACCTTCCAAAGCAACCTACCCTATCCTTTTGGTATGTTATGTTACTCCCTAAAGGGTACTCAAATATATAATTTATTTTCTTGGTTTTTTGGAAAAAGTTGAAGAAAAATCCTTGTGAGTGTTGTTGCGGGGCTACAAGGCATGTTATTAGGCCTAGTTTGAGGATTATTGAAGTTTTGGTGTCTAAACCATTGAAAAAAGTTTGAAACCTATTCAAGTACCTTGGATTGCATATTTTAGGGCTATAGGATCACATCATAAGACTTGTTGGTGGATAATTTACAATTTCACTTATTGAAGGCACTTTTGGTCACTAGATTCAATTGTGCATTTGATTGAGTTTGTATTTGGACCTTTGATCCACCATATTCCCTTGCCACCTCTGCATCATAGACCCCATCTTCTCCCACAAACCCAAAGCATGAAAGGGAAGCATGAAATTGTCAAATTTGTAATACATTGCCAAGAATTGGCAAACTTAGGCCAAAATGGCACACGTGAGGTTTAAGGAGTTAAAAGTCATTGAATGTTAATGTTGTAGTCAAATGTAATGTATTTGGTTCATCAAAGTCATAGTTAGAGATAGTTAGGAAGTAGTTACTATCATTTTCTTGATGTGTAGAGTCTATTTGGCAAAGAGAAACATGGGAATGAAGAGGGAATCCTGAGGGATAAGCACTGATACAAATTTGCAATGGTTTGCAGCAATAAAAATTTAATTCTTTTCATTTCATAATGTTCACTATCTCGTGACTGTCATTGCAACAAAAAGTTGTATTTTGGATTGAATTTAATTTGTATTATTTAATGTTGTTAGTGCATTTCTTGGGGTCATTAAGAAATTTCCTTTGGTTTTATTTATCTTGATTTCTTTTTATTGATTTAAAGCAAGGGAGTGTTGTGCTAGAGTGTTGTGCTAGTGACTGGCATTCTAGGCATAGTCAACATTTAGATTTGTAACCAACAACATGGAGTGACCCTCCCACCCTTGTGGTGACTGTAACTTAGTGGGAGGAGGTTCATTAATGTAAAAATATATTGAAATGGCATGTTCTATTGTAGGAAAATGAAGTAAGGGCCTTGGAGGATCACTGTTTTTTGATGTTTGTTGTAGAAACTAGTGCTTGTTTTGATACTAGTCGTGGATGGGAATGATTAAATGATTAGAGGGGCTAGATAATGGTTGGAATGGTCTATTTGGATGCACTATAATCCATGGAAGGGGATCTTTTGATAAAAATAGATGGGAATGTGATCACAGTCTGAAATAGTGAAGAAATCAGCATGGAAATGGTGGTTAGGTACAACAGCGAGAGTTCTAGCCATGTGAAAGGAGTATTTTGTGATTTGGATCATCTTATATGACCAATGTAAAGTTGTATGATCAAAAAATTTGATCTAGAAGTTTGGAGAAGTGTGATATTGGTGATACCTTAGATTTGAGGGTTTAAAAGAAGGTAATTTGGGATTTTGGGGTTCCAGTAGGTCTAGGATAGATTGCTTATGGAATTGGGAGTTTTATGCCATGAATGATGATTGTTGAAAGTTAAAATATCTAGGAATCTATTATACTGGGATTTTCTTTGTTAAATTAGTCATTTTCATGGTTAAAAATAGGGCATTAGGATTAGAATGTACATTTACAACTACTTTAAGTGGTTGAAGGGCTCCAACAAATAAGCCAAATCTCACACAACCTTCAAATTTTCTCCAAGGCTTGAACTGATGTTATGTTCTACTCTCACAAGTGTATATCCATCCTAGGAATCAATGAGGAAAGCTTCCAGCCTCACCACTCCAAGCAAGACACAAAGCTAATCTGAACCCAACTTGAGCAAATAGAGCCAACTCCCTCAAAATGGGAAAAATAGGGATTTTTCAATTCTAGGCTTTACAACATCTAGCAAAGGCTTGGAACATCTTAGACTAAATCTAAATAAGGTAAATCCACTATTGGTTGCACTTCCAATAACCCTCAACCATATTTGCAAGATTAGGCCTAGAAGCCTATTAGGTCTTCTAATGTTGATTTCGGCCAATAACTCTAAAGTCACTAAAGGACCCAAGGGATAAATTATAGATTTAAGCACCCTTTTCCTACTTCTTACTAACTCCAAAGTTGCAAGGACCAACTCCACTCCAGCATATCCTAACCAAAACCAAGTACACAAACCTAATTAGCTACTTTAGGATTGGTTTTCAAGGCAAGTGGTCAAAAATGGGTGCATGGAATCTAGTTTCCACTTCTAGGTTGATCTTTATGCTAAAGCAAGGGCACTTTTTTCAAACATCAGGTCCTCAAACCCTTTCCATCACTTTGTCCACTTGAATTTCTCCAAAACAAAGGTCAAATACATGGGAATATTTGACCTAGGGCTCATCCCCAAAAATCACCAACACAACTTCCTACTCCCAAACTACCAAAATCTAATAGAGTAAATCTCTAACTTGTTCCATACTAGGGAAGAAGGAAATCCACTAGCAGGAACTCAAGTTAGGGTCATTTTTATGACCAAACCCTAAAATTAAGGGTTTAATAGACCAACACCCTAAAAATTTGATAACTTTTGCAAGGTAAATGATGAAAACTCCAAACCAACACCAAAATCTTCTAAAAATATAGCTTCAACTTCTCAAAGTCCAAAGATCATCTTGCAAACCTTATATTTTGTACTATACAGAATAAAACCAGTAAATTGTATAAGAAATCAGCAAATTTTATTGATTTTGGGAGAAAAATACAATTGAATCTTCACACCCTCACCATCCTTGAATGATCTGAGCCTAAATAGGCCATTTACAATAGGTTTAACCACACCTTTATAGTTTTGAACCGTTGGAAGTTACATTTCAAAAAGTTGTCAACAAAAATGCAAAAGTTGCTAAGTAACTTTTTAGCAATTTTACGCTTATGACAAGTTTTATTGCAAGAATGTTTGCAAATGGAATTTACTCACTTGTATAAACCTTATTAATATTCTTAACACCTAGACATACCTAGAAAACATAAAAAATGACCAAAAGTCCACTTATTGGACCAATTGATGCCCAAGGCTTATAGTTGTACCATGGGGTCTTGTGTTCATTACAAGGTTGATGGGTCATAGGGAGATCCTTATTACATCATGAAAAGAAAGAGGGTTAGTGATGTAGAGCTTGTAGCCAAAAGCACCAAATTCACTTCCAATTTCCAAATAGCACCTTGGCTTTCCTTAAAGGTTGCAAACTGACCCAAAGGGTTTCTAACAAAGGTATACTCTACCCTACAAGTGGACTCCACTCTACATGCCAAAACCTCAAACCTAGGGTTCTCAAATGACTTAGATCAATCACAACTTCTTAGGGACTCCCCTTCTCCAATAGGCCCAAAAAGGAAAACTCTCCCTAGATGGGTTTACAACTCAACTTTCCTAATAGAAAAGTTTTCTATGGACCTAATCTCTCAAAAAAATCCAACTTTAAAGTTCTCAAACCCCCAACAATTGATTTGAATAATTGTTACCAGCATTTCTAATAGGGCTAATCCTAGCTTTCTCGATCAAACTCCCAAAATTTTAAAAGAGCCACACTATCTTTTCACCTCTTTAGACACCCTTTAACCACCTCTTAGAGATTCCAAAAGATCAAACTCTAACTTTGTTCCAGCACCAACTAACACCCACTTTGAGTCACAGATCTAATTGGCTAGATTAGGTTGGGTTACAAAGGAAGTATGAGTATATGGGATCACAAACCTAACTCCACTCCTTGGAACTCTTCTTCACATCCAATTAATCCTCCTACACCCTTTACCTAGGTCAAATATATCAGTTTAGAAGCTTGAACCTTCTTTCTTCTTCAATCTAGACTAGACATATAACAATGTTCAGTCTAGGGCTTCCTGGTAAAAATAGGTTGTTGGAATATTCAAATAGGAATAATGATTCTGAGAGGGGGGGTGAATCAAAAGTATTGTGCTTTGACCATTAAAACTTTTTTTTTAAACTGAAAGTAAATTGCATGCATATAAATATATCACACAATTATGAAAAACACATAAGCATAACACTTAAGATTTTGGTAAACCAGAAACCCTCCAGGAATAAGAAGGTAAAACTGGGGTGGGGATGATACCCACAAAAATTACTATAGCAATAAGGTTTAACCACTTCTGATGGTCTACCTTGTTAAAGGCTTGCCCTGTTAAAAGCTTTACATTTTATCAATAGTGACCTAGTTAAAGGATTTCAAACACTTTACAAGAAGTGTTACCCCACTAGAAGATTTTGTCACGTATTTATAGGATTTACAAAATAGATGCTAACCTAACCTATTACCAGAGGATTTTCTTTCTAATACAATTGCTGGAGAGTATTACGTATAATAAACCTGATAGCTTACAATCTTTCGATTGCTGAATACAGGCACTTGATCTAGTTTTTCTAATCTTGATCCTTTGTGATTTGATACTCTTCACTCTGAGAATTAGTTTTCCTTGCACACCCTCATCCATCCACCATAGGGTTCAATGTGATTTTGTATTCCTTATAAATACATTCGAAGACTTAGGGTTAGGTATGGATCTATCATCCATATTGAATCTCTATTTCTCGCTTATTCCTTGCACATTTACAATTAGCTGCATGCCTTCTCCATTTTTCTTATTGGCTCCATGTTGATTGCATGGGAAAAACAAAAGATTTGATCTTATCTTTTAATCCTTCGATATGTATCATATGTCGTCCATAAAAAAAATTTACATCTGAATTTATAATGTTATAAACTCATATATGCATTCTATGTTGCTCGACACTTACTGATCTTTGATGCTCAAAACTTATATTAAATTGGCTTACTTGGCACTTTTTGTATTTCTATATTTCTTAGAATCATTTATGACTCGACACTCAAATGTTACTCGGCACTTATGTCATGCTTGGCACTTGATCTTCACTCGACACCTGAAGGCTGCTCAGCACCTGAAGATCACTCGGCATTTGAAGGCTTCCTTGATTTGGCTCATGTTGTAGCTCGACATACATGGTGTACTTGGCTCCAATGTAGAAAGTGATTAAGTGTGTTGGAACTAAAGTGTCAAAAACCATTTCGAGACTAACAATCTCCCCCTTTGACATAAGTGACAAAAACACTTTACTAACCTTATGAGTACATGTACTAATCTGCTTGGTATATACAGAGGTTTTTTTTTTTGTTTTTTTTTAACCTTAATCAAAATTTGTTAATGTACAATATATATACCTCAAAAGTATTTTAACTCCGCCTAAGTTGATTGTGCCATTATCAGTGCTATCTTGGTTAACAAAATTTGATGTTGTATATTATGCTCCACCTTTGTTATCTTTGTCTCCCCCATTATCTTGTCTCCCCCTTTTTTATTATCTCCCCCTTTTTGACACTTATGTTAGAGGGTTTTAAGGGTTAAGACCATATTTCGCCAAAAATGTGTTGTTTACCTCCATAATCATCCTAAGAGCTACATCCCACTTATGTAAAGCAATTTCCAATGATTTATGCTGGAGGGAAGTCTCTACAACAAGATGAATAAGTCCTTATGAAGTAGAAAGATTAGGGTCTTTCTTGAGAATAGTTTCAACATAGACTTGTTCTTTATGGAGGATTTCCAAATGTGGGGTTATATAAGATTGGAGCTGTAATAGTTTGGCCTTGATGGTGGCCTCTTTTGCTGTTAATACAGCTATTTCTTTCTAAGTGCGAAGAGTTTGAGTAAAATCCTTCACACTTTGAGTTGGATCTTTAGGTAGCTGCATGCTAGAAATATTCAAATTTCTCTCCAGGCTCATTATCTTTTAGCTAGTCTCTTGTGTGAAATATGAAAATTCACTCAACTTTTTGTATAATGAGAATATATTCTCAAGTACCTTTTTGACGTTGTCTATGACCTTTGCCAATTCAATCTGAGAAAGTGCTATTTCACTAGATATTTTCTTATTAACTTTTTCTTGAAATTTTCTTTCAGACCATTCCATGAGTTTTGCATTTGTTTCTAGGTTTACATTTGTCACTTGTTCAACAATATCTGATAATTGTTCCATGATATGCTTTGACTCATCTAGTGATTGAATACTAAAAGCTTCCATAAATATATCTTTAATTTCATGCATTGTTTGCTTTTGTTGATACTCCTTTCTGAGTATTTCTTGCCTCTTTCTTCTATTTAGTGCTTCCTGCACCTTATTGATTTGATCAACGTTTATTGTTTTTGAGTCATAACTTGGTATGACTATCTCCTCATCTAGTTCAAGGTCTCCATAGTGAATTACCCTTGCAATATTTGTAGAGCTTGATCCTGGGGTTGATATTTGTAAAGGCTTTTGTGAAGGAGTCCCCGAGGTAGGGATATTTATCAATGTTTGTATTGCCTCTTGCTCTTTAGGAGTTTCTTATATTTTCTACTCTTGTTGTCTACCTTGATCATTTATTGTAATTGTAGGAAGTGCACCTTGTGTTTGTGCTATAGGATCAGATGTAATAGTCTGTCTTGTTTGTTCTGTTTCTTTGTCTACTGCTACACTTGGCTTCTGAACTATGGTGTCAACAACTGTTGGCATTTGAAGTTGACCACTAGTAGCTGTAGAGATGATGGAAGGTGGTTCTTGTGGATTCACCTTATCTCTAATTATGTTTTCTACTAGTTTTTGTAGTTCATCCATATTGACCAATACTAGATCTGCACATAATGTTGCTTGTTGCGTAGATTGGTCAAGGATTCTTTTGAGATCCTCTGCAGTTAATGGATTGATGTTCTATGTAGAAGTGTCAAGAACATCCTGTACAATTATTTTTTCTGCAGGTGTGATAGCTACATGAGGAGGACTAGAAGGCGGCATTTGTGTGTCTTGTACACTCTAATCTTGTTGCTGCTTTTCCTCAGCTCTTCTTGTTTCAGTTTTCTTTTGTGTCTCCTCCTCTATTTCTTTCTTTTCCTGTTCCTTCTTCTCATCTTCTTGTTTCTTTTCTTCTTCCTTCTTTTCTTCTCTACCTTGCTCTACATCTATCTTCTCTTCTTTCCTTTTTCTTCTTTCTTCTGGTGGAGCAGAAGCTTCTTCCTTGTATTCTTCTTCAAGAAAATCTTCAATCTTTTTGTACAAGTTCTTCCATGATTTGGTTGTGCTTTGTACAATATCTTCCATTTTGTTTTGGAGAATGAAGAATTCCCTGTATTTAGGTGTAAACCTTGCATTGTGCCTTTTGACTACTTTTTCTATTTGCTCCTTAGTCAAATTAGGCAGTATGCTTGCTAGGGTTGTTTCTCTCATCTCCTTTTCCATTCTTAAACAAAAATGCCATCTATCTTCTATAATGTTTGACAGTTCATCTGGAAATTGTCCATCTAGTTCAAGAGGGGTGTACTTGAACTATGCCATAATTACATAAATTGATTCCTCTATTCTATTCTATTCTTCTTTAGTGAACTTATTGAAATCAACTTTATTTATATTGCTTAAATCTCCATTTCCAATATTTTTACATAATATATCAACTAAAGAATGACTTACCTTTTCAGATTGATCTTCTTCATCAGTATTAGGTTGAGCTACATATCTTCTTCTTTTCCTAGGCTCATCCTATGTCTTCTTGATTGGTTTCTTCTTTGTTTCTTTCTCTTTAGCTTTTTGAGTAGAGGCCCTTGTTGTAGCTCTGGTTGTTGGATTTTGGGATGATGGCATGGCAACTTTCTTTGGTTTGGGCTGAGCTGGAGGCTAATCTTTTTCCTTTCTTTTCTTTGGCTCGGCCTAGATTGGTGCTTCCTTGGTTTCTTCTTCCTCAACACCTTCCTCCTTGTCTTCACCTAGGCCTTGAGTTAGTTCCATTGGGCCTTGCTCTTGTTCATCCTCTTCATTGTCATTGTCATCATCATCATCTTCAGCTTCAGCCTCTACCCCTTCACCAAATTACTTCTTAATTTTCTTTATCAATTTAACTTTCTTTTTCAATGTGGAGGCAATTTTTAATTCCATATTTATTTTTGATCTTACAACATCATAAGTGGCAAAATGTGGGGCACTCTTATCTGTTTCTTCTGCCAACAATGCAATTATTGCTGCAGATGCTTCATCAACATTGATTTCATAACCAAATGGCCTTAGCCATCTCACCCTTGGAATTGTAGCTTGAATTTAGGTGAAGTCAATATCAACTAAGAAAAATATATCATTAATATGTTTTTGTACTAAGGAAACTAGTATTCTCACCCTTTTCTTCATGGATTTCTAGAAATCCTCAAAATAGCTTGTCATCAAAGTATCAAAATTTTCTCCCATTTGTTCTATATACTCATTTATTTGGGATATGATAGTCCTATCACTCCTCCATGTAACTTTTTCAAAAGAAGGAAATTCATTCTGAACATAAAAGAATATACAAACCAAAATTGCTCCAAATTTACATTGAGCACCCTTTGTCTTTCTTATGGTTGTTAGGTTTTCATTTATCTACTATAGTTGCAGTTCGGAAAGATCATAAGTATGATCCTTTTTCACCACTTTGTAACCTACATCTACTGCTATACATGGCACACTGTTGAGTCTACTAGATTGGTAGAGTTTGTGGGCAATAACTCTAACAGAAAACTCAACTAGAGGATCCTAAATGGTATGAATAGTCATTCCTCTCTTGTTCCACTGAGCACCTATATTCTTTTCAATGACCTCCTTGGATTCACTTCTCAAGGCCTTTTGCCGATCTAGGGTAGGATATATAGTTACCCTATGAATTATTCTTTTTGTTAATTTGACAGGGACATCTTCTAACCACAGACTACCATCATGAATTCTGCTCAATACAAGTCTGATCCACTCTGTCTTGAATACAATGGGAAAACTTAAAACTTGTGTCAAACCCTTCCTTTCAACAATTTTGTATTCATCTTTTAATACTCCATCTACACACAGCTTTGCAAAGGCTTCTCTAATTTCCATGTCTCCTAGGGCTCCTATCTTGCAATTGTAACATCTTCTTACATCCTGAACCATGACAACGTTTGGGGGTATGCAAGAAAGGGCTTCGACTAGGTCATTTTTGTATGCCACTTCACGAATAGGGAAAAAATTAGGCTTCCTAACCTCATTAAACACTAGCTGGACTTCAAATGATTCTTTTTCTAGGGTTTTATTGGAACTCGAAGCCATTTATGTAAACTAGGGTTTCTTTTACACAAAAATAAAAAATTGCATAGCTTGACACAAATGAAAATACCTTAAGATCGATGAAAACGCATTGTAGGAGGTTGCAATCTAGTTGGAATATTGGATTCTCTATTGTGAAGTCGCTCTGTGCTCTTTATCTCCTTTGCTTCTTGATTGCGATGAGGAAAAATGATTGAAATTGCAATAATATACCCTATTTCCATCGCATTAAATGCTCAACTACAAACTCAGCTTATGAAGAATTTTTAACATTACTCGGGTTGCACTTCATTTCTATTTTACTCGGCTTCCATAGGATTTTCTTAACTCGCCATCAATCATCAACTCAGTCGCTATTAGGAATTCGGCTTCCACTAGGATTTTACTTGGCATCCAAAGACAACTCAGCATCATCATTTAAAATTTTGTCTTGGCATCTTGTTTCGTGTAGATTTGTACTTTGCATTGCTTCTTCATGATTTAGGCCTGATGTATGATAATTCCTTGTATGTATCAACCCCATAGACTCATCTTGAGATTAATTGGATGAGAAATGATCACTTGACCTTGTGGGTGAAGTGACCCTTTCATTGGATGTACTTGATACATTCTTTTTCTGCCATGTCTTCTTCATGTTTGTTCTAATGTATTCCTCATCAATCTTTTTTTTGCCCTTGTTTGATTCAATTTTTGGTGCTTTTGACCTTGTAGGACAGTTTTTGCTGATGTGACTAGTTTTCAGGCAACTGTGGCTTAGCCACCTACTATAATTCCCTCTAAAATCTATTTTTATGCAATTTTGGGGTATATGTCCATATTCTTGACAATAATGATAGCTATACCTGGTGTTGTAATCCCAATGGTACTGATTTTCATTTCCTTCTATTTTTGTTTGTTGATTTGATGTCCACATAGGCTTTGATCTACATTCAAATGCTTTATGTCCAAACTTCTTACAATTATGACAATGTCCATCAAATCTTTGTGTCCTTGTAACTCTAGATCTACAATCTTGTGTCATATGTCCTTGCATGTTGCACTTGTGATAGTAACTTTTGTTTTTGGGTGTGTTTTTCTTATTGATTCTTCTACTCCTGCAAACATTAGCAGTATGCCCCCTTTTATTACGGTAATGAAAATTAGGCTTAGAATCCTTACCTTTGTCACTTCTTTTTTCAACACTCTGTTGGTCTGATTTTTTGTAGTAGAAGTTTTCTGTTAAATCATAGAAAAGTCAAAATTTTCTATTCCTAAGTGAAGCATAGGGTTTTGGATAATCCATTCATAAGAAATAATCATCATGTAAACCCTATATCATCTCTATTCATAAATTGTCGGGCGCGAAATTTTGATTTTTCAAAAGAGACGAATATGCTGTCATATTCCTTTTCCTTTCTCCCGGGTTACCTTTCTTCCTATTTGTCCCAACCGTTAGATCCGACTAGATCTACCATTGTCGTTACCTCGCTATGACAAGTTGCATGCTTATTAAGTATGGCAAGGTAATGAGTGTTGAGTATTTTAAGAGGCAGGACCGTAAAGTGAAGATACGACGATCGGATATTTGCTTATTAAATGATTTATTGTGCAGGTACACTTTGCAAGTTACCGACCAAAAAGGATAGGGACCCACTAGAATATCTGACATCAGAGCCGGAATGATGGTTTTTCCGGACGTTTCACCACCTCTCTATCGGAAAAATCAGGCACTTCGCTATTAGCAAAGTAGCGAGGCCACGTGAAAATTTGAAGATGATGACATTGCATCTTGCTTGTATCATAATTACACTAGGTGGCATGACCAGTCATAAATACCATTGTCAGAATCAGTTTTAATTGATAGAAGTGATTACTGGGTAACCCTTGCATTTTCTGGCATGAAATCCTTTTAAGTGCTGGAGCTTGCTACCTCGCTATCAGAAAATTCAGGTGCTTCACCGTTAGCGAGTTGGCGAGGCCCCGTAAAATGGTAAAAGATCGGCAAGATCTTTGGTGACGTGGAATGATAAATGACTATGGTAAATTTTGACATGTGCCAACTATGCAGAGATCCAATTCTCATTAATGCCTATCTGACTGAATGTACAAAAAATTCTGAACATCAGCTTGAAGTGGATCAACAGAGCTCGCTACCTCGCTATGACAAGTTGCATGCTTGTTAAGCCATGCGACATAGAAAATATAAATCAGGAGATCCTGTGCTTTTTCCTCACCTTTGATTTGGTAAGTGATCAACGACTGTCATCTCCTCGCTATGAAGAGTTGCAAGGGAGATAATTATAGCGACTAAGTGAGTTGGGCCCGCCGCCTTCCTTCTTAAGAAGCCCTGTAGCATATCTTTTGATCATTTTCGGATTAGATCAATGATTGTCGCCGCTTCGCTATGGCAAGGTGCTCGTTCTTTATGCATAACGATGTAGCGATATGATGACAAGTGTTCTCAGTCGTCAGTGGGTCCAAATATAAGCACCATCAAAGAAAGAATTTTGTACGTGGCAAGTTCTCATTGGGTAAAATAACTGACATGGAAAATACAACTCCTAGTTGTTCTCTCTGCACCACATGATCATAGGATCTTTGAAGATCGACGACGCAGTTTTAAATGAAAAATGTAGTGCCACTCTCTATATTAATTAGACAAGAAAGCTTTGTCTGTGAGGAAAAATAGAGTATAATACAGAGAGATTTCATCAGTTTCATCTCATGCGAGCAAAGATTTGGAGCCATTCTTGTGCAGAAGCCATTACTGAAAGAAAAGTGTGCCAAGGTCTGATAAAAATTGTCAAGTTGTCTGTTCGCGAAAAATTTGCAAGAATACAGAGGAAAATAGAGATAGAATTCAAGTAAGTAATACTACCATAATCTTTGTAAGCTTTTAAGTTCTAAAAAGATAGCCCAAGATGCCTCCGAAGAAGGGATTTTCAGGTGCAATAAACTACTTGGATAGAAATGTCCATGATGATTTGCTTGAGTTGCTTCCTGAGTCTACTGTAGAAACAGTGCAAGTTAAGAGGTTAACCTCACTGAACCCTAGGCTAAGGATAGCTGATGGATTGTATGATAAGGGTAATTGGGTTCAGGATGCTCAAACTTCTCAAACTGGTTTGAGTTTATTCAAAAAATGGTTTGCAGAAAGGAAGTTATATGCCCCTCATGCCAATATATGGAATTTTGATCTTGGAAAGCTTGTTGTCCCTAGTGTGTTTATGAATTTTGACCTGCTTGAAGCTATAGCGAAAAATTATGACCAAGCCACTAAGGTAGTGAGAAGAATGGATGGTGAGGCTTTAGTTACCATTAGTCCCGAGGAGATTAGGAAGGTTTTCAGTCTGGGACCTCTCACTATGTATCATGTGCCCATTAATTTAATAGAGTTAGAAAAAGAATATATGTCCAAAAGGGATGTAGATAGACAAGGTGCACTGAAAGCCCACATAGGCCAGATTGGAGGCCTCCCAACCATAACATCATCTTCTAAAGAACCATTCAATAAATCATGCTTTAATGCCAGGGCAGTAGAGATATATAGGACCCTGTGCAGAGTCTTCGGAGAGGGCGAAGAAGATTTTATTCCGGTGAGCTTCATGTATATGATCACCCAAGTCTCCTCTTTTGGTGTGGAAATAATTTTTGATTTTGCATCTTACTTGGCTAATGAGATTCACCAGGGATTGGTAGGGATTGCAAAGGGCAAGGTGGAAAAGGTTTGGGGTCAGTACTCCCTATTGATGCATATGTTTCTTTTTAAAGGGGCCACTTATTTTGGTAAAGAAATGGTTTTAAATAGGGAACAAGAGGGGGAGGCACTGCCAGTCCAATTATGGAGTGCAGACATGACTTGGGAAGCAGAAAATGCTAGCTTTGTTAGATTTGATAGGCACTTTGCCTCCAAACTAAGATGCCTCATATTGAGTGATAATCCCAAAATTCCTAAGGCACTAATGCATCTTGTTAGGCCTATGGACAAACCCCATAGTCTAAAAGTTTCACATAATTGGGGAGATATTATCCCATATTCAGTCTCAACTGTCATTAGGGTCTATGGATTGAAAGGAACACCCCATGTACTACCCTATCAGGTACCTTTAAAGGTAGGGATAGCTGAATTTTTGTGGCAGTTGGGAGGAGTGGAGGAGGCCTTGTTGCACAAAAGGGGAACAGGATCAATTTTTCCTACTTGCACTATAGCCCACCAATTTTTGATAACTAAAGAAGGGTGGACCTTTCTCCACAAAATTTTGGATCCATATAAGATGGCAGTGTCTCATGCTCATTTTTGTGATACAGAAGGTTTCTTTAACTCTGCTCTTAGACTTAGAATCAAGCTTCGTCCAGTTCAGCATGAATTCTATTTTCCTGAAGATATAATAAGAAATGAATATTCTCTCCATGAGCAAGAAATAAAGAAAGAAAAATGGAGAGTCTATTCAAAAGTTTTGGAGTTTATTAATTGTTTTGACAAAGATTACAGTCCTCTTAGTAATGCTGCAACCAATGCAGATAAGATAAATAAGCTCATGAGTACTTTCTTTGAGATAATGGAAGTAATGAATGAGAATAAACAACAATTATTGATTCTTTTCCAGATAAAGCCGGAGAGATTATGAGAAAATTGGGTTTCACCCCCAACATTGGAATCGGTCCACTGATGGTACGAAAGAAGACAGGATATACTATTGTTCGGCAGCAGATGCCCATTGTACACAGAAAAATAGGTAGTTGAATCTACCAGTACTGTCCTGGAAGAAAGACCCCCTGAACCTTCTCCCAAAAGAAGAAAAATAATAAGGGAAGAAGAATCCCCTGATGAAGGTTACTCACCTTCTCAAACTCCAATAAGAATTGAGGAAGAGTAGCTCACCAATGAGCAATTTGAACAAATGGGGTCACAAGGAGAAATTTTTGTTACACAAGCAGAAATTGATGAAGGGAACCCCTAGGAACCTCCTGTGCTAGGTTTTGAATTAACTGTAGTAGATTTCAGAGGAAGGGAATTGGACCCTATTTTGGAACAAGCCAGTCAACATTTTTTGTCTGATAACAGTTTTGTAAGATCTAGGGCTTTCCATCAGTTTGCATGGAGGGTAAACATGCACATTTTTGAGCAAAGGTGTAAGAATATGACAACAGAGCATCCAAAAATGGATGAGGCCTCCATTCAAAATCAAATAAAGGAACAAATGATGCAAGAGTTCTAGAATATAACCCCTGATGAGGGTAGACAGATGGTAAAAAATGAAAATATTTTATTATTGCCCAATTGGGATATTGCTGATGCATTAATTTTTAATTCTATATCAAATAATTTAGGACTACAGGATCCAAATAAAGAGGAATTCTTGGGTACAGCATTCAGAAATGATCAAGATGCCCTTGTTATGTGGTCCTTGAGAAGAGGATCCAGGACTACTTCATCACAGCTTGATGATTCAGGACTAACAGGGAGTATCATTGTAAGGAGAGTTGCTGATACTTCAAATGTACAGGCAGCCCACATGAATGTGGATTATTCTAAATTTGCCTTGGCTACTGCAGAAAGAGAAGAGAAGGAAATGATTGATATGCACAGTAAATATGAAATAGTGGTGGATGCTTATAATCAAGAGGTAAAAAGGAGAATTGAGCTGGAAAACAAGGTATCTCAATTGGAGAAGATACTTGGAAAAAGGAAAGTGGGAGAATCCAGTACACTGAGAATTGCATATCCTCCACAGTCATCTGTTGGATTAACCCCTATCATTGAAATACCTGACACCCTTGAAAGACCCCAATTCTATACTGCAGAGGAATTTGAAGTAGAAAAAACCAAATTACATGAGTGGCAGATAGAATTTAGAAATCAGCAGGAAGAAAAATGGAAGCAGGGTGTGACATATTTGATGGATAAAATACAATGGTCAACTTTTTATGATTAGTTGACAAGGATTGTAACCCTCATGGATGAGTTGAATAAAGAAAAGGATGGACTAAATTCTCTTGCATAGAAATGGAGACAGAGAAATAATGATATTACAATTATATGTATATCTGCAGTCCAAATGCCTTATCATCAAGTTGAAAAGATTTTTGATTTATTGAATAAGTTAGAAAATTTTGAGAATGAAAGAGATTCTTTAAGAGAAGATTGATACTCTATTTTTCAAAATATCTTGCTGAAAAATTCACCCTATTTCCTTGTGCTTTAGAATCTGTTAATACAGTAAAGAAAAAAGAAAAATGGAAAAAGGAAATGGATGAATTATTCGATAACAGAATAATAAACATCATCAGTGAGATTGGCCATTGGTTTTGGGTAAAGACAAACGAGGATCTGGTAAAAGTATAATTGTATTATACTGCTATGAGAAAAGAATTTGATGATTTAGAGGAAAATGCAAATTCTTTAATAAAGATACAAAGAGAAACTCTAAGTTTTGATTGGCCAGATGATGATACTTTTAATGAGTGGAAAAATCAGTTTAGTGAACTGATGCCAGGAGACAATGAGGAAGAAGATGCAAAAGTAATAGTTACCCTTGTAATCAGCAATGATGACATGGAAAATCCCCAGGTTAAAGTGAGTTTGCAGGTAACAGAAGATGATACATCACTTACAGACCTCATGGGTATGTACTCCGAAAGTGAAGAATGATTGTAAGGTCAGATCGTGCTCTTGTCTCAACAATTTAGAAGCATAACAGAAAGGGACCCGCCAAGAAATGTTGTTAATCTTTCTGTTATTTTGTTTTTGTCTTTCTTTTGAAAGGACACCTGTCACCTTCTTTGGCCTGAAGCTTGTTGCATCTCACACTATTTAAGTGAGATCCCAAGGCTAAAGAATGGTCTGAATTCTGTTTTTACAAAGTATTGTGCTTAGTCCTGTTTTTGGTCCAAACATTTGGAAAGCAAGTTTGTAGTATACTTTTTTGTCAAAATTTCTAAGAATACATGAATGTAGAAAGAACTGTGCTTCTTTTTTGAAGGTCTTTCTGGGTCTATTGTAAAGGATATACCATTTTCAAAGGAAATGAATACAAATTATGAACTGTCCCCATATCAGTTCTTTCTGAATTTTGTCTCCTTTTAAATACTTAGCTACCTTGATGTTGTGTGAGTAAAAGCTTATGCAATTGATTGCAATATAGTAGGGTTGTACATCCATTTGTTATTGTTGTTAATTCAATGGATTAAATAAGGGCTCTGATGAATGTGATGAGATTGCTTAGGTATTGAAAAGGATTTTTGAATGATAAATTCTGATAAGAATTGCTGATAAGAATTTGTTGCAAAGCAAAAAATTAGATCTAAGAATTTACTATAGACTCTGAACCCCAATGGATTAGGCACTGATCGAAAGTATTTCAGCCAAAAGAGAAGTATATTATGATTGGTTTTTTCAAAATACATCATAAAATCAATTTTTACTTTTATTTCCTGTAAGATATTCAAAGTTGGCCAGCACTTGCCTGCACAGAATGTTTTAGCTTCATTTAGCCATTGCTATTGAAAACATCTGCAGATCTATAGAAGATTTCTTGGCCATATCTATTCAAGGGATGTGTTTACCAATTTGGTAAGAGTTATGTATATGTTTGAGGATTTAGAAATGAGAATCAAAATGAAACTAAGAATAATTCTCATACAATTGTTCCATTTTTGAACCATCCTCGGGTACACCCGCCCTGGTTTTTACAGAGCCAAAAGAGTAGAAAACTGTCTGAGGTTTTGTTGAAGTTGGGTCCTAGTACTTTGCATATGCAAGTGACAATGAGAATTGGCTATTCTTTAGGTTGTGTATGTACTGATATCTAGGTATTAAGCCTTTTGTCGCTTAGTAGTTTTAGCACTGTTTTAACATCTAAAAAAAATACCAACACACTCTTTGATGATTCTCCAATTTTAGTGTTGTTGTATCCAAGTCCTAGTGTATCATGGGCTGATCTTGGAAATTTCATCAATTGTTCAAAGTACTTGATTGCTTCACTTGATTTTCTGAGATTCTCTGCTACCTCTTTTTCTCTATTCAATTCATTCTACAGTTATTCATTATGCATCTTCAAAGTAGAGATCTCAATATCTTTTATGTTGAGTTCATCATGAAGATTCATTATTTGGGCAAGTGTATCTATCTGTATGTTTGAGATATTTGATAATTTAGTACATTTTTCTTCAAGTCTGTTTGCAAGATTTCTTTTGTCATCTTCCATTATGACTTTATCCTCAACTGCTCTTTTCTTTTGTTTAGTGATTTCACATAACATTATGGCCTGAGATTCATGTTCCATCTTGAGAGATCTTATCTCATCTACTTGAACTTTGTTTTTCTCCATCAGTTCTGCTATTACTGCATCAAACTCTTTAGTGTCTCCATTGATACACAGTTTTGTGGTATTAATCTCCTTATAGTTTATATCATTTTCAGCTATGGCTATATCCTTCCTTCTCTTCAAGGATTTTCTCAATTCCTCCCTTGCTTCATCTACTTTGTGTAGAGCCAGTTGCACATCAATCACTTGATTGCCAATAATCTTCCCAAGTTTGAATACTTCCATCTTTAGATCTTTTTCTCCAAGTTGTTAGACTTCTTCTTGTGAGAACCTTGTAATGCTTTTGAGAGGGGGGGTGAATCAGAAGTACTGTGTTTTGACCATTAAAACTTTTTTTTTAACTGAAAGTAAATTGCATGCATATAAATATATCACACAATTATGAAAAACACATAATCATAACACTTAAGATTTTGGTAACCCAGAAACCCTCCAAGAATAAGAAGGTAAAACTGGGGTGGGGATGTTACCCAAAAAAATTACTGTAGCAATAAGGTTTAACCACTTTTGATGGTCTACCTTGTTAAACGCCTACCCTGTTAAAAGGTTTGCACTGTATCAATAGTGACCTGGTTAAATGATTTCAAATAGTTTACAAGAAGTATTACCCTACTAAAGGATTTTGTCACCTATTTATAGGATTTATAGAATAGCTGCTAAGCTAACCTATTACCATAGGATTTTCTTTCTAATACAATTGCTAGAGAGTATTAGGTATAATAAACCTAATAGCTTACAATCCTTCGATTGCTGAATACAGGCACTTGATCTACTTTTTTTGATCTTGATCCTTTGTGATCTAATACTCTTCACTCTGAGAATTAGTTTTCCTTGCACACCTTCGTCCATCTACCATAGGGTTCAATGTGATTTTGTCTTCCTTATAAAGACATTCAAAGACTTAGGGTTAGGTATGGATCTATGATCCATATTCAATCTCTATTTCTCGCTTATTCCTTGCACATTTACAATTAGTTGCATGCCTTCTCCATTTTTCTTATTGGTTGCATGCTGATTGCATGGGAAAAACAAAAGATTTGATCTTATCTTTTAATCCTTCGAGATTTATCATATGTCAGCCATAAAAATAATTTACATCTGAATTTATAATGTTACAAACTCATATGTGCATTCTATGTTGCTCGGCACTTACTGATCTCTGATGCTCGGCACTTATATTAAACTACCTTACTCGGCACTTGTTGTATTTCTATATTGCTCGGCATTGTCTATGACTCAGCACTCAAATGTCACTCGGCACTTGTATCATGCTCGGCACCTAATCTTCACTTGACACATGAAGGCTTCTCGGCACCTGAAGATCACTCAACATCTGAAGGCTTCCCTAACTCAGCTCATGTTGTGGCTCAACATACATGGTGTACTCGGCTCCAATGTAGAAAGTGATTAAGTGTGTTGGCACTCAAGTGTCAAAAACTATTTTGAGACTAACATAGGTAAACTACACCTATAATTATAAATCTATGCCATCTTGAAGCACTCTCTCCTAACTTTCATTCCCTAAAGTGGCATTGAAATCCCACAATGGAATTGTAAGTTAGGAGGCCATCTTGAAGAAACCCTCAGATTTGGGGTAAATCTAACCAACCTCTACAAAAACTGATGTAACTTTTGTTTTAGATAAGATAAAGACTTCAAACCAAATGCAATGGAACACTAACTCAATCCTCTATCCAACCATACCAAAATTTCACTCCTACCTATCAATATAGGCCATATAGAATTGAAACAACAAAGAGAAAGACAAAAATTTTGAGTTTTATTCACTATTTGTTGTTCACCCATCCATACAATGGGTTTCTCCTCTTGTGGAAACCTTAAATATATGTCCTCCAATGGTACTTTTTGAATGGTTGGAATGATTGTACAACTCCCTTACAGCTTGACAAATTATTTTGCAAAAATTGTTGTTTAGCAACTTTTCTTGCATTTTTGCAATTCTTTGCTCTTTTGACAATTTCTGTCCCAATTGCCCACCTCTACTTCTAAATCATGCCAAATGACTACTAAGTGCTTAAAACCTCCTAGGGAACTGCAAATTCCTTATTCCCACCTAAAACAACCTAGATTGACCAAAAAAATGACCTTTGGTTCAAATGACATCTTGGCTTATAATGGCACCAAGGATTCATTTGACCTTAAATGTGGTCTTGACTCTTCAAGATTACATCATTTAACCTATTTCTATACAAATTTGTCTTGGTGCCCTACACTAGTTAGGTTCTTTGCACCATGGTGAACAATTGGATCATGGTAGATAGGCATGCATGCATGGAGATCACATGCATGCACTAAATGGGCAAAATGAGGATCTTGTTGTTCTAGGATTTTCCACCACTAGCAAGGGCTTGGTACAACTTAGGCTCAACTCAAATAAGGAAAATCAACCATTGGTTGTACTCCCAACAACCCACAACTCAACTTGCAATTTTAGACCTAGTAGCCTATTAGGTCTCCTAAAACTGATTTTTACCAATAACTCTAAAATCCATCAAAGAACCTAGGGAACAAAATACTGATTTAGGTACCCTTTTCCAAGCTCTAAAAACTCCAAATTTTTAGAGACCAACTTCATTCCAGCATATTCCAACCAACACCAATTACTCAGGCCTAATTAGCCACTTTAAGCTTGGTGTTCAAGGCAAATGGTCAAGAATGGGTGCATGAAATCAAATCTCTACTTCCAAGTTGTTCTTCAGGCTCAAACAAGTGCACTTTGTCTTGACACCAAGTCCTCAAACTCTTTCCATCATTCTATCCATTGTAATCTCTCCAAAACAAGGTCAAATACATGTAGATATTTGACCCAGGGCTTCCTTCCAAAATTCACCAACTTGTCCTCATGTTCCAAAACTACAAAAATTAGATAATATACAACCCTAACTTACTCCATATCAAAGAAGAGAGAAATCCACTAGTGGAATCTCAAGTTAGGGGCATTTTATTGTCCAAACCCTCAAAACAAGGGTTTCATAGACCAGCAAGGAAAAAAATTTGATAACTTTTGCCAAAAAAATGATAAATTATTCAAATCAAATCCAAAACCTTATAAATAGGTAAATCCAACTTTTCAGTGTAGAAGATTCATCCCTCAATTAGTGGATTTCATACAACACGTGAAAAATCAGAGAAAAGTGCTAGAACAACAAGAATTTTATTGATTCTTGAAAGAAAATACAACTAAAACCTCTATATATCTCCCTCTTCAAATTCTTAGAGCCTATGTAGGCTATTTAAAACTGATTTAACCAACCCTTGTTCAGTTTTAGCCATTAGAAGTTGTATTTTGAAAAGTTGTCAAGAAAATTGCAAAAGTTGCTAAGCAACTTTTTTGCAATTTTTGCACTAAGACAACTTTTATTGAAAATATGTTTGCAAATGGACTGAAATCAACACTAATAAAAAAGAACACTAATCAACACTAACATTAATCATTTTCAACACTAGTCAACAAGAACACTAAAATATTGAACTCAATCATAACAAAAGATAGATTATTATACTCAAACTCATAAAAAACACTAGCTCATTGGTCAAGTTGATTACATATAAGTACAAATAGCTAGTTTGGTTGGATAGCTTTGTGAATCTTCTTTCTATTGCACTTGGAATGAGGTTCTAATTTTCTCTACAACTCAAGATATTCCCATTTTGCTAATGGTTGTCCTCATTTTGTGCCATTACGTAGGGCTTCATCTATTTTCCCTCGTATCTTGAGATTCCACCATGGGAGATTAACAACCCTTGGTGGAATCTAATTTAGGAAAAAAAAAATTATGTACCTTTTGGTTTTATGTCAAAAGAATGAGGCTGGAGAGAAAAAATTGATGCCCTAGGCATGCAAGATCCATGTGCATGCTATAAATTCATAGCAACATCTTCCATAGCTTGCTACAAAGAAGGTTTTGAGGCTTGAAAATTGGCATGTGATCATCTTACATGATCCCCCTCATGTTCCAATTTATAGATTGAATTTTTTCTTAAGGGGTGGGGTACTTCCTTTGTTAATGGATGCCTAATTGCCTACATTCCTAAGTGAGCCTTAAAAAACTCAGTTGCTGCATACTTCTCTTGAGATCCCAAGGCTTTAGTATGTTTTATAAAACCCAAAAGGGTATCCAAATTAGTGAATTTTTTTTTGGGTTGTGAGGAGATGTTTGTGATTTTCCATATTCAAGGCTACAAGCCTAGTGTTGAGTTTGTGAAGCAACTAGCCAATAAATGTTGCATAATTTGAATCTAATGTTGGATTAATGTTAGTTTGGACCTAAATAGACCCTTTCCATGCTTATAAGTCACCCCTAGTCCTTATTTGTATTTGTGGGGTTTTGTGTCAAATAAGCCTTGTAATGCCCTTAAGAGCAACTAGTGATTAGTTGTCTTTGTGATAGGTTTTCCTTGTGATTGGGGATTCCTAGGAGTGGTTGGGTTGTGATAACTAGGAGTTAAGATGTCAAAAATTTCAAAAAATTGCAAACGTTGTCAAAGCAAAATTACAAAAATGCTAACAACTTTGTAGGAGTTTGGGACTTGGTGAAGGGCTGAGCATTTGGAAATAAGTTATTTTACTATTGCCAAACCTTTTCCAAGTCATAGAATTGGAATCAAGTGAAAAATGTAAAAATTACACTTTTTGTGCAAAGTTGCATTCTTGAAAGTTGTAAAAGTTGCTCAAATTTGCAACTTAGTGGAAAAAGGGTCATGAGATCGAACTATCTATTCTGTTAGATCGAAGGTAAGCCCTATCCCCAACCTTTTCCCATCCCATTTAGTGCTCGAACATTCTCAGGCATGTTCAACTGGAACGTCCCTAAGGGTCACTAAATGTCATAGGGCTGCGATCTTTGATGGGGCATATCTTAGAGCTTGTGCAAGGTATGGATGCTATTTCAATTCCTATAGGACCATGTTGTGAAGACCTACAATAACCTCTCTCACTTTTTGGAGATCATACTCTGTTTTAATTTTGTGATGCCATCTCAGGTGATGCTGAAACTTGTAGTGTTGGCCAGTATAAAGTTGCCAACTACCAAATCTCTCTCACCTTTCATCGTGGGATCAAATTGTCTGCTTTGTTAGCTCTAGGTGGCTAGGTAAACCCTATCCCCAACCCTCTCCCATCCCATTTAGCACTCAAATGTTCTCGGGTACACTGAACCAAAATGTCCATAAGGGTCACTAAATGCCATAGGGTTTTAATCTTTGACGGGGCATATCTCAGAGCTTGTGTGAGGTATGGATGTAATTATAGTTCCTATAGGACCATATTGTGGAGACCTACAATAACCTCTCTCAATTTTAAGAAATCATACTCCATTTTGATTTTGAGATGCCATCTTGGGTGATGCTGAAACTTGTAGTGTTGGCCAGTACAAAGTTTCCAACTACCAAATCTCTCTCACCTTTCATCGTGGGATCAAATTGTCTACTCTATTAGCTCTAGGTGGCTGGATAAACCCTATCTCCAACCTCACCCCATCCTATTCAGCACGAAAACATTCTCGGGCATGCTGAACTGAAACTTCCCTAAGTGTCACTAAATGCCATAGGGATGCGATCTTTGATAGGGCATATCTCATAGCTCGTGTGAGGTATGGATGTGATTTTAGTTCCTATAGGACTATGTTGTGGAGACCTACAATAACCTCTCTCACTTTTTAGAGATCATATTGTATTTTGATTTTGTGATGCCATCTCAAGTGATGCTGAAACTTATAATGTTGGCCAGTACAAAGTTGCCAACTGCCAAATCTCTCTCACCTTTTGTCGTGGGATCAAATTGTCTGCTCTATTAGCTCCAAGTGGCCAAGTAAAACCTATCCTTGACCTCACCCCGTCCCATTCAGCACTCAAACATTCTTGGGCATGCCAAACCAAAATGTCCTTAAGGGTCACTAAATGTCATAGAGCTACGATCTTTGATAGGGTATATCTCAAAGCTTGTGCAAGGTATAGATGTGATTCTAGTTCCTATAGGATTGTGTTGTGGAGACCTATAATAACCTCTCTCACTTTTTGGAGATCATACTCCATTTTGATTTTGCAATGCCATCTCGGGTGATGCTGAAACTTGTAGTGTTGGCCAGTACAAAGTTGTCAACTGCCAAATCTTTCTCACCTTTCATCGTAGGATCAAACTGTCTGCTTTGTTATCTCTGGATGGTTGGGTAAACCCTATCACCAACCTTATCCCATCTCATTTAGTGCTTGAATGTTCTCATGCACGCCGAACCGAAATGTCCCTAAGGGTCACTAAATGCCATAGGGTAGCGATCTTTGATGGGGCATATTTCAGAGCTCATGCTATGGATGCAATTCTAGTTCCTATAGGACTATGTTGCAGAGACCTACAATAACCTCTCCTTTTTTTGGAGATCTTACTCCATTTTGATTTTGCAATACCATCTCGGGTGATGCTGAACCTTGTAGTGTTGGCCAGTACAAAGTTTCCAACTGCCAAATCTCTCTCACCTTCCCTCCTAGGATCAAACTGTCTATTCATTAGCTCTGGGTGGCTAGGTAAACACTAGCCCCAACCTCTTTCCATCATGTTGAGTGCTCGAACATTCTCGAGCATGCTGAACCAAAACATCCCTAAAAAAGATAATGACACATTAAGGGGCTTACAAGAGATCATAAGTTTCTATTTATCTCCTCCACATTGAAAATATCATGGAGAAAACATGGTGTGATGTATAGAAGGATAAGATTATAAAGGGCTCATAACTTTTCCTCCTCATCATAACTCATGATCTTAAGGTTTTATTAGAGGTAGGCTTAATATGACACATATTCTAATGTGCCATAGGTTTATAAGATTGTGTCAAAACTATCAAAGGAATTATAGAGATCACTATTTTGCATCATTATGAGGGTTTACGAAGAAATAATCAATGCATCACTATTTTGCATCACTATAGAGACAACGTTAATGATAATCAATGCATAAGGTAAGGGCATTATGAAGGAATGAGATCAAAGGAAAATATTCAAGGCAAAAATAGTAAGTTTGATGAACAACTTTTTAAACCTTTGTAGTAGTTAGATCTTTGCTTCATTAATGTTTCATTAAATCCTAAGAATCCTATTATGTACACCCTATTTTTCAAATTGCTAGGACCAACATAAGTGTAGCAATAAAAATATTCATCCAATTTTGGGGTGGAAGTTGGAGAATTTTGTGGGAGCATGTCTATCCAATTCTCATTAAAAATGTGATGTCATATTTTCCACTCACATTAGGGCTAAAGCTGGGTTGTATTTAGCATAGGTGAAATGCCAAGATAGTCTAGATCCAAAGAACTAGGAGCTAGTTGCATCACAATTGTCTCAACATGATGCCATAAATGTATTCCTCTTCAAATTTCTTCTCCTCCTTAATTGCAACAAGTTTGAGTCCATAAGTTGCTATGGGATGGATCATATTGTTGTTTTTGGGATAATATTTTGATATGCCCAAACATAATGAAGGAATGATAATAGCTCTGTTCATTTAGATAGGCAATTAGAAGTTAAATTTCTCTGTCTTGCCTTTAAGTAGTTCAAAATTGATTTCATTTGTTTCTATTGATTTTGTAGCACATTTGAATTGTGGTTAACTTTTTCAAAGGTAATTCTTACCATTTGGAAACACATATAAATACTTTACAATTCTTTAAAAAATGATGAAAAACTATTGATGAATAGACCTACCATATAAATTTTATATATTAGTTTGTTAACAACAAGGAATTATTTTCTTTAATGTTTCATCCTAAGAAGTTTTTTTAGAAATCACATATTGTTGAATTGATTGCTTTATTATTTGTTTCACTGGTAATAATGTACAAAAAGTTAGTATCAATACTAAATAGAATAAAACTAAAACAAATACTTGTGTGTAATTTTAATCATTTTATAATCATAAGAAAGTGTTACTTATATATATTTAGTTGGTCAAATTCATTTGGATTGGTTAATGGATTCATGTCAAGCTTCCAATTGTTGACCGATAACCATTAAATGAGACCAAGCTAGTTAAAATTTTGTTGGGGATACTTTTGGAGGACTTTATGACATTATTGACACTCCCAACCCCAACTCATAAATAAGGAAAAATATGGAGAAGATGATATGATCTTTGGTTGAAGTAAAATCTCAAGAAGTGATGCACTTAATTAGCCATTAGTCAAGGATGTAACCGTGCATGTATTGGCATAGTCCCCCTATGAGGATCCCAAGTATCTACTGTTGTTATTAATTTGGGCATCAGTATATGATCCAGAATGTTATGAAGTACTAAAGCATGCAATAAATTCTCCTATGTCTCTAGAAAATGTAGCACAGGTTCAGGGTCCCTTGGCTCCTAGGAATTTGTAACAGCTATTCTCAGTATTATAAGATTAACTTCAATGAAGAGTTGAGTGTAAGGAGTTGAAGAAGCAAGTTTTTCTTCTGTGTAAATGCCAAAATCATGAGGCTCATTCCCTTGCATAAGCCTTTGCCACAATGACATTACCTCTAAACCATGCAAAGGATGTTGAAGTGGCTCCCAACCTTGAAACACTCTTATAAATAATGCCAGTGCTAAACATTATGTGTAATAGAGAACATCTTATCTAGTGCAGTACAAGATTGAGTAATTCTACCTATAAAATTCTATCTTCTATAAGGTACACCATTGACCAATTGTGCATATAAGGAAATATATGGATTGGAATACATGTGAGTGCACATTACAATTGGTATTCTATGATGGCATATCTAACATACAGAATTAATGAAACCTTGAGAATCCTATTAGGCTCTACATCATAACTAAACCTTGGAATTAATGTAATGTATTGTTTTTAGTTTCAAAATTGTTATATGTTTGTAATAATAATTTATGATAAATGTTTAGATGCACAACATAGAAGGAAGGCTTTAAACATAAACAAGAAGATCATAAATCAATATGACAATGACATAAATTACAAATGATAAATTTTTGGCTTTAACACTGATAAAGTTTATTGTTGATCAATATTGTATCAAAAATTCAAACTAATTAGGTATTAAATTAAGCTTGATAAACAAATGATAGAGAAGGAAAACTTTAAACATGAACAAGATCATAAATCATATGATGATGACATATTGGAAATGATAAACTTATGCTTAAACAATGATAAAGTTTATTGTTAATCAATATTCAATCAAAGTTTCAAACTGATTAGGTATTGAATTTAATGTCACACATGAACATATCTAATTTAATGTCATACAAAAACATATCTAATTTAATATCATACATGAAAAAACATATAATATAAAATGATAACCAATAATTTCATAAGTCTAATACTGTCATGCATGAAATAAATGTCATACATCAAATATAAAATGTCATATATACATCAAATGTATATTGAATATGTCCACTAACATAAAATCCAACATATATATCTGTTGATGCCTATACATGCACATGTCTATCAACTATATCTTCTCCTTCCCACGAGGGGAAGGAAACAAATCTCTAGAGGCCTTCAGTCATCATGTGGAGGGAGACGGTGGCAATGATGGGGTCCTCCTCACACATTCGCTTGTCCTCTTGTTGAGGCTCTTCTCTAACTCGAGCTGATACAAACAAAGTACATATGAATCAATAATTATTATACATTGAAATCAAATATATGTACACACAAAATTAATTATTTTCTTACCATCATCATATAGTCGCTTTGCAAGTCCACCTCAAAGGCTCATGGATGATCAAGTGTGACAAGACCCTACAAAAATTGAATCAATATAATCACTTATAAATAACATTAGAAATTTTGATACTAACTATTATAAAAAACAACTAAAACCAATAAAATTCTTTCATACCTCAATCAATGGCTATGAACTAGCCATAGTTGTAGCCACTCCATGATCGATGAACTGCCAGAGATGAGGATGAGTCTCCGATGTCAAGAGTTGCATGTCATACAATAAACATTAAATGTAACATGAAACATGAAACAAATATAATCAATTGAATTAAATTAACATGAAATATATGTACCCCTATGAAGCTTGTATCGTGTCTAGGCTCGGAGTTTATAGTGAATGTCGACGATCCTGTAGAGAACTGATGCACATGCATAATTTTTTTTGTCAATCCTTTATATGATTACTTAATAAATATATATATTTATTTAAATGATTAAATTGATACATACCTCTAGACTCATCAAGGGGAGGAAAAATGGGGCCAGGGGATCACTACTAGGCCCACCAACACTCTGACCCTGAATTTTGAACAATGTTAATACATGCTAATTAATTAGTCATTTACTATACATATGAAATGTGATCAAATTAGCTTATTATAATTGTAATTTACTTGTGTGTCAATGCCAAATGTCTCATTCAGGAACTAATCAATCACTAGCCCATCATCTGCACCATCTTCGAAATGATTGCCAAATGTGCATAAGGATCCACACTATGTGCACATGTGACCTTGATGTGTAGAAGGCTCCTCCTCAACTAATGGACTCATGCAATGAATGAGGGTATGTGTCAAAGCTTTAATAGTCCCTAGAGCAATGGCCTCTACATGTTCCTTCCCAATTGAAGGAATAGTCACATGCTCACCCTGTGGCTTGACCATAGGTGCCCCAACTACATTAGGGTCATGACGTGCCCCCAACCCCTCAAATGATGACCCCCCACTTCTACTCTAAGAATCTAATATATCAAAATAATTGGGGATCTCCCTAAGGAAAAACTCACAATACAATTTCCTTAAGAAATACATGGGGACCTCATGATTATTGCAAGGAGGGGCATCAAAAACAATCCACCATCTATCCCAAAAATTATTTCTAATAGCATCGTGTATGCACCAATGGATGGAGAACCGTTTAATACCCTTTCTAACGGTATTTTGTTCACAAGGTTTTCTAAATAATGCACATATTCTACCTTTTGGTATATCTTTTTTTTAAACATCTTGATATGATAATTTATTTGCATAATATCTTTTTTCTTCTTCCCTCTTAACCTACCAAACATCTAATTGACCACTAATAGAAGTTATGTGGGTCTTAATGGATTCGAGGGACAATGCCAATTGAGCTTTCATTGGATTGGTTTGTCCACATTGTTTCAACTGACCAATGAGTTCTTCTAATTCAATTTTTCCTCTTTCTATTTCATTTATTATATTTTCTTGTGTGCCAGGAGGAGGTCTTGCAATTGGTTCAAGTTACAGAATTTCTTGTTCTTCTTGTGGAGGGTTTTGGTTTTAATTTTCTTGAGGGTTTTTGTTTTGATCTTGTTGAGGGTTTTGACCTTCTTGGGGATTTGCCGGTTCAGTATTGACATTTCTTGATAAGATATCTATTGAAATCTAAATAAATAAACAAATTTAAAGAAAAAATATAAAAAAACATATCAAACAATGAAAAAAGAAATTTAGATAGCATATGGTGTGGTCATGATCTTGAACTTCAATGGTCAGGAGGCATATTGGCAAGGTGGGTGGTTAAAAACGTGTTTTTTTGCAATTTGTGTACGTGCTACAGTGAGAGGAAGTAGGAAAAATGAGTGAAAATGAATGGGTTGCGGCTATGTAGCCCATTTATAATATTTTTTCTTTTTACAAAGCACGTATGCACTATGGCTCGGGTTACCCAAGCCATAGAGCATGTGTGCTATTGAAAATTGAAAAAAAAAACAATGTGTCACCTTTTTGGCACCACAACTTGGTGCACTTACCCTAATGTAATAATCATGCATAATCACACATATCCTTTAGTATTGGATATAATAACCATCAATTAAGAGTTTACCCTACACAAATATTATGTTTTAAAGATTTTTATTAAGGTGATCATATTAGATCTAATGATTTACCATATTGTAGCATAACTAATATTTGACCATGATAGTGAGTACATTACCTCATATATGTCATGCCCAAACCCACGAGGGCAAAAACACACAAATTTTTTTTTAAGACAAATAACACCACTAAGTTGATAAGTTAATTTGCACCTGTTAAAGTATAGGTCAATGAAAAACAGATATGAGGTCTCCTAACAATGTCCTGACATCCCTTTTAAGTTTAAAGTCAATGAGTATAATTAGGTCGTTAAATTTGCACATCCATTATTAAATTGATGTCGACATTTGTTTCATTTTACATCAATATTAAACATTATATTAATTTTAATTTGGCTTTCAATAACTCATACGTAATCCAACAATCTATTAGATCTATGAGAATAACACAATCTACATCTAATCTTATTAACATTAACCATTATAGCGTCATTTAAGCAAAATATTTTAATGAAAAAAATATTTAGATTATTTGAGTAACGATCTAAAAGAATTATAAGTCTAACTATTTCATAGTATAAAAGCAAAGAACAATTAACATAACCTGCCAAATAATTATTAAACTATATTTACTCTTCACTCTAAAGGCTAAATTTAAACTAAAACTAAAATAGATTAAAAGATACAAATATTAAAACACTAAAGAAAAGGAATAATAACCTATACTAACATATACTACACTACATCATATTTATCAAATTTATTAATAAACTAAAAAACATAAAAAAGAAATCTAACCAACCTATGCTAATAATAACCTAACTCTACAAAACCCTACCCACTAACCTAGCTCCACATAGACCCTACACCCAAAATCATGGGCAGCCTCCCATAGGCTGGTACGCTGTCCCAAGGAAAGTCTACGCTGCCCAAGGCAGCTCCTCCTTGTAAGATGCGCTCAACACAAATAAGGCAAGGGGGAGAAAGGTTTAAGATCTAAAAACATCATCCTGGATACAACCTTCTAATTGCACAAGGACGCACGTACCCCCAAGTAGCTAAGCATGTGATCCAAGGCCTGCACTTGTCTTGTCTCCCTTCCAAGAAGGTGCACGCCTAGCAAGACAAGGGGTGGGGTACAAGGAAAACAACTAGGTGAAATAAGATATGAAGGGGGAAACTTTAATGCATCCCTTCCAACAAATCAAAGAACCCAACCAAATATATCTGCCCACTTTATTGACATGGCAGTCTGCATGGGTAAGCGCTACACTCCAAGTCAACTCAAGAGGGCTTGTCAAATCGCCTAGGGTGAAGGAGGTAGAATAGGAGTTAGTGCATAAAGTTTTCTAGGTAAGAGTATAAGTTATGTTTTTTTCTTTTTAAATTATGAAGATAGTCTTTAGAATATCTTTTTTAATTCCTCAAAACTAATTTAGATATCATTTAAAATTTAGAAATATATATATTTTTATTTTTTTAAAGGATCAAAGGAATATTCTCTGTTCAACAAGAGAATAGACTATTTCCTCATACAATTTCCAACATCCTGTAGGTGGGTGCTTGGAAATTTTCTTGTTCCCCCTATTATATTTTTTTTTTTGCATATGAATATCCTCTTAGGGTGGTATGAAAAGTTAAATTAATCCACTTTAAATTGGATCAAAAATTGAAAAGCTAAAATATTGCTAATATAATCTTAAGTTAATTCTTAAAATTTCTTATGGCTTACAAAACTGATAGAGCATCTCTTAATCTATTTGATGATTAAGGTAAGTTTAAATACAATTTCTATCACATCTAATATAGATTGATCAAGGACTGAATTTGTCATTCAATTCACACCAAATTTTATGTAGGAGCATTCACAGATCATACTTTGATCAATATCCTGCCATCACTTATACAAGGGAGTAGAATTGGATGGATTTAAACATGGTGTTAATAATCTTGTCACAATAATACTTGATTAGTTTGATCTTCTAAATAACTTGAATTGCAATAAATCCACCATAGCCATTGTTTTCCTTCCTCAATCATAATTTTCATTTTGAACATAAAAGGAACTAGAAAATTTTGCTTACTAAACCATCATCATTTCATCCTAATTATTTTTTTTTTGATGTGCATCTATCCAAAATAATGTTTTACAAAATTTAATCACATGACCAACAATAATGCTCAAAACACCAATTTTATTGGCAAACCTGATTCAAGGCTCAGCCGGGAAAGAATCAAGAAGAAAACCCGACTTCGTTGCCATATACAATAAGGTTTTAAAAAAAATACAATTTCATAGGATATCAATCCCAATTACAAAAATTTTATCCAATCTTCTTCATGATCATAATCAAGGAGTTTGTAATATTTTCTGAATCTCATTTCAAGAACCATGGAGGAAATCAATAACTGATCGGGTGACAACGAAGCAGAGCCAAAAGAACATCAAGCATGCATAATCATACATGGTTTACACAATAGGATTCATAGTGAATCAAAACTAGGGAGAGGTGGATTCTTCCAACTGGAGAAGTCAAACACAACACCAAATCAAATGCCCAATCGGGGCCAATAACCAAGAACTTATGTTCTTCCATTTAAACTTGCCATACTCATACCAAGTTTGTGCTGACGGGTAAGGGCCCATAACACCCTACCCTTTATCCCTCTTCTCATCCTGAGAAGAGACTCTACACAGGTTGGAGTCCAACTAAACAGACCTCTCCCGAAATTGGTCACTTCTGCCCTCTCCTAGGGTGAGTAATACCAAAACACCCATGCAAGGAAACTCAAAATTGCAAACATAAACAAGAAAGGAAAACAACCAAAATAACAAGGTTTACAAATCTTCCCAACATACCCACAACCATACAACAGTAAAATAAGCAACAAGGTAACAAGAACATGAAACAAAACATAAAAAATGAATAAGGGAGATGGGAGTTTCCTACCTTCACAAAGAGGTAATGGCAATGAACCAATTTGAGTAGAGTATCCCTCCTTCCTTCAAGCTTCAAGAAATCCTCTCTAAATGTAGAGATTGGGTAACCAAAACCACTAGACCAAGGAAGGCCTCTAAATAAGCCTCCAACTCAACCACCCAAAAGGAGCAATAACTATTTCCACCCACTAGCCACTCTAGAAACTCCTAACTCAACCTACACCATGGGTAAACCCTAAAAGGAGGTGGGGTAAGACAACTCATGACAACCACTTGCAATTTTCGCACAAAGGCAAAAAGGGACTTTTTGAGTGCCCTCAAAAGTCAAAGCTAGGGGCTTAGGGGTTGGAAAAGACCCCTAATCCATACCCATACCCTTTAGTTAGAATAAAAACATGTTAAAAGCCTTAGGAAAGAGGTTTAGAGACAAAATAAAATCTAGGAATAAAATAGGTCCATCTAACAACTCTAACTAGAAAATTAAGCACATAAATATTTTACGAGTGTCAAGCGACACTGAAAGAACATAATTACGAACAATAGGGTTTCCAAGTTTTAGCACATAGAGATCAGTTTTGTTCCTCCGTAGGGTTTCTCGGCTAAATATCTGCACACTCATTGCACACATCAGTAGTCCCAAAAAAAATCACATGTATATAACGTATATGTATCAAAAATTTTCATAATTTAAAACATACATTAATAAAGTTTCTTCATCCTACATAATTCTTAACCATTGAAATATCTTAAATCAAATCTCAATTTTATTGATTTTGTCAACATACATATACATGATCATTAAATGACAATCATCAAATACATCTGGAAATAACATCACACAACATGAAATGATAAAATATGTTCTAAGCATCAGATAATGTCTTGACATCTCGGGTCGCAGATAACAAAAAAAATAAGAGTAATGTATCACTATGCTACGATGGGTCGGGATGAGGCCTCACATCCTCCCCCACTAGGCATGAACTTCCTCCTGGAGTTCATCAAAAAGGTACGGGTACTAAGATCGCATCTGCGCTGCATCCTCCCATGAAGCTGTGACCTCATCGTAACAATCCCATTGGACCCTAACTTGGTCCAACTCTTGGCCTCGAAGTGCTAGGGTCCGTCGGGCAATAATGCGGATAGGCCCCAGTGCTAGCTGTCCGTCTGACTCCACCTGTAAAGCATCCCAATCTATAATATGAGACTCATCAAAAATGTATCCTCTAAGTATAGAAATATGAAACACATCGTGGATGCATGACAGGCTAGGTGGCAAAGCTAAACGGTATGCAACAGGTCCTATCCTCTCAAGGATCTCGAATGGCCCAACAAACTGGGGTGCCAACTTAGAGCCCTTTCCGAATTGAATCGGACTCTTGTGTGGTCGTACCCTCAAGAACACTCTATCACCAACCTGATACTCTCGATCTGTCCTCTTCGCATCTGCATACTTTTTTTGCCTATCCTGTGCCTCTTTCAAGCACTGTCTAATCAGGGTCACCTGCTGCTCCATCTCCTTTACTAACTGGGGACCAATAGATACTCGATCCTTGATCCTATCCCAACTCAAGGGTGTCCTGCACAGTCTCCCGTACAAAGCCTCATACGGCGGCATACCTATGGAAGAATGATGCCCATTGTTATAGGCAAACTCAACAAGATGAAGGTATTCCTCCCATTTGACCTGATGGTCCATCATGTACATATGTAGCATGTCTTCCAAAACTTGATTCACTCGCTCGGTCTAGCCATCGGTCTGAGTATGGTACGCTGTACTAAAATTGAGCCTAGTGCCCAAAGTCGACTGCAACTCTCTCCAAAATGAAGAATTGAACAAAGAGTCTCTATCAGAGATGATCTTACGGGGAACACCATGAAGTCTAACAATGTCCCGCAAGAACACCTGAGCTATGTCTCGTGCTGTAAATGTAGTACGCATGGGTGAAAAATGGGCAACCTTGGTCAAGGTGTCCACTATCACCAGAATGGCATCATGGCAACGAGATGACATAGGAAGACCAACAATAAAATCCATAGATATAGTGTCCCATTTCCATACTGCAATCTCATGTGGCTGGAGAAGCCCGCCGGGATGACGATGCTCCGCCTTCACCCTCTGGCACTCGAGGCATCTCACAACTATGCTAGCAATCTGCACTCTCATGCCTAGCCAATGATACAACTGCCTCAAATCTGCATGTAACTTCTTAACACCAGGGTGCGCTACATAAGGTGCTCTATGAGCCTCAAGTACAATGAGCTCGCGCAAACCTCCAATGGAAGGTACATACATACATCCCCTATGACGCAAAAGTCCATCGAACTCCAAAGAAAATTTTGCAAACTTCCCTTCCAAGGGTATCTGAGAATGTACTAACTGACTTACTTCTGCATAAAGCTCATCAGCTGGTAAGTGCTGCAAGATCCGCTCTCTCAAGTCAGTGCAAGTAGTCACAGACGAAAGCTCATGGCACCGTCTACTCAAGGCATCTGCAACCACATTCTCTTTTCCTTTGATGTAGTGAACATCAAAATCATACTCACACAGGAACTCTATCCACCTTCTTTGCCTAGCATTAAGGTTCGGCTAGGAGAATATGTACTGCAAGCTCTGGTGATCTGAATGAAGCTCGAATCTATGACCCAGAAGGAAATGTCACCATCTCACCAAGGCATGAACCACTGCCGCTAGTTCTAGGTCATGAGTAGGATAGTTGAGTTCATGAGTCTTCAAATTCCTAGAATCAAAGGAAATAGGTCGTCCTTCCTGCATAAGGACTGCTCCTAAACCATCTAACGATGCATCGGTGCACACCAAAAAATTTGCAACAGGATCTGGTACTGCAAGAATTGGTGCACTCGTGAGGGCTCCCTTGAGCTCTTCAAAAGCTCTACCACACTTCTCTGTCCACTTGTACTTCTTCCCCTTCCTCTGAAGAGAAGTGATGGGGTGTGCCAATCTAGAGAATCCTGAAATGAAGCGTCAGTAATAACCTGCTAGCCCCATAAAGCTCCTCACTTTGGTAACACTAGTGGCTGCTGGCCAATCCATGATAGCCCTGATCTTTGATGGATCTACTGAGACACCATCACCCGATATGACATGACCCAAATAGTGTATCTCAGGTCTGAAGAATGCACACTTCGACAAGCTGCCAAACAACTGATTCTCTCTCAGCCTCTGTAATACCTGTCTCAAGTGCTCTTCATGCTCTCTCTCATCATGAGAATAAATCAGAATGTCATCAAGAAACACAACCACAAACTTATCCAAAAAGGTACGAAATACTCCATTCATGAGGCTCATGAATATAGCTGGAGCATTCGTAAGGCCGAAAAGTACCACGGTGAACTCGTAGTGGCCATACCTAGTACAAAAAGTTGTCTTGGGGATATCACTATCCACAATCCTCAACTGATGGTAACCCGACTTTAGGTCAATCTTTGAAAATACTCGGGCACCCTGCAACTGGTCAAAGAGATCATCAATTCTGGGAAGAGGATATCGATTCTTGATGGTCACCTTGTTCAATTGTCGATAATTGATACACAACCTAAGTTATCCATCCTTCTTCTTGACGAAAATCACCGGTGCACCCCAAGGTGACACACTAGGTCGTATATGCCCCTTCTCCAAGAGTTCTTCCAACTGAGCCTTTAGCTCACTAAGCTCATGAGTAGTCATCCTATAAGGTGCTCTCGAAATTGGCTCAGCTCCTGGCACTAGGTCTATGTGGAAATCCACTGCCTACGGTGGAGGCATACTAGGAAGCTCTGAAGGAAACACATCTGCGAACTCCTGAAGGATTGAAAAATCATCAAGGGATGGCTCCCTTTTTGATTCTTCCTCTCGGTCACTAATAGTGATAGAAAATAACTGACAACCCTTTTGCATGCACTGCCTAAGCTGCATAGAGGAAATCATACGAAGGGACACTAGCCTCTTCACTCCGAAGATCTCCCTAGAGATACCATCATCATCCACACATTCCACCCTCTTTTGTCGACAATCCACCTTGGCGTTGTGGGCACAAAGCCAATCCATGCCAAGGACAACATCATAAGAACCTAGAGGGGTAATGCATAGGTCAGTCCTAGTGGACATGTCTCCCATCTGCATCTGACAACTCCGCACCATGTAACTAACTGACACTCTGGTTCCAAAGGCTAACTCTACCTCCCAACTAACACCCTGTCTAACTGCCACTAGCCTGCAATGCTCCACCACAAATGGAGATATAAAAGAGTCAGTAGCTCCGGAATCAAATAAAACTGCAACCATATGGCCCTGTATAATACCTGTAGCCTCGATAACTGTGGCCTGATGCTCAGCCTGGCGGTTGTCAACCACTACAAAAACTCTATGGGATCTACCCATGTCACCAACTGTCGGCTCTGAAAAAGCCCTACTCTGACCACTGGATGCCTGTCCCTGCAGACACTCCCTAGCTATATGACCCATGCCACCACAAGTGTAGCATGGTCCACGAGTATAAGATCGTACACCCTGTGAGCCAGACTGTTGTGGGCCTCCTGATCTACTAGATCCGCTAAATCCTCCCCTAGAAGACTGCTGAGTCTTCACTGACTGAGACTATGGAACCTATACTTTCTGCTCTTGCCTAGGACCCTGTGACTGCCACTACTTGGGCTTAGAGCCTTGATAACCATGAGAAGGTTTCTGCTGCTGCTGCTAGGGTTTTGGCTGCTGAGACTGTTGGCCCCTAGAGGACCCTATTGTATAATTCTGATTCCCTTTCCAAGGGGGTTTCTGCTAGAAGGAGTTTCAGTTCTGAGGCCGATCCCATGACTCCTACCTCCCTTGAGTATCCTCAGCAACCAGTGCTATCTCCACTGCCTATCTGAAATTAGTAGGGAAGGCCATCCTAACTAGGCCCTGAAGAGAGAAATTCAGACCCATGACAAAGTGATGCACCCGTAGTTTCTCATCCTTCATGTATTCCACATAGGGAAGGAGCTCGAGAAACCTACTCTCGTACTGAGCCACTATAAGGCCTCTCTGATAAAGAGAATGGAACTCCTCTATCTGCTTCTGTCAAAAATTCTCTGACAAGTATCTCTCTCAAAATCTTTCTAGGAAATATTCCCATGTGAGGGTGTCCATCCTCACTCTACCAATGATCTCCTCCTGATGCCACTAGTTGGAGGCATCCCCCCTCAACTGATGAACTGCAAGTCATGCTTTTAGATTACTCACATAAGGGTGTAACCCAAAGCACCACTGTAAGCTCTGCAACCATGCCTCTGCTACTGAACCCTTAGTGGTACCGGTAAACAATGGTGGTCCGAGTTGAATCAATTCCCTGATGTCATCCCCTACATGTCTAGGAGGTCTGTCAAAAGGGGGTTCTCTCTAGTGTATGGACTCTTCCTCGTGATCACCCTAACCCTCTATCTGTCTCGGTGGGGGACTCCTAGTCCTCTCTCTGACTCTGGGCCCGCCCCCTCCAGGTCCCTCTGCTTCCACTACTGGAATCTGCTAGACTGGCTGAACTATAGGTACCACTCTCTGCTGAACTACACCGATCAAAGTCTAGAGTGCATCAATTATGTCCTAGTTTGGGTTCGGTGGTGGTGGAGGTGGTGGTGGGCCACCTTCCTGTCCCGCTCTACCACCCCCAGTCTTATGACCTCTGCCTCACCGATTGCGAGTAACAGGCGACATCTACACAATCAAAAGTTTGAGTTAAGTTTAGGAAGCACAATGGTTTAAGTTTCCTAGTGTTGAAACACGTGCTCTGATACCAAATGTCATGCCCAAACCCACGAGGGCAAAAACACACAATTTTTTTTTTTAAGACAAATAACACCACTAAGTTGATAAGTTAATTTGCACCCGTTAAAGTATAGGTCAATGAAAAACAGATATGAGGTCTCCTAACAATGTCCTGACATCGCTTTTAAGTTTAAAGTCAATGAGTATAATTAGGTCGTTAAATTTGCACATCCATTATTAAATTGATGTCGACATTTGTTTCATTTTACATCAATATTAAACATTATATTAATTTTAATTTGGCTTTCAATAACTCATACGTAATCCAACAATCTATTAGATCTATGAGAATAACACAATCTACATCTAATCTTATTAACATTAACCATTATAGCGTCATTTAAGCAAAATATTTTAATGAAAAAAATATTTAGATTATTTGAATAACGATCTAAAAGAATTATAAGTCTAACTATTTCATAGTATAAAAGCAAAGAACAATTAACATAACCTGCCAAATAATTATTAAACTATATTTACTCTTCACTCTAAAGGCTAAATTTAAACTAAAACTAAAATAGATTAAAAGATACAAATATTAAAACACTAAAGAAAAGGAATAATAACCTATACTAATATATACTACACTACATCATATTTATCAAATTTATTAATAAACTAACAAACATAAAAAAGAAATCTAACCAACCTATGCTAATAATAACCTAACTCTACAAAACCCTACCCACTAACCTAGCTCCACATAAACCCTACACCCACAATCATGGGCAGCCTCCCATAGGCTGGTACGCTATCCCAAGGAAAGTCTACGCTGCCCAAGGCAGCTACTCCTTGTAAGATGCGCTCAGCACAAATAAGGCAAGGGGGAGAAAGGTTTAAGATCTAAAAACATCATCTTGCATACAACCTTCTAATTGCACAAGGACCCACGTACCCCCAAGTAGCTGAGCACGTGATCCAAGTACTGCACTTGTCTTGTCTCCCTTCCAAGAAGGTGCACGCCTAGCAAGACAAGGGGTGGGGTACAAGGAAAACAACTAGGTGAAATAAGATATGAAGGGGGAAACTTTAATGCATCCCTTCCAACAAATCAAAGAACCCAACCAAATATATCTGCCCACTTTATTGACATGGCAGTCTGCATGGGTAAGCGCTACACTCCAAGTCAACTCAAGAGGGCTTGTCAAATCGCCTAGGGTGAAGGAGGTAGAATAGGAGTTAGTGCATAAAGTTTTCTAGGTAAGAGTATAAGTTATGTTTTTTTCTTTTTAAATTATGAAGATAGTCTTTAGAATATCTTTTTTAATTTCTCAAAACTAATTTAGATATCATTTAAAATTTAGAAATATATTTTTTTTTATATGTTTAAAGGATCAAAGGAATATTCTCTGTTCAACAAGAGAATAGACTATTTCCTCATACAATTTCCAGCATCCTGTAGGTGGGTGCTTGGAAATTTTCTTGTTCCCCCTATTATCTTTTTTTTTTTGCATATGAATATCCTCTTAGGGTGGTATGAAAAGTTAAATTAATCCACTTTAAATTGGATCAAAAATTGAAAAGCTAAAATATTGCTAATATAATCTTAAGTTAATTCTTAAAATTTCTTATGGCTTACAAAACTGATAGAGCATCTCTTAATCTATTTGATGATTAAGGTAAGTTTCAATACAATTTTTATCACATCTAATATAGATTGATCAAGGACTGAATTTGTCATTCAATTCACACCAAATTTTATGTAGGAGCATTCACAGATCATACTTTGATCAATATCCTTCCATCACTTATACAAGGGAGTAGAATTGGATGGATTTAAACATGGTGTTAATAATCTTGTCACAATAATACTTGATTAGTTTGATCTTCTAAATAACTTGAATTGCAATAAATCCACCATAGCCATCGTTTTCCTTCCTCAATCATAATTTTCATTTTGAACATAAAAGGAACTAGAAAATTTTGCTTACTAAACCATCATCATTTCATCCTAATAATTATTTTTTTGATGTACATCTATCCAAAATAATGTGTTACAAAATTTAATCACATAACCAACAATAATGCTCAAAACACCAATTTTATTGGTAAACCTGATTCAAGGCTCAGCCGGGAAAGAATCAGGAAGAAAACCCAGCTTCGTTTCCATATACAATAAGGTTTTAAAAAAAATACAATTTCATAGGATATCAATCCCAATTACAAAAATTTTATCCAATCTTCTTCATGATCATAATCAAGGAGTTTGTAATATTTTCTGAATCTCATTTCAAGAACCATGGAGGAAATCAATAACTGATCGGGTGACAACGAAGCAGAGCCAAAAGAACATCAAGCATGCATAATCATACATGGTTTACACAATAGGATTCACAGTGAATCAAAACTAGGGAGAGGTGGATTCTTCCAACTGGAGAAGTCAAACACAACACCAAATCAAATACCCAATCGGGGCCAATAACCAAGAACTTCTGTTCTTCCATTTAAACTTTCCATACTCATACCAGGTTTGTGCTGACAGGTAAGGGCCCATAACACCCTACCCTTTATCCCTCTTCTCATCCTGAGAAGAGACTCTACACAGGTTGGAGTCCAACTAAACAGACCTCTCCCAAAATTGGTCACTTCTGCCCTCTCCTAGGGTGAGTAATACCAAAACACCCATGCAAGGAAACTCAAAATTGCAAACATAAACAAGAAAGGAAAACAACCAAAATAACAAGGTTTACAAATCTTCCCAACATACCCACAACCATACAACAGTAAAATAAGCAACAAGGTAACAAGAACATGAAACAAAACATAAAAAATGAATAAGGGAGATGGGAGTTTCCTACCTTCACAAAGAGGTAATGGCAATGAACCAATTTGAGTAGAGTATCCCTCCTTCCTTCAAGCTTCAAGAAATCCTCTCTAAATGTAGAGATTGGGTAACCAAAACCACTAGACCAAGGAAGGCCTCTAAATAAGCCTCCAACTCAACCACCCAAAAGGAGCAATAACTATTTCCACCCACTAGCCACTCTAGAAACTCCTAACTCAACCTACACCATGGGTAAACCCTAAAAGGAGGTGGGGTAAGACAACTCATGACAACCACTTGCAATTTTCGCACAAAGGCAAAAAGGGACTTTTTGAGTGCCCTCAAAAGTCAAAGCTAGGGGCTTAGGGGTTGGAAAAGACCCCTAACCCATACCCATACCCTTTAGTTAGAATAAAAACATGTTAAAAGCCTTAGGAAAGAGGTTTAGAGACAAAATAAAATCTAGGAATAAAATAGGTCCATCTAACAACTCTAACTAGCAAATAGAGCACATAAACATTTTACGAGTGTCAAGCGACACTGAAAGAACATAATTACGAACAATAGGGTTTCCAAGTTTTAGCACATGGAGATCAGTTTTGTTCCTCTGTAGGGTTTCTCAGCTAAATATCTGCACACTCATTGCACACATCAGTAGTCTCGAAAAAAATCACATGTATATAACGTATATGTATCAGAAATTTTCATAATTTAAAGCATACATTAATAAAGTTTCTTCATCCTACATAATTCTTAACCATTGAAATATCTTAAATCAAATCTCAATTTTACTGATTTCGTCAACATACATATACATGATCATTAAATGACAATCATCAAATATATCTGGAAATAACATCACACAACATGAAATAATAAAATATGTTCTAAGCATCAGATAATGTCTCGACATCTCGGGTCGCGAATAACAAAAAAAAAAAGAGTAATGTATCACTATGCTATGATGGGTCGAGGCAAGGCCTCACAATATATATATATATATTTATATATATATATATATATATATATATATAATGTTAGCATGTCAAGTACTAACTCCATTATTATTTTGTTATAGGTCATTCCATGGATCTTGTTAAGGGTATAGATGTTCAAGGATCTATTTGTTAGGAAGATTAAGGTAATGTGCATACTTGTTGTTTTGCATGCCACCCTTGTGGTGTTCATAGTAGCATCTTCCCAAAAATCCAAAAGACAAAGTTGTAAGTGAAACAGGGTTGGAAAGGGAATATTTGAGATACAATAAACATAATAGTAGATGAACAACTAGTGATGTTCCTTCATACCCTTGGCCACAATCTAAGGAATCATAACATTGGTCATAACTTTGGTCACTCAAGAGAGATAGTGAGTCAACACTTCCACAAGGTCTTGAACGTTGTCTTAGTGCTCCATTCTGATTACCTTTTTCTCCCTCCTCTAAATATGCCTCTAAAAATTGTTGGAAAGGATCATTTTGATCCATACTTCAAGGTAAATATCGTAGTGGTGTGCATTTGATTGGTTGAGTCTAAATTATATAACTATGAATTGGATAATAAGTTTTCTCTTTATAGGATTGTATTTGTGCAATTATTGGAATGCATATGATAGGTACTATTGATATCGACATCCAAGAAAGATATCATGATAGAAAAAGTAACTTCTCAAAAAATGTTTTCGGAATCTGTTCATTTGACTACAAGTTTCAATACATTCTTGCTAGTTGGGAAGAGTCAGTTGTAGATAGCTAAATTCTTGCTTCATCTCTCTTGAGATCAGATCCACTTGTGGTTCCCCTTGGTAAATATAATAATATTAAAGTGTTCATTATATTGTCAATATGTTAAATCAAAGCTCTAATGGCCTTTTTCTACTATCTATTTTTGTTAATTTTCTTAGGAAAATTCTATTTAGTTGATGTCGAATATCCAAATGTACCAAGATTTCTTGTCCCTTATCAATGTACATATTACCATCTAAAAGAGTTTTCTAGAGTAATCAACAACCTCAAAGAGTTATTTAACCATTGACACTCCTTTCTTCAAAATGTGATAGAGTGCACATTTGCTATTTTGAAGCAACATTTTCCTATCCTTAAACATGTGACATCCTCTAATATCATGACACAAAAAAATATTATTTTGGCATGTTGCATACTACACAAATTCATTAAAATGGATGATGGTGTTCCACCCAAAGTGTAATTTGAAGAGCATGATGATCGTGAGGGGATAACTGTGCCAATTCTTGAGACTTATGGGATTACTCAATGAGATATAGATGATTTGAGGGAATTTCAAGATGAAATATCTTGAAGGATGTGGCAAGACTACAACTCGCATACTTATTTGTACCATGAAACATGAACATGAGTTAGAATATTACTAGCTAATATACTGACTGAAATAGATCTGGTATACTAGATGTTTTAACAAAGTACTATTAAGTCTATGTATGGTAACCAATTACTATTTTGTGTTTGTGTTCTAAAAGATTAAATGGATATTATAAGTTGTGTTTATAGAACATATTGTGTGCCATACTGGAAGTAATTTTCTAGATATATTGTGTGCCATATTGAGATAAAAATATGAAAAAGGATGTGTACGCAGATAGGCTAACTTGGGAATTGTATTGATATGCTTTATTTTTAGTCTCAAGCTTAGTTTTGGCTTTGTAGGTGTTGGTACTCATATGAGTTGAATAACCATCAAATATATCTTATGGTTTTCTTTTCCTATATCATTCAGACTATTATTTTTAATACTAATAGAGGTATTGTTTTTTAACTAACATCAAATTGGCCAGGGAAAATTGTTTAGCTATGCATGCAAATGTGATACCAATATAATTTTTTACCAGTCACATGTTAGGTTAATAAATATGTCATCTGAAAGATCTCCAATTCAAACTGCAAGGTTGCTAGCTGAAAAATGAACTAGATCAAGACCCCCATTAAAGGTTGTTGCTACTAGAAGTATAAGACCACCATCATTACAGATGGATGGCTAGCACTACAATAGATTTCTTAGTTGTCTCTGTAGTACACCAAGACCCTTTAGAAGCTCTTTAAAATCATATTTTTTTTTATCCTTATGGCCTTTTCTTGCCAATGGGATGCATTTATTATGAGTGTGTAGTATTTTATGATATAAGAAAGGATCTTGATTGTCATATAAAAAGTGAGGTATGTGCATTGTGCAGTACTATTATACTTTTGTTTATTTGGTGGTTTGCATTAGGCTAGTTGGAGGTTGGCTATATGGGTTGTGGTTTTTTATTGCTTCTAGATGTTACTAACCTTAAGTTATTTTATTTGTTTGGTGCCATTTTTTAGTTGTGCATGCAAATGTGAGACTAGTTAAGGCTTTTACTAGTCACATGTTGGGTTAATATATAGGTCATATAAAAGATCTCCAATTCAAACTGTAAGGTTGCTAGCTGAATTTCTACATCTATACATGAAAACCCCCTTTTCCATTTCAATGTTTGTTGTCATTGATGTCTTTCCATAATGTTGTTACAACCTAGTATGGTGTTAGTTTGTAGACATATGATAAGCACCAACATGTTTATTGTTTTGTAGAAGCTTTGCAGCTCTCAACCTTCAACTATATCCACTTTCCCTTGTTATATGATCTGAATATGTCAAATTCATAAATCTTTTGACAAGCATGGATGAAGGGGCTCAAGTGACCCTAGTTTTTTCTTCATCTGGAAGAGAGAAATTTGTTTGTACAAAGGAGATCAAATGTATTAAAAAAAAAAAAAAATTCTCCTTGAGCAAGTAAATTTAGGAAGGAAAGGTGAAGGTGGTTTTCATAAAGAGGCTTGGATAGCCATTGACAGGAGATTCAACAAAGAGTTGAAGTTGAATCAAGGTAAGGAAATTTTCAAAAATAATTTGAAAATATGGAAGTCATATTATAGAATAATGAAATATTTGAGGAATATTAGTGGTTTTGCATTGAGCGAAACTACTCAATGCTTGGACACTAATGCGAGTGTATGGGTGAGCTTTTGAAGGTAATTTATTCTAACAATTTTTTTGATTTAAGTAAAATATCTCTTAAGAAATTATAATGAAAGACTACTATCTAATTCCTTTATTTGGCTATCATGTAGAGAAAGGACTTCAAAATAGCCAAAGTATATAAGATGCAGTCATTTTTCTATTTCAATGAGCTAGTGTGTATCGTGGGGAATGACGTAGCCGAAGGAACCATTGCTGCAGCATCCCAAGAAACTAAGAAAGGGAATGTATATTGGATAAGTTTTTTGATCTTGAGGAGGATGATGACTTCACTATCCTATGAATAGTACAACTAATTTTGATGAAGAGTGCCATTAGTCAAACACTTCTAGTGCATCTAGTAGACCCAAACCTTCTACACCATCATCCAAGAGGCCCAAGAGGAAGAAGGCTAGCATGGTTGCGTATTTGGATGTAATATGTGAAAGCATCCAAATGATAAATGAGGGCATGACTAAGCCTCACATTATAAAGGTTGATAAAGTAGAAACCAAACAAGACCTTGCAACTGTTTATGCTACCCTCAAAGCCATCCCTAAATTTATAGAGGATATTCTAGTTGTGGCATATGACTCATTCATTCTTGAACATTCAAGAGCCATGGGGTTCTTAGAGATGAATGTACAAGAGAGAGAAGCTTATATTAGATATAAGTTTGGTACATGGTTTGCACGTTGATGGAATATGCCCGGTCTTTGACAGTCACAACATAATTTTTGGAAAGATATAAGTTTGAATCATGTTTATTAACTTTCAATGCCGCTAGAATATGCATAGTATGTGAGTCATAGCCTATTTTTTTATCATCAATTCTAAAAAAACTCTACACACTTCCATTTCTATTTCCAACTTAAGTTTGAAACATATTTATTAACTCTCAATGTTGTTGGAATATGCATGCCTAGTCTATGACAATCACAGCCTTTTTTTAATTATCAAATCCAAAAACTTTTTTGTACTTTCATTCTTTGGAAAGATATAAGTTTGATGACATATATTGTGTGATCAAGGTCTCTTCACATGTCATTCTTTATAATTTAGGATAGTCACAGCTTTACATTTCATTCTTTCAAGTGATTAGTGGATAGTTCCAGCTTTACATGTCATTCTTTATAATTTAGGATTAATTTGATGGCATATATTTTGTGATCAAGGTGTCTTTTGAGAGTAGTATATATTGTATAACCAAGGTGCGTGCAAGTACTTCTTACAAATTTTTAAAAAAATTAACGCATCTATTTATTATTTATTGGGTGGAGACCGCTTCCATAGCTGTGTTCTATCATTCTCATCCACAAATTTATATCCTTGAACATTGTTGGATGTTAAGATAGGTCATTCACTCCTATTATAGAGCTAATTTTTTATCATCACAACTAACCATGTTGTAAGGCAGGTCTATTAGTTTAGATATAAAGTTCAAATTTATCAAGTTTAGTCTCAATATAGCCTCTTGGACTGGTTGAATCTCCATTTTTCCTTCATTGCAAGTTTGTTTTGAAGATCTTCATTATTCATTTCAAATGTTGAAGTTTTTTTTACATAATCAATATTGTCTTTACCCATGACCATTCTATCAAGTTCTTGTTTTCCCTTGTGGTGCATGTGTAATGATGTTTTATATTTCAATTCCTGATTTATAAGGAAATATTATTTATAATGCAATATATGTATTAATTTTTAAAAATTCTCAGTCATCTTATTTGTTCATTAGTTCTATAGGGTTGATGGTATTGGTAACTTTGCCAATGTGTGACTATGGTGTTGGCCCAGCCATCAATGAAAACCTCATACATAGAGAGAAATCCTGGGCATAAATTTTTATGATGTTCAAAAAGGAAAAAGGTTGTTATTTTTTAATCTTTATTTTTAATGTAAGGACTAGTTATTATCTAAATCACTAATGTATATTTCATATGTAGGGGGACATTGGCTACGGATTTTTTCAGTGGGCCAATGTTGCCCAATCTACATCAACGACATCTGCTATAGAAGATGATAAGAACGATTACAAGTTATAACCATCATATTAGTTATGTTGGTTTGGGATCATATGCGAAAATGTGGTTATCTCGATCAAATTCTAGATGAACCAAATTGCTTTTGTTGATTCCTACTCTCACTCTCACTCTCATTCTCATTCTCCAATTTCTATTCTAGCAACCAAACGGGCCCTCACCTATTTCACATTAGGATATAAAAACAGTTAACAGGTTCACGACACAAGCAATATGGAATAAATCCGATATGAACACCTTTGATATGCGCCAGTCTAAGCAGCGGCAACAATGCTTCCTCCATCTCCGATCATTTCATGCGCAGGAAACAGGCTAGGGGAATCCATCCAAAACAGCATTCATTAATCGATTCATCTTTTGATTTGTGTTTTTTCCACACCTCTGTTATCAACCTCGTTGCGTGGCAGTACTCCAGATATCTCCACACAATGCGCATACCATACTTTTGCAAAGGTTAAGAGGCATCTAACTAGTTTTGTTGGGTGGAAGACGATTGAAAGAAAATTTAATTCCTTGTATGTTTACACATCTCCTTGATAGAAGTGCAACCATAATCTAAAGCATAGCCGAAGCTGTTCTCATCATCTCTTTGTCGCGAATAGCGCCTCCTTAATCTGTGGTGTGGAAGATGATTGTTTGAAGCAATCACTTTGTGTTCCTTTGCAAAAGATGGTGCCCCAATATGGGTCTCTTCTTGCAGAAAGAAACCCTATGTTACAATAGCTGTTGTTTATAAATCTTGCACACCTATGGTACTGGTGCTCCATGTTGGGATTCAAAATTGCCTTCCCGATTTTGAGTATCATTGAGAAAATCAAGCTTCATAAATGCTTTTAATGAGATTGTACTCAGCTGTACTTTTGAGCCCCATGAGGTGTTTAATGTTTCTAACACTTTCTATTCAGCCTATCCACTTGTTTCATGAAGCTAAACTAACATTTTGAATCATTTCGTGAAGTCTTGTTTTGAGCAAATTCCGAACCTGCATTTTAACGTAAGTGTCAAACAGCAACAGGAGGCCATGTTTGCATTTCAATATCTAGTACCCATAAATGGTTCATGACTCAGCACTTTGGGAGTGTCTATTGTCCATACCCGAGAGCCTGTGTTTCAGATTTCGAGTCGTTTCGAATCCCTTTGACTAGGTTTCGAATCTCTCAAAGTTGGCAATTTATTATTTTCATGCTTTTGCAAAATATTTAGAATTCTAGGAAGCCTTGTTTGACGAGTTATAACTTTGACCCAATTGACCAAAATGCTAAAAAAAAATTGCATTGCATTGTAGATGTCAGAGACTTGTTATGTTTCAAGTTTCAGCTCATAACGAATCCGTTTGATCAGTTTTCAAATGCGATTTCAAACACAATTTCTATTTTTTTACTGGTGTCAGTAAAGTGCAGATTGATTGGGACCCATGTTCGTGACATTATAACTTGAGATCCATGATTTCTTAGATAGAATGGATTGTACCATTGCATTTTTCTCTGAAAATACTCCAAGCGTGTCAGTTTTTTAGTCATGACGAATCCATTTGCACACTTTTCTAAGTCAATTCCATTTGCAAAAAATGTTTTTCTGCCATTGTCCTAGTTTGCAAATTCTGAGTAGCTCACTTTGACCGCTTGCCATGTGCACCCTGTTATTCGTCATGAGCCCAAATCTCAAATTTATACTCTCCTCATTACAGAGAATCAATGTCCCAGTTTTCCTACCCTTAAGTGTTAATTTGCCCAGTTTTTGAAGCTAATTCCGAACCCAATTTATTACTTTCTGACATGTTTTCTTGCAGGTAGTTCTGAGAGGTCAACTTTGATGGTCAATATCTTATGACCTCAAATTTGTCATGAGACGAGATTCAATAGGGTGAAAGAATGCAGAGCAAAGAATCAATGTGTTCAATCTTAGAGCCTAGTTAGGTGTTTGGATGAGTTTTTAAGGCCGGTCAAAGTACCTCCAAACGCAAAAGTGACAGTTTGCAAATTATGTAAAATGAGTTTCAAATTGATCAATCAGTAGTTGAATCTGATTCCAGTTAGTATCAGATGGTTAGTGGATCAATATGAAATTTCAATTGTTCAGAAACAATTTTTTTTTTAATCGGACCCATGCTAGGGCCAGACTGATTCCATCAGGCAGAGTGTTTTAAAGCATGAGAATAATGGAGTTGAAGTGAATGCCTCCGTGTTTAAAGTGATGAAGCATATTTTTAACCACAACATCTAAAGTGCTTTACAATGTGGTCATATTTGGTTGATAAATAAAACTCTGCCACAGACCATGATGGTGTTTTGAGAGGCAAGCATGAAGCATGGCATCAAGGAAGAAAAGGAGAAGAAAAGGATTTCTTTTCTTCTATACAAGGTTACAGACTATCCTGACAAGAATTTTTCTTGAACAATGCGTTCATTTTTCCAAAAGAGAAGAGGTCCTATAATGTGTGCAAATGATAAACATGGTAACATAGAAAGTTTTTCCAATGTCAATCCATGCAAGAGTTTTGAGATAAGGCAGTTTTGAAGACTGAATTAAATTAATAATTAAACTTGTCACTACCCCATCTTTGATATTAAGCTAATGAAATAACATAGTGCACTAAATCCAATGTGCCAGGAGTAGAGGGCACCCCACACCAAGTCAGTTGTAGCCTCAAGGAACACTTCATAACTGCAATGGATGCACAAACAGGGAATCTCACATGCACAACAGGCAGAACGTCCAGCTCCAAGGCAGCTCCACACACCAAACAAAGTTGTGGATTAAAATGAAGCAACCGCAGCAATAAGAGAATCTGTAGTCAAAGTCCCAGTCAATCCATTCAGACCATCGTCTAAAGTAGGAGGAAATGCATTAAAAACAAGAACCCAAGCAAGAGCTAGCTAGTGTAAAAGAGGGTCCATTATGCATATAATAGCAACTCATGAAGAAGCCAAGATGTTATAATAGAACAACTCACACAAGGAGCATTGCACAACTCGCCATAAAAAGAAGGAACCTCTACGCTAAAGTTGGAGCAGGTAATAGCTCACGTGACAAGGTAGCAGACTAGTGAGCATGTAAGAAAATTGGAGATCCACGTGAGCACTTAAGAAAAGGAGCATAAATGTCAAGAAGAATGAAGTCAGCATGTTTAAAAAGAAGAGCCCACAACCACTAAAAGAGTTGTGACAATTGAAGAAGTCGCCATGTTCAAACAGGGAAGCCACCAATCTATTTGAAAATGTTCCCAATCTATTTGAAAAGTCCAAAATCTTGATTTAGATGTTGATATTATCTCCACGTAGTAGGGAGATTGGTTGAGGAGAAGCCCGTGAGCCTTAATGGGAGCTGACCATTTAGAGCAAGCGATATTTTCACAAAATCAGCTAGGAGGATACCGTTTTGAATGCAGTAGTAGCAGATTGAATTCAAAAGGATACCCCATGCAAGATACAAGGAAGAGATCCACATTTAACAGAGGAGTTTTTAGAAAATAAAGCCACCAACATAGAGACAAATAGAGAACACACAGGTGAGGGAGCTTTTATCCCATATTTGTGTCGTGGGGAGGTGTTTACCCTTTTAAATGCTATTGCCCACAAGAGAATTATGTCTTAAAGACACATAGTTTTTTGAGCTGGTGAGCCATGTGTGGAGGGACTTGCATGCACATGGTTGATAGCTTGCAAGGTCACATAGAGCATTATTTTGACCAAAGTGATGTCATGCTAATGTGGAGGCAGAGACACAGGATTGTGCCACATGGTGCATCTTGTGGCTGGCACTTCCCCGCAATAACAAGTTGCATGAAGGATAAGCAATGCGAGAATGTACCCGGGCACCATGTGATAGTGGGCTCAAGATGCATTCCGAGGTGGCAAAAAGGTTGGGGCCAAGGGTGAGTATGTGGTGCCTTGTGGGGGGAGTATGTGGCATAGGTCGGCCAGTCCAAGGCCGCCACATGGCAGCTCGGGTGATGCCTAGTGGGCTTGTTGAGGGGTAAAGAGAAATTTGAAAAGTAATAAAAAATATTATTTTTTATTATTCTTTCTCAAAATGGATGCACAGGATCTTGCCACGTGTCCAGATCGGAGGGTCGGTGCATGCTCGCAAAATGAAGACGCAAGGCCGTTAAGAAATGCAAAATTGTTGGGAGGTGCCATGTGTTAGCGAGTCCCACGTGTAGTGACATGGCACTCAGGATAGGGTGGTGACAGGGCATTCATATAGGCAAATCACAAAGTGAAATGTGCCAAAAGGCTGGTCAAATCAAGTTGACACTGAAATTGAGGGGTAAAGAGAAATTTGAAAGGTAATAAAAATATTATTTTTTATTATGCTTTCTCAGAATGGACGTGCATGCAAAGACTTTTAAATTAAAAGGTCATTTAATCTAAAGTTCTAACTTTAGGTTAATTTAAATTTTGATTTTTAAATTTTAAAAGGATGTGTAGACCTGAATTTTTCAACTAGAGGGGTATTTTTCAAATTGAGATTTAAGAGGTTTCTAAGAGGCTAACATAGCAATGTTATATAACCCTAAAATCGTGAGAAGACAAACTTTTTGATTATGGAGTTCATTTTTGCACAGGAATTCAAGGGTTCAAGTTATAGCCAGAAACGTGAAATTTGGGGCCCTCTCAATGGTATAAGCTAAACTTGAAAATGTAGTTGCAGGATCAGTAAAACATGGTAAAAATGTAGTTGGGGTTGACTTTGATCAAATTCAATTAGTAAAAGCTCAAATTTCACCAACATTTTCATGAAGCTTTCAGATATTTTGATGACTCAACAAGTTTTCATCATTGAACAGAAGATATTTTCAAATCAGTTGCAGAAATGATGAAACCAAATTAGATCAAAATGGGAGAAGGAAGAGAGAGGTTATTCAGTTACAAAAGATTGAATTCCAAGTGGACACATGTTAGGCATAGATCAGATCCAAGAATTCATCTTCTCCTATATCTTTCATTCTCTCATTCATTGTGGGGGTTTGGCAATTTTCTTTGGGTAATACCAGTAGGGTTCCAGTGTTCTATTGTGAAACCATGGATGTGATTGGTTTTGCTTCCTGTTTATTGAGCTGAGCCCTAGCAGTGAAGACCACACACCCGTACCTGTGCAGATTTGCATTTCATTTTCATGCATTGTTTCTGAGATATGATAATGGATGCTAGATTATGTGACATATCTTAAGCTTGATTTTGTGTTGCCAGTTTGTGTGTTTGGTCTTTCCAAGGATAAATACAACAGGGGATTTACATGGATTATCTGAGTTCTCTAATTTTGTCTCCTAATTCTTCATGTGCTATTAACTTTGAGATTAAATGGATAAGGTTCATTTGATTTAAGGTAACATGGATGAGTTGTATGTCAGATCTATTGTTGCTTTTGACTCTAGGAGTTAAGTAAATGCTTTAGTGTTCTAATAGGGTTTTTGGGTGTATGAAGGGGATATTGCATATGAATGGGATTTGGTGATTTTAGTTGATAAACTTGATTGTAATGCAAACAAGTTAGGTCATCGTGCTGGTAATGACTATATGTTTCAATGGATAAGGAACCAATTGCTAAATCAAATGCAAGCTGATATGAATGTCATTTGCACACAATCTTTTATTCAAAATAAATTTAGTATTTCATATTTTTTAGTGGGATGAAAAGAATTAACCCTCACTCAACTTATGAGATTCATATATTTGCATTTAGCTACTGTAGATTTGTGTCGTTTCATGAGTTATTAGGAGATATAATGGTTTTCAATTACAGTAAATAGGTTCAGATTTATGGTTTAAATGCACTGGTACCATATCTTAGAACCTGAAGGTTAACCCGCCTAGGTCTCGTAGAGCTTGAAATGAAGAAGGGTCAAGCCTTATAGTTGGCCCAACACTGCAGTCAGGTGCATTCATCATAGAAATTTGCTAGTCTTAGATGCATTTGTTTGGTTTCTTGGTTGTTTGTAAAGCTGTTAAATCAAGAGACAACACTCCATATATAAACTTTTGTTATTGTCATGATAAGGAGAAAAATACAATTTTATCGTCTTAAAACACCATTTTACCAGTTTGAACATAATTCATCACATTGAGTTATCCCTCTTTTCCTTAATTGGTTCAGTATTATCCCCTATGCATGTTTATCTCTACTAACCACAAAAATGAGCAGGAAAATGATCAATAGTGGCCTCCCAACTTGGAGATACTAAATATCCATTTTCCTTACTTTGTAACTAGTGACCCTCCCCATAAGGGATAGATCAAACATGATCAATATTTTATTTATTTTAATACTTTGCCTATATATGTTACATGACAATATCATCTAGCACACGGATTCTCCAATCTATAAACTCCCATCTAATGGTAATTACTATTAGCTCATTTTTAATTGATATATCTTTTAATGCTCAAAACTATTACAATCATTTTAGACATCTTCAATCTTCTAAAGTACCTTATCAATCAAGGGAAATTAGTCAGGCTCTACAATGGATCTTACTAAAAGAATTTTCATTTTCAAAAAAATGACTTCCATATTATGCTATGCATGATCTCCTTGTATGGATTGAATTTAGATTCAATCACTGGTTGATAATTTAAAATCATTTCTTACTCTTTTCTGAGAAGTATCAATTCAGTGCTAAGAGGACCTTAAACTGACCTTAAAATTTTAAAAAACACACTTATTGGGGCAAACACTTGGCACACTATATTCTCTATTTCAAAAAAATTCAATCTAAAAATATTCATCTCATGATGAAATCATGATCAAAATAAAATGGTCATTGAAAATACCCTTTTGAAAATAATCTACATTTAAACGCATTAGGAATAGAAAGTTGCATTCGGATTTGACTTCAAAAACAAGTCAAATTGTCATTTAGGAATCTGTAGTTTTGGGCATAGATTATCTTTCATATGGAGAGTATAATTCTATGAGTTTGGGCTTATAATGGATAACTAGGCAAATTTGGTAAACCTACAAAGTTGAGCTCTGGGAATTGCAGAACTAGGTAGCTTTACAAAACAATGATTTTTGCATATGGAATGGAACTAAGAAAGTGTGCAAATGGATTCATGAAAACTTTCCAACTGGCACACTTTGATTATTTTCAGTATAGAACATAGTGGTACAAATGGTTTATGTTCATCTATCATGGATTCAAAGTCTTAGCATCTCAAGCATGGCTCTTGATCAATCTATGAAACTGATCTGCAATTGAAAGTTAGAAATCGTGTTTGCAACTGACCAAATGGATTCATTATAAGCTCAAATTTGAAGCATACATGTCTATGTACCCTAGAGTGTAGTTGTAAAGGAATTTCCTCATTTTGGTCAATTGGTTCAAAGATATTTAAAGTCAAACAGGGCTTCCCCAATTTCTAGGTAAAGTACATTAGCAAGATAACAATTAATGGTCAATTTTGGAAAACTCAAAACCCTATGAAAACATGTTGGAATAACTTGAAATTTGAAAAATAGGTTCTTTGGTATGCTTAGTAAATATTCCCTAAGTGGTGAGGCATGGCACTAAACCAGGTACAAGATATTTGAATGCAAACTAGACCTCTGAACTCTATTTGACACTTTGGCAAAATGCTCCAAATGACATCTCACAAAATGACTTAAAATTGCAACTTATCATCATGAGACACATGCATATACTAAATGAAAGGTGTGGGACATCTAAAACTCATCATATACCTCTAAATAACAGTCAAGCACATATGCATGGAATATATTTATAGGGGTTGTTTTGCAAAAGTTTTCAAATATAGTACTCAAAATCCACTTGCAATTTTGATTCCCAACACTTGGAAAGAAAGAAATAATATGATCTTTAGGGAAACAGAGAAAAAAGAGGAGATTGTATACATTATAATTTTTATACCACTAAAAAAAATTTTGGAAAATAGTAAATGGAAGATGCCTCATGGTCCTCCACCTATATATGAATGAAAGGTTTCTATGAGGTGGAATCTCCCAAATGATTTCTATAAGTTTGATAACTCTAAAAATATGAAGAGGAGGAATACTAAATCGAAACCCCAAATATAATGTGGCTGAAGCCATGGCATTTTTGGGGGGATTGAAGTTGGTTGTTAGTCTAGGGTGAAAGCACATTAGTATTGAAGGCGATTCCAAGTTGGTGGTGGAAGTGGTTAAAGGGAACTATGATCCATGGGGGTTAATAATTGGCATTAAAGAAGATATTTGGCACCTCCCAACTAAACTTGAGTGTTATGCTCTACAACACACTTATCAGGAGGGAAATGATGTAGTAGATACTATGGCTAGTTATGGGATGCATGTTTAGGGTTTAAGGTGTTGGAGACAAATAGAGTCCATCCCAAAAGAGGTTCACACCCTTATTGAGAGGGAACAAAATTTTAGACAAGGAGAAAGATAACCAAATTGGAATTTGTGTATTTCTATTGGACATTGTAGGTGGTGTTTATATTAAGGTAGGACATGGATTTAAAATTTATTTTAAGCCAAAATGACAATGATGATTTTTATTTTAATAATAATATAGGGGATCAGAAAAGGTATGATTTAGCAATTATGGTTTTTAGTGGATGAGGGCCAAAAAATTTTTTAGAGGATTATATTAGTAAGACATAGTATGAGTATTTATTACATAATTATTAAGCTTTCAAATAGCTTTTTGAAGCATGATCCCCAGAGGCCTAGGTGGAAATTAAGAAAAGGAAAGGACGGTAGTACACACTTATTTTTCTGTCACCAAAGGAATGAATTTTTTAATTGCATGCCTTGTAATTATTATATGAATTCGGCCTCTAAATCCTTTTGGAAGAAAACTATGATCAATTTATTTCTAGGGCAATTATGAGAGAACAAGGGTATTTCAAATTTAACAACTTAGAGTTTTTGGAGAATTTTGAGCAAGGCTAAGATATGGGGGGTGATATGGTATGCATTTAGCCTTCAAGAATCACATATTATGATAGGAAGCCATGCACTTGGGTAGCTCTAAGTGAAGGTGGCCTGGTTCTATTTATGGAAGCAATGGAAAAGTACGATGATAATATTGTTGGAAATATAAGATAGGCTAAGTTACTGAGAGGTGAGGGGTGAATTAGTAACCAATAAGACTTAATCTTAATTCATCAATTAAGGTTTTGTGCAAGATCATGGTCAACCAAACCGTGAACTTAAGTGGCAGTGAAAAATCAGCAAATCAGGGTTATGTCAACTTGACACATAATTTTAAAGTGGTTTTAGACTTTATATCAAAATCTTGTAAGAAAAGAATCTGTAGGAAATTGAATGTAGTTTCTAAACTACTAGGCCTTATATAGAGAAACAAATATTTGATTGGTGAAAAGTTTGGATTTTAATACAGTACTACAAAAATTTTAGGATGAAATTAAAAAGTAGGTGTATGTCTGACCACCTTCATCAAAATCAAATGATAATTTTTTTAAATATAATTATAGCTATAAAAAGTAGACTCATGCTCATATGTGACACATATTTTTGGGTATTTTAATTCCAAATAAATAATTAAATATGAATTTTCTAGTAAAACTTTTCTCGAGTAGAAAAAACCTCCCGTGTCTAACCACTTTAACTAATTGAAAATTTTACCAAATTATTTTTTTTCCTTATACTAGGAAAAGCATAGAATGTGACACAATTTTTGAATTAAAAAAATTTTATACCGTTTGAAAGTTATAGCTATTTTTCAATCAGTATGTCAATTAACACTTTACAATCATCTTCATTGAAACTTAACTAATAAATACTTATCAAACTTAGAATTTGACAAATATTATATCGATGGAATCTTGAGAGTGTTATAAAAAAACCCTTTTCGTTTCATTCAATTTTGATGAAAATAATATTGTCAAATGGCTACTCGAAGTCTGAGTGTCAGTGAAACCCTTCTCAAACACATTTTTTTGGGTTGACCAAATAGGTTTGGTAAATACCAAGCCTAATCGGATACCCAATTTCACATTGGGTATCTGATTAGAGATCGGATACGCAATATGAAATTGGGTATTTGATTACTCTGAATTTTCCAATTGGGAGGGAAACTACCCACATTGGAAATTTTGGAGGAAATTTTTAGAGGATTATTATGATTATTATTATTAAATATAATATAGTTATAAATATAATAATTATTATAACTAAATATAATATTGTAATATATATGTCAAATATAAATATTATTAAATATATATAATAATATTATATGATTATTATTATATATAATAATATATATGGTTATTATTGTTATTAAATATATAGTCTAGTAATATATATGATTATTATTGTTATATAATCTAATAATACACTATTATTATATTAAAATATATAGTATTATATTATTATTATTAAATATAATATTGTCATGAAATGCGTCGAGAGGGGTCATAAGTTAACCTATTACCCCCTCTTGATGCATTCGAACCAACCAAATGGGTCCCAAGGGGCCCTAGGGACATATGTTTTCATGAAATGCATCAAGAGGGGTCATAGGTTAACCTATGACCCCTATCAACACATTAGAACCAACCAAATGCGTCCCTAGGCACCCTAGGGCCCTTGGGGACATATGTTGTCATGAAATGTGTCGATAGGGGTCATAGATTAACCTATGACCCTCTTGACCCATTGGAGCCAACCAAATGGGTCCCTAGGGATCCTAGGGCCTCTAGGGACATATGTTGTCATGAAATGCATCAAGAAACTATGACCCATCTCAATGCATTAAAACCAACCAAATGCATCCCTAGGGGTCTTAGGGCCCCTAGGGACATATGTTGTCATGAAATGCATCGAGAGGGGTCATAGTTCAATGCATTAGAGCCAACCAAATGCATCCCTAGGGGTCCTAGGACCGCTAGGGACATATGTTGTCATGAAATGCATCGATAGGGGTCATAGGTTAACCTATGACCCCTCTCGATGCATTGGAACCAACCAAATATGTCCCTAGGGGCACTAGGACCCCTAGGGACATACACTATCTTGAAATGGATCAAGAGGGGTCATAGGTTAACCTATGACGTATGACCCCTCTCGATGCATTTGAACCAAAAAAATGGGTTCCTAGGGGCCCTAGGGCCCATAGGGACATACATTGTCATGAAATGCATTGAGATGCATTTCATGACAACGAATGTCCCTAGGGGCCAAATACATCAACTTTGATAATCTAATTACCATCAACAAAATGAAGAAAGTTAGAGGTTTGCCTAAACTGAAAAAGCTTGACAATACAATGTGCAAACAATGTCAGCTAGGAAAGATGACCAAGTCAAGCTTCAAGAGAAAAACCTACACTTCCAAGGAAGTATTAGAGTTAGTCCATATAAATTTATGTGGCCTAATAGAAGTGCAAAGCTACAAGGGAGACATATATATAATGTTGTTTGTGGATGGCTACTCTAGAATGATGATTGCCATGTTCATAAAGTAGAAATCTGATGCATTTCAAATGTTTAAGTGGTATTTGGCTAGGGTTGAGAAAGAAACAAGAAAGAGTTTGAAGTGTCTAAGATCATAAAAAGGAGGAGAGTTCACATCAAAATAATTTGAGACATTTTGCAATGACAAAGGAATTTAAAAAAAAAACATCAACACCTAGAACTCCCCCATAGAATGGCATTGCAGAAAGAAGAAATAGCAAAAACTGATCAAATCTACAAAATCAAATGTGTAAAGGGAGAAATAGAAGCTAAGATGAAGATTAAAACTAATCAAAGTGGTAAGCTATAGAAAAGATGGAGTCATATAGAAACTAATCAAACATGTAGAGGGAGAAATAGCAGAAAAATAGTAGAAAGGAAAGAGAAAGAAAATAAAAGTTAAGAGAGAGATGCAGAAGTTATGAAAATAGTCAAGATAATAAATCAAAGATGGAGTAGAAAAAAAAGAAGAAGACGATGTATCAGCAAAAGAGATATCCCTAATACTTTGAAAGAGGGAGTTACTTATAGAATTCAAATGGAGTCATAAGAAATTCAAATTTGTTGATAGAATGAATAGTTTTGGATAAAGTTTTCTTTTTGGCATTTGATTTACTATTTTAACCTAGTTAGCATTTTGACAACTTGGTTGATCAGTTTGGTTTGCCATTAATGCCAAAGAGGGAGATTGTTGAAATCTAATTGAAAATATCACTATCAAAGAGGGAGATTATTGAGAAGAAGGAAGATTGTTGATAAAGAATATTTTCAATCATTGTTTTGTCATTGATGTCAAATCTACTATTTGTTGGAATGACAATTGCTTACAAGATCCAAGTACTATCGCTTAGTTGATTGATGAAGAGAATTTAATCAATAAGATGTAACAAAAGCACCTAAGGGAAAGTTTAAGTTATGGTTTTGTAATGAAGTACAAGGATCAGTTAAGAAATTGGTAAAATGATGTATTGACAATACACTTGAAGATACAGAGGTTGGCCACACCTAGAAACTCTAGAAGGATAAGTTGTAACAAAGCTATCTACAAAGCTTGACTAAATTCATTAGTGGGTGCCAAGCAAGCTAGTTCATGTTGAGAAGATTTTTAGTAAGTGTCTAGCAAATGTAAAATCTATTGTGTGCTAAGTGAAATAGAAGGAGTTGAGCAAGTTTAGGTGTCGAGCAAGTAATAGGTGTCGAGCATCAGAAAAACTTAGTTGATGCAGAGTGAATCCACAGTAAGTGTCAAGCATTAGTAAAAAATAGTTGGTGTTGAGTAACATAGTATGTGTCGAGCATTAGAAATTCAATAGTGTCGAGCTACTACATTATTTGAAAAGTCAAAGATTCACGAGATCTCAGGGCACAAAATTTTAGGTAAACCATTTTTGGACAAATATAGGAGGATTCTTCATGATGATTCTAGAAGAAATGAGATAAGGGGTAGATTCATTGAATCCTACCTAATCCATTCGAACTAAAAAGAAGAGCGAGAAGACTAAGAGCGGGAAAAGTATTCCAGACTTCTATTTAAGGAGTTATAGATCAAGAAACAAGAGGACCTAAGTTGCTAAGTGGTTGATTGGAGATAGTATGCGGTGTTGAAGAGAAGACATCGAGAGGGAGGAATAGAGTATAGAGACTCTGCTTTGATAGGTGACCATAGAGGTGATTGCATTGGCACAACAAGCATGGAGACTTAGAGAGACAAAGCTTGAAAGGAGGACAAGCTATCAGAGCTACAAAGACTAAAAGCCAAGAAAATTTTGTGAGCTAAATTGAGATCTAAAATCTACAAGTTAAGGTTTGAGTGGTATAAGGTCAAAAGCCCTTATTGTTACTCTCTAGCAATTGTAATCAGTTAGGGTAAAATCCTATGGACTTAAGTTGGTTTAACAACCATTTGTAAATCTTTTAATAGGGTGACATTCCAACTGAATGTTCTAAAGTCCTTTAACCAGTCCCACTTCTAATAGGGTGGTTGAAATCCTCTAACCAGGTCACATTTAATAGTGTGTTGTAGCCCTTAATAGGGCATGCCTTTCACAAGGCATCACTTTAGAAGAGTGAGAATTGAGCAGCATGTTACTGGTGGTTTTTCCCAAATTAGGTATCCACATAAATCACTGTGTTATGTGTTGATTCTTCATGTGTTATTCTTGCATGTTGATTTTACAGTAACTTGCTAAGTAGAATTTTTAGCTTGGATGTGTGATTAGTTAAATGGACACACTATACTTGATGGAAAAAGTTTTAGTAGGACATTTAGACCATGAATAACTGATTCAACCCCCTCTTAGTTATTCTAAAATATTTCTAACACTGAAGGGCTCTGTATCATTCAGAAAAGATAAGGAATAAATCCAATCTAAAGCTAAAACCACAAGAAAAATAATGGTTTTCCATATGTCTCTCATTTCTATTGTTTCTCTCTATAAATAATGTTTCCCTATTTTGCTTATTTTGAATCATATGATAGAAACTGAACTCTCATATATTAACTATAGAATTTTTGATAGAAAATATATATAACTCATGATAGCATTGCACCCAAATTTGATAATAAAGGTTGTTAAAATGTTATTCACAAATTATTGCATTTGCATAGAATATAAAAAACATGATCAAAATTAATGATATTCAATAAACATGAACAATACACATAATAAATTAAACAATACTAGATACTAGATTAATATGTATATCATTGTGCACATAAATGAAAAAAAAATATATCAAAATACATGTATCCATAGACAAATTACACAAATATATATCAAAATTCATGTATCCATAGACAAATTACACAAAAATATATATCAAAATACATAGATCCATATACAAAATGTGGCTAATCATGCCATCAAAATGTGTATAATATCAATGTCTCTGTAAACAATGTGGCATATGCCATCTCAAAATATCTCATGACACATCCCATGACAACTATACTATCCTAGGCTGCTGGTGGATGATCAAAATGTAGCCTCTTTGCTACACTAGGTGGATTAGATGCCTCCTACATAAACAAAAAAGGAAAACCCAAAGTTAGACTACTAAATTTGTATGATTTTTTGTAGCTAACATTGAATTACTCAAATGAATAATGATCTTTTCTTTCATGAATATTTATACTATTAAAATTTCATCATAAATACCTCTCTTGTTGACCTCTTGCATCTATTAGGAGTCCTCTCGTATGCCCTTGACAATGCTTGTACCTCACTGATTGTGGCTTGCGTATGATCAAATATGTTTTTCAGATGAATTTACAACTTAAACTATAACATTATAATTCATAGCATGCTAAATTTATAACATATAATAAAGAATTCAAACTACAACTTACTAATGTAGGCTCCTCCTCAGGATATAGTAGTCGCATCATCTAATGCAGAGCCTTCCAATGTCCCCTTAATGAACCCAACTCAACTCAATGATTCTACAATGCCTTGGAATAAACTCAAGAATTTAGGCTCAACTCAAAGTTCAATTGGAAGTCTCTGACTTTGGGAAACTAGCAAAACACTCCTTTTGAACAAGTTCACTTCCCTGAATCATTTCAAACAACTTGTCAATTCATCTTGTCTTAGTTTCAAATTCACTCTCCTTGGGGAACACACCTAACTCACCCTTAACTCAACCAACTCTTGATCTCTATACTCAAGGATGCCTCTGATCCTTCCAATGCTTCAACACCCTTCAAAAAGCATGACTACAAAGTTCCAACCTCCATCAAGTATTAGTTCTATCTCAAATCTCAAACTATCTTCACTAGGCCTAATAGCCATGTTCAGCAAGTAATTTTCACTTAGCTCCACATCTTCCCAAACACCCTAGTAACTTATTTACCTTTTCCAATACCCTTTTTAGAGTTATTGAACCCCTGTTAATCTCAATCCTTTAGCCCTTGACTAGTGAACTTTTATATGACTGATACTTCAATCTCGAAGATCTGATTAGCCCTCCATTAACAAAGAAACTCCCCTTTTCACACTCACCCAACAGATCCCAAACCCTAAAAAAGTCTTAGGAAATTTATTAAATACAAGGATTTTCAAGTTTTTTTAATCATCCATGCATATCTATGTACTCTTCCACCAAACCCTCATTTTAAGGTCAATAACCTAGGGCTTTCTAGAAAATGCTCTTCCCTACAACACACAAGTTCAAACATGATTTAAACACCTTCAAATAAATCCCAATAAATATCTCTAATCATCACCTTCTCATTTATTCCATCGAGCATCACCCAACCACCATTGGTGCTTAAACAGTGCACTTTTCACTATGTGTTCACCAATCAACATTATTCCATTCCTCCTTTACACTTCCCTGCATTAAACAATAATAAAAGAGACATAATACATGTTTATTCCCCTCCCACCTTTCATGTAAATCAAAAAGTGGGAGGGTCACTTCATTCTAAAACTCCCAAGGCCTAAATTGTTGGCAGTGCCCTTTACTAGTCACTAGCACAACAATCCCTTACTTGCTTTAAATAAATAAAAGGAAACCAAGATAACATAACACCAAAGGAAATATCTTAATGACCCCAAGAAATGCACTTACACAATTAAATAATACAAATTACATTCAATCCAAAATATAACTTTTTGTTGCAATGACTGTCACGGGATAGTGAACACTATGAAATGCAGAGAATTGAATTTTTATTGCTACAAACCATTACAAATTTGTATTAGTGCTTATCCCTCAGGATCGCCCCTTCATTCAAATTTTTCTCCTCCCTAAATAGACTCTAAACATCAAGAAAATGATAGTAACTACTTCCCAACTGCCTACAATAGTCATAACTGACTGTTCACTAACAAAACATATAAAAATGTTGACAACAAAGTTGTCAAATTGACAACTCAACATTTCTAAGCTAATCTAAAGACTCTAAAAAATTTTAAAGACAACCTTTACTAACTTCTTACTTCTACTTCCTAGTCCCATCCTTTAGCCATTTGTGGTTATATTGACAATATTTTGCAATTTACATGTTTTTGTGCAACATTTATGCATATTTTGTATCTTGACCTTGAATGACCTATGACTCCTCCATACTATGAATTTGATGAACCAAATACATTAAATTTGACTATGACATTAACATTAGATGAATTTTAATCTCCTTAAACCTCACTTGTTCCATTTTGGCCTAAGTTTTCCCATTCTTGGCAATGTATTACAAATTTGACAATTTCATGCTTCCCTTGCATTTTGATGGCTTCAATAGCCGTGGTTCATCATCAAATGACTTTACATATCTTCATAAGGCATTTATTACCTTTGGTACCTTCATGGTCTCCTTCATAGGTCTTGGTGTACCTTGTAGTTTCATGTGTGCACTTGGTGCCCCTACACCATACTCCCTAACTTCAAATGTTTCCCAGTCGTTGGGGAACTGTGTACCTGCAAAATAAGCATTAGAAAATGTATCTCCCTATTTTGGAAATGTGTGCTTCTTCCCTATTCATTTTTACTCACTAGTACATTAAACCCCAAATTTCTACCTTAAATTTTGACCAATCAAATATAAATTTCTTAGTTGGGCACATTATAAAGGAAACTTTTGTTTTTTTTGATACATGCTCATGTTGGTCGCAATTGCGACCAATGTTTTATATTTTGTTTTAGTCTCAATTGCAACCAACACAGCAACATAAAGATAAAATAAAAAAGTGGCAAATCAGTTGAGTTTGATTTGAGCACCATAATATGTATGCTATTTTTTCCACATGCATCATTCCAGCATATGAATCAATCGTAGGCCAGTGATTATTTCAGTGATCAATTTGAAGGCTGCATGGACTTCTTGTATGGTAATGTCTTCGAGAATCAGTTGAACATTTCACTTTTCCATCATTTTGTATCCTTCAAGCATTTAACATTGGAGCATTTTGAAACCTTGTGAGCAACGTAACCCTAGAAATTCTTCAGGTGCCATTTCTAGGAATCCTACCACGAAAAATCAAGCAAATTAGGTAAGCATTCAAAATAGAAAAGAAAGGATTTTGTTTTGAAGATACATTCTACGAAGTACTCCAATCTTGATATTCTTTATTTATATTTTTGGATTTCTTATCAGCTTATGCCTGGCATCCTTGAAGAAAAATAAAACCCTTAATCTCAGGATTTTGTGAACCAATCTTCATCATGCTCATCAAAACTATGTAATCTAAAATATGTGGCCATTAGTTCTCTGAGGCGATTGCCTTTAGATCCTGGGAATCCAACATTTTTATATTGAGTTGTACAAGTGTATGGCTTTATTTTTGTGAAAACTTGTCATTTTGTTTAGGACCTTGCAGTGTGCGACACTGGTAATGTTTTCAGGATAGTAGGAAAATACATTCACTTTTGGATACATTGACACTTAATTTTTTACTTTGATCATGTTGAATTCCCCTTCCTCTAATAAATATAGGTGTTCATTAAATTGTCCACCCAAAATGAATCTCAACTAGACTAACAACACTAATATGGAGAATGGTCTCGAGGAAGGTGCAATTAGAGAAGTTGATAAAGTTACCCTTGTTATTGAGCATAATAATGATGAAACATCATCTGTAAAGATGACCTCAAGCATTAATGAATGAGATCTCTTATTGATCTAGAGATTTCTTTAGGGCTAATGTTTTTCCTATAGATCATCCTTTGCCATCCTATCCAAAAATTAAATTAGCTTTAATTGGTTTAATGTCTTCTTCTCCAAAAAATGGTAATATATCAATATATAAGGACTTGAATATGGTTCCCACACCTCTTGATACTATAAAAAGAAAACATAATAGTCTAAGAAATGGACCCTGATTCTCTAGCTGCCAGCCCAAAAAATGATAAAAGAATGTCACATACAATCTCTCCTAAACATACACAAATCATGATAAATGAAGAAATCTTGGATGAAAACTTCACTAAGGTTGTGGGTGAATTTATTGATTTGGAAGCTATTAATAAGGAAAGGAAAATTTTGACAAACAAAATCCTAGATTTAGAAACCCAGTCTAAAAATCTCAACAAATTTCGGAAGAGAAATTAGTTGAGCTTGAAAATATTGAAAAAAACACAAAATCTATTAATGTAAAGATTTCTACAACTAATTTTTTTTTGGTGACCCCATCTTGTATAAAAAAATTTTAAAAGAGGGGTAGGAAATCTCTAATGGAACTTAGAAATAAAGATGGTAATTCTAACACCAAACCAAAATCACTTCCATGTTCAATATGGGGAGGGTAAATTACCCTCCCAAGGGCTAACACAATACTTTCATGGAATGTTAGAGCCAAGAATGCCCCTAAAAACAATGTAAGATAACATATTGTTGAAACAAATTTGAACCAGAAATGATGATAATCCAAGACACTAAGTTAACTATGAATGAACTAAATAATTATAGAAAAAACTTGGAGTTTGAGAGATATGCAGGGTCCTAACTGAAAGTGTCTCTAGGAGCTTGCCATAATGGTGGACCCTAGGAAATTATCATACACAACTTTAAGTAATAATAAATACTAGATGATGGGGAAAGTAAAGAGTCTTAAATCTAATTTGGCATATATAATCATTAATGTTTGTGGTCCTATTTGATTACTAGATAAAAGGACAACATGAAATGAACTTAGTATCAACCTTAACACCTACCCTAATAAAACCATCTTTGTTGGTAGGGAATTTGATACTATATTAAATATCAACAAAGAAAAGGGTCATAAATGAATTAATACTAAAATATAGAAGATTCTAGTCTTGGGTACACAATAACTTCCTTATGGACATCAAAATAGAAGATGAAATAATCACACGGGCTAAAAAAATATAGGTTAATGGTAATATTGTCAAAAAATTAGGCAGGTTCTTTTTCAAAGGCAATTGGACATAATTTTGTTATCCTCTTTAAGATGATATTCTCTCTTCCTTAGGGCTTGATCATTTCCCTATACAAATAAATATCTGTGATGACCTAAGAGTGCAAGGGTGCCCATTCAAGTATGAGATAATTTGACTTAAGGATGAGAATCTATCACTAATTGAATAATGGTTGGAAGAAATAAACATTAAAGGCTCTAGACTATTTTTTTTGGTAAAAAAACTTAAGACAATTAATAATAAACTAATAATATGGAATAAGGAATAGTTTGGAACATATTTAAAGAAAAGGGAAGGGTATAAAAAAATTAGAAATACTTAACAAAATAATTATTAAGGAATAAATCCTAAAAAATTTCAAAATTTAAAATCCCTTAAAATCAAACTATAGGATGTTCAAATTTTTAGTAATGTTGTTTCAAAGATTAGGGAACTTCATTGGTAATGAAGTGGTGGAAGCATATAGAATTGTTAGAAATAGATAATACTAGGGGTGGGTGTGAATCAATATTCTATCCCACAACTAGATATTGGTAATTACTTTGCAACATGCATGATCATGTGTAGTAAAGAAAGTGAGAATTGATGGAAATCCAAATAGGAAACCCATCATAGACCCAAAAAATGATCCTTGACATGAGCATTGAGCTCTCATGGCTACAATGCATATGATCCTTCAACTGACTTCTCTCTTCAACCTATGCTCCAATCCCCTATACTTCACCAATTTGCACAAATGCCACCTCAAACTTCCAAATTCCCTCAATTTGCAACATCAATCATCTCTGATAATTCATCCACCCATACACAAACCAAACAACATTGTGGGAAAATTTTAGAACATACACCATAACTCTTCCCTCCCTCAAAATCCCAAATAACTTTAGCTTTTCCCAAAACACTTGGTAAAGTAAAAGCATTTTCAAATACCCTTTTCCAAGTACCTTGACATACCCAGACCCTACTATAGACTTCTTTGGACTAGGTCTGACTGTCTACACAATGTGACCCTTAAGTAGCATAAAATCCCATCAATTAATAGAGCATCCTCACTCTTCTCTCATCCTTATCACTCCAAACTCTTAGCAAAGTCATATAATGGCTAAATATGACTAAATCCCAAAGGGTTAAGACTCTGATGCAGAGCATGCAGCCAAAGCACCAAAATGCTCTTCCAAACTTCAAGCAACACCTTAACTTACTTTCAAGGATATTGATTGATCCAATGGGATTCTAGCACAGGTAGACTCTACCCTACAAGTGGACTCCACTTTACAAGCCCAACCCTCAAACCTATGGCATTCAAACAACTTAGATCAATCACAACTATTAGGGAATCCCTATCACCAATAGGCCTAAAATGGAAAATACTTCTTAGATTGATTAGGACTCAACTTCTCTATTAGAAAATCATTTCTATAGACTCAACTCAATAAGAAACTCCAACTTTGAACTTCTTCTCATACCCAACAACAAATTTGCAAAGATTGTTAGCAGCATTCTACTAGGACAAATTCTAGCTTCCATGGTCAAACTCCCAAACCATACAAAGGACCACACAATGTTTTTACACCTTTAAAAACCCTTCAACCATTCCTAAGAGATTCCAAAAGATCAAGCACAAACTCTATTCCAGCATCAACTTATGCTCCAACATCAAATAATGAAGAGTTCAACAAATCAATTAAACAACAAAATGAGGATTTTATTGCTCGCTATTTTTATCAATCCATAAAGGTAGATCTTTTTCATACAATAGATGCATTTATGCTTTAATAGCCTTCCCCAAACTATCACAACCAAATCTTACTGGTTGGAGGCTTAGTTTAAGCTTAAAGACACCCCAAACACTAATTCCCTCCAAATACCTTCATGTTCATTTTTTTTTTAATATTTGAATTTTAAATTAAAAAAATGGTTTTAAATTTATATTCAACCCTTATTCTAATACCTAGACCTATCCCCTACCCATTCTAAACTTCTTTTAAACATAACATAGGTTTGGACAACATTAGTCCAATACAAACAAATTCTTGGTCCTTTAAGGACATTACAAGTATGACTTTTAGTCCTTTTAGTACATTACAAAATAAACTTGTCTAATTACATGTTTTTCTTATGAAATCCATTATAGCTTTTAATTCTAGTCCTTTTTATTGCTTGGATATCTCCTTGTCCTACTCACTCCTCTGGTCTTCATGGTATGTTTTGGTGTCTTCATAGGATGATCTTGGTGCCCATACACCACTAATTAGGCCTCCAAATTTTCAATTTTGAAAATATTTCAAAAAAAACTCAAGAAGATACCAATTAAGTTATGGTTTTAGAGAGCTTGAATATTTTTAATGTTTTAGTTCTTCAACCCCTCCGTACAACTCATTCCTATAAAATAGCCTACTTACAAGGGTTTTAAGACTTTACTTGTTGATGGCCCTTACAAAGATTCAAAAGGAACACAAAAAGATTCAAATCCTTCTTAGTTCTTGGAAACTATACCTTTATATATTTCTATACATACTCCAATCCTTGATTGGAACAAATTAATTAAACTACTACTCTATCCAAACCCTATATCCATCAAGTCACCTTGTTGGGTATGCCTGAATCCACCTAGGGATCGATTCCAAAAATAGAAGACCATTTCATATTGACCCCAAGTTATTTATAGTTCCCTAATATATTCCTAAAGGTTTTTATGTTCCAACAATTAGAAATCAAATTAGAGCAATTTCTATGATAACTACTAATGTAGATGAAGGGTGGTTGCTATTAAATACACAATAAAAGTTGCAAACTTAAGAGACTTAGATACTTGTGTCTATTGACAACTTCAAATTCTTCAAGGAATTAACTTGTTTAAGTCTATCACAATATTACTAGATGCTGACTTGCTTTCTTAAAAACCCAATTAACTAGCATATGGATCTTATGACTCTAAGACAATACCATACTTCTATAAATTTGGCTCAAATGCATAATACCCTACCTGTCAGTCCTGTTGCATGCTTGGAATGGGGACAACTTTGGTTTTCCTCAATTTTTTTGACAACCTAAAGACACTTCCTAATACCCTTTTTAAAGATTTTTATAACATAGCAAAGAATTGTATATGGTTACCATAGACCAATAGGATTGCATAAGGTTACCATAGACCAATATGTTTTCAATTTGTCTTTGTCTTTGAGCAAACTAGAACATTTATGTTGAAAAAAATACTAGATCACAAGAATGCCATTTATTTTTTCTTTGTCTTTGAGTGAAATAGAACATTAGAGACTCTCCTCTCTCTGGATCAGCATTTCCTCTTGCCCATTGGTTACTTTGTGCATCCTCCTCTTGAGCCAAATGGACTCTCCTATTCCCTTCTTGGCTGCTGCTGCCCATTTTCTCAAGAAGTGCTTGTATGTAGAAAGTGCAATATGTAGAGATAGAGTTATGGAAGGTCAACTTAGTATTTGTTTCTTTTCATTTTTTATATTTCTTTATCTCTCTATCTATACCTCTTTCTATCTATCTCTCTTTAGTATTCATTTCTATATGTGTCTTCCTCTTACTACTCCATTTGCAAGTTGCAAACAAATCATCCTTCTTCCACCAAAGAGTCATTCCATTCAAGAAAGACCATGTTTGACGATATCAATGAACAAAAAAATAGGGAGACAATTTCTAGACTATTGTCTAACTTAAAAAGAAAAGGTGATGGAAAATGTTATTGTCCTTGCAAAAATTGTAAGTGCTTAAAGACTCGAAGATGTCTAATCAAAACAACTGAGGAAAATTGTAGGCAACATGGTCACATTGAAGGGGAAAATGGATATTGTCCATTGGTATGTATTTTAATAATTTATAAATTACATAAGACATGATTTGATGATGACATCATGGTCATGGCTAATATAAGGTCATCATTTTTATATAGGTCAATGTCCCTAAGTTTCATGTTATGGACCATGACAATTCAAAGAGTGTGGATTTTCAAATGAGGGAACATGGAGGTGTGAATATTGAAGTAGAAGGTAATGATACCATAAAAGAAGACCATGATGATCAAGATCATGATGATCAAGATGATGATGATGATGATGATGTTGACACAAAGTTTGATGTACCTATACTTGACAAGGCACATGAGTCCCTATATGAAGGCTCTGAAACAACTCTTCTTTCCATTGTATTGTTTTTGGTGAACTTGAAGGTTATGAATGGTTTATCCAACATAGCAATGACACGTATGTTAAGGTACATCATCTTCTTTTATTATTTTACTCGTAATTCCCTTACAATTGACATTGGGTTCATGTAGTAATTAATATTATTGAAATTAACAAATTATATTTTTGGTCATAGGTTGATAGGGAAGAGTTTGCTACCACCATCAAACATTCTACCTCGCTCATACTAAGAATTATCTGCCATCGTGAAAGATATTGGAATGGAGTATCAAACAATACATGCATGTCTGAATGATCATATTATATAACATAAACAACATGAATTTGCAACACAATGCCCTATTTGTCATACTAGTAGATATCAATCAGATCGATTAACAAAAAAGGTGCCTCGCAAGGCTTTTCGACATATTTCCATTATTCCACATCTGCAACAATTATTTAGGTGCAATAGCTTGGCACAATTTATGGATTACCATGCATGCAATAGAAGTCAAGATGACATTATGTGAATTCTTGTAGATGGTTTGGCATTTAAGGAAATAGAGGAAAAATGGCCACACTTTAAAGAAGAACCTTGTAATCTCAAGCTTTCATTGGCAGAAGATGGTGTCAATCCTTTTGGAGAGATGAGATCTACTTACTCGATGTGGCTTATTGTTGTTATCAACAATAACATACCTCCTTGGTTGTCCATAAAGAGAGAGCACATAATCTTGACATTAATTGTTCAAGGTATTTTTTGATTTAATGGTCATCTAAATTAATTTATTATTACTAATCCATCAAAATGGTCATAATAATTATGTAATGTTTTTGTTCATTCAACTAGGTAAGTACCAAGTTAAATATATCAATGTATATATTGAACCCCTTATCGATGTGTTGATAGTATTATGGAATGGGGTTACTATGTATAACATCTGTAGACCAATAGGACAAAGACATTTTCAATTTCATGCAATGCTTGTATGGACAATACATGATGCCCTTGGGCTAACACATTTTTGTGGTATGTTCTCTTCTTAACACCTCTTTTTTGGTATGTTATAGTGACAACACCAAGTTAACACATTTAATCCAATTATACACGATCTTGTAGGTCTTTAGAAGAAGGGAAAATTTGCATGTCTAGTTGGTGGTCTGAAGACGAAATCTCATCATTCAAAAAATTTAAAAAAGTAGGTGTTTGATGAGAATAGACACTTTTTGCATAGAAGTCATAAGTACCAAATTACTGAAAAACATCTTTTAAATGGGAAAGATGAGACTATTCAAAGCCATAGAGAATGACACCTCACTTATAGAAGTTGGCATACAATAAAATAAATCGTAGAGGTAATGTCATTCCATCTGATGGTTTTTGTTTCAAATTTATATTTTGATATTGCATTTTTTTTTTACTGATGATGTAATTGATGTTTGTGAAGGTTGTCAAGGCATCAATGACCAACTTCTAAAAGGACTAAAAATTTATCCTACATAATTTACTAGGTTGTCGTACTACGAGCAACTCCCAATTGTGCATTTGTTTGATCCTATGCATATTGGAAAGAATGTAATAGAGACATTATGAAAATCTTGGATGGAAGGCATGCCAAAGACCAAATTGTCAAAACTTTTAGTGACATTGAAGAATCCAACCATGCAATGAAAAATGGCATTCAATCAAATAACAATGGAGACTAGATTGATACAAGTGCCCTTATTTGGTTATTGTTAGAGCAGTAGAGCAATGCTATAAAAGAAGTCATAAAAAAAAAAGATTTCCCATAAGATTTGTTGCAAACATAAACAATCTCATATCAAAGAAAAGTGAATTTGGGCTAAGGTTTAAAACACATGATTGGCATACATTTATTAAGATAATTCATTTTATTTTGCATTCACTATATATTTATATACTGCATGTAGTTTTAATTGAATTCTTTTATAAAATATTAACAAGATCTTTTTACAAATATTGCAGTACATTCTAACTCTATCTCTCTCACACCACTTTGCCAACAATGTCAAATAGGTTATATATGATCCTAGAAAATACATGAGGTGGTCGTCATCTAAAGAAATCAATAAAGAAGATATAAAATATTGGAAGAGAAAAAGTCCTCTTCTTATGTGTGAAATGCAAAAGTTTCTACCTCCAAGTTTTTTCAATGCACAAGAACACTACCTCATACATCAAGTTGAGGAGATTTAATTGTGTAGACTTATACCAACTAGGTCAATGTGGATGGTTGAGAGGCACTTGAAATTTTTGAAAGGCTTGGTTCGACAAAGAGCACATCCCGAGGGTTCTATGGTGGAGGGATATATGGTATACTAGACCATGGTGTACATTAGTGAGTATCTTCCTAAGTTTACAACAAGGATCCATGTAGATCGTATTTGGGATCCCAACTCAATTAACAAATTCGAAGGGGAGTACTTTATGGGAAAAGGTAGATTGAGGAAAGTGAGAGGTAAATCTAAGATGTTATTGTAGTTAATTAATTCTTATAAATCTTCAATATAAGTTATTTATAATTGGTGTTTTTTTTTTTTTTATACAGGTGGTCGAGAGTGGGATGCAATACATTTGTATATTGTGAACAATCTTGATTGGATGATGGTATGGATTGAATGATTTCAACAAAATGGTTTCTCATTAACATGGGAAGGTGTTGCTTCATTGGTTACAAAAGCTCATTGTAATGGAGACTCCAATGTCACGCTGATGGTAGTTGATCTAGTAAAGGGTTTAAGAGGTAGAGAGGTATGTAGAAATTGATTAATGATCATAACTCGATGTATGTTTCATATCAACTCATGATGAAAAAAATTTACACACGCTTCAAAAATTGTAGGTCAAGCACCAAAAAGCTATTTACTATCATGGCCACAAATTTTGCATAAAAAATTTGGATGACACAAATAAAACTTGTGATTCTAGGATAACTACAATTTTCAAGGTCACCAATATATCATCTAGAAATGACATACATCCTCAACAATCTCAAAATCAATACTATGGCATCTTGGATGATATAATTGAGTGCAACTTTAACTCCTTCAAAGTAGTTGTATTCATTGTCAAATGGTACAGGTTACGACTAAATCAAAATGATCTAGATAGAATGGTTATTCAACATAATAACGGATTTATAATGATTAATACAAGGTCATTTGAGCCAGTTGGAGATAAGCCATATGTTCTTCCAAGCCAATGTGAGCAAGTGTTTTACTCAGAGGTTCCTCATAAACAAGGTTGGTCATTTTTTGTTAGACATGATCTAGGAGGAAGGCTGATAAAGTATATTGTTATGGAAGAAGAAGATATTGAAGATGATGAAGAAGTAGATGATGAAGATAAAGATGATGGTGATGATGATGATGGTGATGATGATGATGATGATGATGGTGATGATGATGATGATGGTGATGGTTATGGTGATGATGATGGTGATGGTAATGATGGCTATGATGATGGTGATGATGGTGATGATGATGGTGATGATGGTGATGATGATGATGATGATGATGATGATGATGAAGATGATGAAGAAGAAGAAGAAGATAATCAATGACTATAGACATCGTCACCCCTTCTATTGACGATCTTGTATTCCATATATAAGGTAAATTTGTTCATGTTTACGATGTTGCATATTGTTCATGTTGTCTTCTAAGTTATTTGTAGCATACGCATATCATGTAATTTTTAGCTAACTTAAGATAAATGATTAACATATGTAGGAAATATGATTACATATTTATTGTGTTCAATTCTAATGATTACAACATATGTTATTTATAATTACCATTGTTTATATTGTGTCTAATTATCACCCCTTTTGCAAATAGTCAATTGACTACAGACATCATCACCCCTTCTGTTGACAATCTTGCATTTCATATATAAGGTAAATTTATTCATGTTTATGATGTTGCATATTGTTTATGTTGTCTTCTAAGTTATTTGTAGCATACATGTATCATGTAATTTTTAGCTAATTTAAGATAAATGATTAACATATGCAGGAAATATGATTACATATTTATTGTGTTCAATTCTAATGATTACAACATATGTTATTTATAATTACCATTGTTTATATTGTGCCTGATTATCACCCTTTTTGCAAATAGTCTATTGACTATAGACATCATCACCCCTTCTGTTGATGATCTTGCATTCCATATATAAGGTAAATTTTTTCATGTTTACGATGTTGAATGTTGTTCATGTTGTCTTCTAAGTTATTTGTAGCATACACGTATCATGTAATTTTTAGCTAACTTAAGATAAATGATTAACATATGTAGGAAATATGATTACATGTTTATTGTGTTCAATTCTAATTATTACAAAATATGTTATTTATAATTACCATTGTTTATATTGTGTCTGATTATCACCCTTTTTGCAAACAGTCAATTGACTACAGACATCGTCACCCCTTTTGTTGACGATCTTGCATTTCATATATAAGGTAAATTTGTTCATGTTGTATTTTAAGTTATTTGTAGCATACGTGTATCATGTAAATTTTAGCTAACTTAAGATAAATTATTAACATATGCTAGAAATTTGACCCCTTTGGCATGGATCGTGCACAGTGACATGGATCAACAGGTATAAGTCAATAAATAGACATAATTTTCTTATAGTCTTCTTGTTTGTCATTGACGATGTATGTTATAAATAGACATATTATATAATCATATAATGCATATATAGACAAAGAAGGTCTATATAGAAATATAATTGTATAATCACTTTCAACTTACTACATTTTATATCTCTCATTTATAGACAAGGAAGAACTACATGTATGAGTCACGACTTGATTATTCTATATATATTATTTAAATATTATCAAATTTCTATTTGATGGATTGCAGGTGCCACCAAATAGGTACTTGTCAGATCTATCTACATCGAATGAGGGAAATGAGGAAATGGTAGATGAAAGCTCCACATGTAGTACAGCTAAAATAGGGACATCAACTAGAGGTCAAAAGATTAGAAAAAAAATTGATAAATGCATGCAATTTTTCCTTGCTAATTAGGGGTCATGTTCTTATGATGATGAGACCAAAGGTGAGGTCAAGGTGCCCTTTCGGTACACACACATTGAGAAAGAATGGGTACCCAATGAGCTACCTCCAATTAACATAGATTATTTTATTAATGAGAGGATATATCGCATTGCTCCATCCTCATTACATGGTTTGGGCCTATTTTCCATGGATGGGATAAAGGTATGTTACAAAAAAGTTGTTGAATTTTTCAAGTATGTCAGTCCATGTTACAATTATAGTGATTAGATGTGGATTGTTCAATATAAAAAAAGTATGTGTAGGTATGCACTACCAACTAATTATATACAATGCAAAGAAAATGATCAAAGTAAAAGATTTGCTATGTACATTGATGGGAGACCAAAAGTAGCAAGTAATATTGTAAGTTTTATACATAGTACATGACTTTCCTTAGCTAGTAAGAAACCCAATTGTATATTTGAGGCGTGTGAGGGGAATGAAGTTTTTGTTTGTGCAATAAAATTAATAAGTGCAGGGGAAGAACTACTAATAGATTACCATTTAAATTGCATAGATACAAAAAAAGTTACTATCATGAGGGTTGTAAGTACTATATACCATTTTGTTAATAAATTTTATTTTTTGTTGTCTATTTCGTTCAATTAGCTGAAGTTTTTATGTTTAATCTTTGTGACAGGATGATATGGATCCGACAAATGATAGAGGTCACGAGGATGCTACTCCCACCCATTCTTCAGCAAGGGTAAACCTTATTGAAATTCTACAAATTAGATAGTTGAAAAATGCTATATTATTACGTTATTTTATTTATGGTTTTTGAGTTTTTATGATAGTTTTACTTATATTCCTCTCACAATTTGATGTTTAGGATAAGGGAAAAGCACCTACAGTAAGTACCGAGCCACTAGCTACCCCTTCTGATGACAATATTGCCGAAACTCCCAATGTAACAATAATGTTAAAAATAAAAATTTAGAAATAATGAGAATTTTAGATGAAGCAAATATTTCATTCAAGGAGATGATGAAGAGGCTATCTGATTTGAGAGTGCAAGCTCGTCATTATGAAGTAAGCAGTAATGAATCTTTAGTTATAACAAAATTTCAATAAAGATTTATATTTTATAATCTTTTATGTTGTGAATTAAAATATGTAATATGTGTTCTTTTTACAGGATTTTTTGGCAACTGATCCAGAACCTAGTCAAGGACAACGCAGTGAGGCCAATAGTAGCAGAGCTCCGACTGCCACTAGTAAAATAATCTTTTAGTTGACAAGTTACAAGGAATTTTTTATTTCGAACATTCAAAAACTTTTTAACTCTTACTTTTATTATTTCAGAAATTCTTTGCTAACAATGTATTGTTTAGGTCATCAAGTGTAGGAGACTCTTAGGAGGTCGACAAACATCCATACAAGATTGCTAACTACAATATTGGCAACAAGGGGACATCCAACTGGTAAATCCTTTTTTTTCTATATTTGGTTTTGTATTAATTATGAGTTGATAATTTGTACTTTAATCTTGGGTGCATCACATAGTGGATTTTTTTTGTGTGGTAGGAGATGCACCATCAGCTATGCCAAATACAGATCATAGTACATGTATTGGTGATAATTCACCATCATTTCCTAGAGCTACCTATGTTTCTAGCATAGGAGCTATGCAGATGTCATTGTTGATTGACAATGATGAATTGATGCCTTTAAAATGTCCTAAGATTTCAAGTACTTTAAATAATTATTTTTTATATTGTAATATGCATTTACCTTTTCATAAGAAGCTTTGGATTGATTATCCCATGACTTTTTTGCAAGAAACAATACATTTTATAGGAAGCTTTATGATCTCACACTACAAATATTTGGGCCCACCGTACGTACAAGGTGGAACATCATAAGTGAACTAATTTTATCCCACTATTTTTTTTTTTCATATCATTAATTGGTGCAACATTTTTCCTTTCATTCAGGTCTTTTCTTTTACTAGCTATATCTAACAATTTTGTGTTTTTTCTTAGAAGGCGGAACTTTCAAGATAAAAAATTAAAAGATCAGCTCATCAAATATTTATAGCATGAGTTTGGTAATAATATTTTTTATCATAAAAAAATGTTACAAAAAGCTTGCAAACATCTTAAGGTTTTGAGGGACTCATATAGAAAGAGTCTTGTCCTAAACCTGAAGTACGAGCATCCTCCCTTTATTACAGTTAGGGAATGGAATGAGTTCATTTTGGATGCAAAGGAGAAAGGGGATGATCAAAGAGAAATTACACCAACAAGTGCGAGAAGGTATGCAATAGTATTAACTACTAGTACATTAATGTAATAATGAACTAATTAGTATTGATCTTTATATCTATATCATCTAACATATTTCAAACTTGTCATAGGTTATAGGACATATCAAAGGCAACAAAGGCCAGGCGGGAAAAGGTTGGGCAGCACAAACTTGGCTCTGGGGGATATTCTAAAATCAAAGCACGAGTTGTAAGTAGCACTAAATGAATTGCATAGAAAATTTATTTATAAAATGCAAATAATTTTGTTAATTAATAAAAAAATGTAGGGCACTAATTTTAATCTTGAGGCCATAGAAGAACACAAAATAATTGCCTTCAAGCAAGGCTATGCAACCATGGCTGAACACCTATGAAAAGCTTCCATTGTCCCAACCGAATAGTCTCGTGCATCATGTGCACAAGTAAATATGCCAAAAAATATATTAGAAATTGAATATTTGAGGAACAATCTATTTGATAATAATGTGCATGACATTGCAATGTAGCCTATTAATTGTGACATAGATCATACGTCACATCATGAAGCCCTTGATGTGCATCATACTGTCCATGGAGGTGCTCATTCGTTGTTTAAAACTAATTATGTAATTATTAATACAATTTAATATCTTTAATTTAACTTGGTGTAACATTTTTGTGTATATTTTAGAGGATATAGAATCATGTTGTGCTAAACAAGTGCCAAAGGATGTTCAGAATGATTAGCAAGTAGCTCATGTCACACATTCAGGTAAAGAAAATCTATGTTTTGTTCTTTTAAATTAATTTTTTGATTTATAGTTCTTTTACTTAAATAAAAATTTGTAATTCACTAATATAAAATGTTGTGAATTTAACTCATGAAGTACTTGTTATTGCAGCAGACCCCCCTTTGGTGTAGCGGCCTCATGTTCCTCAAGCGATGAGGAGGAGACATGCATTGCAATTAGAAATAGTAGAGGAGGGGGATGACAAGGACATTGATATTCCTCTTAGAAATTTCATGAAAAAAAAAATAGCAAGAAAACCAAAAAGAAATGATTGTTGCGTGTTAATGAATTTTATGTGTTAATGACTTATTTATGAATATTGCATGTTAATGAATTTTGTGTTAATGAGTTATTCATGAATGGCTTACTCATGAATGTTGTGTGTTAATGAATTTTATGTGTTAATGAATGTTATCATGTGATTATAATGATTGAATTTTATATTTCAAAAATTAATGAATGAATGAATGCTATTAAGTGTTAATGGGGAATTTAGAGTGATGTTTGGGGGGGTGGGAAAAGCTTCCACTTTCACGTGGTTGGCCTTGTTTAGTAGAGAATATTGAACTATTCTTGAAACCAAGTGAAGCTCAAACTTTAAAGATAAGCTTATAGTTAATAGTGATAGCTAATTAGAAAGTCCAAATGAAGTTCTTCATTATATGTATTATTTTACTATAAGAACATAATTTATGACCATTTTAGTAACTATTCTAACATTTCTTTATGACAAATCCTATTTTAGCAAAGATGGTGATAAGTGGTGTTGTCTATTCCTTGGGAGATTGGATTGCACAGGTCTATATCTCAAAATCATTTGCATGTGGTAGAAATGCATACTTACAACCATTTCATTCTACATTTAAAAACATTGATGACACTCTAGACACAAAATAATGCTAAGTATGGAGATAAGTATTCATAAACAAGATGGTGAGAAAGATAAGTATTCATAAACAAGGTGGTGAGAAAGATGGTGAGAAAGATAAGTATTCATAAACAAGGTGGTGAGAAAGATGGTGAGAAAGTGAGTATTTTGGGTGAGTAGTACTCTCTAATCACATGTTTTCTACTTCTTCAAAGATTGGGTTTTTATACTCTTATGGTCTAATTGGTACTTTTTTGTGTTTGTAGGATGGAGAAAGTAGACATTAAGTCTACAAGTAGCTAGTTCAATATTGTAGGTACAATGTTTTGTGTGTGTCTAGAGCCATGGCCATGAGCTTCCTATGTGGTCTTTCTATAAGCCAACTCTGGCCTTCATCAAACCCTCCCTCAAAAAACATCAATTCCCTAACTTTCTACATGAGGGGAATCTAGACAAAACTGTCACTGGATGCATTTACCTTTTAACAGTTGTAGCAATCATGTCATCTACCATGATTGTATAGGTGGAAGCTAAGATTTATTATTATTATGTTTCATGATTAATTGAGTTGTGAAGCTCACAATTCATAGATATGTTGTAGACTCTTGCCTTGGTTCTATTTGATTTTGTCATCCTCTTTTCCTAGTTTTTAGTTCTTTCTTACTATAATAGAAACATTGGTCTCATTCATGAAGCTCTTTGCTTATATAGTAGTTGTAGCTTTGAAGTTTGGGGTATCTAATGAGAGCTGGTTTAAACATCACATACTAAGACTTTTTTTCTAAACTAAAAGTATTAAATAGTCAAAATTGTCTTATTTTCCACACTCAATTTTCATATTAATGTGAGATGTTTTAAAATTACCATCTAAGAACTGTACAATATCTGATTTAAAAAACCCTACATGTTCAAAATGTGGTGCTCTTTCTAATACATTTTCTTTCAATGAATTCTAGGCAAAGGCTAGTTGTGATAAAGATTTTAAAGAAGCATTACAAGATCTTAGGGGAAGCCAATGTGATGTGTCATATGAAGCAACTAAAATCCTAGTGTGTATCTTTTTCTATTCCAAATATATATATATATATATTTCATTCACTTGTATCAACTAGGTCAACTTCCAATTTCAATTTAAGCTAAAATTTGAGTAAAACTTTGGAGCTAATCAATTCCAATGAAGATGTTAAAAAAAAAAGTTGATCGTTGCTAATATTAGGTTATCAATCTATTGAATATATTATATAGGAATATATAGAGGAGTTGGAAAATCTACCCAAGACCAAAATACTTGATTTGTTTCATAGAAACTATGCTCTTGCTATCATTGTAAGCAATATACTCAATGATTTTTTGGTTCTCCATAATTTATCTACTCATACATAGTTCCTTCCAATAATCCATTCATCATTTACAACTTCATAATATGTACTATACTTGATGAAATTTTATTTGTTGAATCTTAATTATTTATCCAGTCATCCTTTACAACTTAACAATTATTTTTTTTTGTATTAGGTTGGTGTTGGCCTAGCGGTATGCTAGCAAGTTGGTGGAATCAATGGTGTTATATTTTACACCAGTGCAATCTTTGAGGCTGTTGGTGAGAAGCTACGTTAGGATATTAGATGTTTTTCTTTCATTTCTACTGATATAAATGTGTTCTTTTATGTTTTAGATGTAATATAATTATTCTACTTAGATAAAGTGGCATAGGGTTCAAACCTGTACAATAAAGAAATAACAAGATCATAAAAAGTAATATCAAGTCGAAACTACAGGCAAAAGGAATTTATAAGAGGTCAAAAGACTTTTGGACTTTAATGTAATATAATTAATTTGGACTTCGTTGTAGGCTATTCTTTGGGTTAGACAACATCAATTGCAATTGCTATAGTTCAGATGCCAACAATGGTCAATTCTAGATAAGAATATCTTATTTAGTTCCTCTCAATGATCAAACACATTTGTCTTATTAATTAGAAAGTGGTGCTTGGTAGGTGCCAATGACAGTAATAGGTGCATTGTTGATGAACAAATACGGTAGGAGACTACTTCTAATGGTATGAGCTAGGTCATGAATATAGACTATTATAAGGACATTTACTATGTATTAATTTGAACAATAATAAAGAAAACTTTCTTCAAATTGCTGCAAGAGGAATGAGTATCAGTTGCCTTATTGTTGGATTGTCATTCTACATACTGGTAATTACACTTTCCTATCATTATAACACTTTATTCCCACTAACTCAATTTAATGGGATTTAATTTCATTTACCTAATGCTCATGCAAAAGAAAGTAGCCATTTCTCTCATTAAATCATCTAAGAATATAAAGGGAATGCCATTGTTTTGTCAATGTGTTTAAAAATGGAACTATTGTTGACAAGCATATATTTTCTATTTAATAATTGAGTTCTAATGTTACCTTAGTCCACAAGTTGGTAGCCAATTTTTCAACACAATTACCAAGTACATAAATTATAGTAAATGACAATTAGATAGAACATCAAAATTATGATGTTTATTTTCAATTATTTCAGTCTACCTTGTTCTATAGGAACACTCTACACAATTTTTTTTGTAGTTGATTAGGAGTAGGCTAGCTTTCATTGGTCTATTGGTTAGTATTACATCATTAACCAAGCAATATTTTATTCAAATCTCAATAATTCAGTATCCATTTTTGATAAAAATTATTGTTTATAACATCTTCTTGTATGTATGTTGTACAGGCCTATATTGCAACATTTTCATTAGGGGTTGGTGGAATTCCATGGGTTATAATGTTTGAGGTTAGTTCTCATTAGAAAAGTGAATTAACTAGGTTAAGAAGAAAATGCAGAGATGAAATCAATCTATTAGTAAACACTAATGAATCAAAGCTTCCTACTGTATCATTTCTTCTGAGTTTAGTACCCAACTCTTTTGATTACCAGAGGCTAGACATTATTCTTGAGAAGAATGGACCTCATGATCATTATAAAGAGACTTTTCTTTAATGAGAAGACCCAATGTCTTATGGATTAGTTCCTCTATACACCCTCATGCTCACCCACCTTGAAAATATCTAGAGAGCTTTTCTTCTAAATCATTCTTTCATTTAGACTCTTCATTCTCTAAGGCCTTTAATGTTTATATCCCACTTCAATCGTTTTCAACACCTTGGTGTAATCCTTGGATCATTAGGAATGCCTACCCTTGGCTACAAATGTGTGTACCCTGCCACTATAGAATCTCTCTATCAATAGCTGAGCTTTGAAACATGGGTTATTACTTAATCCCTAGGCCACATTAATTTAAAACAAATCCTTAACTATGAGATAGATAAAGAAATTTAATAAAATAATTAGTTTTGGAGCTTGCAAGTGTTCTCCAAAATTTTTACACCACTAATATAGACTAAAAAGACAATTCTACGATGAAATTCTGGTAATTGAACTTTAGTCTTTAGGTCATATTAGTCAAAATTGAACCCAACCTTCCAAATATTAAAAGAAATTATATCAATAATCAATGTTTTATTTATATTGATAATCAATTTATATGAATTTCATAATCTATAGATTTATCTATGTTTGGTTTGATGCAGATATTTCCTATAAATATGAAGGGCAACGCTGGCAGCTTTGTGTCTTTTGTTGCTTGGTTTGGTGGTTGGCTTGTTATAGTTACTTTTAATTCTCTCTTGTCTTGGAGTCCAAAAAGTTAGATCAATGAAATAATTCTCTCAACTTTTCCTATTTTGATACTGTCTCTCATTAGTTGTAAGAGTGTTGAATGGAGAAATGTTAGATGTGTTTTGATTTCTTTTTGGGAGGTTTCTAGATTCTATTCTTGCAATATATCAGTATAACTTTCCTCCTTTGTGATTTATTATTTTGATGCATCACAGAGTATGCTATCAAAATTCCATGATCTATGTATCAAACTTTTCTTATCTAGCTTACTATCTTCAATATAGATAATAATTCAAATATTTAAGGTCTTTAATGTAGATCTATAGAGTATGACTACTGAATTTATTTCAAATTTGAATGCTATTGAAATTTTTTCCATATATTTTATTTTTGTCAATGTTTTCTATGATCCATTATCACCTTGACTTTTCTAGATCATTGTTTCAATAATGCTTATAGAGTATGATCCATGTTCTTACAATCCATCGTCAGGATTTTTTATTTTTTTTAAATTCATTGTATTGATGGGTGTTTGAACTCTTTGAAAATATTTATTATAGACCAAGAAAGTAAAATTGCCTAATTTGTTTTTAGATTCAATTATTTTTATCATTTTTTCCTATCAATATTTTAGATCATGTTCTATTATCTACCATCACAACTGTTGTGTTCTCTAACTTCCTATCTTGATCATGATAGATAATGGAGTATGTGCCATTGCCATAATGTCTTGTTAATATCTCATAAATATTGATGCAAAAGAGATTTATGAAGTCATATCAAAATCTTTGAAATTCATTAAATTTGGAGAAAAATCGTGTACACTAAGTAAACTACTTATAAATAGAATCTTTATTCACTTTGAATTTTCATTTTTTGAGTTGATTGTGTATTTTTGTAAACTCAAAAATTAGAAATCATAGCTTTATCTATCATCATAACTTTTCTCTTTTCTAGCTCATTACTTGTCGAGTCCTGTAATGTCCCCTTTTTAGCATTCATAGCATGATGTTGTCGTTAGCCTATTTCCCCACAGTCCCATAGGCTAACCAAGACATCAAAAGGGCTTAGAGGCCATTTGGCCTAGATAGTTTCAGTTGCAGGTCTTTCTGAGGGGTTTTGAGGCAACTTTGGGCATACTTACTATTTATAGTATGTCATTTTGGGCATTGGTGGACATCCAGTGGCAGCGATATGTCGATGGTAATTGTTTAAAATTGGCAAGAAGACTTGTTTATCATTGATAAGATTTGTTTTGCATTGATAAAGCTATTTTATAAAGTTAAATTTAAATATTTAACTTGATTAATACATAGACTATAGTTTGTGGGAAATATTTAAATTAAAAGAGTCCCTTTTATTTTATAACACATTGGAGACATAAGTTACATAAAGGGAGTTATGTTTTATCCCACATTGAGAAAACGAAGAATGGAGCTCTTGTGAGAATACTATAAAATAAATGGAAGAGCTTCTTTTAAGCATGGTTAGAAATATCAAAGAAATTGGAGAATTTTTTGGAGGTTATGTCTCAATAGTTTGAAGGACGAAATCCCTTCAAGCTGAAAATCTTGATGCCATTGAAAGATATGGTCTTGAGATTCAACAAGGTAGCAATCCGAAAAAGTAGAAACGAAAAAGAAGTCCAAAAAAGTGGAACCGAAAAAGCATGTTGAAAAAGTGGAATCGAAAAAGCAAGAGAAAAAAGCGGAACAGAAAAAGCAGGCGGAAAAATGGCAATCGAAAAAGCAAGTGGAAAAAGCGAAACCAAAAAAGCAGGCCGAAAAAGTAGTTTGAAAAAGTAAAGCAGAAGGGGCAACATTGAAGGAAAATTATTACAGCCATCTACAACTAGGTTCCCTTGTTAGTATTTTTTTTTTTACGGTATTATAAGTTTCAGCTGTAAGTGTGCATTATACTAGCATTGTCATTTTGGTAATCCATGTAAATGCCAAAGTCTTGGCCATATTTCATGATCATTGTATTAAAAATTTGATTGCAATAAAAAAGATAATAGTTGCTAGTGTCATTTAAGCAATTCAATCTCATTATTTATCAGCTAGATAGTTTGCATACCAACTATTTGCAAAAATGCCAGCTGGCTGTAGGTGTTCTTTTCTCATGCTTAGATCATAATATATGCACTGAATATTGTCAAAATTAGGAGCACACTCATGTTAGGTCATTGTGTAGTTCATTGTAATCTTCTATCACTAGATTCTCATTGATGCAAATTGGAAAAAGTCATTTAAAGCAAGCTGAAATACTATATCAGTCATATGTCTCTTGCATGTGAATTGTTTGACAAAATTCTTTGAGCCTTCAATCAGCATCTTTGAGAGCAAATTTGAGGAGGGTTATTACAGTGGTATTAGAGCTTGCTTGCAAAGTGTTTGACAAAATGTCAAACAACTGAAGTATAAAGATTTTTGGTGTTTGAAGAAGTTATAACCTGTTGGGGTCATTACAAGTCCATTATAAACCTGTTAGGATAAAACCACAAATGGAAATAAAAACTACATGCAAATATAACCAATAAAAAATAATAATAGATCACATAGAAATGAACACAAGGCACCAAGATTTAATGTGGTTCACCCAATTCCTGGGCTATGTCCACCAAATAGAAAGTTTGATCTTATTACAATCCAGTGATTACAACTTGATTACAATCCATAATCCCTTACAGCTCAATACCGTTGCAAGAACCAATTTCAGATCACAACACAACATCATCATGAAAAATACCTAACCCTAAGTCCTTTTATACAAGTATTTTATGTCATTTTAGGGTTACAACATGTCAGCCATATGTTGGCTACAACGTCAACCATGGCCCAAAATTTTTTATGATGAACCCCAAAGAATTCATGAAGTATGTATAGTACTTTCCTAATCAGTCACCAAAAACTAACAATCTCCCACTTGGGGACTGATCAGGCTCCACACTAAACAACAATCTGCCACTTGGAGATTGATCATGTATCAATATTGCTACCACATGGGGCTCCCACTAGATCAAACCACCTTGGACTTTGTTGTGCTTTTATTCATGTTTAGTCTAGAAGACCAACCGAAGCTGAAGAGGAGTTCAACTTCTCCCTTGTTACAAATTTTGTCAACATATTTATTGGATTGTCATTTGTATGTATCTTCTCTAGCTTTAACTGTCCATCCTCCAAAACTGACCGAATGAAATGGTACCGCAACTGTGTGTGTTTGGTCTTAGAATGTAGAGCTAAATTATTTGCAAGATGAATGACACTCTGGCTATCTGTAAACAAATAATTATCTTTCTAAGGATTTTCCAATTCTTCCAAGAAGAATTGAATCCATATCATCTCCTTGGCTACCTCTATAGCAGCAACATACTCTGCTTCTGTAGTGGATAGAGCATTAATCTTCTGTAACCTAGAAACCCAGCTCATAGCTGCCCCACCGATGGTAAAGACATAACATGTAGTACTCTGCCTGGTACCAATATCCCCTACCAAATTAGAGTCAACATAGCCTTATAAATTAGTATTAGAGCCCCCAAAGTGTAAACACTTATTGGATGTTCCTCTCAAATATCTAAGAATCCACTAGACAGCATTCCAATGTTCAAATCCTGGATGACTCATATACCTACTAAAGACTCCCACTACATGTGCAATATCTGGCCTAGTGCATACCATAGCATACATCAAGCTTCCTATAGATAAAGCATAGGGTACCTTGGAAATTTTATCCTCCTCTTCTTGTGTCTTGGGACACATCTCCTTAGTCAACTTCAAATGACCAGGTAAAGGTGTGTTGATAGCTTTAGCATTCTCCATAGAGAAACATTGCAACACCTTCTATAAATAATTGGCCTAAAATAGCATCAATGTTCTATTTTTCCTATCTCTACAAATCTTCATACCAAGGATTTGTTTTTCTGCCCCCAAATCTTTCATAGAAAATGCATGTGTTAATTGGCATTTCAGTCCCTTAATATGATCAATGTTAGACCCAGCTATAAGCATATCATCAACATATAAACATAAAATAATGTAGCTATCATCATCCAACCTCTTAAAATAAACACAATAATCTGAATGACACCTATTATAACCATGCTCATGCATAAACCTATCAAATTTTAGATACCATTGTCGAGGTACTTGCTTCAAGCCATATAAACTTCTCTTCAATTTGCACACTAAGTTCTCCTTACCTTTGACCTCAAATCCTTGTGGCTGAGCCATATATATTTCTTCATCCAAATCACCATGAAGGAAGGTTCTTTTAACATCCAGATACTCTAAATGCAAATCTTCAATAGCCACAAGACTTAAAATAGTACGGATAGAAGTCATTTTAACAACAGGAGAAAATATCTCATCAAAATCAATTCCCTTTTTCTGTGCAAATCCTTTTACAACTAACTTGGCTTTAAATCTTTTCTGACCCTCTTCCTCTTATTTCAACCTATAAACCCACTTATTCTATAAAGCTCTTTTACCCTAAGGAAACTTTCATAAATCCCATGTCTTATGCTTGAGCAGAGAATTCATTTCATCTTTCATTGCACACTCCCACTAAATCTTAGTATCCACTTGCACGACTTCATCATAAATTTTAGGTTCACCAACATCAGTAAGTAAAATAGAATACAAAGAGGGAGAGAATCTTTCTAGAGGTCTAATTGTCCTTGTTGACCATCTAACATTCACCGATGTATGTGGTATTTTTTGTTGCGGTTATTGTACATCATGAGGAATGGATGGAACATCAACTTTTGGAGTATCATCCAATCCTACATAATCATCTTCTTTCTTCTCATTTTGCTACAACGGATCTTTTTACAACACTTTCTCATTGAATACGACATACCTGCTTCTTAAAATTTTATGATCTTCAAAATTCCAAAGCCGATAAGCGAATTCATTAATGCCATATCCAAAAAATACACATTTCTTTGACTTAGCTTCTAGCTTGGTTCTATTTTCAGAATCTATATGAACAAAAGCTTCACAACTGAGGGTTTTGATAAAAGAATAACTCACCTTCTTACCAGTCCATGCTTCTTTTAGAATACCACAATCCAAAGGAGTAGAGGGACATTTATTAATCAAATATACAAAAATATTGATAGCCTTTGCCCACATGTGTAAGGGAAACCCAGCATGCAACCTCATGCTCTTTGCATGCTCCATTATAGTCATGTTCATGCATTCAACCACTCCATTTTCCTGTGGAGTCCTTGGAACAATTTTCTATCTACAAATACCATTAGTGGAGCAATAATCTTCAAATTCATGACTACAATACTCACCACCATTATTAGATTTGAGACATTTTAATTTCTTAACAGTCTCATTTTCAACCAAGCATTTCCATTTCTTAAAAGTTTGAAATACATCAGATTTTTGTCTAAGGAAATAAATCCATACCTTTCTTGTTGCATCATCAATAAATGTAACATAATAATGAGAGCCTCCAAGGGAAGATACTTGAGCTGGTCCCCACACATCTGTATGCACAAGCTCTAATTTCTCCTTCTTGTTTTCCTTCCCAGTCTTTACAAAACTCACTCTCTTTTGTTTTTCATACACACAAATTTCACAGAAATCCATATTAACACATTCCAAACCTGGTAAAACTTTCTTTGAATGAAGTACTTTCATATATTTCTCACTCATGTGCCCAAGTCTGTTGTGCCACAATGTTGTATCAGAATCTACATCAGCTATTTGTTATCCCTGCTCAACTGCAGCAATTGTTCATGAACATTCATTTTTCTCTAAAACAATTAAAGTAGAAGGAACAATATGACCTGTACAAAGATATAAGGTTCCTACTTTAACACCTTTTGCTACTACAAGGGAACCTTTTGAAACCTTCCAATTTTTATTATTAAAAGAAACTACAAAACCCTCATCACCGAGTTGGCCTATTGAAATTAAATTTATACTTAGCCTTGGAACATGTCTTACCTCATGTAGTAGCCAATGATTCCCATTCTACAACTTAATCTTAAATTTTCCCTTTCCAACAATCTGATAGGGTTCATTATCTCCAAAATAGACAAGCCTGATATCCCCTTGGACATAATCAATGAAATAACCTCTATTAGGTGTACCATGAAATGAAGCACCAAAATCTAAAACCCATGAATCATCAACACTTTCTAAAGATAGAAGCAAAGCATCCTCTTCGAATTTGTTACTTACCACATTTGCCTCCTTGTCTCCATCTGATTTATCTCCTTAATTTTTCTTTCAATTCCAACAATCTTTCTTTTTATGACCTAGTTTTCTATAGTACCAATAGTCATTTGGTCCTCTTGATTGAGACCTCTTCGCCTTTAACTTTCCTCTTGATTTCCCACGATTTCTAGAGTTACTTCCTCTCTCAGTCATTCGGCCCCTGCTTTGTGCATTCAAAGCACTTCCTGATGTAGATCCACCTGAGGATTTCCTACGAGTTTTCTCACTCAAAACAACACCGATCACATCTTCACATTTTAGAGTACTAGATCTAGGAATAGAATTACTCACAGCCATTACCAAGCCATTCTAGCTTTCAGGTAAAGAACAAAAATCAAGAGAGCCCTAATTTCTTCATCAAAATTGATACCCATAGAAGATAACTGACTAGTAATAGTATTAAACTCATTTAAATGATCTGCAACAAATCCACCTTCTGCCATTTTCATATTAAATAAATGCTTCATGAGAAACACCTTGTTTGAAGCAAAGGGCTTTTCATATAGTGTCGCTAGGGTTTTCATCAACTCTTCTGTCATCTTCACTTTTGTAATATTAAATGTCACCGATGGTGCAAGACATAATCGAATGCTTCTAAGTGCCTTTCTATCCAAAAGATCCCATTCATCATTTGACATAGATCCTTGATTCTTGGCTTTGCCTTCCAATGGCTTCCATAAATCCTTCTAATAAAGATAGTCTTCCATTTGCATCTTCCATAACTGGAAGTTCTACCCATTAATCCTGTCAACTCTCACCTTACCCTCATCTGCCATCAGTCCCACTCAATTGTGAGACTTTTCTATAGAGGATAACTAAAAAAAAAAAAAAAAAAGCAACCTTGCTCTAATACCACTTGTTAGGATAAAACCACGGACAGAAATAAAAACCACATGAAAATATAACCAATAACAAAAAATAATAGTTCACACATAAATGAACACAAGACACCAAGATTTAAAGTGGTTCACCCAATCCCTGGGCTACGTCCACCAAACAGCAAGTCCAATCTTATTACAATCTAGTGATTACAACCTAATTACAATCCATAATCCCTTATAGCTCAATACCACCACAAGAACCAATTTTGCATCACAACACAACATCATCATGAAAAATACCTAACCCTAAGTCCTTTTATACAAGTATTTTATGCCATTTTAGGGTTACAACATGTCAGCTATATGTTGGCCACAACGTTGGCCACGACCCAAAATTTTTTATGTCAAACCCCAAAGAATTTATGAAGTATGTATAATACTTTCCTGATCAGTCACCACAAACTAACAAAACCTAACCACACTCATATGAAAAGTCTTTATTTGTATCTTATATTGGAAAGCTTATAGACTTGATTGCAGGTATCTCAGAAATTATATTTATGATCTAGCATGACTTTTTGTTTCTTTTCAAGATCACTATACTAAATTATACATCATGATAGTTATCTTTTTCACTAATTCACTGTCTAGATTATAGATTTTAAAATATGAATTGCAAAGTTGATGTAAAAATGTTATACACAGTCAAAGTGAACTGTCCTCATTCTATTCATTTTGTTTTGGTGTTTATTTTATAGGAAGATTATTTGGGGTCATTCAATATGATGACATTCTAACTTGTGTCTTTTCAAAACTTGTTTAAACTAACCAAGTAAAAATGAAGCTTAAAGGCCACCAAAAGAAAATTACAGGCTTGGCATTTTCACACATGTTGAATGTATTGGTATCTAATGGGGCCAATGTCCAAGTTTTTCTTCATTTTTTATATCCATTACCATCTGATTTTGTACATTCACATGTTTATAGATTCAAATTACTAAATGTTTGGCCAATGTTCTAGCAGCTCTATTTCTAGAGCATTGATAGATGGGAGAAGTGAAAGTCAAAATTTTGACAAGTGCAGATAGGAAGATCATTACCACCAGTTGGGGATATAAGAGTATAGTTCCATAATAATCAAGTTCACTTGTTGGTTGGTCATGAGAGCCAGCTTTCTATTTATGATGCTTCTAAGTTTGACTGTTTGCACTATGTTAGTCTTTGTCAACAATCTAGAATTCAAATTTAGTAAGTGATAATGATATAAGCTACCTTCTCTATATGAGTGTAAACTGATATCACATTTTTTTGTAATGCAGTTGACACCTCATGATTCTCTATCTGCTCTCATTTCAAGTACAGTATATTCATGCGACAACCTTCTCATAGTTGTAGGCTACTTTGATGGTGTTGTTGGAGTATTTGATACAGAGAGCTTGAGGCCACGCTATCGTATTGCACCTTCTACATATTTAGCTTTAGGCATGAATATGTAAGTTGGCCCAAGGAGGAAAAAGTTATGTTATGTATGGATAAATGGATCCCAAAGTATTTTATGATTTAACTCAAAATGTATCCTTTGATTATTCATGTAGTGTCTATCCTCTAGTAATTGCATCACATCCATCTGACTCAAATCAGTTCACTCTTGGAATGATTGATGGAGGATTTTATGTCATTGAGCCTTCAAAATTAGTAGGAAAGTGGGGTGTGGGACCTCCTCCAAATAATGGTACCATTGGATCAAATCCAATATTAAGCAATCAAGGTTTAGAACCAACTCCAAGTTAGTTCATCGTATTAGAACATGGAAAATGGTGCCTTGTACTACCTTTTTATGTTTATCACTTACCTATCTACAACTCCACAATCAATATTGATGACGATCTCTTGCCCTCATCGTGCTCCTTTCAATATATCAATCTTGTAACCTATATATATATATATATATATATATATATATATATATATATATATCTTCAAGAGCATGGTGCTTCTTTGTGCATAAGTTTGAGCTTTTAGAGAAAATCATTCACTTATGAACATTCCATCAAAGATGATGTATACTAAGGATATGGCTTTTCTAGCTATTAAGTGGAAATTTCACATTTTTTGAACATTCAAATAACTTTACTTTTATTGATGTAGCTAAACTATGAGTGCATTTTGTGTTCTTGATAAATGGCAAGCTTTCAACTTTTTTGAAGTCATTATAGATGCAAATGAACTACAATTGGTGAGGTGTCAATTTTAAGGTAATTTTTGTTTCTATAGTATAGTTCACTAGATGCTCTTGCCACAGAATTGATCAACAAGCAGCCAAATAAGAGGTTATAGTTATATATGCGCTCTTATGATGATGTGACTAGGACTGTAAGTTTTTTTGTCACATTTATCTATTTGAAAAATAGAGATTAGTTAGTGTTATTGGCTTTCATTCCTGATAAATAATTATTTGCTAATTTTATATTTCCCTACAGTCTTCACAAGAAATGGTGTCTTAGGAACCAAAATTTAGATGGGCTGTGCCAATTATTGCGAAGGCTTTTCTGTCATAGGAGCCTTTTAAACTGCACAAAATTTGATTCTAAAGCATAATTGCTCAGTGGAGACTCAGGATATCATGCACATTTCTTCCTCCTTCCCATTATTTTGTATGAAATAAATCATGTGATATGAATGAAAAAATGGTGTGGAGGTAGAAATGTGCACGATACCCTGAGTCTCATGCACTAGGCAATTATGCTTTAGAATCCAATTTTGTGTAGTTTAGAAGACTCCTATGAGAGCAAATCTTTTGCAATAATTGGTATAGCCCATCTAAATTTCTACCAAGCATTGGTCTCAATTTTGACCAACATGTCTTCCTTATGCCATCGAATGTATGGTACCGGTGTAGAAAATTAAGGGGTCTTGGTCGCAATTTTGATGACGGTTTAGAGGGATCTTGGTCGCAATTTTGACAACAGTTGGTCATTTTTGCCGTCAAATGTTTGGCTTTACCATTGAAAAAGTCAAGGGGTGTACATCAAAATTTTGACCAGTGATGGACACAAATGAAGAAATAAGAGTTTAGGCTAGACTAAGGAAATTGACGAAACTCATGTCGATAAGTCGACCTTTTTGAAGTAAAAATTTTGACACATAATTACTATGACAAAAAACTAACTAAAAAAGATCAATGATAGGTTTAGTCATCTATTTGACCAACTCTAGTCACAATTTTGACCTTTTCTCGTTGAAATTTAGGGCTAAATTTACTAGTGACTTGTCTTATAGACACCTTGTGTCCTATTTTCCCTTAAAACTCTTCATGACTATCCTCTCCTTATTCATATGCTAATCCATGTTTGAATCCACCTTTTCAAACTTTTTTTTCATGGTCTCATACATCTTATTGAGGTTTACATCCTTGGATTTCTTCCTACATCTTCTTCTCTTGCTTTTAGGTATACTACCAATAAGCCAAATCAATAGAAATAACAAGTAGTAGCATATACTTTCTAGCATGTAACCTTTACCAAACTCCAAGAATTTCACCATGTTAGGAATTTCAACCATAGCCCCATGTACCTACAACAAAATCAGAATACAAAAGCAATCCATTAGATTGAAACATTTCATCTCCATATTTGGAGTACACATTCTTTGTTTTGTCTTCTCTTCATCTTTCACCATCATGCTGCCCTCTTCATGATTTGAAACCTTTGCAACATTCAACAACTTCTTATGGGTACCTTTCCCTCTACCTTTGCATTCCACCTTGTCCTTGGTGGTTTTCCTATCATCATCATCCCTCTTGGTCTTTGTGAAAAAAATTTGACCCATTTTCTGCCCTATTTTTAGTGGGCACAATATATCCCCAATCAATATCATACCTTCATCTTCAAATTTTCTTCTTTTCACGTCTTCATCAATAACTCTCTCTTCTATTTTTGTCCCAACAATCTAAACCTCTTCACCATGAGATTCACCATCTTTTTTATATCCTATCTACTGCACTCTGCCTCCTTATCCTTTTAGTGGACTCTTCATCTCTATCTTTACATCTTCATGTTCCTTTTGTCTTAGGAACTCTCTTCTTCCAAACAACCAGGATCTTGACATTCCCCATGTCTCCTTATCATCCTGCAATGAACTCATCACAAACTTCTTTCCATCTTTGTTAATAGCATATTCATTTTTCAATCCACAATGTATGGCCTTAACATTTGCTTGCCATCTTCTACCAGAAATCAAATGATAATCATCCAAAGGTATAATATCACATAATATTTTATCAACATATGGACCAATATCAAATGAAACATAGGATTTCTCTCTAATATCAATCCATTGATCATTATTGAAACCATATACTCTGTAAGGAATACCATGTGCTATCTTTTTCAAATTCAATTTGGAAACCATCTGATCTAAAACAAGATTAGCAATAGACCCACTAGAAACACTAACCTTGCATACCTTACCCTAGCACTTACAATTTGTCCAAAATATGGATGAATTTTGAATGTACCTTGTACCATTATTATCTACCATGATGACCTGCTATCAACCTTCTTCAAACAACAACCTTAGAAACCACCTTCAATCCAAGATCTATCCAACTTGGAATCACCACTTTGGAACATTCTTGGAGGATGATTCAACTCCAAGCATCAAAAAAGGACTTTGGTCTTCAAAATCTTAGATATTCACCCAAAACTAGATCTTTTACTATTATTTGATACCACTTGATGCAGAGCCTTCCAACATCCCCTTAAGGAACCCAACTCAACTTGAGGATTCTACAATGCCTTGGAATCAACTCAAGAAGTTAGGCTCAACTCAAAGTCTTTGACTTTGGGAAATTAGCAAAACACTCCTTTGGAACAAGTTCACTTCCCTGAATCATTTCAAACAACTTGTCAATTCATCTTGTCTTAGTTTCAACTTCACTCTCCTTGGGGAACACACCTAACTCACCCTTAACTCAACCAACTCTTGATCTCTATACTAAAGGATGCCTCTGATCCTTCCAATGCTTCAACACCCTTCAAAAAGCATGACTACAAAGTTCCAACCTCCATCAAGTATTAGCTCTATCTCAAATCTCAAACTATCTTCACTAGGCCTATCCTAGTAGCCCTGTTCAGCAAGTAATTTTCACATAGCTCCACATCTTCCCAAACACCCTAGTAACTTCTTTACCTTTTCAAATACCCTTTTTAGAGTTATTGAATCCTTGTTAATCTCAGTCCTTTAGCCCTTGACTGGTGAACTTTTCTATGACTGATACTTCAATCTCCAAGGTCTAATTAGCCCTCCATTAACAAAGCAACTCCCCTCTTCACACTAACCCACAAGATCCAAAACCCTAAAATAGTCTTAGGATATGTATTAAATACAAGGATTTTCAAGTTTGTTCAAGCATCCATGCATATCTATGCACTGTTCCACCAAACCCTCATTTTAATGTCAATAACCTAGGGCTTTCTAGAAAACACCCTTCCTTGCAACACACAAGTTTGAACTTGTTTTAAACACCTTCAAATACATCCCAATAAGAATCTCCAATCATCACCTTCTCATTTCTTCCATCAGGCATCACCCAACCACCATTGGTGCTTAAATAGTGCACCTTTTGTTGTGTGTTCACCAATCAACACTGTTCCATTCCTCTTTTACACTTCCTTGCATTAAAAAATAATAATAGGGATATAATACATGTTTATTCCCCTCCCACCTTTCATGTTAATCACAAAGTGGGAGGTCACTTCATTTTGAAACTCTGAGGGCATAAATTGTTGACTATGCCCTTTACCAGTCACTAGCACAATAGTCCCTTACTTTCTTTAAATCAAGATAATGTAACACCAAAGGAAATGTCTTAATGAACCCAATAAATGCACTTAAAAAATTAAATAATACAAAATACATTCAATCCAAAATATAACTTTTTGTTGCAATGACTGTCACGGGACAATGAACATTATGAAATGCAAAGAATTAAATTTTTATTGTTGCAAACCATTACAAATTCATATCAGTGCTTATCCCTTAGGATCCCCACTTCATTCAAATTTTTATCCTCCCTAAATAGACTCTAAACATCAAGAAAATGACAATAACTAGTTCCTAACTACCTACAAAAGTCATAACTGACTGTTCACTAAAAAACATATAAAAATGTTGACAACAAAGTTGTCAAATTGAAAACTCAACATTTCTAAACTAATATAAAGACTCAAAAAAGGTTTAAAGACAACCTTTACTAACTTCTTACTTCTACTCCCTAATCACATCCTTTAGCCATTTGCGGCTAAATTGATGATATTTTGCAATTTACATGTTTTTGTGCAACATTTATGCATATTTTGTATCTTAACCTTGAATGACCTGTGACTCCTCATACTATGAATTTGATGAACCAAATACATTACATCTAACTATTACATTAACATCAGATGACTTTTAATCTCCTTAAACCACACTTGTGCCATTTTGGCCTAAGGTTGCCCATTCTTTCCAATGTATTAAAAATTTGACAATTTCGAGCTTCTCTTACATTTTGATGGCTTCAGTAGCCATGGTTCATCATCAAATGACTTTACATATCTTCATTAGGCATTGATTGCCTTTGGTACCTTCATGGTCTCCTTCATAGGTCCTAGTGTACCTTGTAGTTTCATATGTCCACTTGGTTCCCCTGCACCATCATCAAAGATACAAAACTCTCCTATCCAACCTCGTGTGCACTAGGAGTTTCCTATGAGATACAAAATACTAGTTGTTAATATCACAAAAATTAGTTTTGAATTTATTTATGAAAATAAGGAAAATAAAAAATAATTGATACTTATACATGCAATGGGGCTCTCAGTGCGAATGGAAATGGCTAAGAATTTACAACATGGAATCTGCATGGGCTCATCACTAGTAGCCACATCCTATACAATAAAGAATGTAATTAAATTTCATTACCACATAAATTTTACAAGAATGCATCGATAATTAATCAAATAGAAAGCACCTAATTACCTTTGCTTTGTTAATAGGTCCTAGCTCATCCCCTACACTTTGTCCCCCAGGGACAGGTGGTACCTATAAGATAAAAGAGAGATTAGAAACCATATATGCTACAATATCAAATAGACAAAATAATAGGAACACAACATAATGTACCATAGATGTCTCAAGGCCAAATGAAATAGTCGAGAGTGTTGCATCATCAACCTATCTTAGCTCCTCCTCAGCCATCAATTAAACATGAATGAAGATCACATACATGTATAAATCAACATGGCTTAAACATTAAAATTACTCTATTATAAAGATTAACTTTAAATCACATATGTCATAACAAAAAAATGTATACACGTATTGACACAAAAGGAGTCCATGCCTCTGCATGCCCCTCCTCTCTCACATAAGGGTCTATAGCCTTTGCACGTGTGTCTATTATATCCTTGTCAAATACAAACCGATACTCAGAATGATCACCTATGGGACCTAGACAAATATTCATGCATGTTAAGCAAGTATGGGGCACACAAAAATGTGATGAGCTCACTGATGACGAACTCGTGCCAACACCATCAACATGGGGAGGCAGCACTGACCTAGCTTGAGATATCAATAGTCTACTCAATCTATGGATGTCTCTAATATCCTGAGAGCTAGCCTCTCCAATGATATTAGAATGCTATAGTCGAGGAGGGGGGGAGACATCATTAGGGAGGATGAAAGTGCCATCTTTCTTCCACTTGGAAGAGGGTCTATCCTGAGGAGCTCCTCCTTCTACACCCATGTTGGGCTTCATGCTCCAATAGTTCACCTTGAGGCCCAACACAAATTTTGCATACAATTTTCTAAGGAAATAAAATAGCACCTCTAAATTTCTATGTTGAGAGATGTCAAAAACCATCCACCAATGACTCCAAAAATTCACACATATGGTTTCATTTGTGCACCATTTAATCGATAGTTTGGGCTTTTTGCGATTGACTGGTAAATTGGTTTTTGGGTTCACAAAAAGGGCAACCAAATCATATTTACTTATATTGAGGTCCGCAACCTCATCATAGTCCAACCTATCATTAAACATCTCATGAATTTTGTCATACCAATGAAGAGTGACATTTTGTTCCTTGGTAAGTGTTTCAATGTTATCCACTATGGTGTTTAACATGGATAACATAGGAGCCAATGCGGGTACAGTATTATATGTTGTTCGCAAAGCCCTCAATTCAATGAGATTTTCATATATCAAATCCTCAATTTGAGGAGGGTTTTGAGGGGGCAGGGGATCATTTTGTGGATGATTTTGAGGGGCCACTAGAGCATCTAGTAGGGGGTTACGAGGAATAGTATTTCTTGCCTCAGTATCATCATTTCAGTTAGCCATACCTATTAATTTGCAAAACATAATTTCTATTAAAAAACCTAAATTTCAACAATTTCTATCAAGAAAACCTAAATTTTAACAAAATCAATTAAAACTAACAAATTTATAATTAAATTCATTGAAAACATTTTTTTTAAAAAAAAATCACTAACCTATATCAGGTATCCATTCACAGATCGGATATCTGAGCTCAAAACCAAAAATGCAATGTGAACAAATAGCCCTCGGGTTTGCTATTTAAAAAAAAATAAATCATAGTATAGGTATTGGGTATCCAATTTCATATTGGATATCTGACATGAAATCAGATACTCTATAAGGCTTCAGCCTACTTTTTAGCTTTAGTATCAAGATGGGTGGAAAAAAGTCAAAGGGGGTTTTGAAATGCTTTTAGACATTTTCAAACTCTTTTTTTCACATTGCCACCTTTTGGCACACCACAATCTTAGACATACCCTTAATCCTTGATCTAATTGCATGCATGAAAAATTGAAAGCATTAAACATTCATAACACTTTGACACACAATATGGTGACTCAGAAACCTCCCAAATAGAAAGTAAAAATGGGGTGGGAATGATACCCACAAGCTTTAGTACTATAGTATAAAGTTGGTCTGTAAAGGCTTACAATGATCACTTCTAATGAATTACCCTGTTAGGAGGAGTAAGGACTGCTAGGTCCACCTTGCAAAAGGATTTATAAACATACAATTAAGTATGCACTTAGTAAAGAGATTTATAAAAGACTGTTAAGTCTACCTTATGAAAGGATTTAACTATTCCACCCATTAGGATGAACTAGTGGCTGATCTCTGAACTGCAACCTTGATTTGCTAAATGAGATTCCTTTGAGTGTAATGATCACCTTATTGTGATAGATAAATCTTTGTTGCTCCTTATACTACTTGTAGCCTTCTTACTTAGCACTTCTATATTTCAATACTTTGATACCTCTTTGGATGTGATTCAATACATTACATATTTATCAATCCAATTACAATTCACCAAAGTCAGATAAAATACAAGTTTCATCAAAATAGACAAAGTTGGCTCAGTCTACAAGTATTCAGGTTTTGAAGACAAACTCAGTGAGGTTTTGGCACTCGACAACCATTGTCAATGCTCAACATTGTCATGCACTTGGTACACATAGAAGCTTGATTCATACTGATCACTTCCAAGTATTCTGAACTTGGTCTACACTATTGACTCAATGAATACTATGAAACTCAACATATAAACTGAATCACTTGGTTGACACTACATAGCTTAGTCAACACTATCACTGCAAGCTCAATATAAACTGAATCACTTGGTTGACACAGTATGGCTTAGTCAATACTAGATTCATATTGTTGAAGCTGCAAGCTCGATAAATACTAGAGAACTCGATTTGCACTAAAAAACATGGTAAACACTATGAAGCTCAGTTTACACTGATAATCACCAACCTGGTAGATACTACTCGCTGTGAATTGAATATTTTTTCTAGAACTCGGTAGCAACTATAGAACTCAGTAGAGCTTGAATTACTTGGTTAACACTGTTATCTATACTATAAGCTCAGTAGCTACTAACCATTTGAATAAGTGTGTGTGTCACTAATAAAAAAACTTGACTATAATGTCAACAATCTCCCCCTTTAGCATTAGTGACAAAAAAATTTATCAATCAAAATTGAATTCAAAAGTTCAAAACAATTTATGGTCTCCATCTTGTGTCTTCAACTCAATAATATACTCTTTTTTTGAGATTTTTCAAAATTTCTTTTGTAAGAGATGTTTATCTAAATATCTGTACATGTATATGTATAATATTATGATGCTCCCCCATACATATATATTCAATATACTTTACACATTATATACATCTTCTCATATTTTTTTCTTTTATTGTAGCATCACATATTCTCGCCTTTTACATATTATATCTTATATTACATCTTCTCCCCCTTTCTGAGATAAATGCCAAAGGTGTTCGCTACATGGTAATTCCAAAATGTGACAAGAAGTCATAATGTCCCTTAAAAATTAGTGACATTGTCTTGTCCCAATTGTCTTGCAACACCTTGCTTGCATGAAGTGTAATCTGAACTTTTGTTGATAATTCTATCATCTGATCAACTATGGAGAAGTTTTTATCATGGATGAGAGTTTTAGCACATGAAATATGTTTTTGCAATGCATCCATGTTTAGAAGAATCATGTCTTGTATATCTGTAACCCTTATCTTGGCTTCTTCCTTGAGTAATTTTGCTTGTATATTATTCAAAAATATGATCTTTGTATAATGAGAAGAACTATAGCTTGGATCAAGTGACAACTGGTGTGCACTTTCCTTTAGATATTTATCTATCTTTGAGAGTTTATCTTTGATTTCTTGTGTGAAGATGGATGTATCACATAGTTTACAAAATAAAGAAGTGATATTGTTGGTAGAGGTTTCCAATAAGCCTAGAATGGTAGACAAGTCTACTCAGTATAGTGCAATCTTTTGTACAACTAGCTCCAATACTTTATTTTCAAATTTCTTTTCTACTCTTCGCAGTACTTTCTCCTGCCCATTCAAATCTTCATTGAATTTCTCGACCACATTTGTTAATTGAGCCAAAATAGGTTGAGAAGTATCAACCTCAATGCTAAGTGCCTATGCAAGGATGTTCTATGCATCTTTAAGCACTTGATGTTTTCTATTTCTATCTTCTCTAAGCCTTTGTTGCTTAGCTTTCTTCTGCAAAAGCTCACCTATTGTGTGCATTTTTTTAGGATTCAACGTAGATATATCCCAATTTGGAATAACTATTTCCTCATCAAGATCAATGTCTTCTTCCTTATCTTTGCCTTTGCTACAAATCTTAGTACTCAGTTGAGGATTTCTCTCAACTGTCTTTGTACTGACTATACTCAAAATAGTAACAATAGTGGAAATGGAAGGACTAGCAACAAAAGTAAATATTGCACTAATTTAAGAAATAACTTTTTGCTAAGTGGCCAAAATTGATGAAGGAGGAAGCACTGACTACTCGGTAGATGAAGTGTTGGTCACTTTAGTCAATGAAGTACTAAGCTAAATAGGTACAAAGATTGGTTGAGTGCTTGGTTTTGTAGTGTTTGTCACAACCAAATTGGCAATAGCTTTCTCTAAGCTTGATGGCTTTAAAGCTTTTCTAGAAGAGTGAGGAAGTGAGGCTATAACCACTACTACAATCTTTTCAAGGTCAGTTTCCTTAATGGTTTGAATCTCAGGGAGATTCTCCTTGGTGGCTTCCTATTCTTACTCTTCATCATCTTTATTGTCATCATTTGTTTCTTCTACATCATCATTGTCCTCTTCTTCCTTGTCATCTTCACCATCATCTTTATTGCTGACATTAAGAACAAAATCACTTTGCTGATGAAGACTGAAAATATTTTTCCATGTATTAGTGGCATTCTTCACCACATGTTCAATGTCATTGATCATTATCAAGCAAGTGTTAAATTTCAAAGTAAGCTTTTCTTCATTCTTCTTGATGGATTCTTTCACTTCTTTATCAATTAAGGTTGGCATGAGTTGCCTTAGAGTCTTCTCATATATATGTTTTGTAGTTTTCTTGGCATGTTCCCATTTTGGCTTAATTTTATCCATCAATTCATTGGGAATCTATTGTGCAAGTTGGTCAACTGAATATTTCCATTTACCTATTTTAGACATAACCATGTCTTCAACTTTCTTCTTTTCTTCTGTATTTCTGGTTTCAAATCTCAATGATTTGAAATTTTCCATACTAGCTCCATAATCAATCTCTTTCAATTTTTCTTGAAAAGTGGGTAGAGGCCATTTTAAAATCACATCCTCTGCTTCTTCACCCAATTTCAGTTTCTTTTTAAATGTTCTCCTTATCAAAATTGCATCAGATGACTTGGTAGGTTTGGTTATGATAACCTTACCTTTCTTCTTGACTGGCTCTTCTTCATCTAATTTTGATTCATCTACAACATCTACTACATCTTCTTCTTCTATATCATCTCCTTTACCTTTAGTTAATAGGAAAGTAGAACTAGTTTGTCTTAGTTTTTCAATCCTCTTCTTTCCTTTGTTGATAGCCTAAGGAAGCTTTATCTCTAGTTCTATTTGGGCTTTAGCTTCATCATATGTACCAAAATATGTAGCCTTTAGATCTATAGGTTCATTCAACAATGCCTTAATAGTATCCATGTTGTCATCAATATTAACTTCATAGCCTAGTGGCTTGACCCATACTACTCTTGGTCTAACTGCTTGTATATACACCTTGTCACAATCTACCATAAATCAAATATCATCCTTGTAATCTTCTACAAGTTTCTTTGGAATTTTGAATCTATTATTCATCTTTTCCTTAAATGAATCAAAATAATTGTCCATAATACTTACATAATTTTCACCCATTTCTACTATATACTAATTAATTTTATATAGTATAGGTACATCCTTTCTCCATACAACTGTATATTTTGAAGGGAAAAAATTTTGCACAAAGAAGAATAAATAGGTTAAAAGTGATCCAAACTTACAAGGGTTATTCTTTGATTTCCTGATGCTCTCCATGTTTTTGTTGAATTGGTTCAACAACTTGGCAAGGTCAAAGGACATGTTGTTCTTCACTACCTAAAAAGCTAGATCCACTACCTCACATGATACACTATTGAGTCAACTAGAGCTATATATCTTGTGCACAATTACATGAATTCCAAACTTCAGCTCCATATCAATTACAAAACTAATCTTCATACCTCTTCCATCCCATTCAAAAAGGGTTTTCTTCTCTAGTTCTACACAACATAGGGTTTTGGTAGTTTTTTCCTTGGTTAACATTGGGATTCTTGTGATTCGATGAATCATTTTCTTTGTAATGAGAATAGGCTGCTCCAACCATAACTTCCCATTTTATATACAACTAAGGATAAACCTTATCCATTTTATCTAAAATTCTTGGGTCATGTGTGGGATGTGGGTTAAACCCTTGGCTTCCAAGTGTTGATGCTCAAGCTTCAATGCACCATTCACATAGCTTTTCCAAAGTTTCATCCATTTCTAGGGTTCCTATGTCTTGAGTTAAACAACAAAAATGTGAGTGGATATCATTAACCAAAAGTACCTTGGATGCAATCTATGACTAAGCTCCAATAGGATCAAGTGTTTCTGCAATTTTTGGACCCAATTTGAAGTTGGATTCTTTCCATTCAACTCCTCAGACTAACATCTCATATCCTTTCTTAGTTTTTCTATTGGAAGACGTCATCGCTTGGTAGGGTTTATGAAAAACATGGAAAAATTCAATTACAAGTCCCACAGATCACTCGGATGCACAAAAATCACTCTTTGCATAAGCTCATGAAAATTCACGGTGGCAAATGAATTTGATTTCACCCTTTTTAACAAATTTCACTTTCCCATCATCATAAATGTTTGGTATGTTTGCTTTCTCAATGAAAAGCTATCTTCCACTTGGTTTGAATTAATTTCTTAGTAGATCCATTCGTGATTTGATGTCCACACAATGACTTAGTTACTCCCAACCTTGCTCTGTAGTCTTGCAACCTAACCTATCTTAGTAAGGTCTAGAATTTCCTTAGATACTTGGTGATCCCTTTCCATCTTGAATGCTAATATGGATATTTCCATCTGACTGACTAGAACTGATGTAAGATGTCTACTTTAGAGTCTTAGTTCCATTTATCATGTGGGATATCAAGTAGAAATACTTGATTCACCCAATTATTGAGTGACATTTTCTTCATTTCTCAGACTTTCATTCTCAAGAGATTTGGGAATCCATTGTTGTCTCATTTGTTTTCTAATGTTGTCAACCTTGGCTTTCTTTTCATCTTAAATCCTTCCAATATTCATATAGTTCTTGGCAAGATGTCCAAGTTTTGTACAAATAAAACATCTTTTAGTGGTGTCTCTTGTCCTCATGTGATGTTTAACATAGTTTATTCCAATCTATCCAAATTCTCCACGCTAGTGACATTTGCACCAAGTATTGTAGTCCCAACCAAATATAGCTTTCATAATCTATTCTATTGGATTCAATATCTTAGTTTTGTATTCAGAAGATTTGTGCTTATGCTTCTTGCATTTGTGACATTTTCCTTCAAATTTAGGTTTCTCTTTGCATTCATTAGCTCTATGACCATGCTTATTGCAATTGTAGCATTTTCAATTGAATTTAGCTTTACCATTACTCCAATATTTTTTTGATGTATGACCTAACTTACCACAATGATTAAAAGTAGGTCTTTGATTCTTTTTGAGCTCCTTGCTTGGATGATTCACCTTGTTCTGTATATCCAATTCTTGCTTTGCCTTTCTGTCTATAATGGGTTTTCTCATTTAATTGATCCATGTCTTCTTGAGATTTCATCATTCTCTCATTAGTTTTCTTTTTAGTTCTTAGATCATTCTGCAATCTTTCATCCTCTGATCTTAGATTCATGATTTCTTCATTTGCATTAGTAAGTTGATTAATGAAGTCTACCTACTGAAGGGATAGATGCTGGATTTCATTTTTCTTTCCTTCTAACTCTTCTTTTATCTTGTTTTTCTCTTCCATGACTTCACACAATCTCACCAACTGAATTTCTTGTTCTCTTTTTAGCTTCCTTACTATTCTTGAAGTGTACCATTATTTTCTAATAGTTCTTTGATTGCCTTATTAGCTTCATCTAAATTATTTTCTAAATGGGTATCTTCAATTCTTTCTCCAATGTATAGTTTTTTATTCATCTGTACTGCAAGATCTTTTCTTCTTTTTAGGGATTGAGAGAGTTGCTCCTTTGCTTTCTTAAGTTTCCCAATAGCCAATTCCAAATCTAACTTTCCATAATCAATAGCCTTATCAAGTCTGAATACCTCCATTGTCTCTAATCTTTGCTCAAGTTGTTAAACTTCTCTTTTGAGAACCAGAAAGCTCTGATACCAATTACTAGAAATATAAGATAGGCTAAGCTAATGAGAGGGAAGGGGTGAATCAGTAACCAATAAAACTTAATCTTAATTAATCAATTAATCCTTGATGTAATTGCATGCATGAAAAATGGAAAGCATTAAACATTCGTAACACTTTGACACACAATATGGTGACCCAAAAATCTTTCAAATAGAAAGTAAAACTAGGATAGGGATGATACCCACAAGCTTTAGTACTATAGTATAAAGTTGGCTTCTTAAGGCTTACAATAATCACTTCTAATGATCTACCTTGTTAGGAGCAATAAGGACTCTAGGTCCACCTTGCAAAAGGATTTACAAACATACAATAAAGTACACACTCGGTAAAGAGATTTACAAAAGACTATTAAGTCTACCTTGTGAAAGGATTTAATTATTTCACCTATTAGGATGAACCAGTGGCTGATCTCTGAACTACAACCTTGATTTATTGAATGAGATTCCTTTGAGTGTAATGATCACCTTGCTATGATAGATAAATCTTTGCTGCTCCTTATACTATTTGTAGCCTTCTTACTTTTCACTTTTATATTTCAAAACTTCGATACCTCTTTGGATGTGATTCAGTACATTACATATATATCAATCCAATTGTAATTCACAAAAGTTTGCTACAAAAAAAGTTTCATCAAAATACACAAAGTTGGCTTAGTTTGCAAGTACTTAGGTTCTGAACACAAACTCGATGAGGTTCTGACACTAGACAACCATTGTCAATGTTTGACATTGTCATGCACTTGGTAGACATAGAAGCTTGGTTCATGTTAATCACTTCCAAGTAGTCTAAACTTGGTATGCACTGGTGATTTAGTGAATACTATGAAACTCAGCATATAAATTGAATCACTGGGTTGATAGTGCATATTTTGGTCAACACTATTACTATAGGCTCAGTATAAATAGAATCACTTGGTTGACACTATATGGTTCAATCAACACTAGATTCATATTGCTAAAGCTGTGAACTCAGTAAATATTGGAGAACTTGTTTTGCACTAAGAAACTCGATAAACACTATGATGCTTAGTTTACACTGATAATCACCAACTTGGTAGGTACTACTTGGTGCAAACTGAATATTGTTTCTAGAACTCAGTAGCAACTATAGAACTCGGTAGAGCACGAATTACTTGGTAAAAACTATTATCTATACTCTAAGCTTAGTAGCTACTAACCATCTGAATAAGTGTGTGTGTGTCACTAATAAAAAAACTTGACTATAATGTCAACACATATTTCATCTCAATTTGTGGAATTCATGGACTAAGAGGAGAGTCACCATTACTGGTTTTTCCTTCCATGTGAATGAAGAAATTGTTATCATGGCTAGTGGTCTTTCTATGGATGGACCGAAATGGTAGAAGGTCACTGATGATACTAGTATGACTAATTGCTTCAAGAATAATGAGCATTCGATGAGTTTATAAATAGGTTTAGCCATGAAAGTCTCTCGTCCCCATGGAATGAGGTACATTTTTTTCTCATGAAATATTTAACCTTAGAGGGTAGGCTTGGTGTCTGCAAGTTTTATTCCCTTTAGGTACCTTAATTAAATATCAGTTTAGGCACCATGATGGAATTTCTATTTCATTTTTTCTATTGCATGACGTTGAAGCCACTACAGCAAATGTTAGGGATAGAAGAAAAAAGAGAAAAAGTTATATTGTTTTACATCAAGGTGTCATTCTTCAGCTTTATAACTTTCATTTGGTCCTAGCCCCACCATGTTCTATCATTAATAATCAGGACCAACTTTATCCTCTTGGAAATGATGTGAGTTATTTTTTGGCTCCCACTCCTTAGCTTCCCGCCTCTTCCACACCCTAAGAAAACCCTAAAAAGAATGAGACCCAAAATAGTCAGAAGCCAAAAATAGAAAAAATGAAGAAATTAACCTCATTGATTATGGGGATGAAAATGATGGGGGTAGAAGGAGACTGGAGTGGTTGGCTAAGATTTGGGCTAAGATGAAATAGAAAACTTGTAGGAACTGGGAGTTGAATAAGGAGACGGAGTCAAAAGCCAATAAGAGGAAGAGAAAAATGAGAAGAAAATAATGGGGAAGGATGAAGAAGATAAGGGGACATGGACTAAGGATAATAGCTCAATGTTGGAGTGAATAAAAATTAGCAAGAAAAAGAAAAATAAACTTATCCAAGACACAACCCATATGTCTACAAGTTTCACTATGAATACGAAGGATTTCACCTCTAAAACTGCCCCTTCTTTGGGGAATCAAAAAGATGATTCACCACTAATGGTTACTTCCCCTATGTGAGTGGAGAAAAATGATAAGAAAATAGTTTCCACTAACCCTATAGTGATGCAAGTATAGACAATAGAGGTTGTTAAAGGGAATTGTATATGTTGGTTGCCAAGAATGTCTAGGTAGGTCAAGGACATCAAGCAAGAGATGGTGGCCCTTAATGATCAATTCAATACTTTGGATGAGATTTTTATGACTCTATCCAAATTTTCTCATAAGGTCACTCATGTTGCGACCACCACACTCTAGTTATCACAATAGGAGAATGAGGAGGATAGTCTTGGCATGGAGTACTCTGCAAATCTCAATGGGTTTCTAGCAGAGGAGTGGGCCAAAATCTTGTTGGCCAAGAAAGGAAAAGAAATTGCCAAAGTATAGGCCTTATATTTTTTTACTAGTTTCTTATGGACCATTTCTATTGATTTTATCTAGCATTTACTTTTATGATTTGGTCGTTGGGCCTTAAAGACTATTTATATATTTGGTTTAAACTCCTTAGTAGATATGTTGGTAGATGCTTAAGTAGAATAGATTATATATTTTGGAACAAAATTATGCAGTACAATAGATACTTTGTTACAAGGTTTTATGCTATCTATTGGTAATTTTGTGGTTGTTACTGGTAGATATGATAATATGTATGTTAGCATCTGGTTTTAGTTTTTTGGGTTAGGTACTTTATTTTTTTTATTAAGGGAAGGGTGGTTAAAGTGTTGGTATTGACTTGTTGTTAATGTGATGTTCAATGATTTGTTCATGGTGATGTATTGAGGTCTATCATCCTTGTTCTGGCTACTTTTAATATTAAAAACTTTTTGTTACAAATTATTGAACCTTTATTCATTGAATTTTGTCACTCTTTACATCATTCATTTTATTCTCTATTATTCTCATAACCTTTACCTATTAGTACTAGCTATTTGATTCCCTTAGTTACTACTGATGTTCCTTGCTCCCCATAACCACTAAAATTATCAAAGCATTATCTCACACACACTTTTACAATACAATGAATGAGAAAACTAAAATAAATAACAAATAACATAAAATTGGAAAAAATAAGAGAATTATCACCATTTTTATTTGAACAATCTATTGTGTAACCTTTTCAAATAATAATAATTTTTTTTATTATAATACCTATATCACCAGCTCTTATGCTCTTATATAAATAATCTAATTCTCAAAGACATATTTTGGAGAGTAGTCATCTAAATGGACAACTCTACTTTAGAAAAATTAACTATAACACAACTCCTTAAAACTTGTTACCTAATAAAATCTGAGTTTAGATATTATTTATATGTGTGTATATAATTTAGAGAGTAGTCATCTAAAAGGACATGTCTACTTTAAAAAAATTAACTATAACACAACTTCTTAAAACTTATTACCTAATAAAATCTTAGTTTAGATATTATTTATATGTGTGTATATAATTAAGATTATACTAACACACATGTATCATATAAGTGTATGTGTGTGTCACATTAAAGTATACCAGCGATTGGTAAATTGCATTTATTATGTTTATATACGCATCTCTCTTATTTATTGATAAAGACATCTTTAATTATTTTTACATCTTTTCTATTATAGTTGAAATTATCTAATAAATTTCCCATGCTCATAAATCACAATTGTGTGACATACCACAAAAGTAATATTGATCAAATTCGGTTCCTTAGTAGGCAACCTAAAAATAACATTGTTTCTCAAAACCCAAGTTCTCATAAATGCTCATCAAAAGATTCCTTATAAAATAAATCTCAATTTCAATCATAAAATATATCATGACATCCACTCAAATAATCATCATAAAAGATATATCAGAAAAAGCATCTGGTGCACATCCTAACTTGGCCAACTAAAAAAGCCTACAAATAAAACCATCAAAAAAATAAATATCACAAGACTATAAATAGAATATTTAAGAAAATACATTGTTTTGTTGCATGCTTCCACCATTTCTCATATCCTACATGTCTAGAATCTAGAGCCACGTCTGCATTCCTAGATAGGGTAGATTAAGTGGTGGAATGATGCCATTACCAGAACCACTCACTTTCTGCACATCTATGGATGGCAGTTGGTGGTTTTCAAAAGGTGGTCTTATGAATCCACTACCACTACACTCAAAAAAGCATCTAAGTCTCTCACCCTTAATCCTTTTGATGTTGATTTGCAAATTCATCTTGCCAAACTTTTCCATGAAAAATAGGTTGCAGATAATTATGCCACTCGAGGGGTCCAAATCAAAGCTCACCTCCATTGGTTGGAGGTTGGCGATAAATCTTCAAAGGAGTTCTTTCAGGCTCTTCAAGATTTTCATACAAATTTTGGGATTAAAAAAATCAAACAAGGCACTTGTGTTCTTTCCAATCTCCTTGACATCTTGCAAGCAACTTCTTACCCTCCAAGACCTTAAAGAGGTACTTTTCTCCATGGCAGATGATAAGTCCCCCGAGTGTGATGGGTTTCCTTGTGAATTTTACAAACACCTCTAGGAGTATATTGGTCTCGATCTGCACAAAGTTTATCTTGAAGTCTATCATTCTAAAAGCCTAGGAGTGATTATCAACAAAGGAAACATTAAATTCATACCTAAAGTTGGATACGCTAAGGATATTTGCAATTGGTGGCCCATTACCCTTCTTAATGTGTTATATAAGATTATTGCTAAAGCAATTTCTCTTAAAATTTTCCACCTCTTGTCTTTAATTGTGCAACCTAAGAAAATTGGCTTTATCAATTCTAGATATATTCTTTTTTGTCTGGGAAGGTATGGAGTGGACTCGCAAGTCCAAGCAACTGGCTATTTTTTTGAAAATAGATTTTGCAAAAGCCTATGACCAAATTGAGTGGCCTTTCATTTTGGCTATGCTCCAGGTTCTTGGTTTTGGTCCCAATTTTCTACAGTCTATGCAGATGCTCTTTGGAGATGCTAATGCTTGCATTACCATCAATAACTCCCAATCTGACACCTTTAGGCTTTTTTGTTCCATCAAGCAAGGTTGCCCCTAGCTTCAATGCTTTATGTTCTTATTGCTAAAGGGTTTGGCTATTTACTAGCCCATTCTATGTCTTTAGGTTTGGTTCATGGCATCTCTTTACCCGAATCCTCTTCCTATTTGGTCAATGGTCATTTTGCTGATAATTCTTTTCTCACTCTTTTGGAGGATAAAGAAAAAATCAATAATGCCTTAAATTGCCTTGACACTTTTTGTCTAGCCTTTGGCTCTGCTATTCAATGGCATAAAATGCTCTATTATTTCCAATCTTTTTTGTCAGCATCACTTTGGCTTAACTAGTTTGAATGGAAATGGGTCACTTACAGGGAGATTTTCTACTTTCTAAGTATTCCTTTTTCTTTTCAAGTGTTGCTAGTGGATTTTTGGAATGTTGTGCTTGCCAAGATTACTAAGAAGCTGAATTATTGGCTTACGAAACCACTTTCTCTTGCAGGAAAATTCCAGATTTTCTCTAAAGTTCTTGTAGCAATGCATGTCTATTATTCTTCTTGGGCTCCTTCAAAATCCTCCTATCATAAATTAGAGCAATTTCTTCGTGATTTTCTTTGGGCTTCTGGTTCTGACCATCATGGCTTTCGCAGAGTTGCTTGCCCAATTTTTTTGTCTCCCCAAAGAATTTGAAGGCCTTGGCCTTCTCTCCACACAAAAGCAAGGCCTTGCTCTGTGTGCCAAATGGACTATTCATGCCATCACTAGAGATGAAGCTTGGAAGATTATAGTTAAGCATTGCATTTCTTTTGGGTTTCCCATTAATAGGCCTGCATGGAAGGGGATTAGCTTTCATACCCTTCTCATCATGCGAGAACTCGTGCTAATACAGGGTTCTTTTGTTATCAAGAGCATATGGAAAGCTTGGGAAGCTATCAAGCCTTGGCTTCACTAGTCTGGTGACAAGTTCTGTGATGAGCTCCCTTTGAACCGATAGAACATTTGGTAGTCTCCCCTTTTTTCCATCCAGGGTATTTCCCTTTCCATGACTCAAGGTGCTAGTGCTCTATGTTTTTTCAAACAAGGCATCAAGACTCCTAAAGATTTTTTCTCTAGGGTCTCCATGAGTCTCAAATCTTGTGAAGATATGCAAGTCTAGTATTGTCTTGCCTATTTAGATTGACAAACTTTTGACTTATTGCTTTCTACAATTCTAGATCACTTAATTCATAAATTGGGTATTCAGTTTGTTAGTGGTATCCTACCACTCCTTTCACCAGTTACAAACCGAGTCTAGGTTATAGATGACTTTCTTCCAATCTGTTGATGGTGGATATGCTCAATCAAAGATGGCATTTGCAATCTTCTCTTTCTCAATGGAGAGAGAACTTTGACACTATTTGGACTGCTATTACAGAACCCAAGAGTTCCCATTTTGCTTGGTGCCTACCTTTTCAAGGTCTTCCCCTTGGGCCTTAGTTTAAGCATATTGGGGTTATGGATCCTAGGTGTCCATTATGTGGCCAACCAAAGTCTTTCGTACATATTTTTTTGTTTTGTAGACGTGCTCAAAATTATTGAAACTAGATTCATGATTTATTAAAGCCATTTCAAATGTTCTTATATATATATATATATATATATATATATATATATATATATATAGTTGGTAAATAGATTTTTCACCTAAAAAAAAATACACTATTTGGCCCATTGGAATATGTGGAAAATCAATGTCTCCAACAGTTGGATAGGCCCTTAGTATGCAGCCTTCCTCTGCATTTAGAGGGGCAGCTCCCTCATATGATATGATTTTTAAAGGATTTTTCGAATAAATAATTTAAAACTTTAAAGATTGATAGAAAGTTGTTTAGGACAAATGTACCATATGACCTTGCAACTTTCTTGAATAAATAAGGATGATAACAAAGGTGATCAAGGACTACACTTGAAAGAAACCAGTATTATCATGCAAATTTATCATTCATAAACATTTGCACAATACCATGAGAATTCTTACTATGAAAGAATCAGTAGTTGATTTTAGAATAATAAACCAAAAGCTTATCTCATTTCATTTCTTTGCACCAAGAACATGATTAAGATTTTCGATTTCAGAGACAAAAACTATACATACTTTCCAAAATTTATCTCTTGATCAAAATTTTAGCATAGTGTTCGCTTATTCTAAAGCCAAAAGTCTTCTCCCTTGTTGTAGTAGCTGTAGAACTTCTCAATTGGAAAAGAAGAACCCCCTTACAATAGTTTTCTCCCATTATATAAATTTTTCCAAGAAGTTGGACAACTACCCTAACTTACTTCTTACTGAACTTCTATTGCCTTCTGTCACTTTTACTCCCATGATAAGTGCAATATTCATTTTGCACTTTACAATAATATTAATTCTTAAAGAATTAATATATTTTATATTTATCAACTTGCCCATTATTATGCATTTAGAAATGATAATATTTAATCTTTTTAAACAATTAAATATTATAAAATGAAAAATAATTTATAAATGATAACCTTTAAAAGCTTACCATTTTTTTAAATTGTGACATAGTTGACTTGGAGAGAAAAATTTAGGGTTGCAAAACCATAGATAACATTAGCTCTTTCTGAGGACTGCACTCTATGCCAGGGTGCAAAGAACTCCAGAATCTCTGTCTACTACTATCCAGTGTCGTCCATTAGGTGTAGAGTCACTTATCACTGTAAATCTAAACCTATACTAAATATTGCAATAAAACTTCTTACCAATATCTCTGGCTTCTGCTATTCAATGGATGTTGCTCCTTACATTGTAACCAATATGCTTCAACTCATCCCCATAGCTCATGTGTTTTGAAATGAATGCAGCTGCAAACTTAATATCTGCTAGAATATCATTTTCTTATGTATTTTGCAAGGACAAAACTAGCATCTTCAAGGCAGCTTAAGGGTTCTCAATAAAATTTGTGCCATAGATTGAGCAGATCATGTAAGTCCCAATGGGTTTATACAAGCTATATATTCTTCTCTAGGGCACTTTACATTCTGCGAGGACCATTTGTGGAATAATATCATGTTTGGAAACCACATGACAAAAATTTCATGAATAATCTCCATGACAACAAATTGATCCTGTAAGAATGGTCTCTTTGATCATAGGAGAACCAAATGGAATGCAATTAGCAGAAATTGTCTCTATCTTTTTCCCAAAACTCAAACCATAGCAATAGTTGCAATTGAATCAACCATAAAGTGGCCAACAAATATAATCTTCTTTGCTTCAAAAATGTGTTCATTTGGGCTTCCAAGTTTGAATTTTTGAGAACATACAAGAACATACTAAGAACTCCTTTGTACTATAGAATACTAGAAGATGAGGTATAAAACCTAATTCTTAAAATTCCTAGACATTATGTTGTATTTCTTGTTCACCAACAATACCTAAAATAGGTACAAGGTTGACGCGAACCAAAAAAAGGTTTCTAGAGCTAACACAATGAGAGAGCTCATACAAAAACCAAACAACTGGCATTGGTTCAATGTCTTAATATCTTCAATAGCTCTGTCCAACATGAAAATACTTACCTTACCCATTTGTGTTTTCCCAGCCACATGAATGAGAGATGCATGTTCGACCCTTTCTGCCATCCTTTAACACAAAATTTTCTCTGCGCTTAAATGGAGACATGGTCTCTACGGTTGTACTTAAATAAGGACCTATTTTGATAGAAGTTACATGATGTCCACATGCCTTAACCATCTGGATGCTGTTAGAAATTACTTGGTAGCCTACAATTGTGCACACCAATCCCAAACTCTTCGTGCGCATACCACTTTCTCTCATTATCATAATTCTAAATCCAACTGTTAGGAGAATGATGATGCTGACAGATGAAATGCTTTATAAACTTTTCCAACATTTGAGTCAATGATTCAAAATAGGCTCGATTGAGATTCCTGTCAATGGTTATGTCTACTCTCTTGGAGTCAAGAATTAGATCACTCGATGCTCCCAGGTGATGACTAACCAAAAGATGGGATTGTCATAGTCTTTAACTAACCTCCCCTGGTTGGATATAGATGAGGGCAGTCATGAGTACCATCACAATTATGAAGACAAGAAAATCATGATACAAAAATACCACAGTGAAACCATCCTTAGCACCATGATTTAATTTATTTATTTATTTTTATATCATGGGAAGGAGAAAACACAATGTTCTTCTTTGATACTTCTGTCTCATTTCAACTGTTCTTCCAATCTACAAACACGAATTCTCATCCTCTCCTTGGTAGCTATCTTCTGTTGCTTCTTTGTCAAAAATATTAACTGCTAGACTTCATCATGCATGGCATCCACCAATATTTCAAAAGAGTTTATGATTCTTTTAAAAGAAGGTTCCTTTTGATCTCCACTAGCAGAAGATCCTTCAAATGTCACTAACTCATTACGCTCCTAATTTTCTACATTCACAACAGATATGCTCATATTATTTCAAACAAAAGACTCGTGCAACCTAGATTAAGCAAGCAATAACAAGGTCATTTGGAAGACCAGATATTAAAGAAAATATTGGTTTCCATGCATAGTTGTTTTGATATCTGTTTGACTACAATGCCTTGTGTGAGGGAAACATTTCTTAGCACCTATCATGGTCAGATCCACATCTTCTATACACTAGCACCTTCCAATTTCAACCTGAAAAGGTCTCACCCACCTATGCATTGTCATAACATTTCACACTTTCATTTTACTGATAGTTTCTTCATTTTTGAAATGGTCAATGTGCATTTTTTTACAGTATATTATGATTCATCACCTCCAATTTCTGCTACAATACTACAAAAGTTGATGAACACCCAATGATTTTAGTGGCAAATTATCATTTTCACTCAGCCTTTCCTATCTTCCAGCCATTGCATCTTAGCCCTAATTACGGTTAACAAAAACAATTTGAATTCTAGCTGAACATTTGCCAAGTGTTACTAATATTTGACCTATATTTCAATATAGGAGGACCACCACCAATGAGGAACTCCTTTTACCAAATATACAACGGTCCCAATCTTGTGCCCTTTGTTGTAAAATGAGGCCATACACATCATTATTAGAAAATTGTTTTTGAAAAATAGCTCATTCTCTATGAAGAACTATCATATCTGCCGAGATTTTTTTTTTTTTTTGGAGTTTCTATTTAAGCACATGTTGAAACCTATTCTTAAAATCAAACTCCACCTGTATCTAAGACTCCATCTGTCACTTGATGCCTTTGAATCAAAGAAGAGGGTCTCCTATTTTTTTGAGTTTTTAGAAAATGGATGACTCAAGGGAAGGGAAGGATTAAAAGATTATGCAACTTTATTGAAGGGAAACACCAACTTAAAAAAAAACAAACACAAGCCAAACTTTTCCAAAAGGAAATGGTTATTTACAATGAAGAGGAAAAAACCCTAAAAATTTAGATGTGACCACTTACAGGCTGGGAAAAGTATGAGCCTCTTCGAACCAATTCTCGATAGAATGGAAGAATGCATTGCATACAAGTGAGCAACATGGCCAATGTGATATTAAACTCATGAATGGAAAATGAATGTAGAGGAGGGAAAATAAATATAGATTCAAGATTTTCTTCCACATTTCTTGAATCAATATTATCTATTAAAAAGATAGATGGAATATCAACTATTTTTTCCATACCTTAAGTCCTTCTATTTTTGGGTTGTCCATGTGACTTTTCCTCCACAAATTGCTACATTGATTCCTCCAAAAGAAGATAGTGAAAAAGATTTGTGGGAGCCTGAAAAATACGTAAATCTTTTTCTCCCTCTTGATTGTTCACTGAGTCCTCTTCAAAAGCATTTTCTTGTCTATGCATCACTTCATCAATTTCTTTTTCTTCAAACATTTCATCTTCTTTTTCTGCTTTTGGGCAATCATTTGATGCTTTAGGCTGTAGTAATGATTTATTAGTCTCCAAGAGATCAAACAAGAAATGCTCATAGGAAAAGCTATCCAAATCTTCCCAAACAACATCATTTGGTGGAGAGTCGTCAAGAGTCTCAAATACAAAAGATCAAATTCTAAAATTTGAAAATCTCCTAATAAATTTTCATTTGATCTTTCAACCTCTAGTCTTTGTTCAATAGGAGATATATCAAGGTCAACCAATGAGTTAGTTGACTATGAGGCATGTTCATCATCATAATCAACATGTAGATGGTAGGCTCCAGCTACACTATAGGAAGTACTTTCACTCACCGAAGGGACTTGAAGATCTTTATCATTGAAAACTGTTAGACTCTGATAAATAGGAGGTGTTGATTTAATTATTTTGAGAATAAGCCTTTTTTGTTTAGACTTTTGCTTCAGATAATTCTTTTGTTCACAGAGATAAATTCCTTCCTCTATAATTTCTTTACACTTCATTCCACTTAAAATCATGTCATCTTCTAAACTAATAGCCTCCTTTTGTGCATCTTGCAATGTTTTCACTTTTAAAGAAGAAGCAAGAATTTAATTTATGTTTGCATGGCAGCAATGAAAACACACAACTAATTATTTTCAATTGGTTGGATAGTTAGGGGTATCTTACTAACACTTCTATTGAATCTATCAACAAAATCTCTAATGGCTTCCCCTTCTTTGATCTTGATTTGAAAGAAATTAAATAACATCTTAGCAACATCAACCACATGCATAAACCTTTGTAGGAATTTTATCTCAAGATCATTCCAGCAAGTGATACAACTATCAAGTAAATTTTGGAACCAATCTGCTACACTTCCAATGAGGCTTGCAACAAATAATCTAACAAAGAAATTCTCCTCCTATACACCAAGAATCCCACCGGCAACTGTAATTGCTTTAATGTGATCATTAGGGTCTTGATTTGTATCACCAGAAAACTTTGGGAGATATTCTAATGAATTCTTAGGTAAGGCTGAGTATTGAGATAAAGAAAATGGCTCAATCTGAGCCCCCCATGGCAGGGATGCAACCAAAGCCATAACACCACAATTCTTTCACCACAATCAATTAGAGTCACCAACCTCCATCCTCGGGGAGGTAACCTTCATATTTCCAAGAAAAGAAAAGCACTGGAACTTGCTTTCTTCCCCAGCAGAGTCGCCAAAAATCTGTTGGTAAACAGATTTGTCACCTAAAAAAAAAATACTATTTGGCCCAATGGAATATGCGGCAAATCGATGTCTCCCATAGTTGGATAGGCCCTTAGTATGCAGCCTTCCTCTGTATTTAGAGGGGCAGCTCCTTCATATGATATGATTTTTAAAGTATTTTTCGAATAAATAATCTAAAACTTTAAAGATTGACAGAAAGTTGTTTAGGACAAATGTACCATACGACCTTGCAACTTTCTTGAATAAATAAGGATGATAACAAAGGTGATCAAGGACTACACTTGAAAGCAACCAGTATTATCATGCAAATTTATCATTCATAAACATTCACACAATACCATGAGAATGCTTACTATGAAAGAATCAGTAGTTGATTTTAGAATAAGAAACCAAAAGCTTATCTCATTTCATTTCTTTGCACCAAGAACATGATTAAGATTTTCTATTTCAGAGACAAAAACTGTACATACTTTCCAAAATTTATCTCTTGATCTTCAGCATAATGTTCCCTTATTCTAAAGCCAAAAGTCTTCTCCCCTATTCTAGCAGCTGTAGAACTTCTCGACTGGAAAAGAAGAACCCCCTTACAATAGTTTTCTCCCATTATATAAATTTTGCCAAGAAGTTGGAGCACTGCCCTAACTTACTTCTTACCGAACTTCTATTGCCTTCCGTCACTTTTACTCCCATGATAAGTGCAATATTCATTTTGCACTTTACAATAATATTAATTCTTAAAGAATTAATATATTTTATATTTGTCAACTTGCCCATTATTATGCATTTAGAAATGATAATATTTAATCTTTTTAAAGAATTAAATATTATAAAATGAAAAATAATTTATAAATGATAACCTTTAAAAGCTTAGCATTTTTTTAAATTGTGACATAGTTGACTTAGAGAGAAAAATTTAGGGTTGCAAAACCTTAGATAACATATATATATATATATATATATATCTTATTTCGATGTATATATTTGTCTTGATCAAACAAAACAAAAATTCTAATTTTAGTTCAATTTCATAATTCAAACTTATCACTATAGGCAAGGATTCATGCTCCAACAGAGCTCTTGTTTCTTATGAGGTTTAAGAATGCATTTTACATATTAATTTAATTCAATTTCTTTCAAGATGTTTTTTAATTAATGTAATAATGTCTATTTGTAAATAACTATTCTACAATTTTTTCATTTGTATATTGTTGCACTCAAAGTCTATGTCATTTTATTAGAGTTGAACTGTTTAGTTTTCAAGTCAATCTCATGTTTACAAAAGTGGTTTATAAAATCATTTTTTATTATCTATATCTTGTTGTATTCAAATGTTATAGAGTTTAACTGCTTAATTTTTGAAGTCAAATCTATTGAACCATGTTTAATGAACAATAATTTACAAGATTCCTATTCTTATATTATTCACTTGCTCATTCTATATAGATAAAGAAAGTAAAAATAAAATATTACAATTCTTTAAAAGATAACTCATTCTAATATTATTCTAACATTTGGTCATATCATCTCCTTACAATCCAACTTACTCAACTTACAATCTAATTTTCCAAACCTAAATATTATTATATACTTTACAAACTATTTAGTACAAAAACTCTCTTTATTAAGATCTTCCGGTTGCCCATTATCAAAGAAGGGGCACATAGAGAATAACTTCTATTCAAAATATGTATAGAATATTTACCCATATCAATTTTCACTCTAAAACAAAAAAACGTTTAGAAAACAATAGAGAGATAGATTCCATAGGTAGTTTTAAAATTATGGCTGCAATACAACATCAAATGCCTGAATAGAAAGAAGGGGATATCTTTATTTAGTCATCTAGAGAGGAGGACCCCTATTACAGAACGAGTATAAATATGTGTCTGACGGCCAAGTATCAACCTAAATATAAATCTATCATGTCACCAAGCATCCCAAGTGTCAGATGAAACAAGGAAATGAAGTGAAGGCAATTAGAGAAGAAAAGCAGCGGCCACCAACAAGACAACTCCAAAGATGCCAATGTTGTGGACAGCAAGGACAGATGAAGCGCTGTGTACTGCAGATGGTGATGGGGATGGGGTTTGATCCGTGGTTGATGGTGGGGGGGATAGTGCCGATCCAGAGGGCACTGGAACGCCCATTCCTTGTGGGGAAGAAGAAGGAGGCGCGTCTGATGGGGATGAAACAGGGGACGCCATTGGAGAAGCTGGTGGACCTTGGGCTATGCAGCATTCCAGCAACACCGACGCCAAAAATATCATCACAATTGCACTGAAGTTGCCCATAATGTTCCCTTGTTTGGCAAGAGAATTGCAATTACAAGGGGCTCTGGTTGTGCTGATAGATGATGGAGTTTAACAGGGCAGAGGGAAACTTTGAATGTTTGTGGAGAGGAAGAGGAGGAGGAGTTATATAGAGAAGAGTGGTGGAGGTTTCCGCGTGGAAGGTCTATGTTTTACCTTTTCCGCCAAAATGTCACGAAAGTCTTGCTTGACGTCAAGTCCACCATGACTTTGTGGCTGAGCTGGGTCGTGACTGACAGCTTTTGCCGTGGGTCACGGTTAGTGGAGAGACGCGTAAAACACGAAATGTATGGTAGTCACGGCTAGATTTCCTCGAAAAGAAGGGCATACTCGTTCCCACCAATCTTGGTGACTTTAAAGTACGACTCCTATGGTCATCTTTGGGGAACCATGCTTAAGCATGTCCAGATGGGTGAATGTTAAAAATATTATATATTTTCATGAAAAATAGTTTCTTGTGAATTATTTTTGGAATTAGTTGGATTCAATAATTCAAGTTGAATTCTAATAGCAATATCATAAATATTAGGATTCAATAATTCAAGTTGAATTCTAATAGCAATATCATAAATATTAGAATTCAATAATTCAAGTTGAATTAGTTATTGACTAAAACTCATTAATATATGTTTCATAAAAGTAGGTATATATGTGTGTGTGGAACTACTCTCATAACACATGTGAATGAGTTTGACTCAATAACTCAAGTTGAATCCTAATATATATATATACATGTGAATGAGTTTGAAACATGAGTACTTAATTTAGAATTTGTTTCCTTAATTAATTTTATAGAAACAAATTCTAACACCCCCCTTTAATCTTTACTTGGGGAGATTACATCAAAGGGTATCAAACCCATAATTTACAATAATCTTCAACTTACTCTTCAATATGAAGTAATTTGATTGTCTTCAAGCCATATGGTACAAACACTTTATATTTGATTTGACAAGGACATTGGAAGCTTCAAAAAAATAACATCAATTTTTTGTTTCAAGCTTTGATATATCATTCACTTTTTTTCAAGCAATAATATGGTAAGGGAAATGGTAATCCTTATTTTCCATTTCACATAATGTTTTTTCTATTTTCCAATATACATTTGACTTATGATTTGAATTAGTGTTTAGTTAAACTATTAATGTGTAACAAACTTTATTAAAATGTTTAATTTTAGTATGTTTTAAAATTTATTGTTCTACATTCATTTTAAAGTTTAAAATATTTTATTTTTCATTTTAATTTATTGTTATTTTAATAATTTCCTATTATCTTTTCAAATTTGAGAGTGCAAGAGGGGTGAATCTTTTTTCCTATGTCATTCCTAATGACAATACATTTCTTTGATTGTGATTAGATTTCGTTATTTCAATTACCATTTAAGACATTTTGTCTTTATTCAAAATATTCATTCTACTTGAAATATTTTTTTTGTTAAAGGTAAATATTGTGACTTATCATATATTTATTTAAGTATATATGGGTGCACACATATATACCTTGATAAATATATAATTATATTTATGACTATAATGATTTAGAAATTGATATATACCTTCACAAAATGAATTAAGTACTCATGTTTCTATATTATTATATATAATTTGTTTCAAACTCATTAAAATTAAAATATCACTGTGATATCCTATTTCGTTTTAGGTTTTTTATATCTCTACTTTCATTTTTTTTGGGAGGGTCAATCTTTGGTGTGAGAGACAATGGGGGAAGGAGAGGCACTTGCTGTTGGAATCGATCTCAACTTCCTCCCTCTGTTGTGTCCTTCAAACTTCTTCCAAACCCTCGAATCTAAATGTGTTTGAGCTCTCCAGATCTGTATGTGTTTGTCCCCTCACTTTTGCTTATATGGGTAATGGGCAAGCTGATTTTGGCCTGATCTGACTGCATCAAAGATTTTGACTCCCTTTTGCATTATGATTTGCTGTGAAAAATAAGACAAAAAGGTTAAAGTAAGTTTTTTTTTCCTTCGATTTTATTATCTAATGGTTAAGGTCTATTTTGGTTTGCGCTTGTTGGGAATCAAATCCCTGACCTGCAGCCGGTGCTTTGTTATTAAACGTTGGATTTAAAATCTTATGTGTGGTGTTTTTTTTTTTGAAAGTCAATTGCCTTGTCATGATTCTAATGCACTCTAAAATCGTTTGTGCACAGAAATTTGTTATATCCAAATTGGCTTTTTCTAATTTGAGCTGTTCAAAGGGATGGGTTTTAGGGTTTGAACAATGCGTTCTCCCATAAACATATCAATTTATTTTATAAGGGTTTTTAACCTCCTATCTTACCTTCAATTTTTGTGTATTGGCGTTTTGGCCCCAGAGCAATGTTTCTCTGTCTTTATTTGTATTAGACAGTTTTTAATCTGCAATATAAGGGAATTTTGCAACCTTCAAGCAGTTTGCCTAATACTGTCTTGCCTCCATGTAGGACATTGTGAGCCTTCAAACAATTTTGTTTGCATGCAAGTTTACTGCCTGATTTTTATCCGCCTGCATCATATACCTAAGACCAATGTTGAAAATGTGTTAAGTTTCATTTATACATTTTTCTTGTTGTTGCAAGCAATTTATTTAGGATTCTGTCATTGCTTTTAACGCATTGTTCTATTTAAAGTTTAAAGTTTTTTTGTCTTTTTCAACCATTAACTTTGCTATTAGGCTTGTTTGATTTTTTTAATTTATTTTTTAACTTCTGATTTTATTAATAATCACTAATAGAATTAGCAATTTTTTAGCTCAAAAAGTTTTCCTAGAAGTTTCTTTTGGTGATAATGATTGGAAAAGACGACATTGGGCAAGCATGTGCTGCATGCAAATACGAGAAAAAAAGCTCTCTCAAATGCCCACTTGCATGATTACTTTAAGTTTGAAATGATATTTTATTTATTGCCTTATTAATAAAGCTTTCTTCGAGTTTATTTTGAACAATAAATTTCTTAAAATGGTCATATCATATGTTATAGAATTAATTTATAACTTTATGTTTGTGTAATGCCCCGCTCGGGAACCCAAGAGAAATAAACCTAACATGTTACAATGTTTGCTGAACTATTTTTAAAAAAAAAAGTTTAAACAACGTCAAGATAACATTAATGCGGAAGCAATATGAACATACACATCAAATACACATATGCAAATATAGACACAATTTCAATTCCTCAAGAGTTCCTTTACATTGAGTCACATTTAATAATTTTAAATTAATTAGTTTAAGTTCCAAGTACAATGTCTCGTGATCATAAGGAAATGACAGATACATAATCGCATAAGCAAAGCATAGGTATACCTAATACAATGAAAGTACATCCAATTAATAACATCCACTGCACATGTCGCAGGGTATGTGAAAATAGATACAATACATCAGAATACATGATAACATACATACATCATCTGAAAAGAAGTCTCTGAGATAAGAAATAAGAATGATAAAGGTACATCTTCTGCAACAAACATCCGACAGCTAGCAATGTGAGGGGAACCCAAATGGTAAGAAGGCACTACCTCCCGACCGCGTGGTTACCTAGTCAGGCTTCCACTCCCACCGTGTAGGGAAGATAATGAACGATCCACATACGACTAATCAAACATAAAACATTCCCAGGCAAGGTACCCCTTATAGCCAAAACTACCTCAAAGGTAACACATACTACTCAAGAAGATAAAATAATCCAAAAGTATGAACCCTCAAACCAATACCAACTCCACATAACCAACATCATAACGAACCAAGTATAAACCAAATACCAAGGTCATAAGATAAAGTCAACAAAAGACAATCACCTCAAGTCAAAAGCCACATGTCAAAAGTACATCATCCATGAATCACCAATCATCATCAATGAAAATAAATAACCATAATAAACACATGCGACAATAGATACACCACCAACAATAAGTACACCACCAAAGATACACAAAATCTATAGAGGAGACTCAGGCTACATTCTAGGGAGTGTCATCACATGGCTGCTTGAGTTACCCTGGACTGATCTCTTAATAGACCTCGGACCCTCAAGCGTTGAGTTACCCTGGACTAGTTACTCTGAACCCCGGACCCTCAACATCACACATATGGAAATCAGAAAGCTCTCTCAAGAAGACGAGGCACTCATCTCATTCTCATCCTTCGTCTATACAAGCACTCAAGGTATGGGTGGATCAAATATCTCTAACTTATCTTTTTAAGTGTGTTTTCCCCCCAAAAGTTTTAATTACTAGATTATCACTTATTACATAACTTGCATTAGGTTACCCTGGCACTGACCACTTTGGGTCCCAGACCCCTATTGCAAGCCACTCCCAAGTCACGTACCTAGACAACCTCTCCTAAGCACATAAATCCACAGTTGTGTCCCATACCACAACACCCATAAAGATCAAACTTGGTTCCTTAACAGGCAACCTAATAATAATAATGGTTCTCCCATTCAAGTACACATAAATGCTCCACAAGATAAACCTCATAAATATAATCTCCAATATGAATCACAAAACACATCATAACATCCAGCCACATAAATGGTATCAAGAAAATTCCATAAAACCTCTGGTGTACGTCCTAGACTGGTCAACACCTAATTGACTCCAAAATCCAAAAGTGTAAATAGTACAAGCAACATCACAATTTCATAGTTTGGTTTGTTTTGAGAATACGCCATAGAGTCAAGGATAAAGTTTCAGTTGCATCTCAAAGAATGTTTTAAGTGTATAAGATTCTCAATTTATTAAGATCGTTGCTATCGATAATTTAAATAAGTTCAATACTTGATTCAAATATCTTTCTTTTATTAATTATCCTTAGTTAAATAAGATTTTAACTAATTTAATTAATACATATATATATTTAAACAAAACCATTCTAATATTATTAATTATTTATTTACTAGATAATATTAATGACAATACTTATTAATTATAAAAAAAAATTTAATTTTTTTTAATGACATTTATTAATCAAATTCATTAATTTAACAATAATTTTTTTAATAATTAACAATAAAAATTTTAATAATTAACAATATAAATTTATTAATAAAACTATTAATAAATTAATAATATAAATTTAATTTAATTTAAAACTTAATAAAATTAACTAAAAATGATTTTAAATACATTATAATTATCTATATGCAAAAAGCGCATTGCTTTCAAAGCAAGCGCAAGCCTTTAAAAGGCTTTGCTACCATGCGGCAGGCCTGCTGACACAGGGCTTGCGGCAACTCGTCTGCGCAGTACCTACGTCAGCAGAGACTGCCGATGGTTGTACGTCTCAGGTGGGGAGGGCAAACCCATATAAATTTAATTTTAATTTAAATTTTTTAATTATTATTTTATTTATAAAGAAACTTACTTATTATATATCTTTTTGTTAAAATTTTATAATTATGTTTTATAAACTTTAATTTATATAAAGTTTAATAAAACTAATAAAATTCTCCTTTCCAAAACTTTTTTTAAATATATACATATATTATTTTATTATTATTATTATTATTTTTATCTTTATTTATTTATTTATTTATTTTTAATTTTTTTATAACATGTGCATTATTACTCTAATAGGAAAACCAAATTTAACCGTTCAATTTCCTAATTCAAAAATTTTCTTTTTATTTCAAACTTTTCCCCAATTTAATTTATGTTCTTAGAATTTATTGAAAAAGGACAACGTTTATCTTTTAAATCTCAAGCTTGATTTCAACATCCAATAGATTCTCGTATTTAATTAATTTTTTAGTCAAATACAATCCTCTAAAATAAACTCAATGAAGTATCCATCTAAGCCATGTACAGATATTTCTCAAACGAGAACAATATTGCATACCAGAAAAACAACACATGCAAAAGACACGAAGCAGACAGAAATTTGAAAAGTGAAAACTACTATACAATTAAACCACGAGATCCTACCTGGATCTAATGCTAACCTCTAACAACTAGATACAAATTCCTATCGCAAGCAAAATCTTTCAAGCCACGTAAAATTCTTTTCTTTCCAAACCCTTCAAGTTGCCCTCCATAAACCTGTGTGTGCCCTAAAAATCTGTGTCCCCAATAATGACCCGAAAACCCTCTAATATAGAATCTAATTACCTTTTAGGGTTTCTATCTCCACAACTCTAAAATTATAATTATTTAATTTAATTAATTCGTTCATGCACAATTAATTTTCTTTTTAATTAAGATATTCTTTTATTATTCCTTCATGCACTTAAGTGACTCATTAAATTACTTTATTTAACTTTCCACTTTGACTTTGCTTTTAAAGTTAATTTATAATTTTAATCTCATGCACACTTTATTAAAATATCTTAATCATGTGCACATATTTTATCTTTTAATTAATTTTCTATATTTTAAACTCATTCACGCATCATGCAAACTTAAATCTTTTTTCATAAATTAATATCTTTTAACTTCTTAATTTATTTTTGAACGTTTAATTTGATAAATATTTATTAACTTAAATAACAATAATATTTAGCATTTATTTAAAAATAAACTCTAAACATATTATTATTAAATTAAATAAATATTATCACGTTCTAAATTTAATCTTATAACTTTTATCTTCAAATTCAATTCTTTTTATTTGATTAATTTCTCAATTAATTAAATATTAAAAATGTCATAATAATTTCCATTAAATTAAGTTATTAATTTAATCTATTAATTAGATTTAATTAATAGAAATTTCATCAAAGACTCACAAAACAACATATGCACAAAATACTCACGGGTTTAAAAAGGGTAGATAGTCTGTTACGAGTCCTCCTTGCAGGACAAGTATTTTAGGCTATCGCTAGGATTGGACCTAATCATTATCTTCCCATTCTCACCATTTGAGTATTTGTAATAGGGCACGCTCATCTTGGCAATTCAGGGAAGTTGATGCCTGGTACCTGCATCCTACATAAAAGACGAGCATGTACATGTATATAATATATCTAGACTAAACAAACAATGGTGGGGAGTGGTTCATCGTGTAGATCCCGACTAGCAGGTGACTATGACCCCCTCCCTTAACCACATCAAACACGTCAGACAGAAAGATAAAACAACACACGAACCATACACATGCAAGTATGGGGTAAGTATAAAAATCACAAATCTAAGATCAAATGCATACATGTAATAATGCATCTCTACCAATACAACATAATCATCATTAAAGACATCATGTTAACATTGTTACGAAAGAAAACACATTTACTAACTAGGAATCATCAAAACATCATTAACATCTTGTGAAATGAAATCAACTAAACAATTATAACCGATATATTTGTAATTCAAGACATGAAATAATATCATAGTATTATAAATCCAATATCTCTAAAACTAATCAATGCATAAAATTAGCTTAAAATAATTTGACAATGATAACAGAAATGCGAACTAGGGGTAGGCACTACATCCACCCCCCCTAGAATTAGGCTTACTCTTGGAAGCCCATTACTAAGAGACATGAAACAACTCAAAACTAAGGTCCATGATCGGGGCAATTGGTCGCTCTATGACCATATTGTCCACAAAAGTAGCAATCTCCACTAAAGCCTCCCTAAGCTCCAGGTGCATGCAACTGATCAAAACTACCAACACTAGCATCCTGACTATAATCCTGAGGAACTCGATCCAACCTATTGCGCATACTACGCTTCCAGTTGCGATAGTTCCCTGACTGTGAACCACCATTGTTACCATGGAAGAACTTTCTTCCCAACTTCTCCTGATTACCCTTAGAGAAGTTAGGAGAATTTTAGAACTTCCAGCCCCTTGAGACTGGTTATCCCTCAATGCTCCTGAATAAAGTGACCCTCTAGCCTAAACACCTGGTAGGCTACCTTGACCCGAAGTCACACTCATCTCAACTAAAGTAGCTCGCAATATTACATCCTTAAGGGTTTTAGGTTGGAAAACCTTAACACCCCCAATGATGTTAGCATTAAGTCCTCTAATGAAATGTTGGACCATCAATGGTGAACTATCACTAACTCCTGCATAAGACATAAGCTCGAAGAACTTACGCTCATACTCCACCACAGTCTTGGTACCCTGTCTCAAATCATGAAACTCATCTGCCCTCTGAAGTTGCCACTACTCTAATAGAAATCGCTCATGGAAGTGTTCAAGGAACAACTCCCATGTAACAGTCTGCATATTTATCCCAAGTTTCTTCTCCTCTATATTCCACCAAATCGCTGCAAAGTGCTCTAAATGGGTGATGGCATATCTTGCTTTGACATCGGAGTCAAAGTCTTGAATGGAAAAACATCTATCTAGAGAAATCAACCAATTCTCAGCATCATATCCAGTACCTTCTCCATTAAAAGGTTTGATCTTGACCTGTAATAGGTCCTTCATCTGGATGGACTGGCTAGACCGCCTTATGCTCTCTAGGTTCCTCCCTCTAGGACTCATGGACCTATCTCTATCTCCATGCTCTGAATTATGAGCTCTATCCTACAACGATAGGTGTGCTAGGATCTCCTTGACCAAGTCTCTAGTAACCGGTCCTTCTGTCTCAGCATCTTGCTTAACACTATCATCCTCTCTAGCCTCTTCTTGAATAGGGTCCCCTAAATGGACCAAGGAAGGAATACGGTGACTAACTCTCCCACGAATTCTACCATGACCTAAGCTACGACCCCTAGCAATGGATCTAGAACCAGAAGTCATCTCTCCTACAACACCTAAACACAACAACGACATCTAAGAATCCATCATACCCATAGGGTCATAACTTACCGACATAAAGCAATAATCCAAAAAGTTTTATAAGTTTTCTAGTTCCATGTTCAGAATGTGTATCATTTCAGAGTTTGTTGTTCAATAGTTTGGTTTCAAGTTTGATGTCAATATAAGTTTTTCGTTTAAATAAGTTGCAAGTTTACTAATTGCTCAAGTGATGGCACACATAATGCCCAGAGTTCCCAATGTTGAAACCTGGCTCTGATACCAGATGTCATGCCCCGCTCGGGAACCCAAGAGAAATAAACCTAACATGTTACAATGTTTACTGAATTGTTTTTTATTTTTAAAGTTTAAACAACGTCAAGATAACATTAATGCGGAAGCAATATGAACATACACATCAAATACACATATGCAAATATAGATACAGTTTCAATTCCTCAAGAGTTCCTTTACGTTGAGTCACATTTAATAATTTTAAATTAATTAGTTTAAGTTCCAAGTACAATGTCTCATGATCATAAGGAAATGACAGATACATAATCGCATAAGCAAAGCATAAGTATAGCTAATACAATGAAAGTACATCCAATTAATAACATCCACTGCACATGTCGCAGGGTATGTGAAAATAGATACAATACATCAGAATACATGATAACATACATACATCATCTGAAAAGAAGTCTCTGAGATAAGAAATAAGAATGATAAAGGTACATCTTCTGCAACGAACATCCAACAGCTAGCAATGTGAGGGGAACCCAAATGGTAAGAAGGCACTACCTTCCGACCGCGTGGTTACCTAGTCAGGCTTCCACTCCCTCCGTGCAGGGAAGATAATGAATGATCCACATACGGCTAATCAAACATAAAACATTCCTAGGCAAGGTACCCCTTATAGCCAAAACTACCTCAAAGGTAACACATACTACTCAAGAAGATAAAATAATCCAAAAGTATGAACCTTCAAACCAATACCAACTCCACATAACCAACATCATAACGAACCAAGTATAAACCAAATACCAAGGTCATAAGATAAAGTCAACAAAAGACAATCACCTCAAGTCAAAAGCCACATGTCAAAAGTACATCATCCATGAATCACCAATCATCATCAATGAAAGTAAATAACCATAATAAACACATGCGACAATAGATACACCACCAGAGATACACAAAATATACAGAGGAGACTTAGGCTACATACTAGGGAGTGTCATCACATGGCTTCTTGAGTTACCTTGGACTGATCTCTTAATAGACCTCGAACCCTCAAGCGTTGAGTTACCGTGGACTGGTTACTCTAAACCCCGGACCCTCAACATCACACATATAGAAACCAGAAAGCTCTCTCAAGAAGACGAGGCACTCATCTCATTCCCATCCTTAGTCTATACAAGCACTCAAGGTATGGGTGGATCAAATATCTCTAACTTATCTTTTTAAGTGTGTTTTGCCCCCAAAAGTTTTAATTACTAGATTATCACTTATTACATAACTTGCATTAGGTTACCCTGGCACTGACCACTTTGGGTCCCGGACCCCTATTGCAAGCCACTCCCAAGTCACATACCTAGACAACCTCTCCTAAGCACATAAATCCACAGTTGTGTCCCATACCACAACACCCATAAATATCAAACTCGGTTCCTTAACAGGCAACATAATAATAATAATGGTTCTCCCATTCAAGTACACATAAATGCTCCACAAGATAAACCTCATAAATATAATCTCCAATATGAATCACAAAACACATCATAACATCCAGCCACATAAATGGTATCAAGAAAATTCCATAAAACCTTTGGTGTACGTCCTAGACTGGTCAACACCTAATCGACTTCAAAATCCAAAAGTGTAAATAGTACAAGCAACATCACAATTTCATAGTTTGGTTTTTTTTTAGAATACGCCATAGAGTCAAGGATAAAGTTTCAGTTGCATCTCAAAGAATGTTTTAAGTGTATAAGATTCTCAATTTATTAAGATCGTTGCTATCGATAATTTAAATAAGTTCAATACTTGATTCAAATATCTTTCTTTTATTAATTATCCTTAGTTAAATAAGATTTTAACTAATTTAATTAATACATATATATATTTTTAAACAAAACCATTCTAATATTATTAATTATTTATTTACTAGATAATATTAATGACAATACTTATTAATTATAATTTTTTTTTTTTTGACGTTTATTAATCAAATTCATTAATTTAACAATAAATGTTTTAATAATTAACAATAAATTTTTTAATAATTAACAATATAAATTTATTAATAAAACTATTAATAAATTAATAATATAAATTTAATTTAATTTAAAACTTAATAAAATTAACTAAAAATGATTTTAAATACATTATAATTATCTATATGCAAAAAGCGCATTGCTTTCAAAGCAAGCACAAGCCTTTAAAAGGCTTTACTACCGTACTGTAGGCCTGCTGACGCAGGGCCTACGGCAGCTCGTCTACGCAGTACCTGCGTCAGCAGAGACTGCCGACGGCTGTACGTCGCTGGTGGGGGGGGCAACCCCATATAAATTTAATTTTAATTTTTTTTAAAAAAAATATTATTTTATTTATAAAGAAACTTACTTATTATATATGTTTTTGTTAAAATTTTATAATTATGTTTTATAAACTTTAATTTATATAAAGTTTAATAAAACTAATAAAATTCTCCTTTCCAAAACATTTTTTAAATATATACATATATTATTTTATTATTATTATTTTTATTATTTTTATCTTTTTTTTTTTTTTTTTTTATATAACATGTGCATTATTACTCTAATAGGAAAACCAAATTTAACCGTTCAATTTACTAATTCAAAAATTTTCTTTTTATTTCAAACTTTTCCCCAAATTAATTTATGTTCTTCGAATTTATTGAAAAAGGACAACGTTTATCTTTTAAATCTCAAGCTTGATTTCAATATCCAATAGATTCTTGTATTTAATTAATTTCTTATTCAAATACAATCCTCTAAAATAAACTCAATGAAGTATCCATCTAAGCCATGTACAGATATTTCTCAAACGAGAACAATATTGCATACCAGAAAAACAACACATGCAAAAGACACGGAGCAGACATAAATTTAAAAAGTGAAAACTACTATACAATTAAACCACGAGATCCTACCTGGATCTGATGCTAACCTCTGACAACTAAATACAAATTCCTATCGCAAGCAAAATCTTTCAAGCCACGTAAAATTCTTTTCTTTCCAAACCCTTCAAGTTGCCCTCCATAAACCTGTGTGTGCCCTAAAAACATGTGTCCCCAATAATGACCTGAAAACCCTCTAATATAGAATCTAATTACCTTTTAGGGTTTCTATCTCCACAACTCTAAAATTATAATTATTTAATTTAATTAATTCGTTCATGCACAATTAATTTTCTTTTTAATTAAGATATTCTTTTATTATTCCTTCATGCACTTAAGTGACTCATTAAATTACTTTATTTAACTTTCCACTTTGACTTTGCTTTTAAAGTTAATTTATAATTTTAATCTCATGCACACTTTATTAAAATATCTTAATCATGTGCACATATTTTATCTTTTAATTAATTTTCTATATTTTAAACTCATTCACGCATCATGCAAACTTAAATCTTTTTTCATAAATTAATATCTTTTAACTTCTTAATTTATTTTTGAACGTTTAATTTGATAAATATTTATTAACTTAAATAACAATAATATTTAGCATTTATTTAAAAACAAACTCTAAACATATTATTATTAAATTAAATAAATATTATCACGTTCTAAATTTAATCTTATAACTTTTATCTTCAAATTCAATTCTTTTTATTTAATTAATTTCTCAATTAATTAAATATAATTAAATATTAAAATGTCATAATAATTTTCATTAAATTAAGTTATTAATTTAATCTATTAATTAGACTTAATTAATAGAAATTTCATCAAAGACTCACAAAACAACATATGCACAAAATACTCACGGGTTTAAAAAGGGTAGACAGTCTGTTACGAGTCCTCCTTGCAGGACAAGTATTTTAGGCTATGGCTAGGATTGGACCTGATCATTATCTTCCCATTCTCACCATTTGAGTATTTGTAATAGGGCACGCTCATCCTGGCAATTCAGGGAAGTTGATGCTCGGTACCTGCATCCTGCATAAAAGACGAGCATGTACATGTATATAATATATCTAAACTAAACAGACAATGGTGGGGAGTGGTTCATCGTGTAGATCCCGACTAGCAGTTGACTACGAATCCCTCCCTTAACCACATCAAACATGTCAGACAAAAAGATAAAACAACACACGCACCATACACATGCAAGTATGGGGTAAGTATAAAAATCACAAATCTAAGATCAAATGCATACATGTAATAATGCATCTCTATCAATACAACATAATCATCATTAAAGACATCATGTTAACATTGTTACGAAAGAAAACACATTTACTAACTAGGAATCATCAAAACATCATTAACATCTTATGAAATGAAATCAACTAAAAAATTATAACTGATATATTTGTAATTCAGGACATGAAATAATATCATAGTATTATAAATCCAATATCTCTAAAACTAATCAATGCATAAAATTAGCTTAAAAGAATTTGACAATGATAACAGAAATGTGAACTAGGGGTAGGCACTACAGTTTGACATTCTTATAAGTTATAAAATTAATTTATAACTTATAAGTTTAAACTCAATTTTATTTTAAGTTATTATTAGTTAGATGCATCTTAAAAATCACGTTTTTTTCTCTATTTTAAGGTTTTTCAGATTCCTTAATAATTAAATAATGGTTATGCATCAATTTTGATTCCTTGTGTCGCAGAAGAATTATTCCTCTAACATTTTTTTTGTAGGTCTACATTATTATTCACCTGTAACAACATCTATTTTAAGTTTTTTTTAACAACATCTATTTTGCGATGCCCTTGGCCTCAACATCCCATCTCCTATTATGCTCCTGATTGCATGCTCCACCTCTCTAGGCATTGCTTGAAATAGTTTGTGAAAATCTCTTCTCAGGTATGTTGACTCCAGTGGAAATTCCCATGTTAAAATGGGAATCATCACTTGGAGATTCAACACTTTGTGATCCATTTCCTCTCTGCAACTTGCATTAAAAATTCATAAGGAATATAAGTGTTTTTTTTTCATGACAAAAAGATACTTTTGCATACTCTACTTTCATATGCTTTACCTTCACCTAGAATCAACTCGACTGAAGGTTTTGAGTAAGACTCTAAATGCTTCTCTCAACTTCATTCTCTTTGTTTGCAACTTATAGAAGTTTTTTTTCTTTTTCCATTCGATTACACTATTGACTGCCTAATGCATGCTAGGGGATTTCTTTTTTGTCTTACTTGCAACTATCTATTCTAGTTATATTCCTTTGTAACTGCTAAACTTCTATCATTTCTTTAACGTCTCTGTTCACGTATGCACAAAAATTAGTTCTTTTTGTTCATGTAATATGCTTTTTTGGCTTTCATCATTTTGAAATTTTGGTTATGTTTTTTTTTTTTTTTAAAGTACTCTATTTGCTTTGGTAGTCATTCCTAATAATATATATTCAAAAAATTATAGATTTCGGTATTTCAATTTATCAAAAATTACTATTTAAGACATTCTGTCTTTATTCAAAATATTCATTCTATTTGATATATATTTTTATAGAAGGATCCTATCAATGCTTTTTAAAGATAAATATTGTGACTTATCATATATTTATTTAAGTATATATGGGTGCACACATATATACCCAGATAAATATATAATTTTATTTATGACTATTATGATTCAGAAATTGATATATACCTTCACAAAATGAATTAAGTACTCATCTTTACCCTCAAAGGAGTTTATACCTGATATCCATACTTTGTTTACTTTTCCATTGATTTCCCTTAGATACCTGCATTTACCTTAAATGGATTATGAGTTATCTTACACATTTGCCTTCAACTTTATTGTGATATTTTGATGTGCACATAATTGCACTATTATGCTTTTATAGCATTGTTCTATGCCCATGTTGGCACTTTATGGTTTTATACCATTGATTTACATAATTTATATGATATTCTTTTTTGAGTTGCATAGGGAGCCAATTTTTCAAGGTTAACTATGTAGGTCCCCTCAGTATAACTGATACATAGTCTCCTTATCTAGCCCATGGAGTATCCCTCCATCCCATATTGGTGTGCACTCATTTTTATATGGAGTTTTCCTCCATTTAATCCTATCTGTTCCACTTTGATAGGATAATATCTTTATGGAGTTTCCCTCCATTTGGTTTTATTGGTTCCACTTTGAAATATTGATATTTATATGGAGTTTCCCTCCATTTGATTCTATATGCTCTACTTTGAAAGGTTGATATTTATGGAGTTTCCCTCCATGTTGTTCCATTTTGTTCCTCAATAAAGAGGATATTATTATTGGAGTTCTCTCTCAAAATTCAGATGATTTAATCCAATTTGAAGGCAATATGTTGTTAAATCCTCATAATCCATTCCTTTTAGTATCCTAACAAAAATCATGATAATACTAATTTGAATAGAATGTCTCTCCTTATACTTTATTTTCATATATTAATGTGATAATGATTTGCATACTTCATTGCTTAGATCATGAGTCATGCATGTTATGGATTGATCACCCATTAACTTGCAGTGGGATGATTCATTAAGTGGACTATCTATATCCACGTGATTGATGCAATGTTAATGCAAGTATCATTAGTTGGCCTTGTCTGTGGTCATTAGTACATTAGCATAACATACTTTTCATGAGAACACTGATCAAAACTTTTTACTTATTGATAATATTTTGAGCACATACTTTATCTTGATATCAAGTTATCTCCATTGTTTTGTGGTAACATGTTTTATTTTCCTCATTGTTTCTCTATGAGAGTTTTACTATCCTTATTCAAAAGAATTTCTAATTTTCATATAAGATGAAATACTTCTTGTGGATAATTGTCTTGTTTCTTGTGCCTATGTTTTTCAGATAATCCATCTAGGCACATACAAGATTTAGTGTACTTTAATGACCTATCCACTTGGCTCTATGAAGATCTACCTACACTCAAGAAACCTTTCACATAATTGAAGACATTCTAAAAGATCAAGTTGCTGCTATTTAAAATTTAATTGTAAAAATTTGGCTTTAATACCCTTTGATGTAATTTCCCCAAGTAAAGATTAAAGGGGGGTGTTAGAATTGGTAATCTTTCCTTGGTTGTATTTATTAAATGGGCTAAACCAAGGTATCCCTTATGTTGTTTATCCTCTAGTCCACATGTGAGGAGAAGTCTATTTTGTAATTCCTTTATTAAGGAAAATAGTTTATTCCTCCTTAAGAGGATTATGACACTTGTTATGCACACACTTATGAATGTTGCAATCATTCACTTGGGAGTTACAAATAACTCCTCTTCTCATCTTTTTATAAGAGATGCTTCTCTCTCATTCTAAACACAATCACGATGTAGTTCATGTAATGAGCATTATGGCTCCTCATTATGTACTTTTCTCTCTCTCTTTTCATTCTTAGGCATTTTCCTCATTCATATAATTCACAAGGGGTTTTCTTTGCTTTCCCCTTTCAAAATCCATGTCTCCTGTTGATCTTGGAAAGCGCTTGAAGTATGGTAATTATATTCATCACAAACTCTCTTGGATTAATCTATAATTCGTTAATATTAGTTCATTTCAATTTTATTATTTCTAACATGGTATCAGAGCATGGTTACTAATCCTTGTTTTGAGTTTAGTGTTGAAGGTTGTCTTTCATTTGAGCTCACCTTATTTGGAGATGTTATTAAGAGGGGAAGTTTTTCCTTCTTGTGGCTCTATCTCATTCTAACACTTTATGTGTGTAGCTTTCATGTTCTATCTTGTAATTTACATCTAACCCCCTTTGGAATGGGTGCTGCTAGAGGGCTATTTCTTTTCTTCTTGAATTTTTTTTTTCTTGTTTTGGAAGGCTTGCTGCCAAAACAAGAACAACTTAGAACAAATGTTTAATTGCAATTATCTATTAAGTTTGCAGGTTTCAAATTGGTTGTCCCTATTCTTGTAGATTTTATTTAAAATATTCATAGTTGTATTATATTTTAATTCATATTTAATCCTTAGGGCTACCATTTATCAATTATATTGGAAGTTGTAATGACAGGGCAATTCTAATATTTTTTGCAAGCAATTATGACACGGTCAGTAGATACACAATCAAGGGTAATGGCAAAGTACATTTCATTAGCAAGAGAGAGCTTCTGGCACAAGTACACCTTATTAACAGGCTTCCCTTCTGGTCTAGTCTGTTTGGTAACAAAAAATTGTCCAAGCATCTTTGTTGCAATCTCCTCAACTTTCTCAGTTTTGACATTGTGAACACCGCCTTTTAATCCATTCTTGAAAGTTCCTAATCCTCGACCACCTGCAAGAACTTTACTTTTGATAACAACCTCTTCCTCTCCAGGAAAAGTATCAATGATAGCCTGCTTCACTTTTGAAACTAAAGATATAGCCACACCTTTTGGTACATTCACTCCATTTTTGCTCATTAGACTCGAGCCCTGATACTCGTGGACATTGAGATGGCGTTGTTGTTGGTGAGGATGATGCTGCTGTTGCCATGATTTGCTCACCTTGCCAATCACACGACTTAATGTCCCTTGCACCATTTTCACTTGTACTTGATGACCTGAATAGAACCCCTGCACTCCCTGCTCTTCGCTGTGTTTCCTTAACAAATGGATTTCTTCACCCACAGTTGAGACAACCCCAGGACATAAAAATTGTGGCTTGGTCACACTGCGTATCCTTCACCATAGCTTTTGACATCCGTGGTTGAGCCCTACAAAAAATGTGAGGGCTTCAATCGAGCATTTTTTTATTTATTTCATTAGAGAATCCTTTTCCTTGGCTTAGAACCATTTTCTTTGTTTCTCTTTCTCCATTCAACGTGCATATTTCTTTTCTAATGATTTTCCTATCTGTCACTTTTTCTTTTTTTTTCTTTATTCTCTACAGATCATTATTGTTATTCGTATGACTAATGTTTCTTATCTCCACATAATTATTCTTAATATTCTCTGGCTCTCTCCAGATAATTATTCTTAATATTCTCTGTCTATCTCTATTCATTTATCCATTTGTGTTATCTTTTGTCTTATACTTCACTTTAAAATAGAAAGTCTCAATCCCTTTTATATATTCTCTCATTTTTTAAAGGTTTACATAATTTATAACTATTTCAAGGAGGCCATGTATGAATATGAACTTTAAAATAAAAAGGTTTTTCTTGTTTATAAAGTCTTTAAAACTTAAGTTGTTTAATCAAAATCTTAACTCTTTAAAACTTTAATTAAAATGCTATAAAAAATAAAATTGGAAATTTTGTAGCTTTATTTTTTTGACGGCTATTTTTTGGTGTTTTCATAAAACTTTAAAAGCTTAACTTATAATTTTTTAAAATAGCAATAATTTTAAAAAAAAAGTTTTAACCATTTAAAAAAAAAAAGATTTATTTATATAAAGTTTTTTTAATGAGGATTGCAAATTAACTACGTCAACTTTAATACTTGAATCAAACTTAATAATTCTAACATGGATTTAGTCCTAGAAGTCATGTCTAACTCTTGCGGTAATTGCAACCCATAAATGGAAGAATAAATTCATTTCTCATGCTTCATTTTAACTAGTTATAAGTTTTTTTTACTCCATTTAGATAGTTATAGCAACAAATTGTATTTTCCAAATAAAAATGTGCAGCCATGTCCGTAAAATCTGAAACTAAGTTCCAATAAATTTTCAAACACTTTATATTTGATTTGACAAGGACATTGGAAGCTTAAAAAAAAATAACATCAATTTTTTGTTTCAAGCTTTGATATATCATTCACTTTTTTTTAGCAATAATATGGTAAGGGAAATGGTAATCCTTATTTTCCATTTCACATATTGTTGTTTCTATTTTCCAATATACATTTGACTTATGATTTGAATTAGTGTTTAGTTAAACTATTAATGTGTAACAAACTTTATTAAAATGTTTAATTTTAGTATGTTTTAAAATTTATTGTTCTACATTCATTTTAAAGTTTAAAATATTTTATTTTTCATTTTAATTTATTGTTATTTTAATAATTTCCTATTATCTTTTCAAATTTGAGAGTGCAAGAGGGGTAAATCTTTTTTCCTATGTCATTCCTAATGACAATACATTTCTTTGATTGTGATTAGATTTCGTTATTTCAATTACCATTTAAGACATTTTGTCTTTATTCAAAATATTCATTCTACTTGAAATATTTTTTTTGTTAAAGGTAAATATTGTGACTTATCATATATTTATTTAAGTACATATGGGTGCAGACATATATACCTTGATAAATATAAAATTATATTTATGACTATAATGATTTAGAAATTGATATATACCTTCACAAAATGAATTAAGTACTCATGTTTCTATATTATTTTTATCATGGTATCAGAGCCTAGTTATATATATACTTTAAGTATTTGTTTCCTTAAAATTTTGGAAGATCAGTTAATCTGTTTTGATTAAGGGGGGAAGAAACAACTATATTTTTTTATAATGGTGTGATGAAATAACTTAAACATTGCATTGATATTATAACAGATTTTCTTGAGACTTTTTAATATATTGAGGAAAGGCTATCTATATTACTACTGACATCAACGTATCCACTTCAAGTTTTACTCTTGCTAATGTCTCGAGACATTTTTTTTTAATGGTCTTTTTTATGAGAGAGATGATTAGAATAATAGAGATAGCTCTTATGTTTTACCTGTTGTTGATGACAAATTGGTATATTAGACGTGACAGGAGTTTAGCCAAATCTCTTCTAAAAATTCATCAATCTATTCAAAAGATATTAGTCATTCTGCATCAACACTCAAATAGAATCAGATATAAAAATAACTTTGAAAATGCTTCACATAGTTGATTTCATATAACTAGTAACAACAACTGAAACTCAAACTGCTTTGCTACTTCAAACCTCTTATCTTCAGCTAGAAGTCTATTGTGTCACCCTTTCAATTCTTGGGTTGAATGTCACCTATGGTTGCTTCTTATTCTAGTTCACAACAATATGGAATCTTCAGCATCATTCCACTCCAGTATGACCACCCAATGCATGTTGTTCAATTCTCTGGCTATCCTGCACCATTTTTATTATAGGCTAGCACTGTAACATTTTTTGTTTGTTTGCCATTATTTTTGTTGTTGTTCGGTAATGCATTTCTTAATCTATAATTTGGAATTTGTTTTATCCCATAAACATTATTATTCGTTGTAGCTCTATTCTATTTGGCATGCTTCTTGAGATAACTCTATGACATTCACTCCTTCAACTGACTCAACAGATATGACTACAAATGCTATCATTAATCCTTGGACGTATCAGGGTGTTGTTAGTATAGTTTTGTGGTCATTGGATGCAGAGGGAATTTATCGATTATATAGAGCTTTCAAAAAAAATTTGTGCTAGATTTTTCAGTAATGTGTATTAGGCGTTCTTAGAGTCTTTACTAAAACCTCAATATAGAATCTTTTGCCTCTGCCATGTATCATGTGATGATGGGTTTGAAGGAGATAGTTAGGAAATTCTAACAGTCGCCATTAGACAGTCTCAAGTTTGTAGCTGCAACAACATCTTTATGTATTTAGATCAAATGTGCCATTCCTAGCATGCCCGATAGATCGACAGTATCAAAACTTCTATAGGGTGATGGCATGCAATTTTTTTTAAGACTCTAGGGTCTACATGTTTGTTTTGCATCTGGTTTCTTCATTTACATCAAAGAGGAGAGGATTTTGGTGTTCTAAGTTTTAGAACCTCTTGAAATTCTAACATGCTTTGCATGTTCTGTAGTTGTCTGTAACGTGCTTTGCTTACTTTTTAATGTTAATATTGCATTCCATTTCACCTCTTAAAAAAACAAAACTGATTGATGGTTGCATCCTATTTTGCATGTACATCTTACTTGAAAACTTCATTCAATTTTGATAGTAGGGAGGAAATTTGAAGTATTAATCTGATCCAAAATCCAAATAAATGGTGAGAGTGGTCGTGCATAGCACCTCTTCAATGCCAGTGTACCAGAATTGAACATAAAACACCAAAAGAATAAAATCTCAATCACCCTTCTTCCTGAATAAGCATCCTTCAAAATATTTAATGATAATGAGTACGTTAATTATTTTAAAATATTTTTAGTTTGAGCAAGTACATTATTTGTTTTAAACTATTATTTATAAAAGAAGGATATGTTTTTTTCCTTTTGCTATCATAAAGATTTTTTAAAAAAGGAAGTAAATTTTTATGAAGTTTCTTTCCAAAACCCATTTTTAAGAGATATATTATTAAAAATTCTTTCAAAATTTTATAAATACATATTGTATATGATTAAGAAGTTTTCATAATCATATTCTCTTGTCAATTTATTTTACTTTTCAATTTTTATTAATGTTTCTTAAACAATTAAGTTTTGCCTCTAATTGTCCTATTTGTAGTAATGATTCCACACATCAAGATCTTGTCCTCAATTTTGATTAGCCTTTCACATCTCCTATATTGATGCCTACTAAAGTTTTTGATCTTATTTGACAAGTCCTCATTCTTAAAATCGTATAATGCACTTTAATAAATTTGAATTTGGAGAGAAAATGATAGAAATTTTATCTTTTTTGTGAATTTAGGTATTTATATTATTTTTCATTTTAATTTTGATCAAGCATCAAGGTAAGTACCTCAAGTCTATTTCCTTTAGAACACGTATTATGTTCCATCAATAATTTGGCTTCCATGTGAGCTAGCTATGACCTTGTTTCATTGTAAGATTTCATATTTTAAGTATATTTATTCAAGTATATATGGGGGCCCCACATATATGCCCAAATAAATATACAAGCTATTGTGATTTTATTAATTTATAAAGTCTATTTTTTCTTCTTCTCTAAAATACATATGCTCAAGATTCCAATGCATAAAATCACTTAAGTACTCATGTTTACCCTTAATGGAGTTTTCTACTTGATATCTATATACTGTTTATTTCTCATTGATCTTCCTTGGATCTCTACATTTACCTCAATATTATTTGGATTATGAGTTATCTTTCACATTTGCTTTCAACTTTATTGTGATATTTTGATGTGCACATAATTGCACTTTTATGCTTTTATAGCATCGTTCCATGCCCATGTTGGCACTTTATGGTTTTATTCCATTGATTTACATGATTTATATGATATTTTTGTAAGTTGCATTGGGAGCCAATTTATCAAGGTTAACTATGGTGGACCCGACAGCTTTAAACTGACTCGTAGTTGCCTTATCTGGCCTATGGAGTATCCCTCCAACCTATAATTGGTGTGCACTTACTTCAATGGAGTTTCCCTCCATTTTTTCCACTTTGTTCCTCAATGCGAGGATGATATTTTATGGAGATTTCCCATTTCAATCTCTTTGTCTCCTTGGTGTATGCTCCTAGTTTTGATTTATTCATGGTATGACTTCCTACACCTTGCTCATTTTTTAGTGTGTAGGTGATGAGGCTACCATATCTTGGAGCACTCCAATATTGGAGACTCTATTTGAGAAAGTTGTTTTGACCCATGTTGATCTTTTTCCTCGTGGCAATGATGTTGCTTGTCCATGATGGATTTCTTATTTGAAGGCAATATGTTGTTACTCCTCATAAACCCTTCCTTTGGTCCACATCAGCAATCATTCTTGGAAAAACCGTAACTTGAATTATTTAGTGCTTGAGGCACATGTTCTACTTATTTATTATTGTCTCTCTTATATTTCTTTGATAAATATACAATGTGATAATTTTTTGCATACTTTATTGCCTAGATCGTGGGTCATGTAGGTGATGGAGTCACGACCCATTCACTTGTAGTGGGGATGACTCATTAGTGGACTATCTATATCCATGTGATTGATGCAATGTTGATGCAGGTTTCATTAGTTGGCCTTGTCTATGGTCATTTTTGCATTAGTATGTTCCTTTCATAAGAGATTTATTGCATCTATTATGATCATTTTGAGCTTATAACTTATTTTAGATATCATGTTAACTCAAGTGCATGTTGGTGAACACATTCATTTATCCTCATCTCTCTTAGTTCCTCCTTGATTAAATTATTATAACTTCATTTTTTTACTAACTTGACCATTCAATGTAATTCTACTTGTGGATAGTTGTCTTGTTTTTTGTTCTCTACTTTTTTTTTTTCTAGGTGATCCATCAAGGAACCTTCTCGTTTTTTCACATATGAAGATGTGTCTATGCTTCCACTTGATCACATTCAAAGGACTCATGTACTTCTCTTGGATCTGCAAATGTACCATATGGCTTGAAGACAATCAAATTACTTCATATTGAAGAGTAAGTTGCAGATTATTGTAAATTATGGGTTTGATACCCTTTGATGTAATCTCCCCAAGTAAAGATTAAAGGGGGGTGTTAGAATTTTTAATCTTTCCTTGGTTGTATTTATTAAATGGAATAAACCAAGGTATCCCTTATGTTGTTTTTCCTCTAGTCTACATGAGGACAAGTCTATTTTGTAATTCCTTTATTAAGGGAAATAGTTATTCCTCCTTAAGAGGATTATGACACTTGTTATGCACACACTTATGAATGTGGCAATCATTCATATGGGAGTTACAAATAACTCCTCTTCTCATCTCTTTATAAGAGATGCTTCTCTCTCATTCTCCAAACCTCGCCATCACAATGTAGTTCATGTAATGAGGCCTATGGCTCCATATTATCATCTTCTCTCTCTCTCTCTCTCTCTCTCTCTCTCTCTCTCTCTCCTCATTCTTAGGCATTTGCCTCATTCATATAATTCACAAGGGGTTTTCTTTGCTTTCCCCTTTCAAAACCCTGGTCTCCTCTTTTGTGTTGATCTTGGGAAGTTCTTATAAATGATGGTAATTACATTCATCACAAACTCTCTTGGATTAATTTATAATTCTTTAATTTTAGTTCATTTTGATTTTATTATTTCTATCATATATATATATATATATATATATATATATATATATATATATATATATATATATATATATATATATATATATATATATAGGGATTCAACTTTAGTTATTGAGTTAAACTCATTAGCACATGTTTCATAAAAGTGGTTAAGAAGAAATCATTTCATAAAAATCTCTCTCTCTCTCTCTCTCTCTCTCTCTCTCTCTCACACACACACACACACACACACACACACTTTAAACATAATTTATACAAAAAAAATCAACTTATCCATTATTTATTTAGAAACTAAACTGTTCCAAGATGTCATTTTCATTTTTACACTTCAAAATTTTCAAAATGTTTATAACAAATAAAATATATTTTAATTAATATAACATTATGGATAAAAGAGATAGGGTGATCATTTAGAAATATCTTTAATATAGATGAGTATATTCACCAAGTTGTGGTGCCAAAAAGGTGACAACTCTTTTTTTTTTTTTCCTATTTTGAATAGTGCATATGTGCTTTTAAAAAAGTGAATTTTTATAGATGGGCTGCATACTCGTAGCCCATCATTTTCATCTCAGTTTTTTCACATTCCTACACCAGTAGCGTGTATGCCGGTTGAAGAAACAAAGGTTTTCACCATCCCCCTTGCCAATATGCCTCCTCGCCGACAAAATTTGAGAACACAAGCACACCGATGCCGATGCCGTATGTGATCTAAACTTCATTTTGCATTGTTTGATATGATTTTCATATTGTTTTGTAGGTTTTTTATATTGTTTTGTAGGGTTTTTACGATTTTTATTTAGATTTTTTTATTTATTTGTATTTCAATTGATTTTTTATCAGGAAATGTCCATAATCAGCTGGCAAATCCACAAGAACCTCAAAACCCTCAACAAACTCAAAACCAAAACCCTCCCCAAGAAGAACAACAAGTTCCACAACCCAAACCAATTGCAAGACCTCCGCCAGGCACACAAGAAAATATAATAAATGAAATAGAGAGAGGCAAAACTGAATTAGAAGGACTCATTTCTCGGTTGAAAGAATCTGGACAAACTAATCCAATGAGGGCTCAATTGGCATCATCCCTCAAATCCATTAAGACCCAGATAGCCTTAGTTAGTGGTTAGTTAGATATTTGGCAGGTTAAGAGGGATGAACAAAAAAGATTTTATGCAAATAAATTGTCATATGAAGATGTTAAAAAAAAATAAATACCAAAAGGTAGAATATGTGCATTATTTAGAAAACCTGGTGAGCAAAATACTGTTAGAGAGGATACTAAACGGTTCCCCATCCATTGGTGCATACACGATGCTATTAGAAATAATTTTTGGGATAGATGGTGGATGGTTTTTGATGCCCCTCCTTGCAAAAATCATGAGGTCCCTTTGTATTATTTGAAGAAATTATATTGTGAGTTTGTCCTTGGGGAGATCCCAATTATTTTGACATATTAGACTCCCAGGGTAGAGGTGGGGGGTCATCATTTGAGAGGCTGGGAGCACGTCATGACCCCAATGTAGAGGCCAATGCTCTAGGGACCATTAATGCTTTGATGCAAACTCTCACCCATTCCACAAGACCATTAGTTGAGGGGGAGCCTTTTGTGCATCATGGTCACATGTGCACTTCATGCAGATCCCTATGCACATTTGGCACTCATGCTGGAGATGGTGTGGATGATGGGCTTGTCACTAATCAGTTCCTAAACAAAACATTTGTCATTGACACATAGGTAAATTACAATTATAATTTACTAATTTGATCACATTCCATATGTATAGTGAATGACTAATTAATTAGCATCTATTGATATTGTTCAAAATTCAAGGTCAGAGTGTTGTCGGGCCTACCAATGATCCTCCAGCCCCATTTTTGTCCCCTCCACGAGTCCAGAGGTACATATCAATTTAATCATTTAAATTAATACATATATTTATTAAGTAATTATATTAAGGATTGACGAAAAAAATTATGCATGTGCTTCAGTTCTCTACTGGACCGTCAACCTTTACTATGGACTCGAAGCATAGACATCATACGAGCTATGTACAGGTACATTTGTTTCATGTTAATTTAATTCATTTTCTTATATTTATTTCATGTTTCATGTTACATGTAATGTGTATTGTATGACATGCAGCTCATGACATCAGACACTTCTCATCTCCGACAATCCATCGATCGTGGAGTGGCCTCAACTATGGCTAGCTCAAAGCCATTAACTAAGGTATAAAAGAATTTTCTTGGTTTTGGTTTTTGTTTATAATATTTAGTATCAAAATTTATAATTTTATTTATAAGTGATTATATTTATTGAATTTTTGTAGGGTCTCATCACACATGATCATCCACGAGCCTTCGAGGTGGACTTACAGAGTGACTATCTGATGGCGGTAAGAAAATAATTAATTTTGTGTACACATATATTTGATTTCAATGTATAATAAATATTGATTCATATCTACTTTGTTTGTATCAACTTGAGTTAGAGAAGAGTCTCAACAAGAGGACGAGCAAGCGTAGTAGGAGGACCCCATCATCTCCACCATCTCCCTCTAGATGACGACAGAAGATGTCGAGAGATTTGTTTCCTTCCCTTTGTAGGAAGGAAAAGATATAGTTGATCTAGACATGTATATATATAGGCATTAGTGGACATATTCCATACACATTTGATGTATATGACATTTTATATTTGATGTATGACATTTATTTGATGTATAACATTATTTGACTTATGACATTATTGGTTATCATAACATATTATGTGTTTGTTAATGTACATGACATTATTGGTTATCATTTTATATTATATGTTTTTGCATGTATGACATTAAATTAGATATCTTCGTGTATGACATTAAATTAGATATGTGCATGTATGACAGTAAATTAGATATGTTTATGTATGACATTAAATTCAATACCTAATCTGTTTGAAACTTTGATAGAATATTGATTAACAATAAACTTTATCACTGTTTAAGCATAAGTTAATCATTTGCAATATGTCATTGTCATATGATTTATGATCTTGTTCATGTTTAAAGTTTTCCTTCTCTATTATTTGTTTATCAAGTTTAATTCAATACCTAATTAGTTTGAATTTTTTTATACAATATTGATTGGCAATCAACTTTATTAGTCAAAATTGATTAAGACCTCCTGGCAATAAACTTTATTAGGAAATATTCGTGGACATCCTGGCAATTGGTCACCTAAATGAGAACCTTGAGATTTATTAGGGACTCCATGAAAGAAATAAGTAGCTTGAGAAGCTATCCATTTGTTAGCTGAATTAAAACCTTGGATTGTAGATGGCTAGCCTTCATTGTACAGACCAATTTTATAGATATATACTCAAATAAATAGTGTATTCATCTAAGCATAGAAATATTGTTATATAAGAAGAAGATCAAGTTTTATAATTCCTAATAATCACTAATGTATGCACATACACTTAAACCTAAAAAGGATGACCTAAAGAAGACAAATTAAGTATGAAGTCGATACAAAATCAATAAGAGAGTTCTAGTGTGATATCTTCAGTATTTTTTGAATTAGAGAAAACTAAGTATTAATATGATGATCTCTATGAATCTATATCACCATATAGATGTCTCTTTGCGTCTCCCTAACTCTCTCTATTTTATCTCACATTCATACTCTTCTTATATCTCTATTCATTTATCAATATGTTTTTATTTCCTTTAATCTTCATGTCTACCCACACCTTCTTTTGTTTCCCTCTATCTCTATGCATCTTCTCCATGTTCAACAAGTGTTGGAGTTATAGGGATAGTGTTAAGAAACATGCTTATGTTGCAAAGAGAGGTGAGAAGGTGAAAATAAGGGCATACTGTAAGTTGGAAGCTGAAGATGATTTAATGGTTGATAAGTGGGCATTTTATTATGATGATCCTAATGATCAGCATATTTGCATGGTGGTTGTCCAAGGTAGAGCTCATTGTAGTCTTATGCTTTATGACAATCCACATGCAGATGCTATTTTGAATAAGTCTATTTTTGCCCCTTGATTGCAATCTTGGCTCCATGATGCCTTGATTTGGGAGGTGGTTAGATGGAACTATGAATATCTTTAAGTAATCAATTGTATTGATTTTGATTTAATTTATTATTAAAGATTTTAATGGATACAACTTTGCTCTAAATATTTCTTCATTATAGGTTTAGTTATACCATTTTTACAATATGAATCTTCATGGTCACTTGTGGCTCTTCTCTAGTACTTATTTTTATAATCTTTATAATTAATAAATGATATAGTTATAATAGAGTTTTAGTCTTTTATGAAAATAATTTTTTGATGGAAGATTTTTCATTTAAAATTTTGTCTTACATTCAGTAAAATTGATATTTGATGGATGCTTAAAGAGATTTCAACTTCATCAATAGACCAATGACCTATTGACAATTATCTTTTTTTGAAATTACTCTATCCAACAAAATTAGATCAAAAGTTCTCTAAACATTTATGTTAAAAATAAGATAAAAATTTGATCACAAGTGGTCAAAAAGTTTGTGTAGAAGAAAAAATCATTGTTACAAAAAGAATATAGACAAGAAGAAAAAACACAATTAGCTTGTTTAGCTTCAATACATAACCACCATTCTTTATCATCAATTAAAAAATGTCAGAGATAGTAGAGAAAAGATGGATTATTTGCAAAAAAAGTGATTTTAAAAATCATAAATGTAACATAATCACTAATAGTTTTATGTGTTTTCATACATTAATGATTGTAACATAATCACCAGTTGATTGGAATATGATGTTATTATTCTATAGTAAGTAGATTAAGGTAAAAATAAAAGTTTAATAAATAGTTGTGATGCATAGGAAAGAGGGATATCTCACATGAGAGGGAGACGAATCTAAGATGACACATAAGATACTTGTAAGAAGGAGCTATACTTGTTAACGAATTTACAATGCATGTTATGGAAAATCATAGAGCATATTTAAAAGGAAATAAAATAGTATGACAAGTGGAAGGAACATGTTGTTTTGTAGACTCGTATTCAAATTTGGGCGTCAATTTTCTAATGAAGGATTCAAGCACTACAATTTGGTAGTTTTGGCTTATGTTATCCTTGTATCTCACTCTATCCTTGTATCTCACTTTCTCTTATTTCCCCCCCTCTTTATATTTCTATTTTTTTCCATATCTATGTAGCCATCTATCCTCTTTATCTCCCCCTCACTAATGCAAAGATGTTGAGCAAGTAGTGAGGTTTAAGCACTTTCTTCTTCCTGATCTACCAAACTAAACTTGTGGCCTTTCTAATATCTTACTCCTTTAGCATATCATTTTTGTGGCCTATCCAAAGTGATAGGGTCATTTGTGAACTCCTCCAAGATGAGTACTTCTCCAATCAAGATCTTGCACCTTTTTGTTTTAGGGACACTAGCCCTATTCCAAGCCAATAACTATAACTCTTCACTAACCCCAAGTTTCTATTGGGACACCTTCCTTATGTTGAACTGATTGAGAATCAACTCTTGCTTTAACCCTCCAGTTTTCATACAGTAGAAAATTTTGACTATCATAGAATTCCTTGTAGGTCTCCTACTCTGATTTTTTGGATGTAAATTCCTCTTAGGTTGAAATCTAACTATTCTATGGGTAGATTCAGACACCCTTTTGGAATTTACTTAAGACTCCAAAGCCTAGATTCCTAATTCCATTCCTGTAGCACCAGATTCCTAATTCCATTCCTGTAGCACCTAACCCATGTAAAGTACATAGACCTAATAAGGTCACTCTAGGTTTGGTTTTCAAAGTAATTACTAAATAATTGGTGAATGAATTGGTGCTACTAAGAAAAAATAACTCAAATCCACCACTAAACTACCCATCAATTCAATTCAACATTTTTAAATCTTTTTGGTCTCAATCCTACCTGAATACACTAAGCTATTCAACTTAGGGACTAATGCAAACATGATTTTTCCATCAAGACACTTCCTGAGCTATAGGAATCTATAATTATACTCTCCTTGAATTTTATAGAATCTTAGAGAATTCCACTAGTTCAAATACAAGTTAGGGCTTCATTTTTGGAATTAGCTCTTAACATGCCTTTTCCTAGATTGTTTCTAGAAAAATTTCCTTAAACACTTCAAATCAAAATTAAACTATCTCAAACCAATTTAAAATATCACAATAAGATCAACTTAGTTTGTAAGAATCACAACAGATACGATCGCACAACTAAAACCATACTCCCTAAGAGACTTCTCTAACATGTACCATGCTTAATAACCTTGTTAAAGGAGTCTTTTGAGAAAAAAATCCATTTGTTCAAGGAGTTTTTTGGGAAAAAAAAAGTTATTGATCAATTTGTCTTGTTGTTGTTACAAAATTGGAAAAACTTGCATTGACAACATTTGGGTACGTTGAGCATTTTGGCTTAGAAGGTATTGAAAATGAAAGGTATTGATTGTAACATGTTAGATATGCCAAAACAAACCTATTGATGCCTTGAAACCTCCTAGAGTTGACTATTTTTAGATTTTTCCCATCAAGACCTAGAAGGGTCTCTTGGAACACTTCTACACTTTTGCTCATTTTGGGTTGTTTAAAGGGCTCATCATACTTTCCTTTACATTAGAAGGGGAAAGGAAAAAGCTAGGGATAGGATTTACCCAGACACCTAGAGCTAATAGAGTAGAGAGTTTGATCCCATGATGAAAACTGAGAGAGATTTGGCAATTGGCAAATTTGTACTAGCCAACATTGCAAGTTTCAACATCACTTGAAATGGCATCGTAAAATGAAAATGGAGTGTGATCTCCAAAAAGTGAGAGAGGTTATTGTAGGCCTCCACAACATGGTCCTATATGAACTATAATCACATCCATACCTCACACGAGCTCTGAGATATTCCTTGTCAAAGATCGCAGCCCTATGGCATTTAGTGAGCCTTAGGGACATTTCGGTTCAGCTTGCTCAAGAAATTTTGAGTGCTATAGGGGATAGGAAAAGGTTGGGGATAGTGTTTACCTAGCCACAAAAAGTTAACAGAGTGGATAGTTTGATCCCATGATGAAAGGTGAGAGAGATTTGGCAGTTGGCAACTTTGTACTGGTCAACACTACAAGTTTCAACATCACGTGAGATGGCATCATAAAATAAAAATAGAGTGTGATCTCCAAAAAGTGAGAGAGGTTATTATAGGCCTCTACAATATGGTCTTATAGGAACTAGAATTGCATCCATACCTCACACGAGCTTCGAGATATGCCCCATCAAAGATTGCAACCCTATGGCATTTAGTGTTCCTTAGGGACATTCTAGTTCAGCATGCCTAAGAATGTTCAAGCACTGAAGGGGATAGGATGAGGTTGGGGATAGGGTTTACCTAGTCACCCAGAGCTAATGGAGTAGATAGTTTGATCCCATGATGAAAGGTGAGAGAGATTTGGCAGTTGGCAACTTTGTACTAGCCAACATTGCAAGTTTTAGCATCACCCGAGATAGCATCATAAAATGAAAATAGAGTGAGCTCTCTAAACAGTGAGAGATATTATTATAGGTCTCCACAACACAGTCTTGTAGGAGCTAGAATCCCATCCATACCTCACATGAGCTCTGAGATATACCCCGTCAAAGATTGCAGCCCTATGGCATTTAGTGACCCTTAGGAACATATCGGTTCGGCATGCACGAGAATGTTTGAGTGTTGAAGGGGACAAGATGAGGTTGGGGATAGGGTTTACCTTGCCACCCAGAGCTAATGGAGTAGATAGTTAGATCTCACAATGAAAGGTGAGAGAGATTTGGCAATTGGCAACTTTGTACTGGCCAACACTACAAGTTTCAGCATCACCTGAGATGGCATCATAAAATGAAAATGGAGTGTGATCTCCAAAAAGTGAGAAAGGTTATTATAGGCCTCTAAAAAATGGTCTTGTAGGAACTTGAATCAAATCCATACCTCACACAAGCTCTGAGGTATGCCTCATCAAAGATCACAACCTTATGGCATTAAGTGACCCTTAGGGACATTTCGGTTGGGCATGCCTGAGAATGTTTGAGCACTAAAGGGGATAGGATGAGGTTGGGGATAGGTTTTACCCAGCCACCTAGAGCTAATGAAGTAGATAGTTTGATCCCATGATGAAAGGTGAGAGAGATTTGGCAGTTGGCAACTTTGTACTAGCCAACACTACAAGTTTCAGCATCACCTGAGATTTCATCGTCAAATGAAAATGGAGTGTGACCTCCAAAAAGAGAGAGAGATTATTGTAGGTCTCGACAACATAGTCCTATAAGAAATAGAATCACATCCATACCTCACACAAACTTTGAGATATGCCCCGTCAAAGATCGCAGCCCTATGGCATTTAGTGACCCTTAGAAACATTCTAGTTCGGTGTGCCAAAGAATTTTCAAGCACTAAAGGGGATAGGATGGGGTTGGGGATAGGGTTTACCTAGCCACCCAGAGTTAATAGAGTAGATAGTTCAATCCCATGACAAAAGGTGAGAGAGATTTGGCAGTTGGCAAGTTTCTACTGGCCAACACTACAAGTTTTAGCATCACTCGAGATGGCATCGTAAAATGAAAATAGAGTGTGATCTCCAAAAAAAGAGAGAGGTTATAGTAGGTCTCTATAGCATGGTCTTGTAGGAACTAGAATCGCATCCATACCTCACACGAGCTCTGAGATATGCTCCATCAAAGATCACAACCCTATGGCATTTAGTGACTCTTAGGGACATTTTGGTTCAGCGTGCCTGAGAACATTCAAGCATTGAAGGGGATAGGACAAGGTTGGGGATAGCATTTACCTGGCCACCCAGAGCTAATGGAGCAAACAGTTCGATCCCATGATGAAAGGTGAGAGAGATTTGGCAGTTGGCAACTTTGTACTAGCCAACACTACAAGTTTTAGCATCACCTAAGATGGCATTGTAAAATGAAAACGGACTATGATCTCCAAAAAGCAAGAGAGATTATTGTAGGTCTCCACAACATGGTACTGTAGGAACTAGAATCACATCCATACCTCACACGAGCTCAAATATATGCCCCATCAAAGATTGCAGCCCTATGGCATTTAGTGACCCTTAGGAACATTCCAGTTTGGCATGCTCGAGAACATTCAAGCACTAAAGGGGACATAACAAGGTTGGGGATAGGGTTTACTCAGCCACCTAGAGCTATCAGAGTAGATAGTTTGATCCCACGACGAAAGGTGAGAGAGATTTGGCAGTTGGCAACTTTGTACTAGCCAACACTACAAGTTTCAGCATCACACAAGATGGCATCGTAAAATGAAAATGGAGTGTGATCTCCAAAAAGAGAGAGAGAGATTATTGTAGGCCTCCACAACATAGTCCTATAGAAACTAGAATCAGATCCATACCTCACACAAGCTTCGATATATGCCTCATCAAAGATCACAACCCTATGGCATTTAGTGACCCTTAGGGACATTCCGGTTCAACGTGCCCAACAATGTTCAAGCACTGAAGGGGATAGGCTAAGGTTGGGGATAGGGTTTACCTGGCCACCTAGAGCTAACAGAGTAGACAGTTTGATCCCATGACGAAAGGTGAGAGAGATTTGGCAGTTGGCAACTTTGTACTAGCCAACACTACAATTTTTAGCATCACCCAACATGGCACCGTAAAATGAAAATGGAGTGTGATCTCCAAAAAGTGATATAGGTTATTGTAGGTCTCCATAACATGGTCCTGTAGGAACTAGAATCACATCTATATGTTGCATGAGCTCCAAGATATGCCCTATCAAAGATTGCAGCCGTATGGCATTTAGTGACCCTTAGGGATGTTCCAGTTCGGTGTGCCTGAGAATGTTTGAGGACTGAAGGGGACTCACCCAACCAACTGAAGCTAATGGAGCAAACAATTCAATCCCATGACCCTTATTCCACTAAGTTGCAAATTTGAGCAACTTTTACAACTTTCAACACTGCAACTTTGAACAAAAAGTGCAATTTTTACATTTTTCACTTGATTCCAATTCTATGACTTAGAAATGGTTCCTAGGAATTATGTGAGATCCTATGAAGAGTATGAGATAGTAGAGATGGAACCTTAAGTGATGTAGAGGTTAGTTGATGTAGAATCAACACTTTGGAAGCACCAAACAACTCCAATGCACCTTTGAATCACCAAGCAATTCAAACTACCATCCAAACCCTCTATACTCCACAAGATAACTCAAGGTTGGACTCACTTTCACAAGGACTACACTAAGAAAACATTAAGACATTAGACACCATGGGGTTAAAGGTTTGTGAAAATTCCAAAAAAGTGCAAAAATTTGCAATATGCAAAAAGTTGCTGAAGAGCAATTTTTGCAAATAATAGTTGTCAAACTTAAAATGAGGTTGAATGGTGTTCCAAACATCCAAATGGAATTTATAACTATTGGAAGGCATGTAATTAAGATCCCCACATGTGGGAAAGGTCATTGTATGGACGGTGGACAACATTGGTGAATAAAAACTCAGAATTTATGTCTTTTTTACTATTTTTTCAATTCTATACTGCCTATATGGATTGGTGGTGGTACAAGTATTATATGGTTGGATAGATGGTTGAGTAAATATTCCATTGAAATTTTTTTGAGGTCTTTATCTTGTATACAAGAAAAGTTATATCAGTTTTAGTGTAGGTAGGTTAGATTTACACCAAATTTGAGAGTTTCAGCAAGATGGAATCCTAACTTGCAAACCCACCATGGGATTTCAATGCCACTTTGTGGAATGAAAGTTAGGAGAGGGTTATTTGAGATGATAGATATTTAGGTTTGTAGGAGCATGGCATCTATTTTTACTAGCAAGCCCTAGACTAGACATAATCTTATGTCTAGTCTAGATTTGAAGGAAAAAGAAGGACCAGGCTCCCAAACTGATTAATCTGACCCAGGTGAAGGGTGTAGAAGGAAAATTTTGATGTATAGTAGAGATCCAAGGGGTTGAACCAAGTTTTTGAACCCATTTTTTTATGTTTTCCTTATAACCCAACCTAAACTGGCCATTTAGGACTGTGACACAAAGTGGGCATAACTTGATGCTGGAGCTGAGTTGGTGGTTAATCTTTTGTAATCTCTTAGGGGATGTTGAAGAGTGTTTAAAATTGAAAAAATAGTGGGGGTCCTTTGTATGGTTTGGGAGTTTTACTTTTAAAACTAGAAATTGTCCTAGTAGGAAGTACTGGTAACAATTTTGAAATTTGATTGTTGAGTGTTGAGAAACCTCATGTTTGGGACTTTTCTTTTTAGTTTGAGCCTATAATAACCATTTCCATTTGAAAATTTGAGTGTTGAAACCATTTAAGAAGTATTTTCCTTTGTAGACCTATTGGTGGGAGGGAGTTCCTAGGTGTTGATCCAAGTTGTTTGAGTACCCTAAGTTTGAGGGTTGTGCTTGTGAAGTGGAGTCCACTTGCAGGGTAGAGTCTCCCTATATTAGAAGTCCATTAGATCCTTAGTCCTTCATGTCTTCAATGAATGTATCTTCATAGAATGACCTTGGTGCCCCTACACTATTAAACGATGATGATGAACATGAGTAAATTTATGAGATTTGTGCTTACATGTTATAATGAAAAAGTCATATCTATTTTGAAATTAAGAACTATAAAAAAAGTTTCAAGAGAAGCTTAGGCTAGAAGACTTTTTTTCTATGAGATGACTACTCTTGGTAATAAGCTACCAAATATTGAAACTACACTCAAATCCAATATTTATAAGGATAAGGAAGAACTTTTGAAAGATAGTAGCTATGCTACGTGTAAGAATTTGCTGAAGGAAAAAAATGAAAATGACAAGATCTAGTAGCTCAATCGATAACACAAATTTTCCAATTGTTGGCTAGCACTGGTGTATGAGCACCAAGGTCACAAGCAAGAGACAAGATGAGTAGTTGGGACATTGATGGATCCTTAGGTTGATTGGAAGACAAATGACCTTCTAAGGTCATTAAAACTTGTAATGATTTTAATCATGGACAAGTGAACTTGTTTCGATCATAGATTGATCATATTATAATGAAAGCTGTAATGTAAGTCTTAATGGCATTATTGAGCCTACAAGGTACCTAGGGGTCACTAGGAATGGATTTGGATTGATCCTAGGTTAGTGGATAGAAAAGACCTATAAAGGTCTTGAATAATGTAATAAGGCTATCAAAGCCTCTAAAAGATGTAAAAGGCACTAAAAGTGCAATATTTTGTAAAACTGCCAACATTGGCAATATATGGCAAAATAGGCTTAATGGAGTCATGTAAGGGGTTCAAAGGGTAGATATGAGTTTTGTTTAATTTTTTTTGTTTAATAAGGTCTCAAGTGACCATATTAATGTAATGGGATAGTCATGTAGCAAGGAAGATAAAAAATTATCAATTCACGACTAAAAACTTGTCAAAATATAAAATCTATGATTTAAACTAAATCTCATCACTTACACATCATAACAACACGGTCCAGATAGTCTTGGGGAAGAGTTTGCAATATTGCATTTGGATCCAATTGATCACTTTTTCTCTCTCTCCCTCTCTCCCTATTCAATCTAATGAGCCAACTGGATCTGCTCGACATTTTAATGTCTCAAGTATTGCCTCATGGTCAGACTCATGAACTTTCCAAAGAATCTTATTATGTGGTTTTCCACCATATTTTATCAAGTGGGCATTTGATGTGACAACAATGTTTGAATAATGAAGAATATTCCTCTATTTTTTCCAATCTTTGAATAACCACAAGTTAGGGTTCTTCATAGAATATCATCTAAGCCATGTGCTAGTTACAACCACCGCATCGACATGGTACTCTAAAAATTCACCATCTATAATCGAGTGATCCAATTTTTGTTTGGCTTCAACACAATGACACAAATAATAATCTATCCCTTCTTCATTTTCTTTAGGTGCAATAACAATAAAAACATGACCTGTAGTTGCAAATGTACAAAATGTAGTCATTAATTCAGAAAATACTTAGGTAAAAGTTATAAAGTTACATATTGAAATTACAAAGATATATAAATATATATATTACCAGGTTGCACTAGATCTGACAAGTAGTCAAAGTCAATAGAAAAATCCATCTCTACCATTTTTAGTGCTTGTGGGGATGATAGGTGTCAATTGGGTCCAAAATCCATATATCCCATTTGTCCACCCATTCAATTGACTCACAATCATCCCAATTTTCCTCTGCACATGATGGATAATAGCATGCCATTTTTCGTGTGTGGATGCTCCATGAACCTACATTAGAGCTTCTAAAAGAGTGTAACTCACTAGATCCTATTAGTGTACAACAATCCTAATATGGTGCAATGTTAGTATTATCTATCAACCAAAAAAATCTATGAACCATAGACTCACCTTCCTTACCTGGACCCATTGTAGCATTACACCATTTCATGATGGATTTTGCATCTATCAACATTGCTCCATCTTTGTACTTAGTTCTTCATGAGCCAAGGCTCTTTTAATTCATGCACCTACACCATCATGCTCTCCCTTACCATGACCAACCTCTATGAAATTTCACATATATTAAATTCTACACAACCTTTGCATCCTACTCAACCAATAGAACATTCGTGCATTCTTGAATTGAGATGCGCAATTGTCCGACCAAATAATGTGCTGATGATATGTTATGCCCCTATCACCCAAATCTCCATAAAATAGTTGAAAACAACCATGTATGAACTCTGTAGAATGTGATCAATCATTGCTGATGTAAAAATGATACTCCCTCAAAATTTTCCTGGCATCCTCTGTACTTGTAGGTGAATGCATGAATGTTATGTGAACAAATATGGAAACCTATTGAGAAGTATAATATTTTTCTTGCACCTCATTTTGTGGTTGTAATGTGTAGTTCTCTGTAAAATCTACAACCAAAACAATGGTATCCAATGGAAATGTATCCTTGCACAACTTGAATTGCAAATCTAGCCATCGAGCTCTATGGGTATGCCTTGCATACTCATAAATAATCTTTTCACAAAAAATATTCATGAACTCATACACTGGAATCTTTTCAATGACTAAATCACATCTTTTACCATGTTTCCCATGTTTTAGAGCATATGTCACTATCTTAAATTTTTCATAATCTACTATTTCATTTCCAATTGCATGTGTACTATTCATATGTTGACAAGTTGATAAAAGTTGGAAAGAACCACAAAATAAGCACGTACCATCCAAGCATGATGTCTTGTAAATTTTTGGCCATCCCCTATTGTACATAAAATGTTGGATATGAATTCCCTTGAAGATCTTGGTGGCTCATTCATGTCACAATCCTACAAAACAAACTGAGAATGCAAAAATACGCATATATGCCTAAAAACATCAAAATGGTTTGAAAATTCAATATGTATCTTACAACAACAAGTTGTGCGTGTGTGATTTATCTTCACATAAAAAGGCTTACCCATCTCAAAAAATATTTGACTTATTCAAATTTGAGGATACATACCAATAAATTTTGTAAAAAATTGTGTCTGAGTTGAGTCCAAAAAATGTTTTGCATGTGGGTCACGATTTTGGCTACCAATCCTCCTTCTTACAACATCTCTTTGATTAGGGGAAACACATGTGTTATTTTTCCAAAAATCTTTGATCAATGATTTCAAGGCTTCACTAATTTCTTTATCCTTTCACGGTAGTCTACCACTAAATGTCCATAACTCATTTTTTGTTGGATCTTTCAATCTCTCATGCCTTAGAATGGCTCTCCTTAGAGTACCTCTACTAATTTTTAATGTTTTGCTTGTCTTTCTCATGAGTCAAGCTTTCTTCATTTGGCTACTTACTATTGTCAATGTAAGTACTCGACTTGTGATATTACTATCTTTGGTGCATGATTTAGAACCCACTTTGTCATAAGCACTCATTAGATTCTTTACAATGCTTTTTTCATTTGAATCGTCCATCGTTCTTAGCCCAACAATCTTCATGATGGGCCTAAATTTCAAATTCCTCATCATTTCAACAAATAATTAGCATTGACTTGTAATATCTAATTCTTCAAAAAATAATCTCCACATAAGATTAACTTTTCTTTGACAAGTATGCTTGCTAATCTTGTCAAGCATTGATTTCAAAATGTTAGTATCAATATCAATCAAATATTTTGGTCTTCTAAAATGAATTCTAGAAGGTGATCTAATCTCTTCAATTCTCTCAACATTTTGAACATCAATATAAGGTTGAGTGTATTGTGTACCTTGAACTGAAGATGATATGCCTTGGAAATAAGATGTAAAAGATGGAATATCACCTACTTGATGTGTTGATGTTGTGCTTTCAACATGACATGATGTAGTGTGTAGATCGTCAGATCTACAAATCAATGTCTCTTCAACATGAGAGGACGGTATGACTTCAACATTAGAAGATGGTGTAGTGGATGATATGACTCCAGCATTGAAAGATGGTGTAGCTTCATAATTCAATTGTCTTCTTGAGTGTAATAGTCTAATTCATTCTTTTTGTCTTTCTAATTCTTCCTCTTTATTTCTTTGTACTAGTGGTTCTTGATCCTCTTCGAAAGTCAATTCTCCATTATTGCTTTGCAATTTTCTTTGTTCATGTAGTAATTTCATTTTATCTCTTTTAATTGCCAAATCTCTCTCCCTATCTTCATTTGTTTGAGTTTTTGGTTTCTTCCTTAGCATTATGATGATTTGTACATGTCAAATTATTCAAACATTTGAATTACTTAAAATGTGTAAATTACAAATTATTCAAATACATATAAAAATTATAATTATTTGAATGAATACACAATATATATCAAATGACTTGTCAAATTTCTAACCATTTCGAAATAACATTTCATTCAAACATACAATTTTCATTGAATTCACTATATATTAAACAACATGTCAAGTTATAATCAAATTTGTATCTATATATCGACAAACAATATTTAAAATGGATTGCACTAACCTTTTCTATACAAAGAATATTCCAAAAGTCTTCAAATTGCATATCCAATGATTGAATTTGGTGTTTGCTAGCTTCAAAAAGTGGTGAAATAGTGTTTGCTATGTTGAAACCCATGATTTCTATCGAAATAGCAGAGTGCACAATAGACCAAAAGTAAAGAAAGGATGAAATGGGCCCCAAAGTTGCTTTTTGACTATTTTTAGGTGATTTCATATAGTGCATACACACTATAGCGCGTACTCACTATGTGAAAACACATCACTCTCCATCCTCCCTACTCTCTATCCTCCCTACTCTCTCTCCCCTCTCCTATCCCCTACTCTTTCTCTGTCTCTCCTTACTCTCTCTCCCATCCCCTACACTCTCTCTCCCCCCTCTCCCATCCCCTACTCTCTCTCTCTCTCTCTCTCTCTCTCTCTCTTCTTCTCCCACCACCTACTCTTTCTACCTCTCTCACCCTCTCTCCTCTCCCATCCCCTACTCTTTAGATCTCTCACACACACTCCCATCCTCCCTCTCCCACTTCCTACTATCTCTCTCTCTCTCTCTCTCTCTCTCTCTCTCTCTCTCCCCCATCCCCCTACTCTCTCCCATCCCCTACTCTCTCTCACATTTGCTACTCTCTCTCTCTCTCCCCCCTCTCCCATCCCCTAAATTCTCTCTTATACAGATACACACTCCCATTCCCCCTCTCTCTCCCCCTCTCCCACTACCTACTATCTCCCTCTCAAGTTTTCTCTCCCTTTCTACTCTTTCTCTCTCCCCCATTCCCTACTCTTACTTTCTCTCTCTCCAATCCCCAACTCTCTCTCACACTCTCTCCTATCCCCTACTCTCTCTCACACTCTCTCTCATCTCATACTCTCTCTCTGCCACCTCCTACTCTCTCTCACACACTTTCCCATCTATTTACTCTATCTCTTTCATCCCATACTCTCTCTGCCACCCCGTAATCTCTGTCACACTCTCACACTCTCTCCCATCCCCTACTCTCTCTCTTTCATAGACACACACACACACACTTTCTCTCTCTCTCTCTCATCCCTGCTCTCTCTTCTCTCCCATCCCCTACTCTCTCTCTTTCATAGACACACACACACACACACACACACACTCTCATCCCCACTCTCTCTTCTCTCCCATCCCCTACTCTCTAGATTTTTCACACACACTCCCATCCCCCTCTCTCTATCTCCCTCTCCCTACTCTCTCTCACACTCTCTCCCATCCCTAACTCTCTCTCTCAGACTCTCTCCCATCCCATTATCTCTCTCTACAACCTCCTACTCTCTCTCACACTCTCTCCCATCCCCTACTCTCTCTTACACACACTCTCATCTACCCTTCTCTCCCTCTCCCACCACTTACTCTCTCTCTCTCCCATCTGCTACTCTCTCTCTCTCTCTCTCTCTCTCTCTCTCTCTCTCTCTCTCCCCCCCCTCTCCCATCCCCTAAACTCCCTCTTTTGTATATGCATACTCCCATCCCCCCCTCTCTCTCCCCTCTCCCATCCCTTACTCTCTAGATCTCTCACACACACTCCCATCCCTCTCTCTCCCACTCCCTCTCCCACAGCCTACTATCTCTCTCTCTCTCTCTCTCAAGTTCTCTCTCTCCCTCTCTACTCTCTCTCTCTCCCATCCCCTACTCTTACTCTCTCTCCTAGTCCCAACTCTCTCCCATCATTTCACTCTATCTCTCCCATCCTGTACTCTCTCTCTCACTCTCTCCCATCCTTTCACTTTGTCTCTCTCATCCTATACTCTCTCTTTGCCACCCCCTACCCTCTCTTACACTATCACACTCTCTACTTTTACAGACACACACACACACACACTCCCATCCCCCCCTCTCTCTCTTCTCTCCCATCCTCTACTCTCTAGATTTTTCACACACACTCCCATCTCCCTCTCTCTATCTCCCTCTCCCTACTCTCTCTCACACTTTCTCCCATCCCCTACTCTCTCTCACACACTCTCCTATCCTTTACTCTCATTCTCTCCCTCTCCCACTACCTACTCTCTATCCTCCATCCCCTACTCTCTCTCTTTCATAGACACACACACTCTTATCCCCCCACTCTCTTCTCTCCCATCCCCTATTCTCTAGATCTGTCACACACACTCGCATCCCCCCTATCTCTCTCCCTCTCCCTCTCCCACTCCCTCTCCTACTATCTACTATCTCTCTCTCTCCCTCTCTACTCTCTCTCTCTCTCTCTCTCTCTCTCTCTCTCTCTCTCTCTCCCATCCCCTACTCTCTCTCACACTCTCCCATCCCCTAATCCCACTCTCTCTCTCCCATCTAATACGAGCTCTCTTTGCTACCACATACTCTCTCTCTCACTCTCACACTCTCTCCCATCCCCTACTCTGTCTCTCTTACACACATTCCCATTCCCCCCCTCTCTCTCCCTCTCCCACTCCCTCTCCCATTGCCTAATCTCTCTCTCCCCTCTCACATCCCCTACTCTCTCTCTTTCATAGACACACACACTCCCATCCCCCCCTCTCTCTCTCCTCTCCCATCCCCTACTCTCTAGATTTGTCACACACACTCCCATCCCCCCTCTCTCTTCCTCTCCCACTCCCTCTTGCACTGCCTACTATCTCTCTCTCTCTCAAGTACTCTCTCTCTCCCTCTCTACTTTCTCTCTCTCCCATCTATTAACCTCATAATTTTTTTTGACACTTGAGTGCCAATAACACTTACCTACTCTATATTGGACCCGAGTACACCATGCATGCCGAGCCACAACAAATGTCGAGTTAGGAAAGACTTTAGGTGCTGAGTGATCTTCATGTGCCGAGTAGTTTTTAGATGTCAAGTGAAGATTAGATGTCAAGTGAAGATCAGATGCTGAGTGAAGATCAAATACCAAGTGAAGATCAGATATCGAGTGAAGATCAAATACCGAGTGTTAACAAGTGCCGAGCAACACAAGGTACCGAGTGTTAACAAGTGCTGAGTAACATAAGGTGCTGAGTGATACAGTTTTGTTTAGGTGCCGAGCTATCCAGGAAACAACATGTGCCGAGTATCAACATGTGCTGAGTATCAACAATACGTTAGGAGCCGAGTAACTTAGAATATCAGCATAAAATTTTGTAATTGCACAAACTATGGTGCACATAGTTTTTCCAGCCGACATAAGGTAAATCTCGAAGGATTTAATGATGAGATCAAATCTTTTATCTTTCTTATGCAATCTACATGCAGCCAATAAGAAAAATGATAAAGGCATGCAACCAATAGAAGAAATGTAAATAATAAGCAAAAAATGGAGATTGAATATGGATTGTAGATCCATACCTAACCCTAAATCCTCAAATGTCTTTATAAGGAAGATGAAATACAAGGGTTTGAAAGGAAATCTATTTTTTTAGAAGCGAGGGTTATCAGATCACAAAAGGATCAAGATCAGAGAAAGTAGAACAGGTGCCTGCATTCAGCAATCAAGGATTGTAATCTATCAGTTTCATTATACCTAATACTTTCTAGAAATTGTATTAGAATGAAAATCCTATGGTGATAGGTTAGCTTAATAGCTATTTCGAAGATCCTTTAATTAGGTGATTAAATCCTTTAACAGGGTGACACTTCATGTAAAGTGTTTGTAAAGCCTCTAACCAGGTCACTATTAATACAATGTAAAGCCTTTAACAAGGCAGGCCTTTAACAGGGTAGACCATCAGAAGTGGTTGAACAATATTGCTGCAGTAATTTTTGTGGGTATCATGCCCACCCCAGTTTTACCTTCTTATTCTTGGAGGGTTTTTGGGTTACCAAATCCTAGTGTTATGAGTTGTTGATGCATGTCTTAGTTTCATGTTTACTTGATGTATTTACATGCATGTAATTTACTTTTAGTTAAAAGATTTATTGGTTAAAGTGTGATACTTCTGATTCAACCCCCCCTCTCATAAGTATTCTTTCCATATTTAAATATTCCAACAATTGGTATCAGAGCATCCAGATTCTCACAAGGAAAAGCCTAACAAATTGGAGGAAAAGATCTAAAGATGGAAGCTTTCAAACTTGGAAAGATCATTGAAAATTAGGTGATAGATGTGCAACTTGCTCAGCATAGCTTGGAGGAATTTAGAAACAAGTTGAGAAACTCATTAAAAAAAAGGAAGGATCTAGCCATAGCTGAAAATGATATACACTACAAGGAGATCGATACCACCAACATATTTTCCAATGAAGATACTAAAGAGTTTGATGCAGCAATAGTAGAACTGATGGAGAAAAATAAAGTTCAAGTAGATGAGATAAGATCTCTCAAGATGGAACATGAGTCACAGGCCATAATGATATGTGAAATCACTAAACACAAGAAAAGAGCAGTTGAAGATAAATTTATGATGGAAAATGATAAAATAAATCTTGCAAACAGACTTGAAGAAAAATGTACTAAATTGACAAGAATCTCAAACATGCAGATGGATACACTTGCCCAAATGATGAACCTTCATCATGAACTCAATGTAAAAGATATTGAGATCTCTACTTTAAAGATGCAGAATGAAAAAATGTAGAATGAATTGAATAGAGAAAAAGAGGTAGCAAAGAATCTCAACAAGTCAAGTGAAGCCATCAAGTATTTTGACCAGTTGCTGAAATCTCCAAAATCTGCCCATGATACATCAGGACTAGGATACAATAGCACTGAAGTTGGGAAATCATCAAAGAGTGTTGAACAAAGAAGTGACAAAGGTAAGAATTCAAAACCCACTTGTCATTATTGTAATAAGAAGGGGCATACAACTAATGTGTGTAGGAGTAGAAGATTCAATGAATCAAACACACCCAAAAATAAGAGTTTCTGTCACAAGTGCAACATGCAAGGACATATGACACAAAATTGTAGATCCAATGTCACAAGGACTCAGAGATTTGATGGACATTGTTATAATTGCAAAAAGTATGGACATAGGGCATTTGAGTGCAGGTCAAAACCTATGTGGACATCAAATCAACCAGCAAAAATAGAAGGGAATGAAAGTCATTATCATTGGGATTACAATACTAGGTATAGTTGTCATTATTGTCAAGAATATGGACATATACCACAGAACTGCATAAGAACACATTTCAGAGGGAACTACAAAAGATGGTTGAATCAAACTACATGTTTCAGTTGTTTGAAAATTGGTCATATCAGCAAAAACTATCCTACAAGATCAAAGTCACCCAAGACTAAAGAAAACAAGGAAAAGAAAAGATTGATGTCAAAAAGATAAGGGGGCAAATGAATAAGACTTGGAAAAAGAAAGATGAGTGCAACACATCAAGTGAAGGGATCGCTTCACCCAATGGGTCAAGTGATCACACCTCATCAAACTAAGCATAAGAAGTATACTGGACTGATATACAAAGCTATATCACACATTAGTCCCAAGACAAAGAAGCCATGCTAAGTATAAATCTGCAAGATGAAATCTAAATGTTGTTGCCGAAATATCTTTGGATGTCGAGTTAAACTCCAACACATGCCGAGCTCCTAACAGCGACCAAGCTGATAACTGATGCAGAGTTGGTTAGCTCGAATGGAAGCTAAGAAAAGTGAAAATATAGTGCAAGCTAAATTAGGTCAAGATTTCTTCAGAAGCCGAGTTGGTAGTTGAGCATTTAATGCAATGGAAATAGGGTATATTATCGTGATTTTAATCAATTTTACTCATCGTGATCAAAGAGAAAAGAAGAAGAAAGAGAGCTAAGTGACTTCATAGCAAGAATCCAACATTTCAAGCAAATTACAACCTCATTCAACACATTTATCATCGATCTTAAGGTATTTTCATTTGTGCCGAGCTACGCAGTTTCGTATCTTTTTATTGTGAAAACCCTAGTTTGCATGAATGGCATCAAGTTCGAAGAAAACTAAGGATAAAGAAATGATTGAAGTTCAGTTAGTTTCAAATGAGGTCAAGCAACCCAATTTTTGACCCATTCCCGAAGTTGCCTACAAAAATGACCCAACTGAAGCTCTCTCCCAAATTCCCCCAAAAGTTGTAATGGTCCAAGACATGAGAAAATGTTACAACTGTAAGATAGGTGCCCTAGGAGACATGGAAATAAGACAAGCTTATGAAAAATTGTGCGTAGATGGAGTCTTGAAAGACGAATTCAAAATCGTTGAAAGAAAGGGTTTAACCTGAGTTTTGAGCTTTCCCACCGTATTCAAAATAGAATGGGTTAGACTTGTGCTGAGTAAAATTCATGGTGGAAATTTGTGGTTAGAAGATACTCCCATCAAATTGACAAAAGAAATCATACATAGAGTAACAGGGTACCGAACCCTAGATCGGTTCAAAACTTTGAGAAGTGAATCAAAGGAGGTTATTGAAAAGAACACTGGTGCCCAGTGGAACAAAAGAGGAATGACAATTCAGACCATACATGATCCTCTAGTTGAGTTTGCTGTTAGAGTCATCACCCATAAATTCTACCAATCCAGTAGACTCAACAGTGTACGATGTATTGCAGTAGATGTAGGCTACAAATTGGTGAAAAAGGATCATACTTATGATCTTGCAGAACTACAACTACAATAGATCAATGAAAACCTGGCTGTTATAAGAAGAACAAAGGGCACTCAATGCAAATTTGGAGCAATCCTAGTTTGCATATTCTTTTATGTTCAGAATGAGTTTCCTTCTTTTGGCAAAGTGGCATGGAGGAATGACAGAACTATCATTGCCCAAATCAATGAATACATAGAACAAATGGGAGAATTACCTTGATGACAAGCTGTTTTGAGGATTTCAAGAATCCATGAAGCAAAGAATAAGGATACCAGTTTCCTTAGTGGAAAAACATACTAATGATATATGTTTCTTAGTTGACATTGATTTTACCTATATTCAAGCAGTAATACCAAGGGTAAGATGGCTAAGGCCATTTGGATATTAAATTAATGTTGATGAGGCATCTGCAGCAATAATTGCATTATTGGTAGAAGAAATAGACAAAAGTGCTCTACATTTTGGCACTTATGATGTGGTAAGATCAAAGATAAACATAGAATCAAAAACTACTTCCACATTGAAGAAGAAAGACAAATTATTAAAGAAGATTAAGAAGAAATTTGGTAAAGAAATTGAGGCTGAAGTAGAAGGAGAAGAAGATGAAAGTGATGATGAAGATGAGCAAGAACATGGGCTAATGGAATTAACTCAAGGTCTTGGAGAAGACAAGGAGGAAGGTGTAGAGGAAGAAGAAGCCAAGGAAGCACCAACTAAAGCTAAGCCAAAGAAGAGAAAGGCAACATAACAGCCTCCAGCTAAGCCCAAATCAAAGAAAGCTACCACACCATCACCTCATAAGCCAACAACACAAGCAAATAAAAGGGCCTCCACTCAAAAGGCCAAAGAGGAAGTTACAAAGAAGGAAAAAATAAGGAAACACAGGAAGAGCCAAGGAAAAGAAGAAGATATGTGGCTCAACCTGATACTGATGAAGAAGACCAATCTGAAAAGGTAAGCCACTCTTCAGTTGATACCTTATGTAAAAAGATTGGAAATGGTGACTTAAGTAATTCAAATAAAGTTGATTTCAATAAATTTACTAAAGAAGAATAGAATAAGATAGAAGAAACAGTTTATGGAATGATGGCACAGTTCAAGTACACTCCACTTGAACTAGATGGACAATTGCCAAAAGAACTGTCAAAAATTGTAGAAGATAGATGGCATTTCTATTTGAAAATGGAGAAGGAGATGAGGGAATCAACTCTAGCAAGTGTATTGCCGGATTTGACTAAGGAACAAGTAAAAAATGTAGTAAAAAGGCACAATAATAGGTTTACACCTAAATACAGGGCACTCTTCATACTCCAAAATAGGATGGAAGAGATTGTTCAAAGAACAATGAAATCATGAAAAAACTTGTACAAAATGATTGAAGATTTTCTTGAAGAAGAATACAAGGAAGAAGCTGATGTACCAATAGAAAAGAGAAGAAGAAAGGAAAGAAGAAGAACAAAAGAAAAGAGAAGAAGAAAGGAAAGAAGAAGAACAAAAGAAAAGAGAAGAAGAAAGGAAAGAAGAAGAACAAAAGAAAAGAGAAGAAGAGAAGAAGGATGAAGAAAAGAAAGATGGAGAGAAGGAAGAGACACAAAAATAGGATATAATGGGAATAGCTGAGCAAGAGTAGCAATCAAATCAGATTGTGCAAGACACACAATTGCCACCCCCTAGCCCTCCTCCAACATCCATCTCACCTGCAGACACTGTAACTATTACTAATGTTCCTAATACTTCTGGTCATAATATCAATCCATTAACTGCAGAAGATCTTAAAATAATTCTTGACCAATCTACCCAAAAAGCAATATTATGTGTAGATCCAGTATTGGTTAGTATGGATGAACTACAAAAACTAGTAGAAAGTACAGTCAAAGATAAGGTGAATCCACAAGAACCACCTTCTATCATCTCTACAACTACTAGTAGTCAATTTCAAATTCCAACAAGCATAGTTGATGCTGCAAGACAGAAGCCAAGTGCAACTGTAGAAAAAAGAACAAAACAAATAGGACAGACTATTACATCTAATCCTACAGTACAAACACAAGGTGCACTTCCACAAATTACAATAATTGATCATGATAGATAGAAGGAGGAGGAAACAGTGAAAACCCCTAAAGAATAGGAGGCAATACAAACATTAATAGATTTTCCTACCTTGGGAACTCCTTCACATCAACCATTACAAATAACAGCTCCAGGATCTACCTCTACTAGAGTTGCATGGGTACTTCACTATGGAGACCCTAAATTAGATGAGGATATAGTCATACCAGGCTATGACTCAAAAAAAAAAACCATTGATCAAATCAATGAGGTGTAGGAAGCACTGAATAGGAGGAAAAGAGAGGAGATACTCAGGAAGGAGTATAAACAAAAGAAAACACTATATGAAATTAAGGACATCTTTATGGATGCCTTCAGTTTGCAATCACCAGATGAGTCAAAGCATATCATAGAGCAATTATCAGATATTATTGACTAGGTGACAAATGAAGACCTAGAAACAAATGCAAAACTTATGGAATGGTCAGAGAGAAAATTCCAAGGAAAAGTAAATGAATAAATATCAAGTCAAATTGCACTTTCACAGGTTGAATTAACAAAGCTCATTGACAAAGTGAAAAAAGTACTTGTAAATATATTCTCATTGTACAAAAAGTTGTGTTATTTTTCATACTTCACACAAGAAACAAGCCAAAAGATACCGAGCCTAGAAAGAAATTTAAAAATTTCAAGCATGCAACTACCAAATGATCTAGCTCAAAGTGAGAAGCATTTTGCTCAATCGCTTCACACTCACAAAGAAATAGCTGTATTAACAGCAAATGAGGCTAATATCAAGGCCAAACTAATACAGCTTCAATCCTCCATTACCCCACATTTAGAAATACTCCATAAAGAGCAAGTATATGCTGAAACTATTCTCAAGAAAGACCCAAATCTTTCTACTTCAGAAGGACTTATTCATCTTGTTGCCAAGACTTCCATCTAGCACAAGTCACTGGAAATTTCTTTGAACAATTGGGATGCAGCTCTCAGGATGATTATGGAGGTAAACAAAACATTTTTGGCTAAATATGGTCTTAACCCTTAAACATTCTTTGACATAAGTGTCAAAAAAGGGGGAGAAAATAGACATAATAAGGGGAGATACAGATATTATGAGATGAATTAATTGGGGAAAAAAGATACAAAGGAGGAGCTTGATATACAAATAAGGCACAATCAACTCAGGGGGAGTTACAAAATTTTTGAGGTATATATTGTAAGTTACAAATTTTGATAGATTAGTAAATGTACTCATAAGGTCAGTTAAGTGTTTTTGTCACTCATGTCAAAGGGGGAGATTGTTAACCTCATAATGGTTTTTGACACTTGAGTGCCAATAACACTTACCTACTCTATATTGGAGCCGAGTACACCATGCATGCTGAGCCACAACAAATACGTAGTTAGGAAAGACTTCAAGTGCCAAGTGATCTTCATGTGCTGAGTAGTTTTCAGATGCTGAGTGAAGATCAGATGCTGAGTGAAGATCAGATGTCGAGTGAAGATCAGATATCGAGTGAAGATCAAATATCGAGTGAAGATCAGATATCGAGTGTTAACAAGTGTCAAGAAACACAAGGTGCCAAGTGTTAACAAGTGCCAAGTAATATAAGGTGCCGAGTGATACAATTTTGTTAGGTGCCGAGCTATCCAGGAAACAACATGTGCCGAGTATCAGCAATACTTCAAGAGCCGAGTAACTTAGAATATTAGCATAAAAGTTTGTAATTGCACAAAATATGATGCAAATAGTTTTTGCAGCCGACATAAGGTAAATCTCGAAGGATTTAATGAGGAGATAAAATCTTTTATCTTTCCTATGCAATCTACATGCAACCAATAAGAAAAATGATAAAGGCATGCAACCAATAGAAGAAATGTAAATAATAAGCAGAAAATGGAGATTGAATATAGATCATAGATCCATACCTAACCCTAAATCCTCAAATGTCTTTATAAGGAAGACAAAATTTCATTGTAAAATATATGAGTGGACATACAAGGGTGTGCAAGGAAATCTATTTTTTTAGAAGCGAGGGTTAATAGATCACAAAAAGATCAAGATCAGAGAAAGCAAAACTGGTGCCTACATTCAGCAATCAAGGATTGTAATCTATCAGGTTCATTATACCTAATACTTTCTAGCAATTGTATTAGAATGAAAATCCTATGGTGATAGGTTAGCTTAACAGCTATTTCGAAGATCCTTTAATTACATGATTAAATCCTTTAACAGGGTGACACTTCATGTAAAGTGTTTGTAAAGCCTCTAACTAGGTCACTATTAATACAGTGTAAAGCCTTTAACAGGGCAGACCATCAGAAGTGGTTGAACAATATTGCTGCAGTAATTTTTGTGGGTATCATCCCCACCCCAGTTTTACCTTCTTATTCCTAGAGGGTTTTTGGGTTACCAAATTCCAGTTTATGAGTTGTTGATGCATGTCTTAGTTTCATGTTTACTTGATTTATTTACATGCATGTAATTTACTTTCAGTTAAAAGATTTATTGGTTAAAGTGTGATACTTCTAATTCACCCCCCCCTCTCATAAGTATTCTTTCCATATTTGAATATTCGAACACCATCCCCTACTCTCACTCTCTCTCTTCCATCCCCTACTCTCTCACACAATCTCTCCCATCCCTTGCTCTCTCTCTCTCTCTCTCTCTCTCTCTCTCTGTACAAGCTCTCTCTGCCACCCCCTACTCTCTCTCAAACTCTCACACTCTCTCCCATCCCCTACTTTATCTCTCTTATACACATTCTTGGCATTCCCCCCCCCTCTCTCTCTCTCACACACACACTCCCTCTCCCACTACCTACTCTCTCACATCCCCTACTCTATCTCTCTTACACACTTCCATTCCCCCTTTCTCTCCCTCCCACTCCCTCTCCCATTGCCTACTCTCTCTCTCTCTCTCTCTCTCCCGTCCCCTACTCTCACTCTCTCTCTACCACCCCTACTCTCTCTCACACTCTTAGACTCTCTCCCATCCCCTACTTTCTCTCTTACACACACTCCCATCCCCCCTCTCTCTCCCTCTCCCACACCCTCTGACATTTCCTACTCTCTTTCTCTCCCTCTCTCATTCCCTACTCTCTCTCTCTTTCACACACACACCCATCCACTCTCTCTCCTCTCCCATCCCATACTTTGTCTCTCACTCTCTCTCCCCCTCCCACTACCTTCTCTCTCTCTCTCACTCTCACTCTCACTCTCACTCTTACTCTTACTCTTACTCTCACTCTCACTCACTCTCACTCTCACATTCTCTCTCACTCTCACTCTCACACTCTCTCTCACTCTCACTACCCCCTACTCTCTCTCACATTTTCACACTCTCTCCTATCCCCTACTCTCTCTCTCTCTCATGCACACACACACACACACACACATTTTCATCCCCCTCTCTCTCCCTCTCCCACTCCCTCTCCCATCACTCACTCTCTCTCAAGCTACTCTATCTTCCCCCTCTCTCATTCCCTACTCTCTCTCTCTTTCACACATGCACTCCCATCCTCCTCTCTCTCACTCTTCCTCTCCCACTGCCTACTCTCTCTCTCCCCCATCCCCTACTCTCAATCTCTCTCTCTCCCAACTTGTACTCTCTCTCACACTTCCTCTCTCTCCCATCCCCTACTTTCAATCTCTCTCCCCCATCCTACACTCTCTATTTGCTAGCCCTACTCTCTCTCACACTTCCTCTCTCTCGCATCTTGTACTCTCTCTACCACCCCTACTCTTTCTCACTTTCTCTCTCCCATCTTGTACTCTCTTCCCTCTCCCATCCCCTACTTTCTCTCTATTTCTCTCTCTCTCTCTCTCTCTCTCACACACACACACACACACACACACACACACACACACATAGCCATTCCCCCACCCCCCTAGCTCTCTCTTGCATTGAGTTTGCAATTTAGGTCTCAATAGTATGTGCACCCTATAGCGTACAAGTGCTATTGATAATTTAAATACTTGTAATAGTGTGTGTGCACTATAGCACATACACGCTATAGGGATCATGTGTTATTGAAAGCTTTGTATTAAAACCAATCCTAAGGCTTGGTTTTGGCTTGGAGATCCAACCCAAAGGTTTGGAGTTTATAAATAGGTCTAAGACATGTTTTCTAGCAAACATACCAAAAATGATTGATTTTTTTTGAGTGCTCCCCTTCAAGATTCCTCGTGGTTGGGTATCAATAAGATCAAGTTACATAGCATTATAGGTCTCTGTGTTACCTATCTAACCATATAATTTATTTTTAATTTGAACTATTTCAAGCCTTTCATCTATAATTTCTTTTGAATGTATGTTCATTTTTTGTCAAAAACCACCATGTACTAATTAGGCTATAGATTTTAGCTCGTTCATCGAATTTTGCAACAATTTAGTTTTTAAGAAACTAGACTCCATTCTACATACTTTGAAAAAAAAAAGTTTTGATTTTAGATTAGTTTTCAATTATTTCTAGGGGGAGCACATAGATATTTCACATTTTTGGGATGTGTCTAGTTAAAAAAATCATTAAAAAAAAAATACACATTATAAAATTATCCAAAACTTTTGGGATAAACTACATAGTGTTAAGTAACTTTTGACTAGAGTGATTAAACAATTTCAAAAAAAAAGGTTAAAATTTTAGGGGGCCACACTTTGTACTATGTTATGTTTTATTGGAATAAATAGTTGTTGGATAATGTTGTCCTTGATGTCACAAAAATGTCATATCAGTCATTAGTCTCAAGTTCACCGAGCTCAGATAGTCTATAATGCAATCTACAGTGCCAACCGAGCTCACTCGATCATCGAAAGAAATTTGGAAGACAGTGTTAACTGAGCTAACTCGATCAACAAAGGAAAGGTGAAAGACAGTGTTCACCAAGCTCACTCGGTCAACGAAGGAAATGTGGAAGTTAGTGTTAACTGAGCTTCACTCAATCTCCAAAGGGTAGTTTCCACCAAGCTCACTCAGTCATCAAAGGAATCATGGAGCAGTCAGTGTTAATCGAGCTTCACTCAGTCTCAAAAGGGTAGTTTCCACTGAGCTCACTCACTTATCTCAGGAAACTCAGTACTTACCGAGTTCTCCTGGCGATTGAAGGATTGTCATGAAGTTCACTGTATTAACCGAGCTCAGTCGGTTAACACAGGAATTATTTTATGAACAAAGTTCACTGTGTAGGGTCAGCCAGTATAGGGATTTGCTAATTAATTGCTTCTAGATGACTGTTGTAATTGTTTGTTTAGTCAGTGATTTGAGCTGACTAAGATAATCTGAAAGGTATATATGGTCATTCAAGTTATGAATTAAAAGGTGTATGTGATTATGAAAAAGAAGTTATGAATGCAAATTATAGTATGAAATGAAAAGGAAAATGTTGAGCAAAGTCTGATGAAAGATCAGATGTGTTGAAGGAGCTGTAAAGCTATATTTGATTAGTAAGGATCCAGTCAAGCATAATAGAGATCTGTAATCAGCAAAGATAAGTTGCACATTATATCAAGTCACTTCATTGTTGCTTTCTAACCATTGTAACAGTGAATTCAAAATCTCTTAACAGAGTTGGTTTAACAGCCATTCAATAAATCTTCTAACAAGGTGACAGTTCAGTTGAATTGTTCTAAAGACCTCTAGCAAGGCCACTCCTAACAGGGTGATTAAATCCTTTAACAGGGTCACACCTAACAGTGTGTTTTTGTAACCTTTAACAAGGTTGGCTCCTAACAGGGCTCACTTCAAAAGAGTGAAAACAGTATCTAGTTACATTGGTGGTTTTTCCCATATTGGGTTTCCACGTTAAAACTGGTGTCTCTTGTGTTCTTAATTGCTGAATTGCTTTGTGCATGATAACATATCAGTTCTTAATATTTATCATTTGTTACATTATCTAGTTTTAGCATTTTATATTAATCAGATCAAGGGTATATTTAGACATCTTAGGGACTGTGGAAAGTTTTGTAGTATCTGATTCACCCCCTCCCCCTCTCAGTTACTCTATTCTCATTTCCAACAATTGGTATCAGAGCTTTTGGTGTTTGTAAGAAAAGATTTCAAGGATCTAAGACAAAGATCAAGATGTCTTACAAAAGAGAAATTCCAAAACTCAATAGAGATAACTTCTCTACATGGCAAGGATTGATGAGACTTCATCTAGCTACTGTTGGTGATACTGGACTGAAATACCTTGAAGAAAAATATGAAGAACCTTTTGGCACATTGTCTGTCAATGAAATTTTTGAAAAGAAGACTCACAACAATATGATGATAGACATAGCATCTGCTCTCAGTTATGAAGAATTTGATGACATTAAGGACTGCAAAATTTTCTTTGAGATGTGGAACAAGCTAAAAGAGATCTATGGAGTAGATGATAATGTGAGAAGAGCAAAAGCAGAAAGTCTAAGAGGACAATTTGATCAAATGAGGATGAGAGAGGATGAAAACATTGCAAAGTATGTTGAAAGAGTTAAAGCATGTGTGAGTGCAATCAAAGCATCTGGAGGTGATATCAAATGAGAAAAAGTTATAAGCAAAGTTCTCAGAACCTTGCTTCCCGTTTATGCAATCAGAGTTTCTACAATTCAAGAAAGGTGTGAAGCAAATCATCAGATAAATCTTGAGGCCATAGTTGGAAGACTAATTGCATTTGAACTAGATAACTTTGACAACTATGTTCCAGCCTCCAAAAACATTGAATCAGCATTTCAAGCCAAGATCTCACTCAAGGAGAAAAAAAAAAAGGAGAAGGAATCTCAGTCAGAAAGTGAAAATGAATCAAGCCAAAGTTCAAACAGTGACCTCGAAGTGATTGAAGCTCTACTAGCAAGGAAATATTCTAGAGGCAGAGGAAAATACAAAGGTAAAGTTCCTCTAATCTATTTTTCTTGTGAAGAAATTGGTCATATTGTAGCAAGGTGTCCAAACAAGAAAAACAATGATGAAAAGAAAGATTACAAATGGAATGGAAAGAAAGACTTCAAATCATCCAAGAACAAAGGTAAGAAATCATGCTTCATGGCTGAAAATTCTAAAGATTTTGATAATAGTGAGGATGAAATTGTTTATATTGCCGTTAAAGATGATTCTAACAATGATGAGGAAGATAAAATGGCACTTGTTTCTCATATAAGTAAGAATGATACATGGATTATAGACAGTGGTTGGTCACATCATATGACTGGTGATAAAACTAAGTTTGATCAGTTTGAAGACTATGATGGTGGCAGTGTAAGGTTTGGTAATAATGAACCTCGTTTCATAAAAGGAAGAGGAAGAATTTGTCTAACTAAAGAACTTTTATGTAAGAATGCCTATTGGGTTGAAGGTCTTAAACATAATTTTCTAAGTGTGGCACAATTACTCAATACTGGATTCAAGGTGGAATTCATGCATGGAAAGGCAAGACTGTTGAATGAGCAAGGAAAGCTGATAGGATCTGGCACCCAAACTAAAGGTAACTTGTTCTATCTAGAACTTGGTGAATGTTCATGTTTTATTTCTCAAATTGAAGAAAGTTTGTTATTGCATAAAAGGTTGTGTCATGTCAATTTTGATAATCTGGTAAAAATAAGCAAATTCAAGAAAGTAAGAGGCATTCCTAACATTAAGAAACCTGATGTTGGTCTATGCAAGAATTGTCAGATTGGTAAAATGGGAAAGACTAGTTTTAAAGGTAAGAACTATCAGCCTGAAGATATATTAGAAATTGTGCATACTAATTTATGTGGACCCATTGGAATAGAAAGCTATACTGGAGAAAATTTTTTCATTCTTTTTGTTGATGACTACTCAAGAATGATGATTGTCATATATCTAAGGAATAAATCAGAAGCATTTGAGAAATTCAAATGGTATTTGGAAAGAGTAGAAAAAGAAAAAAGAAAAAGACTAAAATGCTTAAGGTTAGATAGAGGTGGTGAATTCATCTCACATGAATTCAAAAACTTCTGCATTGAAAAAGGTATTAAAAGATAGGTCTCAGCACCTAGAACTCCTGAACAAAATGGAATAGCTGAAAGAAGAAATAGATCCATCATGGATTGTGCAAGAACCCTGATGATAGAAAAGAACATTGCTATCAAATACTGGAAGGAAGCCATTAGCATTGCAGTTCATACCTTAAAACAAGTACAGTTGAAGAAGGACTCATTCAAAACTCCCTATGAATTATGGTATGGCTACAAACCCAATGTAAGTTATCTGAAAGTATTTGGAAGCAAATGTTATATTTTGAAATAATCTAGAAAAGGAAAATTTGATGTAAAAGGTGATGAAGGAATATTTTAAGGATATTCTTGCAAAAGCAAAGCATATAGATGTTTAAATCTATCCACTCACAAAGTCATAGAAAGTGCACATGTGAAAGTTGATGAGTTTGTAGACAAATCTGAAGAAGAAAACAAAAAGGTACTTGAAGATTATAGAATATTTGTTTACATTGAACCAGATACTATACCAAGAATACCATTCACTCAAGAATCCTCAACTCCCAATTCATCAGTAACCAAGTTGCAAAAAGTTCAAACTGAGCCACAACAACATTCAGACATTACCAAGCAAGTGTCTACTCAGTCTGAAGCACTTGAGCCAATTCTTACTGAGCCAGAATAGCCTGAACATGAAATTGAAGCACAAGCAGATAGCAATGAAACTCATTTAAGAGGCAAAGAACCTGTATTAGCTAAATATGTTAGAAGACATCATGCATTAGATCAGATCATTGGAGACAAATCTGAAGGAACCTTGACAAGAAGCAAGCTGAAAAATACTTGTTTACTTGCTGATTTTGAACCTAGAAGCATTAAAGATGCATTGGCAAATGATAGTTGGATTAAAGCAATGAACAAGGAAATAGAACAAATAGAGAAGAACAAGACATGGACTCTTGTACCCGGGCTTAAAAATAAGAATGTAATTGGAACCAAGTGGGTATTCAGAAACAAGTTGACTGAAGATGGTAAGGTATCTAGAAAAAAAGCCAGATTGGTATGCAAAGGATACTCTCAAGAAGAAGGCATAGATTATGGAGAAACCTTTTCTCCTATTGCATAGATTATGGAGAAACCTGAAGGTTTTTTTGATCCAGATAAAAAGAACATGGTCTGCAAATTGCACAAGGCACTGTATGGTCTAAAACAAGCCCCTAGAGCATGGTATGAAAGATTGTATAACTATCTTATTCAGATTTGTTTTCAAAGAACTAATGATAATAGTAGCTTGTATATAAAGGAAGGACCAGATAATAAGATTGTCTTGGCAGAAATATTTGTAGATGATACTATTTTCACAGGGCATGATGATCTTTGCAAAGAATTTTCAGAACAAATGAATAAGGAATTTGAAATGTCTATGTTTGGTGAAATAAAATTCTTTGTTGGTCTTCAAATTCAACAAAATAAGAATGGCATCTACATCACTCAATCAAAATACATCAAGGAGATATTGAAAAAGTTTGGTATGGAGGACTATAAACCTATTGGAACTCCTATGTGTACTGGATTGAAACTTACCAAAGATGATGAATCCAAAGAGGTAGATCAAACATTCTATAGATCTATGATTGGAAAGTTGCAATACGTAGTTCATACCAGGCTAGATATTTCCCTTGCAATTGGTATTGTTGCAAGATTTTCAGAAAACTCAAGAGAAACTCACCTGATGGCAATCAAAAGAATAATGAGATATTTGAAAGGAACTAAAGATTATGGCTTATGGTACAAATTTGGAGGTAATTTGGATTTGAAAGTGTTTACTGATGTTGATTGGGCAGGAAACCTTGATGACAAAAAAAGCACAAGTGGAGGAGCATTCTTTCTTGGAAAAAGATTGGTTTCTTGGACAAGCAAAAAGCAGAATTGTACATCCCAATCTATAGCAAAGGCAGAGTATGTTGCTGTAGCAGTAAACTGTTCAAATATTGTTTGGTTTAAGCAGTTATTGCAAGGAATGAAGATGGAAATCAAAGAACCATTTGTCATGTTCTGTGACAATACTAGTGCAATCAACATATCTAAGAATCCATTGATGCATTCCAAGACCAAGCATATTGCAATAAAATATCATTTTGTCAAAGAATTGGTGCAAGACAAGGAGATTAGATTGGAATATGTCCATACAAAGGAACAAATTGCTGACATATTCACAAAGCCTTTACCTAAGGATGCATTTTTGTATCTCAGAGGTAAGTTAGGGGTCATTCCCCTATTTGAAGTCCACTAAAAATAAGTTCTAGTGATGCATCAACACATAGAAGATTGAAGATCTATCTGTTGATGCAGTTTAATCAGAAATCATTGCATATGAATCAATACTAAAGGTACATTACAATTCACTTAACTTCTGTTGTCTTTGGAATGTGTTGTCAAAGAGGGAGAGATTTACTATCATATCCTTCTAAAATTTGTGAGATTTGAAAAGTTTGCCATGAAGTCCCTTAACAGAGGGAGATTATTGAAGTAGGGAGAAGTTTGTTATCTTGTTGGACTTGTTTTCAAAATTTCATTCTGTTATGACATGTTGTGTTGCCATCAATTCCAAAGAGGGAGATTGTTGGATAATGTTGTCCTTGATGTCACAAAAATGTCATATCAGTCATTAGTCTCAAGTTCACCAAGGTCAAACAATCTGCAATGCAATCTATAGTGCCAACTGAGCTCACTCGGTCATCGAAAGAAATGTGGAAGACAGTGTTAATTGAGCTAACTCGATCAACAAAGGAAAGGTGAAAGACAGTGTTCACCAAGCTCACTCGATCAATGAAGGAAATGTGGAAGTCAGTGTTAACCGAACTTCACTCGATCTCCAAAAGGTAGTTTCCACTGAGCTCACTTGGTCATCAAAGGAATCATGGAGAAGTTAGTGTTAATTGAGCTTCACTCGGTCTCCAAAGGGTAGTTTCCACCGAGATCACTCGGTTATCTCAGGAAACTCAGTACTTATCGAGTTCTCCCGGCGATTGAAGGATTGTCACGAAGTTTACTGTATTAAATAAGCTCAGTAGGTTAACATAGGAATTATTTTTTGAACAAAGTTCACCATGCAAGGTTGTCCAGTATAGGGATTTGCTAATTAATTACTTCTAGCCGACTGTTGTAATTGTTTGTTTAGTCAGTGATTTGAGCCAACTAAGATAATCTGAAAGTTATATATGGTCATTCAAGTTATGAATTAAAAGGTGTGTGTGATTATGAAAAATAAGTTATGAATGTGAGTTATAGTATGAAATGAAAAGGCGAATGTTGAGCAAAGTCTGATGAAGGATTAGATGTGTTGAAGGAGCTGTAAAGTTGTATTTGATCAGTAAGGATCCAGTCAAGCATAATAGAGATCTGTAATCAGCAAAGATAAGTTGCACATTATATCAGGTCACTTCATTGTTGCTTTCTAACCATTGTATCAGTGAATTCAAAATATCTTAATAGAGTTGGTTTAACAACCATTCAATAAATCCTCTAACAAGGTGACAGTTCAGTTGAATTGTTCTAAAGACCTCTAGCAAGGCCACTCCTAACAGGGTGATTAAATCCTTTAACAGGGTCACACCTAACAGTGTGTTTTTGTAACCTTTAACAGGGTTGGCTCCTAACAGGGCTCACTTCAGAAGAGTGAAAAATAGTATCTAGTTACATTGGTGGTTTTTCCCATATTGGGTTTCCACGTTAAAACTAGTGTCTCTTGTGTTCTTAATTGCTGAATTGCTTTGTGCATGATAACATATCAGTTCTTAATATTTATCATTTGCTGCATTATATAGTTTCAGCATTTTATATTAATCAGATCAAGGGTATATTTAGACATCTTAGGGACTGTGGAAAGTTTTGTAGTAACTAATTCACCCCCTCCCCCTCTCAGTTACTCTATTCTCATTTCCAACAACAATACCACTTTTTGTGGCCCCCTTTTTTGAGGACCTGAAACTAAACCATTTTGAAAAAAAATTAGTAGTTTAGAAACTAGATTCAAAGGACTACGACTTTTGTTTTTGTCATATCTTAAAATTTTGAGCATAACTATCTTCAAATTCTTATTGAAGTTCAAAAGTTGCAGATTTCAGGAAAAAGGTGTCCACTTATACCCCCCCTTTTGGCACCACAACTTGGTGCACTTACCTAGATGCCTTATTGATATAAAATTATGAATAAAAGAGAGGGGGTGATCACTTAGAAATATCCTTAATATAGAAACCCTATTAATGAAGGAAGGAGATAACTGAAAAATGTCTATTACATAAAGATTGATCCGATGGAAGGTATTTGTAAACTTAATTGATGGGAGACAAGGAAGGGAAAATATCAAGGAATGATTAAGGACATAAAGGTGGTAGACATTAAGCATTAACTATGGCATACTAAATTATTTATAACAAAAACAAAATTGTTGGTTTCCCTCTTCCTCTATTATCTATTGTTCATTTTATAGAGTTCACACAAGGAAAGCTATGCTCAAGAAGTTAATTGATGGGAGTCAAGGAAAGGCAAATGTCAATGCTTAACTATGTAAGAGATAGGAGAGGTAGAGATCATGTAGGATTGTAAAAAGGAGATAAAATTGTTGGTTTCCCTCTTCTTGTGTTATCTATTATTGATTTTATAGGGTTGACTTCAAAAAAGGTCTTCTTGAAATTAGTTGATGGGAGGTAAGGAAAGGCAAAGAGAAAGTGGACAAGAGGTGGAGAAGGTAGAGATAGAGCATAACTAACTACGTGACAATAAAGTATTTGGAACAAAATAGGTAAAATTGTTGGTTTCCAACTTCATGTGTTATCTATTGTTTATCATGCATCAACTCTTTTCCTCTATAAAATAATCATGTCATTATCATAAAGTCAAATAGTTCTTAATAAGCCCACTAGGGATCAAATCTTATTGAGTGCAAGGCCTTGACACCATAAATGATAGGGCTAAGATTGTACACCTTATGAAACATGGGAAAATAGGAATCCCTTCATCCTTGGCTCATAAGTAAGAAGCCTCAATCCAACTCATAAAAGATTTCATTGATGAAATTGTCTTATTCTATAGGATTAAGAGTCACTTCACAACCTTTTCTCAACCCACATCTTCTCTTTTCCTAATAAGGAAGGTCATCACATCCTATACTTCATAGTCAATCAATCAATCTTGCATTATTATTAAAGAAAACTATTATTTCCATTATCTCATGTAAAAATTATCATGGTCTTTTAGGGAATTTTGGGGTGTTGAGGAGTCACCCATTAAATCCTACATTATATCACAAATCCCCTCATATACCTGAAGGTTTTCATATAGTTTAAATATTTTTTATTTATTTTTGGGTGGGGGAGAGGAGGATAATAGGGTTTCATTAATCTTACAATTGAATCAAACACATGGAATAAAGGCAAGTTTCCATTTCATTAGATCAAATTATCAAGAAAATGGTGTCTCAAACTTGCAATAATGAAAGTTTAAAGTTGATACATAAGTCTTGAGATTGCAAGGGGGGTTGCCCCTAGTCAAGTTTGTGGAGGTGGCTCATTTAATGGGGGTTGCCCCTAATCAAACAAAACCCATATCTACATACTTTTCTCACTACATACTAAGTATATGTTTCCATAAATGACAACTTGATACTATCTACCGTAGCCAAATTTCCAACAATCTTTGCATTTGGAGTTGATGGAAACATATGGAAAATTGGCTAAGTCTCAAAACTTAGAGTTTCAAAAATGCCCAAAAACTGTAAAGTTCTTCACATGGCCATTACAAAATTGTGGATCACATTATATTTATACCACTTTTACATCCTTATATCTCCTAATTGTAATATTAATCCCTCTTTGACTATACTCTAATACAAACAATTTTCATTTCATATCTCTCCCGCTATGACATTAATGATAAAGGTGAGTCAAAAACTCTATGTACAAATCAAAAAATTGAAGTTTTACCTTTATGGTTGCTAATTGGATATCTGTGAGATGCAATCAATAAATTTTTTCTTCAAAATTGAGAACTCCATGTCCCATTTATCCTTGACTACATCTGATATACTTATCAATTCACATAATCCATACGACTCAATCTCTACTGCATTTAAGTCTGTAAATGCAAATTTTTCATATGATGCCTTGATTGAAAATAATTTAGTCAATTTCCTTTTGTACATAGTCTATTTTCAAGGTAAGTTGTTCCCTTAGCAATGAAAATATTTTCAGCATCATTTCTTTCTTCAACCCTAACAGACCAGTATCATCAGGGACTTTGCTAATTCTTCTCTCTAAGTCAATAATATGTACATTAGGACTTTGTAGCTCATTGAAAAGATTCTTCAACTCTTCTAGTTTATCATTTAGCTCTTCTAAGATGTCTTTGATGAAATTGTGTGATAGGGCACATTTTCCATACACTTATTTTCCTTTGATTAAGCACCTCCTTAGCTCTTTGATACTTGTATCAAGATTCTTCAAGTCTTTGCTCATACTTCCACAAACCTTTCTAAATAGTTCAACATAATAAATGGTTTGTACCTCTATGCTTGCAACATCTAATAGCTCAATTAATTTCTCATCAAATGCTTTGATTACTTCTCTTTCCCTCACAGGTGGATCTAATTCAGTAACTATTATTGACGTAGTGCTCTCCAACTTTTCTATCACTTCCACTAGTGTTACTCTTGTAGACTTTTGACTATTTTATTCTTCTCAATAATTATTCTTAGAGATGATATAAATCTAACTTAATCATCATTTTCATCTCCAAATAATTCTACTAAAACTAATTCCAATAGAGATCTTGAAGATCTAGGTGTTTCTATACTTACACTTCTAACAAGGGTGACTAGCTGCAACTGTAAGCTCGAATCTTCTTCATTTCTCTTTATTTATGTCTCTAATACTATTAGATCTTACTTATTATCCTCTTTATCTCCTTCTTCCTCATATTTCTTTAGATTTTCATCATTCTTTTCCTTTTATCTTTCTTTATTCTCATCTTTATTTTCCTCGTCAGAGCTAGTATACCCTACCAAATTGTCACTAGATGGGTCATATTCCTTAAAGGGATCTTCCTCTACATAAATTATAATGTTTGTTCTATAAATTTTCATGGTTTCTTCATCAATGGTAACTTGTGGGGATTCTAATAATAATATTTTTGTTGCTGTTATTTCCTCTATCTCTTTCATCATTGTATCTTCCTTTGATGTAACTATAAGTGATGTTGATGGTACTTCAACCTTCATCCTTTGTACTACTACTACTATTTTAGGTACTATTACTAGGGTAGGGGCTTCTCCTCATGACACCATACTTTCTATTAATCTTAGATTGGTTTTGATAAGTGAGTTTCTAGACATTTAAGTAGAATTTGCTAAGCACAACATGTATACATTAGAGCATGCTAAGTCCATAGTGAGTGTCGAGTCACTCAAGTACTGAGCAGACAATGTATACCAAGTGATTTAGGAACTAAGCAAGTAGTGCATGTTGATTCATTTAGATGCCAAGTCATAATAGAGAAATTGATATATGCTGAGCATCAAGGACTACAGATGCTGAGTAACACAATTTTGTCATAGTTGTTTGTATTGTCACAAACTACTATCTAATTTTTTTTGAGCTGACTTATAGATTGAATTACAATATTTTGGTGATTTGGTTGAATCTTAAGTTGGAATAACTATCCATTACATGCATCCAATTAGGTAAAGGGAAGGTTTAAGAGGCAAAATGGATGAATCACAGTTGTTGATTCATACCTAACCCCAAGTCACCTAAGTCTTCTTAAGGAGGATGAACACTAAATTTCAAGAGAGAGAGAAAGGGATTGTATGAATGATCAAGGAGAGTTTTAAATGCGCAAACTAGGACATTCATGGTGATCAAGGTGTTATGATCTAAAATTGTATTGTAGAATCAGTTAAAGGAGAAAAAAGGAAGGAAATAGTAAACAACATAGAGACATTTGATCAAGAAGGATCTAGAGTACATCAATTTAGAGGTAATTTTTCATCAAGAAACAATGTGCTAACCATAGAATTAATGATGAGACATTCTAATAGGTGAATCAGTTAAATCTCTTAATAGAGTAGTCCTAACAGACTGTATTGAAATCCTCTAACAAGGGGATTACTTAATTGTGAGTTGAAGTCCTTCAACAAGGCACACTTTTAACAGGGTTTTGAAATCCTTTAACATGGTAAGACCTAACAGTCTTTGTAAGACTTTAACAAGGTAGACCTTTCATAGGGTAGATCAAGTTTCATGAACAAACATTGTAACCTTCATTGGATACACTTTCTTACTATAGTAGTGAAGATTTGTGGGTGTCATCCCCACCCTAGTTTTACCTTCTCATTGGAGGGTTTTTGGGTAATCATATCTTGTGTCATATGTGTGAATGCTTACGTGTTTACATGCTTTGCATGATATTTAGTTTACTTACTAAATATGTGAGATGGATGTGTGGTGAATATTTTATGGGTCAAAGTTTGAAGTACTGATTCACCCCCCCACCACCCCCCCCCCCCCCCCCCAAAGAAGTCTACCTTTTGTATTGTACTTCCAAAAATTGGTATTAGAGCTTAGGTATCTGAAAGAGAAGCTTTGCAGCTTTGAGGAAAGATCTTGAAATGAAAGTCTACAAGTTGGGAAAGATGATTGAGAATTAGGGAATTGAAATACAACTCATTCTACATCAGTTGAATGAAGCAAGAGATGATCCAAAGAAATCTTTAAAGAGAAGGAAGGAAATTTCCATTGAGGAGAATGACACACAATACAAAGAGATGGAGACTACTAAGCTATTTGCAAATGGAAACTCCAATGAATTTGATGCAAAAATCGTATATCTAATGGAAAAGAACATAGCTCAAGCAAAAGAAATAAGAAATCTCAAGTTAGAGCAAGAATCATAAGCCATATTGCTATGTGAGGTGACCAAACAAAAAAGGAAAGTAGTGGAAGAAAAAGCCATTATTGAAGATGACAAAAGAGTCATGACTAGTAGACTAGAAGAAAAATCATTAGATGAAACTAGGATTGCTAACATGTAATTGGAAACTTTGGGTGAAATGATGAATTCCCATTATGAATTGAATGTCCATGACATTGAGATAACAACACTGAAGCTATAGAATGAATAGTTGAGTAATGACCTAAAAAGAGAAAAATAATTTGTTGAAAGTTTCAAGAAACCTAGTGAAGCCATCAGGTACTTTGAAAAATTTATGAGATCTCCTAGATCTAACACTAATACATGTAGACTAGGATACTCAAGTACTAAAGAAGGAGAATCATCAAGAAGTGTTGAAGAAAGGAGCAAAAAAGGTAATGATTCCAAACTTACTTGTCATAACTATGGTAAGAAAGGACATACTACCAATATGTGCATGGGCAAGACTAGAAATCAAAATGATAATCATAAGAGCATGGTTCACTGCAATAAGTGCAACAAACAAGGTCATCAAACACATGAATGCAAAACCAAGACCATGCACACTAAAAGATTTGAAGGATATTGTTACAACTATCAAAATTATGGACATAGAGCTTTTGAGTGCAAATCCAACTCAATATGGTCATCAAACAAGCATACAAAGGTAAAGAACAATGGAAAATTTTACAATTGGGACTATAATACAATGTATATTTGTCACTACTATCAAGAGTATGGACATACTCTTGAGAACTGTATTAGAACACACTTCATAGGTGACTACAAAAGGTGGTTGAGTCAAACCACATGTTTTAGTTTTTTGAAGATTGAACACATCAACCAATATTTCCCAACAAGGTCAAAGACACCAAGTTGTGAATTCAATAAAGGAAAAGGCAAGGCAGATATTGAAAATGTTAGAAATGAAATGAACAGAAAATGGAAGAGAAAGGAGGATTGCAACACATCAAGTGGAGAAGGTACCACTTCACCTAATGGGTCAGGTGATCACACCTCATCAAACTAGGAAATCAAGAGGTATGTGGGACTAATATTCAAAATTTATATCATACATCTATTCCAAAGAATTTAGTTTTGAAAAGATTACATAATCATGAATAAAGATGCAAGGTGTTGTCAGGAATCAAAGAAAAATCTTTAAGTTTTGTCAAATTTTCATGTTATTTTTGTGCATGAAAAGTTTCCCATGGATGCCAAGTGAAATTCTAGTGGAAACCGAGCTAGTAGACTAGTTAGTTGTTACTAACTAGCTAATAGACTAGCTAATAGATGGAAATTAGTTGATGCTGAGCTTATAGCTATGTAAGCACCTAACATTAATTGCAACATTCTAAAGGAGCATTTGATCATTTTTTTCTCGTTTAACATCATTCAAGATCAAGAGAAAGCAAGAAGAGATAAGGTGATCTGGTAATTTCATCTGAGACATTTGCAAGAGTTTGAACAACTATTTAGATTTTGCAAGATATTTATCGTGTGTCGAGCTACACTGTTTCAAATTTCATGAACCCTAGATTTGTAAAATGGCATCTAGTTGAAAAGGTGTAGAGGGAAAACAAGTTTTAAATGTTCATTTGATTAGCAACAAGGTAAAACAACCTATCTTCAAGGCCATTCTAGACATAGCATACAAATAAGATCCCTCTGATGTGTTATCTATGATATCACTAAATTATCTAATGATTGAAGATGTCAAAAAATGTTATAATTGTAAGGTTGGTAGTATTGATGACATGGAAATCAGAAAAGCATATGGAAAAATATGTGAAAATGGTGTGCTAAGGGAAGAATTCAAGATTGTAGAAAAGAAAGGGTTAACTCATGTCCTAGATTTCCCTAATATTTTCAAAACTAAATGGATCAGGATTGTTTTGAGTAGAATTCATGATAGTTCAATGTGGTTAGACAATGGGGCAATCAAAATCACAAAGAGAATAATCCATAGGGTAATAGGGCATCCAACCCTAGATCAACCAAAGCCTATGAGAAATGAATCCAAAGAAGTTATTGAAAAGAACACCGGAGCTATGTGGAACAAGAGAGGAATGACCATAGACACCATCACAGATCCTATAATAGATTTTGTAGTAAGGGTAATTTCTTATAAATTTTATCAATCAAGTAGATTGAAAAGTGTACCCTACATTGTAGTAGATATGGGCTACAAGATTGTGAAGAAGGATCATAAGTATGATCTTGCTGAGCTATAGCTACAAAAATTAATTGAAAGCCTAGGAGAAATAAGGAAAACAAAGACTGTTCAGTGTAAATTCATATCTATTTTGATATGTATCTTCTTTTATGTTCAAAACACTTTTCCTGCATTTGGTATTGTTGCATGGAAGACAAATAGGAGAGTTCATTGAACAATTAGGTGGAAATTTTGAGTCTATAATAACTAGTTGTTTTGAGGATTTCAAGCAATCCATGAAGAAGAGATTGAGGATTCTAGTATCATTAGTTGAAAGATATTATGGTGATGTTTGTTTCCAAGTTGATGCTGATCACACATTTTTTCAGGTAGAAATTCCTAAAGTAAGATGACTAAGGCCATTGGGTTATGAAATCAATGTTGATGAGGCCTTTGTAGAAATAAAAACATTACTTGTAGAAGAAGTAGACAAAGATGCTAAATCTTTTGGTAACTATGAGATGGAAAAATCAAAGATTACTATGGAGTTGAAGACTACCTCTGTCATCAAAAAGAAGGAGAAATTGGAAAAGAAATTAAAAGCTAAATTTGGTGAAGATGTTGAGTAGGAAGATGAAAAGGAAGAGGATGAAGAGGAAGAAGACACCTAGATTCAAGCACCACTTACATTGGCACAAGGTCAGGGTGATGATTATCAAGAGGAAGAAATAGAGATTATATAAGGTGTCAAGGAAGAAGAAATCAAGGAAGCACCTATTCCTACTTATTAGAAGAAAAGAAAGGCTAAGGCACAAGTTGTGACAAAATCTAAGAAGGTTGTTAAACCAAGCCAGCCAAAACCTACAATACTGATCACAAGGGCCAATTCAAATGTCATTTCACAAAAGGCTAAAGAGAAAGCCATGACTATAGAGCAAGAAGGTTGAGCATATAAAAGACCAAGGAGAAAATATATTGCTTAGGCTGAAACTGATGAGGAAAGAACTAAATCTAATGACACCAGCCAATTGCAAGTGGTGAGTCATAATCCATCCTTAGATCTAGACAACTTATGTGAGAATATTAGAAGTAATGTAGATTTATCTAGTTTTTCTCACATTGATTTTGATAATCTTGGAAGAGTTGAAAAGAATCAAGTGGAGGAGGCAATATATGCCATGATGGCCAATTTTAAGAAAGCCCCTCTAGAGATTGCCAACTCCATGCCTAAAAGTTTATATTAAAGAGTTGGGCAAAAATGACATTATTGTTTAAACTTAGAAATGAAAATTAGGGAGAAATTCCTTGCTCAAGTTATGCCTAAACTTGGTAAGGTATAGATAGCTAAATCCATAAAGAAATATGTTGTTAGATTTGTTCCTAAATATAGGGCATTTAGCATACTATAGAACAACATTGAAGATGTTGTCAAGAAGAACATGCAAATGTGGAAAATTACATATGAGCTAGCTATAGTCAAAGTAGGAGAGAAAGAGCCTATTGAGGTTAAAGATGATGAAGATGATGATAATAGTGAAGGAATAGTTGAGGGAGATACTTAAATGAATGTAGCTAATTAGACAACAGTTGACAAAGAGTAGCAATAAGAACATAGTGTACAAGATACACAACTATTGAATGTCAACCATCCATAGATAATAAATGTAAGTATTGAAACTATCATAGTAAAGGATATTTCTAATCTCACTATTCAAAACATCAATCCCCTAATGGAGGAAGACTTGAAAAAGATACTTGAAAAATCTACACTATAGGCTAAATTATGTGACAACCCTATATTGGTGAGTATAGATGAACCTCAAAATTTGATGACTAAAAATATAAGGGAGGAAGTGAAAAAATAAGAACCACCTACCATCACTCCTTAAGTCATTAGTTTTAGTACATACATGGGTGCCACTCCAATCTCAAAAACTATAACCAAGGATGCAATAAATAAGGTTGAGACAATTGGAGAAGATAACATAGAGACATAGAGTCAAACATGTTAGATAGATTCATCTATACCTACAACACAAGTTCAAGGTGCAATTCAAAGCAAGGAGGTAGAATTGGACAAGCCTAAAGAGACTAAGTTGGCATCCAAGCTAAAGGAGCAATCAACAATTGAAGCATTGGTAGCACTACCAGTATCTAGAACTCCTTCCAGTCACACTCTTCATAGGCCAAGCACAAATGGAACACCTTTGCAATTCTCAGTGTAGAGTCCAAGTTCATCAAAGGAAGAATAGGTAATAACATATGGAGGTGTAAGCTTGGATGAAGAAATTGTTTTGCCAAAATATGATTATGTAAAAATAACAATTAAGCAGATGGGTATACTTCAAGAATCCTTGGCTAGAAAGAAACATCAAGAACTGCATCAAAGGGAGAATAGGTAGAAGCAAGCTTTCCTTAATATCAAAGAAATCTTCTTAGATGCATTCAGTCTACCTACTCCAAATGAAACCAAGCCAATTCTTGAAAAATTGACCAACATAGTGGAAAAGGTAAGTGATGCAAACCTTGATACAAATGCAAAGTTATTTGAATGGTTTGAAAAGAAGTTTCAACATAAAGTGAATGAGAAGATATCCAGTGAGATAGTACTTACACAAGTTGCATTGGCAACTAAGATAGATAGTGTGAAGAAGGTATTTGAGAACATTTTTCTCTCTATACACCAAACTATGTAATTCCAAACTCTTCACACAAGAAATAAGGAATCACATCATGAGCTTAGAGAGTCAAATGTAGTCATCTCAAGCAAAATTGCCCATGACTCCAACTCAAAGTGAGAAACACTTCAAGACCCTATTGCAAACCTAGAGTCAATTAGTAGGACTATCTCTAGATGAAGCCAACATAAGGGCCAAACTAATAAGAATCCAGATTACATTGACTCCTCACATGGAGATTTTTCACAAGGAGTTAGGCTATGCAAAAACTCTTATGAAGAAAGAACCCAATCTTTCTACATTAGATGGCCTAGTTCACCTTATTGCCAACCTGGCCATCCAAATTAAATCTTTGGAGGTAGCTTGTGACAATTTAGATGTTGCTCTTAAAATTATTATTGAGGTCCATAAATATTTCTTGGACAAACACAATATTAGTGTATAACCCATTGACATTACTTTCAAAAAGGGGGAGAAAAGATACGCTTAAGGGGAGAAAGAGCTAAGCTAAGGGAGAGCAAGAGTATGGGGGAGCAAGCACAGGAAAGAAAGAAAAGAACAACAAGAGTTGAGGCACATATACTTAGTAGGAGGAAGAATTTGAGTACATAATAGATCAAACAACTCAGGGGGAGTTATAAAATTTTGATATTTGTTTTGTACAAAAGCCAAATAGTTATGTTATTTTATACTTGCAAGAATAAAAGTATTAATGCATGACCAAGTGTTTTTGACACTCATTTCAAAGGAGGACATTGTTGATCTCAGATTGGTTTTGACAAGTGAGTTTCTATACAATTAATTCATTTACTTAATTCATGTTGAACAAGTAATATTGTCCGAGAAAAATATGTATAAGTTAGAGCATGCCGAGTCAATAGTAAGTGTCAAGTCACTCATGTGCTGAGTCACTCAAGTGTTGAGTAGATAATGTATACCAAGTGATTTAGGAACCGAGAAAGAATTGCATGTTGAGTCATTTAGATGCTTAATCATAGTATAGAAATCATAATATATGCCAGGCATCAAGGACTATAGATGTCGAGTAACATTGTTTTGTCATAGTTGTTTGTATTGGCAAAAACTACTATACAAATCATTTTTTAGATGACTTATAGATTAAATTATGATATTTTGGTGATAAGGATGAATCTTAAGTTGGAATCCCTTGCATTAAATGCATCCAATTAGGTAAATGGATGAATCACAACTATTGATTCATACCTAACCCTAAGTCACCTAGGTCTTCTTAAGAAGGATGAAACCTAAATTCCAAGAGAGAGAAAGGGAATGTATGAATCATCAAGGAGATCTTTGCATGTGCAAACCAGAACATTCATGGTGATCAATTTGTTATGATCTAAAATTGCATTGTAGAATCAGTTAAAGGAGAATAGAGGAAGGAAACAGTGAACAACAGAGAGACATTTGATCTATTTCATCAAGCAACAAAGTGCTTACTTAATTGTGAGTTGAAGTCCTTTAACAACGCACACTTTTAACAGGGTGTTGAAATCATTTAATAGGGTAAAACCTAATAGTCTTTGTAAGACTTTAACAAGGTAGATCATGTTTCATGATCAAACATTGTAACCTTCATTGGATACACTTTATTATTGTAGTAGTGAATATTTGCGAGTGTCATCCCCACCCTAGTTTTACCTCCTCATTAGAGGACTAATGGGTAATTATATCATGTGTCATATGTGTGAATACTTACTTGTTTACATGCTTTACATGGTATTTCAGATTACTTATTGTGTTGGAATTATGATATATTTGTCATTAGTTACAACACTTACTCAATTTTGAATGCTTACCAAGCTCATCACTTAGTCTACAGTTCATATCGAGCGTTCAATAGTGGTTATCGAACAGAACAGTTCATACCATGTTGAATAGTGGTCACCGAGAAAATGGGAAGTTCAACAGTGTTTAACAAGTTCTCAGTGTTTACCAAGTGATCAAGGTAAAAAAAGGACTTAGTGTTTACCGAGTGATCAAGGTAAAAGAAGGACTTAGTGTTTACTAAGTGAAGAAGGTAAATGAAGGAATCAATGTTTACCAAGTGAAGAAGGTTATCAATGGATTCAATTTTTATCGAGTGACACAATATTCACCAAGTCACCAATGGTTACTGAGTTCCAAGCTACTTAGAGTGATTAGTATGGACTGTGCCTCTACTCTTACCAAGTGCATGAGGATGTAGTGTATTGTAGTGGATGCCGAGTATCAGAAGGTCACCAAGTCAATTTGAGGAACTCAAGTTTTCTACTGTCTGGCTAACTCAGTAATGTTTTGTTCACTTGTGTTTGGCCGACCTTGCCAGTGTAAATATTGGAATGGTATATATGTAATGTACTATATCATTTGTAAAATATGATAAAATGTTGTGTATCGTTGTATGGTGTTGTATTGCAATATTTTGAGAAGAGTAAAAAGTGAATCAGCAGTAGAACAGAGGAATACAAAAAGGTCAACATAGATGCAAAAAAGTTATATCTATCACATCAGGTGATCAGTGCATAAAGGATCTTATCAACAATTAGTTGTAACTAGATCCACTACTTCATCCTAACAGGTGAATCAGTTTGTAAATCCTTTAACAGGGTAGACTTAACAGTCTTTTGTAAATCTCCTAACAGAGTGCATACTTCATTGCATGTTTGTAAATCCTCTAACAAGGTGGATCTAGCAATCCTACTTGCTCCTAGCAGGGCAGATCACCAAAAGTGATCATTGTAAGCCTTAATAGGCCAACTTTATACTGCAGTATTGAAGTTTTGTGGGCATCATCCCCACCCCAGTTTTACTTTCTAATTGGAAGGTTTTTGGGTCACCAAATCAGTGTGTTCATGTGTTATGAATGTTTATCTTTTCATGCATACAGTAGATTAGTTGGATGAATGGTGAATAAGTTATTATGCTAAATTGATTTAAAGTTTTAGAGTTACTGATTCACCCCTCCCCTCTTAGTAACCTTGTTAGTCCTAATTATTTTCAACATTGAATATGTGAGATGAATGTGTGGTGAATATTTCATGGGTCAAAGTTTGAAGTTTTGATTCAGCCACACCCCCTCGCTCTTAGATGTCTACCTTTCCTATTGTAATTCCAACACTTTGCTCTCTAGTTGTTTATTAGGAACTTGATGATTAAGTTCTATCATCATCCTTACTATGGCTGCCTTAGTTTCTTTATTCACTTCCTCATAGTTTCCTCCCATAAATCAAAATATCTCTTGTCTTGTTCCTTGAATAAGGTTCAAGAATTTTCATTAGCCCTTCTTAGTTCTCTTCACTATTTACTTCACACAAATTTCTTATCATGTTTTCTCTTATTTTCTTATCTTCTTCTTGTACTCTCATCTTCTTATTCACAAGTCTTGTATACAAGTCCTTAGGAATAAGTCCTTGTATGTCAATGAAATTTGTATTCCTTATTATATAATATATATATATATATATATATAATTACAACATTTTCTAGCTGAAATATCTCAAAATTACTATAATAATAATTTAAGTGTACAAAGTTCCCTTCATGAATGACTAGATAACTTATCTTCTCTAGCCTTGGTTTCCATTGTTTGCTCTATTTTCTAGCTAACTCTAATTTTTCTTTCTTCTTTTCTTTCTCCTTTTCTATTTCTTTTATTGTATTTACTTCTGCTTACTCTTTATCTGATTCCTCAGATTCAGGTACAGACTCTACTACTTGTTCTCTCCTTCTCTATGTTTTTCATTATTTTTTTTTGTTCTTTTTTGTGGTCTAATGGAAAATAGTTTTACTCTTTTGTGCTTAACTACTTCTTGTTTTACTTATGGCAATCTAGGAGACTTTCTTGTTTCTTTAGCTAATGTAACCTCATGAATTCCAACTTCTTCCTTTTCATCTTTGCTAGGTTGAACTAGTGGTAGAGACTATGGTTAAACTGATGCAACTAGTACTGATGGAGTTGGTGATGCTTTTGTTGATGGCTCAATAAAAATAACTCCCATTACCAATGGTGCTGATACAAAACTAGGTCATGTTGCTGGCAATGGTTGCACATACATTAGGTTTTGTTGACCAATCTTTCCAGAGATAGTTTTCTTGACTACTGCAAACTCCTAGGGTGTTATTTGGGCTGCTTCCATAACCTTCTTCATAGTATTGTCAAATTTTCTTCTAATTAGTTTTTTCAAGCTTAGCTTGATAATCCAACTATATATTTTCTTCAAATTTTCTAAACTTATCAAACTCTTCATCTTTCTTTGACTTAAGAATTGTCATCACATACCCTTCAATCTCCTCTTCTATAACTCCATAATCAAGAGAGTCAACATATAACATCATGGGTTCAACTTCCTCAACATATGTGAAATTTTTATCAACCATAAAAAAAATATAATCCTTGTATTTACCTAAAATAGATGGTGGAACTCTATACCTTTGCTTCATCTCACCTTGGAATGTTTTGGCAATTAGATCTACACTACTCTCAATCTTATATATTGGATGTCCCTTGTATAAATCAATTATCTTCTCCACTATGCATTTATCACTATTATTAATATTGGAAATGGGCATGAATGGGAATATCCTTAACTAGATTAAAAATATATAAGTAGTCAATTATTGAAACCTAAATTGTCCATTCTTCACTTTATTGATCCTTTCAAAGTTTTCTATCAATTGTGCTCTTTATTAGTGTAAACAATTATTATCTACACTTTACATAAGATTACTTAGGATAAGTACATTATTTGATTATTTCTTAGGTTAGACACTTAGGACTTTGTGTACTCATATGAGTTATCATGTTGACAATATAGGAGTAAGCAACTCTAATTTAGCACATGGTGTCTAAAACACTAGAGTTTGCATAATTAACTAAGTTGTCATCTAGGCAACATAGTTATTTGCACTATTAAATAAGCAGATGGTCTCTACAACATAATTTTATGTGCTACACCTTCATAGGCCTATCCTCTCATCATCACACTAACTCCTGTGCTTAATGGAGGATAATCTACTCTTGGTGGACATGTGCTTGGTTGTAAGACTTATCATATTGCTAACTCCTAGACATTCTAGAAGCATTCTAGAGGCCTTTATACTCAAGCACTCCTAGTGTACTTGTACATCAATTGAATATCATATTGCTATTCTTATCATACTCTATTGGTCTATTTTGTGCTAGTTTTTGTACTTCTTGGTCTTGGGTGATTTTTCCCTAAGGAAAATTATTACACTCTTAATATCTCACACAAATTTACCTTAGTTTTCTTAACACATATCAAGTATGTTGCATGTACAAATCTTTCTACCATCTCATCTTCTCTAGAGCTAGAAAAAATCTTTATAGACATAATTCTACTCACAAAACTCACATCATGTTGCTTGATCTCACTCAATACAATTCCTCTACCATTATACTCATATTTAATATTCTTAAGTACTATTTTCTTTAAATTTTTTGCATTAAGTAGGATGCCTCATTCATTACTCAATCCAGTGATCTCATGAATCAGGTTAGCTAAAATCTCTATTATATTTTCTCATAACCAAAAATTTTCATCATGAATTTTGCTCAAAATTATCTTAGTCCATTCTTCCTTGTCAAACTTATGCTGAAATAGGCATCTAACTAGGTCATTCTACCCTAGGTGCTCATAAGCTTCCTTGAATGACATATCTTGTTTGTAAACATGGTCAAATTCTTTTGAAATATTTTCTTCTCCTACACTTTCATAGTTACTCCTAATGTAAGTCCCAATGTCTTCCATGTATAACACACCATCTGGAATTTTTGAAAACACGACTATAGAATCATCTTCCACAGGTGAAGTATGATTCAACTTCAACTTAGGTCTAGGTATATCTTCCACATTGTGAATCATAGGATTATCCATCTTTACTAAATAAAATATTGAACAAACTTCCATAATTTAACCTTCACAATATCATAAAATACATCAAATATCACAAAAATAGGGTTTTCTATTCTACACACTTCAAATTTTCCTTAGCTACCTTCAATTTTCTCTTAAATCACTTCTTATCTTCACACACAATCAAATGGTACTCATAAATTTGATGTTTATCCTTAAATATTTCCAAATTAACATCTACATTAATTGCACAAGTATATAAAAATTTCATAAATTGCTAGTAAACTTGTCTTCTTTCGCATGCTCACATATGACCTTAGAAACCTTCAATCAGATTACCCAGAAGCCTAGTATTCTCAGATTCAAAACTAGGGGATAAAACTTGCTTCTCAACTATGGGCTAGAACTATGGAGATTGAGCATCAATGCTCATCCTTCTTATCTCTATCTTCTCCTAAAACAACTCTATGGTTTGAGTAGATGCTTCTTGTATGACTTTTTTTGGTTTCTTAGTGTTGGCCTATGCCCTATTCTGCTTAGTATATAGTTTCTCCTTTAAGGATGCAACCTCAGCCTCTAGCTCTTAATCCTTTTCTTCCAATTCTTCTATCCTATGTTTGTATACATAGCTCATTCTAAGCTCCTATTCATAGAGCTTCCTATTGTCTATGTAATCATGGAAAGCCCTAGCAAACTTTGTCTCTGTCTCCTCTACCTTGGCCTCATTCATGAATGAGAAATGTTTCATGCCCTTGGAGATTTTTGCATTAGATGTGCTCTACAGGGTCCAAACTATCATGTTGCCCTGAACAGTGTTTTGGATATCCATTAGTTTGGGCTTATTAGTTTTAGGAGCCATACTCCACACTACTATGGATTTTGAATCAATGTTGAAGCCTGATCCCCTTAGTAAACACTAGCTCCAAATGCTTCATAAGAAATAGCATTTTCCTGTCTTCTTATCTAGTCAAGCATGAAAGCTTGTTCTAGATCCTACCCTGGTACTAGGCACATCCACTTCTTTGGACTAAGTTCCTTTCCTCTGAAAGATTCATTACCTCACTCTCTAGGTCATAGGCATGAAGCTTCTCCACCAGTTCCTATATTTTCTCTTCAAATTCTCCTAGTTTGAGCTTCAAAACTAATTCACTCTACTCCACATTGTAAACAAAACTTTTAAACTCAACAAATTTGAGGAAGTCATCATATTCCAAAAACTATTTTGCTCTGATGATTCTATTATCCAACCTATTAGCTACCATGTCAAAGTCAGTCAGAGAATTATCTACTGCATTCACCCTATCATGTCTGTAACTTTTTCTTAAAATAGAAAAATACCATTTTCTTCCAAGCATTAGTTAAATTTTCCTCTGTTTGACCTTTTTAGGTATCTAGATCACTTTCTACCTTTTGTTACCCTTGGTAACCCATGATGCCTCAATAGGCTCTTCTTCTTCTTCTATTTCCAATGTGACATCTGGTTTAGGGGAGTCAGGCTTTATTCTTTCCTCTTCTCCTATGGATCCTATAGGCATTGATGCCATGATCTCTACATAATTATCCACCATCTTTCTAAGCCTACATAAATGGTGGACATCTAGGTAAAAGCCTTTGAAGCTGGAATCTATTTTTTTCAGCTCATTCTCAACCCTTAGGGTATCATCAAATTTAGCTAGTTTATTTGCAACTTCCCCCTTAGCTACAAGATTTTTAATTAAGTCCTCTTGGGGTGATGCCTTAATTTTTGGCAATATAGAGCCCCATATTTCCTTTAATGTGTTCCTCATATAGCCCTCTAGGTCATATATTCTATAAAGTGTAGTTGAGAAATTATAATGGTAGAGGAAAGCATAAATTTGATCTGATGATTCTTTTCCAATAAAAAAGTATCCTACTCTAAAAAACCTACACAAGAATGTTCCATCATGAACTTTAGGCCCTAGGTATTCCCTATTGACCATCAACAACTACCACATGAATTCAATGATGGCTAGTCTAGGAGGGATATATTTACATAGTATATGGGGTGGTTGAGGGAAACCATAGACTCTCATGAGGGAAAAGGTTGGGAGCAAGAATATATCACCCCATTATATGGTCTAACTTCTTATTATCAGGTATGAGGGTTGGTCTCAAAAGAATTTTTAATATTTTAGGAGCCCTAAAGAAACTAGGGTCTAGAATCTTCATGATTACATAACTAAAATGATTAAAAAATGAAACAAAGTTAGAATAGTGATAGATTATGTCCCATACCTGTGTGCATAGTTTAAATGGAAGCTCTCCATTAGCATCAGATGTTTGATCAATAAAATATGGGCTAATATGCCCCACATTCTTGTATAAAAGCAAGTGCATTGACAAAAAATAATGGTAGAATTTGAAATTCCCCAATTCTTCTCTCTATGCCAACTCTTTGTTTTCTTTTATCTTCTTCAGGATATAATCTACACAATCATATTCCCCACCATGATATGCATCCTATACATCTCTAGCCACAATGTATACTAACCCATACACCATATTAGACCCATCTTTACCCACAACCTTATGGACACCATACACAGTCTTTATGAAATAATTCTTAAATTTTTCTAGCGGCATCATCTTATCTACTTTCTTTGGATAATCCCCAACCTTCTTGAGGTCCATTGGGATGTGTTAAATCATATTTTTCCTAGTATAAGCCTTGGTATTCCATTCAAACTTCCCTTGAAGTTCATCTAGGTCTAGTGGCTCACTCATTTGACCATCTAATCCAAAAGCCTTAATGAAAGAAGCATGATCTAGTGTGCACAAAATGGTCTCATCATGCCTAAAAAATGATTTAGTCATTGGATTGTAAGACTTGATTAGGTTTTTTTACCAGATCAACACCCACAAATACTTCTAGAAAAATGAGCTTAGCCAGATTCTTCTTCCATGGATTAAATACATGAATTTTCTTAAATATGTTGTTATAGAAGTATCCAAATTTCATACCGGGTAACACCAGGGCAAGTGACATCTCTACAGAATACATACGAGTCTCTGAAGTCATGGACATTAGCAAAGATGGAATTTGAGGACTCTGGGAACAACTTTATCCATTTGTTTGTAAACTTACTAGGTTCCCTCTACCAAGTCTTTTCTCCTTTGGAAGTAGAGGTCTTTGTAACTTCCATGTGTATAGCTTGAATCTCTTCAACTTCTTTTTCTGGCATCTTGACTATGTAAAAATCAAAAAGCTCTGCACTTGGTATTGGAGACTCTAAATTCTTTGCATTGAATACTCTAAAACTTTTACAAATCACTTTTTTTCTACAAAAAATAATTTTCTATTGGCTATAGAGTGTCTTTATGCTATGCGTACTTCATCAACCATTTCTATGCATTGATTTCTTGCATGCACCAACCTTAAACTCAATTTTTCTGTCACCTCAATGGAGTGTCAACATAACTATCTAGCTTTGTAGTCTTTGTACTTTCCTCAAATTTCATTGGTTGAGAACTTCATGTTGTTTTATAGCTTAGAAAAGTGATAATTACTTTTCATGTCTTATTTTAGGGTGTCCAATGTTACAATTCATTTTGAATTTCAAACCTTTCATTTCCTCTTAAGGATGAAATTTTATTTTTACAATCGACCATGTCTCATATTCGCAAGGAGTCATCTCTAGTCCTTTTTGATCTTAGGATTACAACTTATTGTAAGATTAGAGCATTAAGTACAATGTCTTTTTCAGAGCTATGAACTTATTTTAAACAATTTACAAACCCTTTTGTAGAATCATTTCAATAAACATAAACTTTCACAATCTCATGATCACATCTTTGCATAGCATTAGACCTTTCCTTTTCTTTTGTTATGATCTCTCGATCATAGTTAGCTAAGCTTCTTCGCAACTTCAAAAGTTTTATTTTAACTACTTCCTATACCTCCTGATCATACATTGACTATGAAATTTCTTCATCATATCTTCAAAGACTCTAAAATTCACTTTGTCTAAACCCTTACAACCATATGCTCTCCCTTTCTTCATAGCCTCAAAAGCCTTCATGGTTTTATCATACAATCTTACAATCCTCTATCCTTCATATCTTTAGATGACTTTACTGACATGTGTTCAATTTATTTAGGCCTATGCACTTGGCCCCACTTCATAAGATTGGAACACTTCACAACTTTAGCACTTTATGTCTTACAATCTGATGATCTCTTTTCTTTTGTATGGTCAAAGGTCTATTTAAAAGCCTTTATACTTATATGCTTTTCCATTTATCATAAGATCATACCATTGTTACTCACCATAAGATACTTACGATGATATACAACTAGAATGAGTGTAAGAACGAAACCCTCATAATACACTTCTACAATGATATGATTACATTGGATATCGTAACATTGGGAGACCAAACATTTATGTTTACGAACATGAGAAAACCTTTTTTTCATAACATTAGGAGAATGAAAACTTAATGACTAGACATTGAAGACCTGATTGTAAGATCGTAACAAAAGATGGAACATATGAAAATCATATATGATCTCCCACTTGAACATAAAACCAAGGGTAAAGGTCAAATCTGATCGTGGATTAAGGAAATTTCTCAATGATGGGGTAAAAGGCATGATTCTTAAGACACTAGAAGATCCTATGTTAAGGTAATTTTTTTGAATATGACTAGGGAAAAACCTATCAAGTTAGGGTTTCTATTGGAAATTGACAACAAATGCATAAAAAACCCTATCTCTAAAATATTTGGAAGACATTATCACAGAAAATTGACATAGTGAAAATAAAGGCTATCACATAGAATTTTGGGAGAGTGAAGAAAATCCCAAAGAACTACCATGGGAGGAGTTGCAACATGTTGAGGAGGAAAAGGAGGTCGAGATGGGACAAGAGAAAGAGGATCTGATCCTCTTATTTGAAGAGCTTCCCTCCTTTGTTGAGGAAGAAGAATAAAAGGAGGTTATTCCTTCTTTTGAACCTTTACCAAAGAATGAGGATTTTACGCAAGTTGATTAAAGAGAGAATAAGTTTTTATAGCAGATAGTCCTCCATGATGTGGAAGATGGAAAAGAGAGCCTCAAGGATAGCTCTATCCTTTATGAAGAACATGTTGATATGAATGAGGTTGCTCCTCAACTTATGCATTTTACTATAGTAGAGCAAGAGGATTCTAATGAAGAGAATTTTTAGCATAAGCTAGAGATTTTTGGGTCATCCATGAAGATAAAGCAACATGCCCATCTATTAGATGATCATGAGTTGTAGTAGTAACAAGTGGAGACACACACCATACTGGTAGCTCTGAAGGAGATGGTTCATGAGAAACATGAATAAGATTTGGAGATTATTTCTTTAAAAAAGGAGATGGAGCCACTTCAAAACCCATGGGATACTACCAGTGTAGAGCACAATAGTATGGTCAAGGTTGATTACTTAAACCAAGCACCATAAAGAGGATGCCCCATAAGGCATCTATCTCTACAAAAATTCATGTTGCCCCTAGTCATACTCATTCCAAAGCATGAGGGTGAAGATAATAAGAAGGAGCATGCATGTCTTTCTCAAGTTCATAGTGTCTCAGTGCTAGAAATCTTTATTGTTTTTAGCATTGGGGAGAAGATATTCCATGCAACAACATGTTTTTTATGGTTACTAATATTTTTAGTTGCCCATGTTAGAAATGATGGTTCATGAATATAACTAAGAGGTTGGGGAGTGGGGGGGTGGTGAATCAATTATATATCAATCTTTAAAAATTCTTAATTTATCAACCAAATTAAACAACAATCATAAAGAAATGCACATACACACATACACTAGATTTGTTGACTAGGGAAACCCTTGATCAAAGGGAAAACCCTGGTGGGAGTGATGCCCACAAAATAATGTACTAATCTAAATATTCCTTGTTAGAGGATAGACCCTATTAGGATTCTGTTATAATGCTTAGTACAAAGAGTCCCTATTAGGAGACTTTGAATCCTTGTTAGGAGATTCCAACCCTTTTAGGAGTTGAAGAAGGCAATTGAATCCACTGTCCAAAAAGCTTCAGGATTAGATCAACAAACCCACTATCTAATTGATCTCAATACTATTCCTTCCAAAATAATACATGTGGAACAATTTATTTTATATTTGTCTATCTAGTACGTTAGAGTTCTTCACCTTCAAATCATGCAAACAAATCTAGAACTCATCAGTAACCCTTAAGGTTACTTACATGCATTAGCAGATTACTCTGGTCTTCTATTTCATAATTTGCAAGTCTTCTCTACTTCTCAATCACAATAATGATATCTAAAACTTGGAAAACATATTTCCTTTATACCATACTCAATTATTAATCTTTTGAGTCAGCTTCATACACTTAACATACATTTGAGTCAGCTCCATATGAAATACACATTTAATTAATTTTGTTAGCTCACAGTTGCTTCCAAACTTTCACACATGTGACTTCTATACATGCACACTTGCTGACATCATCAATTGTTAGTGTACTCCCTCTAGTTAACTACACAACCCTTCATTCCAAGTACAATATGTTATATTGATCATACAACATAAACTATTTTATCAATACTTTGTTTTCCTATGGTTCTTAGTAAATCATCAATATCTTTTGTACATTGTCGATTCAAGTTTTGCACACTTGACCACATGTCAAATACATGTTGTAGTATATGTTTTTAACTGAGCATGGGTAGATATGTAATGTGATGTACTTAACACATAAATCTTAGTCTGCTGCTCTATCATTCTTACTATGTTGTTATCAATGACAAACACAGTCATAACACAATTCTGCACTACTCCCCCATAGCATCAGCATTCATGCTAGCAATCTCCCCCTTTGACATTGATGGCAACATAGATGAAAAAATATAGCTCCAAGAATACTAATAAGTTTTCTTTATCAATCAAAACTTGCTTCATGTAAGTCATTCAACACTACTCCCCCATAGTGCAAGTTCTTTCTAATGTGTTTCATATCACTCTCTCTCATTCTAATGTTTTTCATATGACTCTCTCTCCCCCATTGACATCAATATCAAAGGTAGTATAAGAATAGAACATATAACAACCTATTAGAATGACCACAAGCTGGTTTGTTGCTTTACAATATTTGCATATAATTGAATAACACAAGTATCTAAAGATACTGTTGTATACTAATTACCTATTACCAAGAGCCCTTGACTGACTTTGTTCATCACAGATACTCCCCCATTGAGGAAGCATCAACATTCAATTCAATCTAACAATGGTGCTATGTACCCTAGACTAATGCACCTCTACATCTTTTACTCTAAGCTAGGTAGAGTCATAACCCCAAGCATACATCTCAAGTACTCAAATGTATCCTTCGGTAAGGCTTTTGTAAAATGTCTACAATCTATTCCTTAGTACTGATGTATTCCAATCTAATTTCTTTCTCTGCAACTTTTTCTTTTAGAAGATGATATTTTATAGCAATGTGCTTAGTCTTAGAATGCAAAATAGGATACGTAGGCATGTTGATTGTACTTATGTTATCACAATAAATAATAACAGGTTCTATGAATGTGATTCCAATATCCTTCATTATCTGCTTCATCCATATGAATTTGATTACAATTTTTTGCTACTGCAACATACTCTGCCTTTGCAATACTTTGTGAGGTACAATCTTGCTTCTTGTTGAACCAAGAAACTAATCTTTCTCCAAAAAAAATGCTCCTCTACTAGTGCTTTTACTTTCATCCCTATCTCCTTCCCAATCAACATCTATATAGGTGCAAAGAGTAAAGTCACTATTTCTATCATACCAAATACCATAATCTGATGTTCCTTTTAGATATCTGAATATTCTTTTCACTATTGCATGATATACCTTAGGATCAACTTGAAATTTTGCCACAATTCCAACTACATCACCTATATTTGGCCTACTATGAGTCAGATACTACAATCCTCCAATCATAGATTTGTACTTCTTTTGTTCAACAATAGGCATTTCATTTTGCTAGCTAATTTATGACCAGTTACCATAAGAGTTCCAACAAGTTTACAACTTTCTAAACCAAATATTTATAGTAAATCCTTTAAATACTTGGTTTGAGAAATAAAGATACCTTTTTTTTTCTAAACAATTTGCAATCCCAAGAAAAATTTCATTTCACCTATCATGCTCATTTCAAACTCATTCTTCATATCTTTTGAGAGTTTTTTATTGGCTTCATCATTTCCACCAAAAATAATGTCATTAAGAAATACAATGATTATTAGCAAACCATCTTCTATTTTCTTCAAGTACAAGTCACTATTTGTTGTTCCTTTAGTAAATCCAAGCTTTGCTAAGTATTTGTCCAACCTTGCACACTAGGTTCTTGGTGCTTGTTTTAATCCACACAATGCTTTCTTTAATCTGCAAACCATATCCTTTTCTTTTGTTAAAGGAAAAACATCTAGTTGCTCAATGTAAACTTCTTCTTCAAGTTCTCCATTTAAGAATGTTGACTTAACATCCACCTAATATACCTTAAAATTCTTTTTTAGTGCATATGCTAGGAACATTTTGACTATTTCCATTGTTGCTACAGGTGCATATGTTTCATCATAATCAATTCATTCTTGCTGAGAATAACCTTTGCATACAAATCTTTCTTTGTTTCTTATCACTTCTCCTTGTTCATTCATTTTATTTCTGAATACCCATTTTGTGCCAATCACATTTTTGTCCTTTGGTCTAGGAACCAATTTCCATGTGTCATTATTGATTATCTATTGGAGTTCTTCCTCCATTTCTTTTATCTAGTGATCATCTTTGATTGCTTCATCTGCACTTCTTGGTTCTACTTGAGATATCAGACATAGTTCTTCATTAATTCAACTCCTTGTCATCTCCCTATTTTCCTTACTACCTCTTATCTTATCTACAGGATGATTCTTTATCAAGTTCCTATTTTGAGTAGGAGTTGTTTCTTCAATTCTTATCTTAGATACTGTGCTCTGTTCTTCTCTCACATTTTCAATTTGCATATTATTTTACAAATCATTATTAGTCATAAAAAGTAACTCATTACTTCTATTAGCCATTCTAGAGTAATCATCTCTATTAGAGTTATAGTCCATTATCTTTTCCTTAGTACCAAACTTTTCATCAATTTTAACATTTGCACATTCTACTATATTTTTTGTTCTATAGTTAAAACATTTGTAGGCTTTACTTTTTAATGAATAGCCAAGAAACATACCTTCATTACTCCTTGGATCAAACTTGCCAATATCATCATCTCTTCTGATGTAACATTTGCTTCCAAGTATCCTGAAGTATTTGACTGATGGTGAATGACCAAAGCATAATTCATAGGGTGTTTTGACCATATCTTTTCTAATCTATACTCTATTTAGTGTGTATACTATTGTATTGACTACTTCTCTCCAAAAGGTCTTTGGTACATCATTCTCAAATAGTATGGCTCTTGCTACTTTGAAAATTGATTTGTTTCTCCTTTCAAAAATCTCATTCTGCTAAAGTGTATGGGGTGAGGATAATTGTCTCTTGATGCCATGTTCTTCACAATAGATATTGAATTATCTAGAGGTGAATTCTCCTCCTTTATCTGATCTTAAGCTTTTGATCTTAAGTCCAAATTCATTCTCAACTTTATTCTTAAATATCTTGAATTTCTCAAATGGTTCTAATTTATTTTTAAGAAAAGCTATCTACATCATCCTAGTGAAATCATCAACAAAAATCATAAAGTACCTTTGTCCATAAAATCCTCTTGTTCTTGCAGGACCACTTAGATCTATATGTACCAATTCTAGCGTTTGTATAGTACAAAACTACTTGCTAGGAAATGAGACTCTTTTCTACTTAGACAAAATGCATTGTTTACAAATAGTGTTAGTGGGCTTAGAGATTTTGCGAAAATCTCTCACAACAAGTGTATTACTAGCCTTCACAATGTTATCAAAGTTAATGTGACAAAATTGTCTGTACCATGACCAACTATTGTCAATCCTTGCTACTAAACATTGTAGAAAGCATTGTCAGTACCAAGTATTTTTCCTTCCTTGTTCTTGATAATGCATGTATCATTACCAAATTGTAGTTGATAGCCTTTGTCCATAATCTATCCAACACTCAACAAGCTATGCTTAAGTCCATCAACGAAATAAAAATCATCAGTATATGTTTTACCATCAAGTTTTATAGATCCAATTCCTATAATATGATAGGTTTAATTATTCCCTACTTTGACAATTCCTCCATCATAGCTTCTAAATTTGACAAACTTGCTCATATCACCAGTCATGTGATGTGAACAACCACTATCAATGATCCAATATTTCTTTTCAACTTGTGAAATTAGTGCACTTTCTTCTCTAGTTTCTTTGTCAAGATAATCTTCTTTTATAGCTACAAATCCTAATTCATCTTCACTTTTTCTTTGATTAGATTCTTCTTCATTAGCGTATATTTCTAGATCTTCTAGATTTGAATCTATCATTAAACTTCCTTTCTCTTTTAGGACACTTAGATGCATAATGACCATATTCATTACAAGTCCAACATTTAAAGATATTCTTACCATCCTTTTCTCTTTCTAAGAGAAGAGCCACTCCTTGGATCTTTTCTTCAATGGATTTGCTATTGTTAGCAATGTCTACCTGTGTTTTTCTGCTCCTTGCTAAACTAGGTTTGATGTTTAATGCACTGAATGCTATCTCAACTTTTACCAATTGTCCAGACTATCTCAGATCAAATTTTGTAGCTTCCAATCTACCAAGCAATGTCTCTTTGGTGAAATTAGTAGTGCAAGGTATCATTAGTTGAATCATTTTTGTTATTTACTTGAAAGGTGGTGTCAGAATTTTCAAGATTTTCCATATTACTTCATCATCAGATTTCTTTCCATCATGAGATGTGATTCCTACACCAATCTCAGATATTCTCCCAACATATCTTCTTATAGATTCATCTTCCATTATTTTAGCATCTTGAAATACGCTGTAGAAGTATTGTAATCTAACCCTTTTTGCATGTGTATCACCTTCATAATTAGCTTCTAAAGTCTTCCAATTTTCATGAGATGTTTTAAGTAGTTTTACCTAATTGTACTCACTTTTAGGTAATGCTAATAGTATTTCTTCTCTTGCCCTTATGTTGCACATAAACAATTCTCTTTGTCCTTTGGTGTAGGTTTCAAGATTGTCTTCTTCTGCAATGTCTTTGGATGTCTTGGTCACAAGCCAATATCTTGGTCCCATGTAGAAGAGATGAGTCTTCATTTTATCCTTCTAGCTGTCATAGTTTGTGCCATCAAATCTAGGACTTTCCTTTCTAAACATATTCACCATGGATCTCCCAAAGTTGTTAAACTTTCTTTCAAGGACCTGATGCTCTGATACCAATTGTTAGATGTGATAGTTCACCAATATAACTAAGAGGTGGGGGGGGGGGGTGTGAATTAGTTATATATCAATATTAAATAATTCTTACTTTATCAACCAAAGTAAAAAACAATCATAAAGAAATGTGCATACACACATACACCAGATTTGTTGACTAGGGAAACCCTTGATCAGAGGGAAAACCATAATGAGAGTGATGCCCATAGAATAATGTAGTAATTTGAATATTCCTTGTTAGAGGATAGACCTTGTTAGGATTCTGTTACAATGCTTAGTATAAAGAGTCCCTGTTAGGAGACTTTGAATCCTTGTTAGGATATTCCAACCCTGTTAGGAGTTGAAGAAGGCAGTTGAACCCACTGTCCAAATAGCTTCAGGATCATATCAATGAACCCACTATCCAATTGATCTTGGTACTATTCTTTCCAGAATAATAGATGTGGAACAATTTCTTTTCTCTTCCTCCATCTAGTACATCAGACTTCTTCACCTTTAGATCATGCAAATAGATCTTGAACTTATTAGTAACCCTTTAGGTTACTTACACACATTAGCAGATTACTCTACTCTTCTATTTCACAATTTTCAAGTCTTCTTTGCTTCTCAATTATAATAATGATATCTAGAACTTGGAAAACATCTTTCCTTTATACCATGCTCAATCATTAATCTTTTGAGTTGGCTTCATACACTTAACATACATTTGAGTAAACTCCATATGAAATACATATTTAATTAATGTTGTCAGCTCACAGTTGTTTCCAAACTTTCACACATGCGACTTTCATACCTACGCACTTGTTGATGACATCAGTTGTTAGTGCACTCCCTCTAGTTAACTGCACAACCCTTCTTTCCAAGTACAATATGTTATATTGATCATACAACATAAACTATTTTCTTAATACTCTATTTTCTTGTAGTTCTTAGTAAATCATCAATATCTCATGTATGTTGTCGATTCAAGTTCTATGCACTTGACCACAGGTCAAATACATGATTTAGTATATGCTATTAACTACACATGGTTAGATACACAATGTGATGTCCTCAATACATAAATCTCATTTTGCTGCTTTGTCAATCTTACTATGTTGTCATCAATGACAAACACAATCATAACACAATTCTGCACTGCTCCCCAGTAGCATCAACATTCATGCTAATAGCCCACATGCATGAAAGAGGAAACCAATTTGTAAGGAAGGGAAACTACTTCAACAAGGCAACAAATGGCTTTGTTTGGTTTTTTGTAATTTTAAATACCTATACATAGTAGAGTGGGTGTTTTTCTTCTTTCTAAGAAGTGTATGAGCACAACTATTCCCCCCTAGATATAGAAAATTTTGTGAAGTTGCAGGTGGTATAGAGCATTACTCTTTTGGTGAGTCCATGCTGAATAGATTGTTTAAGGCCACTGATGCATGCTTAGTATGTAAGCATCCCCCCTGAGTCACCAAGAATGTTTGCCATTTTTGCCCCCCATTTAACCCATCACTGATATTTAATTAAAGAAATATAAGTTCTTTTCTGAGGGTTAACATACATGCCAAGGTTGGCATCTAACATTCTGAGTTGACTCAATTTTTTCTTTAACCAAGCTAAAATTTCTTCTTTGATCAAGTTAGCTCAGTCTATTCTTGGTCAAGTGACTTTGGTTGTGAGATCTGATGGCTCTCATGTTTTTTGCAAGCTATTTTCCCATCTTCCCCAAAGTGCAAGATGTTGCCACGCGTCACTATTTTAGCATTTCTTCATATGTTGGTTTCTCCATGAGACTCTGAAGCCCAAAATTATGTGTGATGCTACTATGCATCATCATTCTGGTATTTCCTCACTCTATAGTGCTTCTACAAGGCTCTAAGACTAGGGATTATGCCATGTGGAAAGGGTCCCCACCTTTTGTGTCATCCACTTCTCTCATTGGAATCTAGTCATTACATCTCAATTGTTTGCTAGAAATAAAGAGGATGTATAACAACAACGGTGACTTAATCTTTTGTTGGGGAGGATTTGTGATGCATTTGGGCCATCTATTTCAAAGAGAAGATCTTCATTAATGACCTACATTCATCTATATGAAAAAAAAATTCCCCCTATGGTCAACCCTCCAATTTGCAGGTAGTCCTTCCCTCTAGTTTTGTTTATCCATGACATACTATCAGAGCTAGTTCTTCAATGTTGAGCAACTTCTTGGCCCTTGTTTGCTCAACCCCAATGCCCTCCATGCCTCTTTAATGCATGAAATGATAAAATATTTGGGGAATTGACCTCTTACAACTAAGTGCATCATTGTTTTCTCTTCCTATCACTTCCATCATCAGATTGCACTTCATGATCAAATTTCTTTATGATTCTTCAGTTATTGCTTTCTCTGCAACTTGACTCCAACTTGGTTGTGGTTTGAACTTCAAGTTAGATAAGGGTTGTGCTTTAGCTCTATAAAGGAAAGTTATAAATATGTTTTTCAAGGTTCTTCTCTACCTATAATTTGTAGTAACATTATGCTCTGCAACTTTTTCCTTTTATTAATGGAATAGCTCTATTTATTACCTCTTCTTTCCATTATTTATTTGTGCATGTATCTTGCCTTGTTGTGAATGTTTATTTTCTATTTTTCTTATTTCATATTTTGTGTTAAGTCTACTAGAAGTTGATAGATAGTGAAATATCTTTCCTTTTAGCACTTCAATTAGCTCCAAACTTGCATGTGGTTCCTCAGAGATGGAATAGAGTCAAGGCTAGTGTATTTTGGGTGTTTAATTGATGTGAAACTATAGGCAAGTTTGTAACCACATTTCAATCTTGGCACATCACTCCCTCTTTCCCTTCCTCATTTTATTTCATGCATTTCTACTCCCTTTTCCTTTCAAGTGGTAGTGTAGGTGCATCCTGATTATAAGGAAGTTGGCCTTCTTTGGAGATTCAACCTAAGAGCACAAGTCCCACACTTGGAGGTTTTTTCCATGTTACAAAAGGTCACTTAAGGGTCATATCTCAAGCAATGGTGCAAACTTTTGTGTCAATAGTTTCCTACAAGGTCTTTCACTTTTTCTCTATGACTATTGTTGTTGTTATAATATTTCCTAATATTATTCACATTCCTTCTAGGGTTAGGGTTTCTCATGTTTTTCCTCATGTTTTTTGGAATTCTCACATTGTCCATCCTACAATATCTTGTTGTATGTCCCATGCTGTTACAAAACTGACATGCTATCTATTAGAAATGATTTAGAATAACTTGGGGGGGGGGGGGGGGGTGTTGATATAGTTATTCAAGGTCCACATGTCCTAATAAAACTTTTTCACCAAGTAAAGTGAGCCCACTATACTATTTGCCCATCCAAGCTTAAACTTTCCTACTTAGCAAGTTACTGTAAAACCAGCATGTAAGAATAACACATGAAGAATCAACACATAACATGGTGATTTACATGGAAACCCAATTTGGGGAAAACCACTAGTAACATGCTACTCAATTCTCACTCTTCTGAAGTGACACCCTATGAAAGGCTTACCCAATTAAAGACTACAACACACTATTAAATGTGACTTTGTTAAAGGATTTAACCACCCTATTAGAAGTGGGTCTAGTTAGAGGACTTTAGAACATTTACTTGGAATGCCACCATGTTAAAGGATTTACAAATGGTTGTTAAACCAACCTAAGTCCATAGGATTTTACCCTAACTAATACAATTGTTAGAGAGTAACAATGAGGGCTTTTGACCTGATACAACTCACAACTTAATTTGCAGATTTTAGATCTCTGTTCAACTCACAACATTGCCTAGCTTTTAGTCTCTATGGCTCTAATAGTTTGTCCTCCTTTCAAGCTTCATCTCCTTGAGTCTTCATGCTCAATGTACCAGTGCAATCTATTATATGGCCACTTATCAAAGTAGAGTCCCTATGCTCTATTCTTCTTTCTCGGTGCCTTCTCTTTGACCCACTTTAACAACTTCAACCCAAAAACTCTTGCTTCTTGACCTATGGCTCCTTACATAGAAGTCTGGAAATCTTTTCCCACTCTTATTATTCTTACTTTAATTTTAGATTGAATGGATTATGTAGGATTCAATGAATCTACCCCATATCTTGTTTCTTCTAGAAACATCATGAAGAATCCTCCTGAATTCACTCAAAAATGGTTTACCTAAAATTCTGTGCCTCCAGCTCATCATCCTTATCCTCCATCTGGTTCACAAAATTCAAGGTAACAAACTTGTTGGCTTAGATCTAGCGAATCTTTGACTTTTCAAATAATGCAGCAGCTCGGCACTATTAAAATTCTAGTGCTTGACACATATTGTGTTACTTGGCACCAACTACATTTTACTGATGCTCGACACCTAATGTGGATTCACTTGGCATCCACTAAGATTTTTTGATGCTTGACACCTATTACTTGCTCGAAACATGAACTTGCTCAGCTCCTTTTGTTTCACTCGACACACACTAGATTTTGCATTTTCTCGGCACTAATTGAAAATCTACTCGGCATGAACTAGATTGCTTGGCACCCACTAATGAACTTAGTCAAGCTTTGTAGATAGCTTTGCTACAACTTATTCTTCCAGAGTTTCTAACTGTAGCCAACATCTGTACCTTCAAGTATACTACCAATACATCATTTTATCATTGTCTTAACTAATCCTTAGATTGCATTACAAAATCATAACTCAACCTTACCCTTAGGTGCTTTTGTTACATCTTGTTGATTAAATCCTCTTCATCAATCAACTAAGTGATAGTACTTGGATCTTATAAGCAATTGTCATTCCAAAAAATAGTAGGTTTGACATCAGTGACAAAACAATGATTGAAAACATTATTTATCAACAATCTCCCTCTTTGCAAACAATCTTCCTTCTTCAATAATGATCTTTTCAATTAGATTTCCAACACTATCACATTATTTCCATATCTAGGACCTGGTTGATTATCTATGATCTGCAATCTCTAGTAATATGTCCAAAGTTGTTGCACTTATAACAAATGATACCATTCCTTACAATATTGGTTCCGATCTACTAGTTGCATAGTTAGCACCTCTAGACATTCTACTATTATCATTATTAAACGTAGGTTTCTTACATTCAATAGCTTTATGACCAAAATGATGACAATGATAACAATAACAAGAAATGGGCTTAAAATGCTCACCTGTATAATGCTTCTTCATGTGACTAAATTCATTCCATGTGTAACATCTTCCTCTAAATTGGCTCCTTTCTTTGGGTGATTCAAATTATTTAGGATTCTTGAGTACATCTTTAGATTGATTTGACTCAACCTTGTTTAGATCTTATTTTTCATGCTTAGGTTGTTGGATCAAAATATATGTTTCCCTTTTAACCTCATGTTTCTTTGATGATTCTCCTTCAAATTATCTAAGAATGATATTATCATAAGAAATCATTTGAATATAGATCTACTCATCAAGCTTTTTGTAACTGGAACACAAATTCTCAAGATGTATCTTAGACTATATTAGTTCTCCTTTCACAATCACATTATATATATCAAGTTTAACATATTGCAAATCTGACAATTCAAGTTTAGATGTCATCTTTTCAAGTTTAGATTTCAAATAACCATTATCTAATCTTAGATCTGATTAAATTTCCTTGTCTTCATTCTTCAAACTCAACTTGAGATTTGTAATCTTTAGCTCATGCTTCAAGATCTCATTTTCTTTCTTAATCCTTGAAATTTCATTGCAATCCTTGGTTTGATCTTTAGACTCTTTCTTGTATCTAATGTGTTATGTCTTTCCCTTCATCTTCTCAATGTAGTCTTTAACATCTTCATACTTATCCTTTAGAGTATCTCTTTATTTTGCAAGTACATCAAGTTGTTGAAGAGCTTCTTTTAGGTTCTTCTATAACTAATCCATATGCATAGATATCTTACTCAAGTTGTTAGGCCTTTTATGAGTAACTATGCTCTTATACCAATTGTTAGAAATAAGACATACTGAGAGGGGGAAGGAGAGTGAAATGGTATTTCACAAATGTTAACCCAATTATGGATATCATTAACAATCTTATAACTTGCATAAATGAATAAACTAATTAAGCTAAATAGTAAATACAACTATAAACCAATCCAACACATAACACCATATTTTGATAACTAGGGAAGCCTTGGCCAAGGGAAAACCCTAGTGGGGTGGTACCCCAAAAATGATCTATTAATCAAACATATCAAGTGTGAAAGATATTGACCCTATTAGGTATTTATTACATCTATATAGTGTTCTAGTTCTTATTAGAGGACTGGCCTTTTAAGAAGCCTCAACCCTACTAAGAGTTGTTTACACAATTACTGAAAGTGTATGCAAGATGAGCCCACTACCAAACCATGCAATATGCAATGATATATAGTATATGAAAGAGTAGATACAAAAAATGTTAGCATGAATGTTGATGATACTACATTGGGGGAGTATCCTGAGCATTGGAGAGTATTGACATGTTACATTATGACTATGTTTATCATCGATGTCAACATAGCATTATTTTTGTAAAGACTAGCAGAGTAGCAGATAGAGATCTTGATGGTATAGATAATGATTTAATTATCTATTCATGCATAGTTATGGACATGTACAACACAAATTTCTAATGATGTGGTTAAGTGCATTGAGTCTAAGTTGATGGCATACAGATGTTGCACCTGATTTATAGAGAGTAATTCAGAGACAGAGTATTAGGAAGCAATTCTTGATGGTTGTTGGCTATCTTACATCCCATATGTAATGAAGTGATGCATAATTAGGAAGTGATAGAGGATATTCATATGATGATGTCATCAAGTGCATAACCCTTAGTATCACATGTGTGAAGTTTTCTATAGACTGTGAGCCAACAATGCTATTATAATTGTAATTAATTAATTATCTTACATTAATTAATAAGGAAAGCCTCAAGGAATTATTATGAAGATATGGTATAAAGGAAAGATTTTTTCCTCATTTTTTAAAGTGTATGTTTAAGTATTGAGATTTTTGTTTAAGTGTGAAGTACGAAAAGGAGAAGAGTGCTTACTAAATGTATGTAAGAGATCCAAGGGATTATTGGATGCAAGATTCAATATCTAGTTACAAGATCTGAAAGAGAAAAAGTTTGGTTGATAGGATAGAGATAAGGGAAGGAAGTACATTTTAGTTCTATTATTCTATAAGGAATAATACATAGATCATTTGGATAGTGGGTTCATTGGTCTTTCCCTTGAAGTTGTTTGGGCAATGTGTCTAGCTATCTTCCACAACTCCTAACAGGGTTGGAATATCCTAATAGGGATTCAAAGTCTCCTAATAGGGACTCATATGCATTGAATGTTGTAATAGATTACTAACAAGGTCTATCCTCTAACAAGGAATATTTATATTAGTACATCATCTTGTGAGTACCACCCCCATCGGGGTTTTCTTATGATCAAGGGTTTCCCTAGTTAACATATCTAGTGTTATTGTGTGAGTAACTTGTGGTTTAGTTTATATTATTCATATGGTTAAGATTATTTAAATTTTTTATTTGTGATATTAGTTGGATAACTGATTCACCTCCCCAACCCCTGCCACCCCCCCCTCTCAGTTATATCCATGGACTATATATTCTAACAAAACCTCTTTACAACTATTGATATCTTCAATGTTTGACATGATCGATGTAGCCTATTATGCCACTTTCTCATAATTGGCCTTAACACTATTTTGACATCAAGTTTTCATAAAAAGTAACCTTGTACTTGTCATCAATTTCCACACCAAACTTTGCATTACAATATCTTTCCTTTATACCATAACTTTTCATAATATTCTGCAATGTTGGCCTTCATATCTTTGCATGTTTTCCAAAATATGAAATTATACCTTTCCCACTTAGGGTTAACATCTAGGATGTCACTCGTAATTAGTCAAGTAATTATTTTGGTAAATAAAATAATTCCTTGACATAAAATATCTGATTCCTTAATTATGTCACGTTAAGTCAGCTCATTACTACTACTGGAAAAATTATGATATCTCTATATGTACTATTTTTACTACCTTTCCAACATATATGTGATATCCTAACATACTATACTTGTTGTATCTAAGAGAAAACATGCCAATATTGACTCTTTGAACTACACCATCCAAAACTATAACTACGCTTCAAGACTAATTGTATGATACTTAGACTATTTTCTAAGTCTAATTGCCAAAACTTTATCTCTATACTTTTCTCACTTCATACTGAGTATATGTTTCCATAGATGACAACCTCATACTATCTACCCTAGCCAAATTGCCAGCGATCACCATGTTTGGTATGCATTCTAGATTTAAGTTCATTATGTTAAATTTCTATAAGTATTGTAATTATTTGTAAAGTTCTACATAACTCCCCTCTAAAGTTTAGTCTATAAAGTTATTCAACCTTGACTTACTTTGGAGAATTTTGTTAAATATTGTGCAATATACAAGGGTTTCAAATGCCATTCTAAGAAAAATGTAGCTAAAAAAAAGCTCATTGGGGCAAATTTTACCTTGCAATTGAATGAAAGGACACTTGATTTTTATTATCTTCATTGAAATAACATTACACTATTTAAAAAATAATATGCTACAACAACATGGACATAATCATTACAATAATATACAAGTTAGAGACATCATATACATGATTATAAATTCCCTTGGTAACCCCTATTTGTCTACTTTAAATTGGAAAGTTTAACCATCCTAGAAGGCTTTAGATATTGTAATCCCCCTTTTTGAGGTTGACCACCTTTATATTATGTTTACCTACAATACAATATACTAATAATATGCCTCAAATGGGTTTCAACACTCATTGGAGTATTTGAAGGGTTTTTCTTTTTTTCCTAAAGTAATTAAATTTCCAAAGGTCATATTTTGTGAACTATGGACCAAATTTTCTATGATACCACTTTTTGGAAATCTCTCAAAGAGCCCTATCTAATTCAAACTACAAAGTGTTATCCTAAAAAAAAATTGAACCCCTTTCAGAGCTTCTAAGGCCCTTAAAATTGAGTTCAATGTTTTTCTACCACCTCTTGAAAATAAATAAAAAATATCTTAAAGAACATACATGATCTTTACATGAAACTTTATCAACATGCTTGATATCCAAAATGATTCTCTAAGGACCTAATTGGAACAATTCATGTTCAAATGAAAAACTTATTAAAAATAGTAAACTTTCCAAAAATAGTAACCTTGCATTAAACAGACCTTAAATAGTATACATTCAAGCAATTAGGCCAAGGATAGTATGGGTAAAACCTCTAGGATATGAGGTAAAAATTGATGAAACCAAAGAGATAATTGAGGCATTGATAAATGAGCCTATTGATCCTAAAGTTGCATACATTGGCACCTATGATGAGGCAAAGGCCATAATAGAACTTGAAATCAAACTCCCTTAGGTAGTCAACAAGGGCACGAAGAGAATTGCTAAACTAAAAACTAGTTCCACTCTTCTATTGACTAAAGAAAAAGGAAAACATGAAGTAGACGATGAATAAAAGTCAAAGGAAGAAGAGCCACTAAAGAAGAAAGGTAAGGTAATTATTACCAAGCCTACCAAGACATCTACTATAGTGTTCACTAGAAGATCATCTGGGAAGAAAGAAGATAAAGAGGGAGGAAATATAATCTTCAAAAGGTCTCAACCCACCTTTGAGGAAAGAATGAAAGAATTAGAATTAGAATCTAGCATAACAAACTTTGAGGGATTGAAATATGAGTCTAGGACTATAGATGAGCAAAAGCAAATAGAAGAAGTCTTAATAACTAAAATGGGCATGTGGAAATACTCCCCAGACCAGCTTTCTTAGCATATTCCTAATGTTTTAATAGAGAAAGTCAAGCCAAGATGGGAGCATGCCATGAAAAAGATATATATGAGTAGACCCTAAGGTAACTCATGATGAATTTAAATGATAATGAGGTAAAGGAATTTTTGAAGAAAAATGAAAAAAATATAACTTTAAGATTCAACACTTGTCTTATACTATTGAAAGATATAGAACATGTTGTGAAGAAAGCTACAAACACATGGAAGAATGTTTATCTTCTTCACAAGCCAAGTGATTTTGTATTTAGTGTCAGTGACAAGGATGAGGATGATGATGATCAAGAGAAAGATGAAGAGATTGATAATCAAGAAGTCACTCATTTTGATAATGTAGATGATGAAGAATAATAGGGGTAGGAAGGTACCAAGGAAGATTTACTAGATGTACAAGATATTGAGGAGACCGATCTAGTAAAGATTGCTATAGCGGTCATAGCCTCACTTCCTCATTCTCCAAGGAAAACATTAAAAATACTAAGCCCAGAGATAGCTTTAGTAGGATTGATTGTGACCAACACTGAAAGGAAAATCACTCAATAAATATTTGCACCTATCCAACTTAGTACTTCATTGATAGAAGTGGTAAGCACTTCATCTATTGGGAAGCAAGCTCTTCCCTCTACATCAGTTTTGGCTACTCAATGTATTTCTTCTATAGGTATTTCAACAATAAGTGTAGTATCCACTTTTTTAGTGAGTTCTACCATTTCTACAATTGTTTCCATTCCTACCATGCAAGTAATAACTACAAGGATAGTTGAGACCAAGCCTCAGTCAAGCATAATTTTTTTGGGAAAAGGCAAAGAGAAGGAAGAAGAAATAGATCTTGATGAGGAGATTGTCATTCCTTATTGGGACATCTCTAATCTCAGTCCTGATCAAATGCATGTTTTTGGTGAAATTATTCAAAAGAAAGTAAAGCAACAAAGTCTTAGAGAGGAAAGGAACAAGGAATTAAAAATAATTGAGGATGCTAAGAATATCCTAGCAGAGGCTCGAGGCATTAAGGATGATACTTCTCAACCAATTTTGAATCAATTAGCAGAGGTAGTCCAGATATTTAATGAAGATTTGAATGGAGAAGAGAAATTGTTGCAAAGAGTTGAGAAGAAATTTGAGAATAAAGTTTTAGAACTTATTGCTTAGCAAATTGCTATTCATTAAGTAGAATTATCTACTATTCTAGGCTCACTAGAGACTTCCTGCAACAATGTATCTTTAGTTTTGAGTAAACTTTGTGATACATCAATCTTCACTAAGGAAATAAGAGATAAATTATCAAAGATTGATGAGGATCTAAAGGCAACTGCATAGTAGTTTCAACTTGACCCAAGTTCAAGCTTTGCCCACTTCAACAAGATCAAATTTCTAATTGATAAGTAGGTGTAATTGCTAAGAGAAGAGTTAAGAATAAGACCTACATTGATAGATATTCAGAACATGATTCTCCCAAACTTGGATGCATTGTAGAAACACATTGCACATGCTAAAACACTCATCCATGACAACAACTTCTCCACTATAGACCATATGATAGAACTGGCAACAGAAGTGTAGATTACATTGGACACATACAAGGTGTTGCAAGAGAATTGGGGCAAGACTTTGGCACTTACCTTGAAGGTACATTCATATTTCTTGTCACATGTTGGCATTACTATATAGAATATATAGCATAAATCTTTAGCATTAATGTCAAAAAGGGGGAGAAGATTGGAGAAAGGGGGATAAGATTGAAGATTGTAGAGAAAATGTATATTGTATAAAGAAGGAGAAAATATATATATCAAATGTATAGTATACAGTATGGGGGAGCATTACCATATTATTTATGCATAGAAATACATCTCTTACAAAACCAGTTTTGAAGAATCTCAAAAATTGTATACTCTATCGAGTTGGAGACATAAGGTGATGGATAAAGGTGTTCTTGAACATATTTTTTGAATTCAATTTTGACTAATAAGTATTTTTGTCACTATTTCCAAAAGGGGAGATTGTTGACATTTTAGTCATGTTTGTTATTAGTGACATACACTTATTTAGATTGTAAGTATCTACTAAGCATATTGTACTATTAACAATGTTAACTAAGCATTTTAGTTGCTACCGAGTCCTTTGGACAATTTTTAGTTCGCGTCGAGAAATTACTACAAAGTTGTTGATCAATAGTATAAATTGAGCATCTCAGCGTATTCCAAGTTCATCAGTACAAATTGAGTAGTGCAATGCTTACTGAGTTCATAGTTGATGTTATGTAAGTCTAGTGTTAACCAAGCTACTCAATGTTAACCAAGTGACTCATTTTATACCAAGCTTGTAGTGATAGCATTGACCGAGCTATGTATTGTGAATTGAGTGATTAAATTTATATATTGTGTTTCAAAGTATTCACCAAGTCACTAGTGCAAACCGAGTTCAAGACTACTTGGAAGTGATCAGTATGGATCGAGCTTCTATACCTACTGAGTGCATGATGATGCTGAGCATTGACATTGGATACCGAGTATCAAAAACTCACTTAGCTAGTCTTTAGAACTTGAGTTTCTACACTTTGGGTTGACTTTTTGATTTTTGTGTTAACTTGTATTGTGGTCAACTTTATAATTTTGTAATTAGATTGGTATATATGTAATATATTGTATCACATCCATTATATTGTATGGAAGTAATGTAATAATTAGAGAAGAGCAAAAGAGCTAATTACAAAGGCTACATCAATATAAGGAGCAGCAAATATTTATCTATCATAGAAAGGTGATATCTATACTTACAAAAATCTCATTCAACAAACCAAGTTGTAGATCAAAGATTAAGTACTGCTTCATCCTAATAGGTGGATCAGTCAAATCCTTTAACAAGGTAGACCTAACAATCTTATGTAAATCTCTTTACCAAGAACATACTTCATTGCATGTTTGTAAATCCTTTTGCAAAGTGGACCTGGCAGTCATTATTGCTCCTAATAGGGCAGATAATCAAAAGTGATCATTGTAATCCTTAATAGGCCAACTTTATATTGCAGTACTAAAGCTTGTGGGTATCATCCCCACCCCAGTTTTACTTTCTATTTGGAAGGTTTTTGGGTCACCAAATTGTGTGTCAAAAGTATTATGCTTTAATTTTTTCAATTTCTTATGGATGGAATTGGTTTAAAATACACATGAAGGATTAATTGCTAATTAAGGATTAAATTTTATAAGTTATTGATTCACCGCTACCCTCTTAGTAACTTAGCCTATCATAATATTTCCAACATAAGTTTGGATCATTGATAATGTGTATATTCTTGTATATTCAAAGTTGTTTTCCTATTTTACATAATGTTGTATGTGAACAAGGAAAACTTGCTACTAGGCAGATAAGTGAGTATATTGCAAATCTGGGAGACAATTTTGAGAATGTATTAGATGGTTGTTTTGATGAATTCAAATAGAAGATGAAAAGAAGGACAAGGATTCCTAGTACTATAATGATGTGCGTTTTCTAGTTGATACTAATTACACATATGTACAATAAGTTAAGCCTAGGGTCACCTAGCTTAAATTATTTGGATATGAGATTGCTATTGATGATGTGAGTGCAACAATCATTGCACTACTAACAAAAGAATTTGATGCAAAGGTTGAGCCCTTTGGTAAATATGGAAAAGAAAAAGTAAAAATAATAGTAGATATTAAGCTTGCTACAATTAATAAGAAAAGAAAGAAGATTATTAAAGATCTAGAAGAGAAAATAGGTGCATAAGCTAAAGGTAAAGGGCCATTAATGCTTAATCAAGGTCTTGAGAAGATCAAGAAGGTGATGGTTATGCAGAGGAAGAGTAAGAAAGTGCATAAAAGAAGTGTAAAGCCCTGTTGGAATTCTTTACAATAATTGAGAGCGGGGGGGGGGTGAATTAGTTATCCAAGGTCCAGATGTAAATTTAAAAATTTTCACAACTTAGTGAACCCATATCCATAAAACATTTTCATCATATATGCATCCATTAGTTTATGCAATCACTTAAACTTGTAGGTTACTATCAAATCAACTTTGCATATATGTAAACATTAAACATAATAGATTCAATAACACATTTGACAAAATGATTTTACATGGAAACCCAATTTAGAAAAAACCACCAGTAACATGCTACTTATTCTCACTCTTCTGAAGTGATGCCTTGTGAAAGGCCAAGCCTATTAAAGGTTACAATGTACATTGTTAAATGTGACTAGGTTAAAGAATTTCAATCACCCTATTAGGAGTGATCATTGTTAGAGGAATTTAGATCATTCACTTCGAATGTCACCTGATCAAAGGATTTACCCTAGATTGGTATAATGATTAGAAAGTAATAGTAAGGCTTGATTTGATAACAACTTACAACTCCATTTGTAGATTACAAATCTCTATTTTAGTCCTCCATTCTGCTTGGCTTTCACACACTTTAGCTCTAATATCTTGTTCACCCTTCAAGCATCTATACCCTTACACCTTCTTTCTTTTCTTGCAAATATAGTGTCTTCTTTTAGGTCATTGAATGAAGAAATACCCTAGACTCCTTGTCTTCCTTAGGTTCTTACACATGACAACCTTTGCTTCTAACCAACCATATCTATAAATAGAGAGTTATGATCTTTTATCTTTTATGCTTCATCATCTATTTTAGGGTTAGGTTGGATTAGGTTGGATTCAATGAATCTATCCCTAATTTTAGTTCATTCCCTTCTAGAAACTTATTCTTCAATGCTCTTTGAATTCACCTCAAAATGGTTCATCTTGAATTCTATGACACTAGCTCATCAAACTTATCTTCCACATGGTTCACACAATCTAAGAAATCAAACTTGTTGGCTAAGGTTCATTAAATTCTCAATCTTTCTCATAATGTTGACACTCAACATTAATTGGCTTCTAATGTTCAACACATATTTCATTGCTTGACATCCACTATCAAAACTCTTAGCACAAACTAAAGTTTACCAATGCTCACCATCAACTAAAATTTACTCAGCTTACACTAAAATTGATTTTACTTGGCTCCTACTAGTTTTCTACTTAGCTTACACTAACTTTTCTTAGCACCTATTGTGCAAAATGTTAAGCTTGGTAGACATACTTCATTTAACTTGTTCTTCCAAACTTAATTAATGTAACCATCCTTTGCAACCTTAAGTAGATAATCAATGCACTATAATATCACTGTCTTAACTAGTCCTTGTACTCATTTTCCATATCATAACTCAACCTTTCCTCTGGGTGCTATTATTATCTCATTTGATTAAATCCTCTTCATCAATCAAAAAAATTATAGTACTCAAATTATCTAAGCAATTGTCTTACCAACAAGTAGCAGGTTTGATATTAGTGACAAAATAATGATTGAAATACATTATCATACTTGTATCAATCTATTTTCAACAGTATCTCTCTTTGGCATTGATGGCAAACCAAATAGACCAAACTTTATCAATATAACCAAAAAAATACCAAAAAGAAAATAATTCTTTATATTGAAATCTCTCCCTCTATCAACTTTCATTTTCTGAACAAGTCACAAAAATTATGATTCCCTCCAGATCGCTTCTTATATCTCCTCTATCATTAACTCCTCTTACTAGGTATTACATGTTTCTTCTATGTTTTCTTTAACTCCCTCTATAGTCATAATTTCTCCCTTAGTAGGATCAAGATTTCTCCCTTTGATTTCTTTAAATGTCTTTGTCTTTCTCTCTTAATAATTTCTCCTTCTTTAAAAATAATTCCAAAGACTTGCATTTTCATATGTAGATATAAACATTTTTAAGTTTCTCCCTCTATCACCAAGCTTGTGACTGATTTGTAGTTCTAGCTTTTTGATTAGTTTACGAAGCTCCTAAAGTAAGATCCACTCCATCAATGTGTAAAATATGTCAATCAACTTGGTTGATGCAAGGAACTCCTCATGCTTTTTAGATAGCCATTGATAAGGGTACCACCCCTAGTTTACCTCTTAGATACTCATGAGCATGTGGAGATATCAGCTATTTTCTCTTTTGTGTTAACATATTTCATCTTCACCTCTTTATCTTTAACTAACTCACTCAAGTAACGATACTTGATTGTAGTGTGCTTAGTATTTGTGTGCATCACTAGATTCTTTGATATATTTATAGAACTTGTATTATCACAATAAATTATCACAGGTTCAGTGATTTCCTCCTTCATACCTTTGAGTAGTTGTTTGATCCATACAATGTTTGTACAATTTACTACAACAACAATATATTCAGCTTTAGCAGTAGATTGAGAGATGTAATTTTTTTTCTTGCTTGTTCATGTAACCAACCTGTTTCCTAAGAAAAATGCTCCTCCACTAGTGCTCTTTTTTTCATCATTATTCATAGCCCAATCAACATTAGTGTAGGATTTGAATTCAAATTTCTCATTTTTCTTGTTGTATAGACCATACTGTTTTGATCCTTTCAGATATCTCATTATTCTCTTAACTACCATCAAATGATTCTCCATAAGATTAGAAGATAATCGTACTACTATCCAATAGATAATGCAATATCAGGTCTATTGTGTACTACATATTATAATTTTTCAATCATAGACTTGTATAATGTTTGATTCACCTCAATTGAATCATCATTCTTTGACAATTAATGTCTTGTTACCATAGGTGTACTTACTAGCTTTGAATCATTCAATCCAAAAAATTTCATTATCTCCTTAACATACTTTGACTAAGTGACGTATATACCATATTTCATTTGATCCATTTATAAAATGACAAAGAACTTTATCTCTCCAAACATAGACATCTCAAATTATTTCTTCATTTCATTTTCAAAAGCCTTACATAAAGTATCTTGACCTCCAAATATGATATCATCAACAAAAATTTCAGATAATAAAATACCTTTACCTTTCTTTTTCTTTAAGTACAGATTGTTGTTATCATTAGTCCTCTCAAATCCAATCTTCACAAGATAATTATGAAGTCTTTCATACCATGCTCTAGGTGCTTGCTTCAAACCATATAAAGCTTTGTGTAGTCTACATACCATGTTTTTTTTGTTAGCATCAACAAATCCTTCTAGTTGTTCTATATAAACCTCTTCCTCCAATATACCATTTAGAAATGCAAACTTGACATCCATTTGATAAAATTTGAAACCTTTGTATGAAAGTAAGCAAGCAGATTTCTTACTCCTTCCAACCTTGCAACAAGAGAAAATGTTTCTCCAAAGCCTATCCCTTCTTCTTGCATATCCTTTACAAACTAATCTTTCCTTGTTCCTTGTGAATTCACCATTTTCATCTAACTTATTTCTATATACTCACTTGGTACCAATCACGTTTTTGTCTTCTAGTCTAGGAAATAAAGTCCATGCCTTATTTTTCTCAATTTGTTCAATCTCTTCTTTCATGGCTTTACTCCAATCCACATCTTCTAAGGCATCTTTCATTGTTTTAGGTTCTTTCATGCTAAGAAAATATGTATCATTTCTCATCTTGTTCCTTGTCATTGGCCTAGCATCTTTATCTACAATGATTTTTGTAGCAGGGTGATGTCTCTTGACATACTTAGACAATCTTGGTTTTGCTTTATTGTCTTCATTTGGTCCTTCAACTTATGAATCACTATGTACATCTCTATTTGATAGTTTATCATCTCTTTCATATACAAAAATCTTAGGATTAGAATGCTCCCCAACTTCATTTTATAACTCGACACTTGAATGTAGCTCGGTTATTGAATGCAACTCAACATTCATAGTATGTGACTTGGTAGTCAATGAAACTTTTCATTGGTTTGCAAATTAGTTTACAACATCTTATTTAGCAAGAATACATTCATAAAAGTATACAAATGGTTTGTATTCATCTATTTCCTTCATAGGTTTAGCCTCATATACTTTTGTATATTCATCAAATTTTACATTTGTACTTTCCACAACTTTGTTAGTGTTAGTATTTAAACATAAACTTTACTTCTTGTGGAATAACCAAGGAATATACCTTCTTCACTTTTTGCATCTAGTTTATCATTCCTAAAATCTTTGAGAATATAACACTTGCTCCCAAATACCTTAAAATATTTTACATTGGGTGATTATCCATACCATAGTTCAAAAGGCGTTGAATGAGTACCTTTCTTGACTTGCACATGATTTAAGGTATAGAAAATTGTACTTACAAATTCTCTCCAGTATTTTTAAGCAACGTTTTTCTCCATCATGAGAGTCCTAGCATAGTCTATTATAGACCTATTCCTCCTTTCAAAAATTTCATTTTGTGGAGGGGTCCTAAGAGAAAATGTGTGTATTTTGATTCCTTTGTCACTACAAAGTTCATCTCAAACTCATTTGATGTAAATTCTCCTCCTCTATCAGATCTCAAACATTTTAGACTTTTACTTATTTCCTTCTCAACTCTTGCTAAGTACCATTTAAATATTTGGAAATTATCAAATTTCTATTTCAAAAATATAACTATTGTCATTCTAGAATAATTATCAATGAGTAGCATAATGTACTTATTTCCTTTGTATCTTTGCACTTCACTTGGTCCACACAATTTAGTAGCAACAATCTCTACTATTCCTTTAGAGGTATGAGTCCTACTCTTAAAACTTGACTTTGTAATTTTGGCTAACTGGCATTATTTGCAAATTATATTGTCAGGCTTTTTCAACTTAGGAAAACCGCTAACTCTTCTCATGTTATTGATACTAACCAAGTTATCAAAATTAACATAACATAACATCTTGTGCCATAGACACACATCATAAAATTCTACAACTAAACAAGTAGCATCCTCTATATCAAGGTAGAATATATTACCTCTAGTTTGATCACCTTTTCAAATTAGTTTTCCATCAGTATCATATATCTTAGCAATCTTGTTCTCAAACTCAACCTTACAACCTAAATTATTCATTTGTGACATACTCAACAAATTATAGTTAATTCCTTCAACATAATAAGAATTGTCACATAAAATATTTTCTGCAAGCTTGATAGAACCTTTTCCTTTTATTAGATAGGGTGCATCTTTACCAAACCTTACACTATTTCCATCATAATAATTCAAGGTAATGAACTTACTTTTATCTCTAATCATGTGATGAAAAAACCACTATCAATGATGCATCTGTCATTTTTGTTCACACAAGATACTAGTGCAACTGCCTCATCCTCATAAGATTCATCCTTCATTGCTACATACACCACTTCATCATCATGATTGTTAGATCCATCTTTTTTTTCCACTTGAGCAATGTAGCAAGACTTCTTTCATTTATCTTTGTAATCTTTGTTGTCTTCATCTCTTCTACATTTGTACATGTCTCCACCATTGTAATTCTTCTTCTCTAAACATTTAGCAGCAATATGACCAACCTCATTACAATTGAAAAACATGATAGTTAACCTACCTTTGAACTTGTCTTTGCCTCTATGAAATCTCCTTGCTAGTAGTGCTTCAAGTTGATCTACATCTTCCTCATCTGTATCATTGCCACTGGACATATATTTTTCCTTTTACTTCTTCTTTTCATTAGGTTCCTTCAATGTCAACTTAGCATTGAAAGAAGAGTTAATATTTTCAAGTTTGTAATTATCAAAATTAGATAGCTCAAAAGTAGTGAGCCTACCTACTAGACCTTCAAGAGTTAGATCATTCATTGGCATACATCTTAGTTCTTCTATTACATAAACTCTAATAGCATAGATGGGTAGGAGTGTTCTCAAAACTTTTCTTAGTACATTATCATCATCTATTTTACCAATAGCTCCTCTTATTGCATTAACAACATCTTTTGTCCTTGAGCAATATTCTCACCTTCTTGCATTCTCATATATTCAAACTTACCTCTGAGACTTTCAACTTTGGCTCTTAGAACATTTTTATCACCTCCATAGATAGTGTGTAAAGCATCCCAAATTTTCTTTGCACTGTCACAACCCTTGATATCATCAAACTTGGCATAACTTAGGGAAGGGGAAATCTCCAACATTGTCTAGTTGTGTTCTTTCTTCTTCTTTAGATCTTTAGTAGTTAGGACTCCAGCAGGATCAACATGCTCAACAAAAATGGTAGATTGTGCATGATCTTCAAGACCTCCTAGGTATATCTTCATTAGAATTTTCCATGCAAGAAAGTTATCTCTATTAAGCTTGGGTACCTCTCTTATTGACATCTTGATCTTTGTGCTTCTAGTACCTTCAAACTAGTCCTCTTAAGTAGATGGCTTTGATACCAATTTTTGGAATTCTTTAGAATAAGTGAGAAGGAGGGTGAGTTAGTTATCCAAGGTCTAGATGTACAATTAAATTTTTTCACAACTTAGTGAACCCATATCCATAAATCATTTTCATCATGCATGCATCCATTAGATTATGCAATCACTTAAACTTGTAGGTTACTATCAAATCAACTTTGTAGAAATGTAAACATGAAACATAAAAAATTCAATAACACATTTGACACAATGATTTAATGTGAAAACCCAATTTGGAAAAAACTACCAGTAACATGCTACTCATTCTCACTCTTCTAAAGTGATGCCCTATGAAAGGCCAACCCTATTAAAGGTTAAAATGCACACTGTTAAATGTGAGATGGCTAAAGGATTTCAATCACCCTATTAGGAATGAGCCTTGTTAGAGGAATTTATATAATTCTCTTGGAATGTCAACCAATTAAAGTATTTATAAATGACTATTAGGTCAACTTTAATCTAAAGGATTTACCCTATACTGGTATAATGATTAGAAAGTAACAATAAGGCTTGATCTAAAAATAACTTACAACTCCATTTGTAGATTATAGGTCTTTTTTTTTGTCCTCCATTCAGCTTGGATTTCACACACTTTAGCTCTAATAGCTTGTTCACCCTTCAAGAATTTATACCCTTAAGTCTTCTTGATTTTCTTTCCACTGCAGTGTCTTCTCTTAGGTCGCTAACTGAAGTAATACCCTAGGCTCCTTTTCTTCCTTAGGTTCTTGCACATGACAACCTTTTCTTCTGACTAGCCATCTCTATAAATAAAGAATTAAGATATTATGTCATTCATCCTCGATTGTCCATTTTAGGGTTAGGTTGGACTAGGTAGGATTAAATGAATCTACCCTTCATTTCATTTCATTCCCTTCTAGAAACTTCTAATTCAATCCCCTTTGAATTTTCCTCAAAATGGTTCATCTTGAATTCTATGCCACCATCTCATCAACATTATCTTCCACATAGTTCACACAATCCAAGAAACTAGACTTGTCAGATCAGATTCATCAAATTCTTGATCTTTCTCATAATGCTGACACTCAACATTAACTAGCTTTTGATGCTTGGTACATACTATGTTAGTTGACATCCACTGTCAAAACACTCAGCATGAACTAAAGTTTATTGGTGCTCAATATCAACTAAACTTTACTTGGCTTACAGAGTTTCACTCATCTTACACTGAAATTGATTTTGCTTGGCTCCAACTAGTTTTCTCCTTAGCTTACACTAACTTTTCTTGACACCTACTATGCAAAATGTTAAGCTTGGTAGACATACTTTTTAAAACTTGTTCTTCTGAACTTAATTACTATAACCATCCTTTGTAATCTTAAGTAGATTATCAATGCACTATAATATCACTATCTTAACTAGTCCTTGTACTCCTTTTCCATATCATAACTCAACATTTCCTCTAGGTGCTATTGTTACCTCATTTGATCAAAGCCTATTCATTAATCAAACTAATGATAGTACTCAAATCATCTAAGCAATTATCTTACTAGTAAGTAGCAAGTTTGATATTAGTGACAAAATAATGATTGAAACACATTACCATACTTGTATCAATTTATTTTTAACAAGCCCTAGATTTTTTCCCCAATTAGCAAAGATGGCTAAGATAGTCAAAATCATAGATCCTAAGGTGAAGGAGACTATAGTGAAGGTAATATCTAAACCCTTGTCTCCTACATCACTCAGACCAAGAACCAGAGTAGCCACTATAATTAGTGTCGAGCCACCATTAAAAAAGAGTGTTGCAACAATTATAAAAAAAAGTGAAGATTCTAGTGGTCCTAGTACAACAAAGAGAATTGTTCCTACCACCAAGAGTTAGCTAAAGAGAAGAATATTGATGACATAGAATTATGATGATGAGGAAGATGAAGAGAAGACAAAATTTGATGAACCAAGTCACTACCGAGTAGTTGTAAATAAAAATCCTAATACAATTGATGAAGTATGTGACAACATTAGAAACTTTGTAGGATTATCAGGTTTTAAATTCATTAAATATGGTACATTGAGTATTTTTGATAAGTCAAAGGTAAAAGTGTTGGAAATATATGTGATCTAATAAGTTACCAAGAGGGGAGGGGTGAATCAGTAACTAAGAAAACTTAATCCTTTATTAGCAATTAATTCTTCATGTATGTTCTGATCTAATTGCATGCATGAAAAAATTGAAAGCATCAAAACATTCATAACACTTTTGAAACACAATATGGTGACCCAGAAACCTTCCAAATAGAAAGTAAAACTGGGGTGGGGATGATACCCATAAGATTTAGTACTGCAATATAAAGTTGGCCTATTAAGGCTTATAATGATCACTTCTGATGATCTTCTCTATTAGGAGCAATAAGGATTTCTAGGTCCACCTTGCAAAATGATTTACAAACATAAAATGAAGTATACACTTGGTAAAGAGATTTACAAAAGAATATTATTAACCACCCCATCAACCTCAATCGTGATGATGGATGGCTTCTCAACCCCTCGTGGCATCCTTTGTTCACTTCTGCAGAGAAACACCCTTGTTGTGTTGGTTAATCTCTTTCTCTCTCCATACCTTCTTGCTTGGTTGCTCCCTCTCTCCTTGGTTCTTGTCCTCTCTCCCCCTCTCCTCTCTTCTGGTGCCTTGCACCCTTCCCCTAGGTTGGACACTTCTTCTATTTCTTTGGTGATTCTTCCTCTCTCCTCCTCTTTCTTTCTTGTCTTATTTTTTTTTGTCTCTTCGTGGGTGGTATGATTCCCCTCCCCCCTTTTTTCTCTAGTCTTCTTTAGGTCCTTTTTGCTGCTCTTCTCCTCCTCTAGAGTTTGGGTCTTCATAGTTGGGTTAGTTGCACCCTCCTCCTTGCTTTTTCGCCTTTTGTGCTGCTTTTTCATCCTTCTTTCTTTTGTTGGAGTTCTTCCTTGCTTTGTGTTTCTATCCTAATTTTCACTATTCAGAATATACTCGTGCATATATAAAATATTCACTTGTTACATATATGATAGTATATTATATATATATATATATATATATATGTTTAGCATTCTTATGCTTTTTGTGTCATTTGTATCTATTTCCATACATTGGTTGCATATGGGGGTTGTTTATTTTTTTGCATATATATTCGTCTAGTTGTGTATTTGTGTACATTATATATATATATATATATATATACAACATTTGCTTTCGGATGGGTATTTATTTATATTTCGACCCAAGTTTATATCATCCACATGCATATATATATATATGTATGTATGTATGTATGTATGTATGTTTTTATGTTTTATTTTTATTTTTATTTTATCTTTTATTTTTTATCTTTTTATTTTTATTTTTATTTTTATTTCTTGATCTATTTATTTATTATTTTTGCACCTATATAATTTCTTTTATCAATTTGTAGTATTATATTGTATATATTCTTACATTTATGTGGCATATTCATATGTTGATACTATGTATAGGTTTTAGTTTTTTTCTTATATAGGTAATATATTCTTTTACTATATATTTATATTTTACATATACTAACTCTTACCATATGCTTTCTTTTTGTAGTTTATTGTCTTGTCCTAATTATTATCTTTGTTATCTTTCTTGGTGCTTTCACTTTGTGTCTTGGTGGGTTTAGTCTCTCCCCCTTGTTTGTTTGTTTTTTGTCTTTATTTTATTTTACTTCTTTTGACTTGCGTTGGGGCATGTGTAGTCCCTCTCTTCCTGGTCTCCTTTATTTAGTGACCCTATGCCAAATCTACATCTTACATTGTTTGAGATCTCTTGCTCTCTCTTCCTGATGATGGATCACGTAGTGTGATTCAAAACGTTGGTGAAAAATCTCTACACAATCTATTCCAAAAACTTAGCATTATAAATCATGGATTGTGGAAATCTGATTGCATTAAAAGAATATTAAGTCTACCTTGTGAAAGGATTTAACTGATCCATCTATTAGGATGAAATAGTAGCTGATCTCTAATCTACAGCTTGGTTTGTTGAGTGAGATTCCTTTGAGTGTAATGATCACCTTGTTGTGATAGGTAAATCTTTGTTATTCCTTATACTATTGTAGCCTTTGCACTTCACTTTTCTTCTCTTCTATTGGTTACATTTTATATATACTTCTTATTGGATGTGATACAATACATTACATATATATCAATCCAATTTACAAATCAACGAAGTTAGATACAATACAAGTTTACACAAAATACTCAAAGTTGGCCTTACTGTAGGAACTCGGGTTCTAAAGACTAGCCTAGTGAGATCCTAATACTTGACATCCACTGTCAATGCTTGGCATCATCATTCATTTAGTAGATGTAGAAGCTCGGTCCATATTGCTCACTTCTAAGTATTCTAAACTCAGTCTACACTAGTGAGTGAGTGAATACTATGAAGCTTGGCATATAAACTAAATCACTTGATTCACACTACATAGCTTGGTCAATGCTAGCACAACAAGCTCAGTATAAACTAAATCACTTGGTTAACACTGAGTAGCTTGTTCAATACTAGATTCACATCACTATAACTTTAAAATTGGTAAGCAATGCACAACTTGGTTTGCACTAAGAAACTCGATATACACTAAGATGCTTGGTTTACACTACTAATGACCAACTTGGTTGAAACTACTCAACACAAGCCGAATAATGTTTCTTGAACTTGGTAGCAACTGTAGAACTCAATAAAGCCTAACATGATTGGTTAACATTGTTTACTATGTAATATGCTTGATAGATACTATCTGTCTAAATAAGTGTGTGTCACTAATAAAAAGCATGAGTGTAATGTCAACAATCTCCCCCTTTGGCAATAGTCACAAAAAAACTTATTAGTCAAAATTGAATTAAAAAAAAATTCAAGAACACCTTTTATTCATCACCTTGTGTCTCCAACTCGGTAGAGTACTCTATTGTTGATATTTTTCAAAATTGCTTTTGTAAGAGATATTTCTCTGATTATCTATACATATATGATAATGCTCCCCCATACATATATATACAATATACTTTACATCTTTTCACATATGATATATACATTTTCTATGTATACTACATCTTATATTATATCTTCTCCTCTTTACAATATACGTCTTCTCCCCCCATTTTGACAGTAGTGCCAAAGATGCATGCTATATAATATACAATAATGCCAAAATGTGACAAGAAATATGAGTGTACCTTGAGAATCAATTCCATTGTCTTGTCCCAATTTCCTTACAACACCTTGCATGTGTGCATTGCAACTTGAACTTTTGCTAAAAGTGCTACCATGTGATCTACAATTGAGAAGTTGTTATCATAGATGAGCATTTTTGCATGTACAATATGTTTCTACAATGCATCCATGTTCAAGAGAATCACGCCCTATATATCTACCAATGTAACTCTTATTCTAGCTTCTTCTCTTAGCAATTATGTCTACATATCAATTACAAATATGATCTTTGTGTAGTGGACAAAGCTATAACTTGGGTCAAGTTGCAACTATTGTGCACTTGCCTTTAGATTTTCATCAATATTTGAAAGTTTATCTCTAATTTTCTTGGTGAAAATTGAAGTATCATAGAGTTTACCAAATAATGAAGTTACATTGTTGTAGGAGGTCTCCAGTAAGCTTAGAATAGTAGATATATCTACTTGATGAATTGAAATCTTTTGTGCAATTAGCTCTAAAAATTTATTCTCAAATTTCTTCTCAACTCTCTACAACAATTTCTCTTATACATTTAAATCTTCATTGAATTTTGGACTACCTATGCTAACTGAATCAAAATTGGTTGAGAAGTGTTAACCTCTATGCTAAGTGCCTCTACTAGAATATTCCTTGCATCTTCAAGCACTTGAAATTCCTTATTTCTTTCTTCTCTATGCCTCTACTACTTAGCTTTCCTCTAACGTAGCTCTCCAAAGATATGCATTTGATCAGGATTAATATTTGAGATATCCTGATTTGGAATAAAAAATCTCCTCATCAAGATCAGTTTCCTCTTCTTTCTCTTTGCCTTTATTGATTTTTTTTTTACTTGGTTGAGGCTTGGTCTCAACTATCCTTGCACTTATTAATTACATTCTAGGAATAGAAACAATGGTAGAAATAGTAGGATGGCTAAAAAGTAGATACTGCACTTATTGAAGAAATACCTTGTGTAACCAAAACTGATGGAGAGGGAAGTGTTGACTACTTGGTAGATGAAGTTCTTGTCACTTCTGTCAATGAAGTATTGAGCTAAACAAGTGCAAAAATTGATTGTGTGCTTGCACTTGCAATGTTTGACACATTTAATTCTGTAGTAGCTTTCTCTAAGCTTGATTTTTTCAATGCTTCACTCAGAGAATGAGGAAGTGAGGCTATGATCACCACTACAATCTTCTCTAGGTTGGTCTCCTCAATGTTCCTAAACTTTAGGTAAATATTCCTCGGTAGCTTCCTATTCCTCATCATCTATATTATCATAATGTGTTACTTCTTCATCATCTTTTTCATGTTCATCATCATCTTCCTTGTCATTAACATTAAAAAAAAAAAACACTTTTCTTGTGAAGATTGTAACTATTCTTCCATGTTTTGGTGGCATTCCTTACCACATGTTTAATGTCATTGATCAATATTAGACAAGTATTAAACATCAAGGTAAGCTTTTCTTAATTATTATTTAAGGATTTTTTACTTCCTTGTCATTTGAGCTAGGCATGAGTTGCCTCAGGGCCTGCTCATATATGTCTTTAGTAATTTTATTTGCATGCTCTCATCTTGGCTTTATCTTTTCTATTAGCTCATTTGGAATCTGCATAGTAAGTTGATCTAGAGATTATTACCATTTTCCCATTTTACACATGACTATGACTTCAACTTTCTTCTTCTCCTCTATAGTCTTGGTTTCATACCTTAATGCTTTAAATTTTTTTATGCCAAATCCTGAATCTATTTCTTTCAATATTTCTTGAAAATTTGGTGGAGGCTTCTTGGAGATTATATCCTCTGCCTCTTCACCAAACTTTTGTTTCTTTCTTGATGTCCTCCTTGTGAACACAATAGTAGATGGTTTGGTAGGTTTGGTTATAATCACCTTACCTTTCTTGTTTATAGGTTCTTCATCTTCAAACTTTTCTTCATCTTCTCCTTCATCTTCCTCAATGTCATCTCCTTTGCCTTTAGTAAACAGAAGAGTGGAACTAGTTTTCAATTTTGCAATTCTCTTCTTCCCTTTGTTGACTACCTGAGGGAGTTTTATTTCAAGTTCTATTCTTTCCTTTGCTTTATCATAAGTGCCAATGTATGCAAATTTTAGGTCAACTAGCTCATTTAACAGTGCTTCAATAATGTCCTTAGTTTAATCAATGTTAACCTCATATCCTAGAGGCTTGACCCATACAATTCTTAGTGTAACTGCTTGTATATATACTTTATCACTATCAACCATGAAAAAAATATCATCTTTGTAGTCATCAACAAGTTTCTTTGGTATCTTGACTCTATTATTCATCTTATTTTTCAATGCATCAAAGTAGTTATCCATATACTAGCATAGTTTTCTCCCATATTAGATATATATTCATTAATTTTATAAATAACAAGTACATCCTTTTTCCATATGACTATACCTTTAGATGGGGAAAACTTTTGCACATAGAAAAATAGAAAAGTTAAGAGTGAACCAAACTTATAAGGATTGTTCTTTAAAGTTCTTATACTATCAATATTTTTGTTGAACTGATTCAACATCAGCTCAGTAAGGTCAAGTGACATGTTATTTTTAACCACTTTGTACGTGAGATCTACTACTTCGAATGATACACTGTTGAGTCTACTCAAGCTATATATTTTGTGCATGATGACATGTATCCCAAACTTCAATTCCATATTCATAACATAGTTGGTCTTCATTCCCCTTCCATCCCACTTGGCTATGGTTTTCTTTTCTAGCTTGACCCAACTTAGGGTTTTGGTTGTTTTATCTTTTTCTAACATAGGAAGACTAGTGATCATATGGATCATCTTCGTTGTTATCACAATAGATTTCCCTAACCATAACTAACCATTATGCATATTGCTAAGGATAAATCTTATCCATTTAATCTAAAAATCTTGTGGCATGTACGAAATGTGAGTCAAACCCTTAGCTTCAAGATGTTGATGCTCTAGTTTTAACACACTATTCACACACAATTCTATAAAACATTCATCCATTTCTAGAGTTCCAATATCTTTAATAGCACACCAAAAATGTGAATGAATTTCATTAATCAACAGTACCTTGGATCTAATTTGTGATTGAGCTCCTATTGGTTCTAAGGTTTCTATGACAGCCAGAATCAACTTAAAGTCTAGTACCTTCCATTACACTCCTTGAACTAACATCTCTAACCCTTTCTTAATTTTTCTGCTAGAGGACACCATTTGCTTGGTAGGATTTTCAAAGATATGAAAATCTTCAATAATAATTTTCTCAAATCGATCATATGATCATAAAATGCTTTGCACAAATAGCTCTAAAAATTTTGCATTGAAAAATGACTTCAATTTTTCCCTTTTTATCAAATTCTGCCTTTTGATCACCATAAATGTATGTTATGATTTTTCACTAAAATGATAGATTGTCTTCCACTCGGTCTGCATTGAATGCTCAGTAGAGTCATCCATGACTCGGTGTCCACACAACAATTTTGGTAACTTCTAACCTTGCTCAGTAATGACTGGTATATTTTGGATGCTTGGTGATCCCTTTGCATCTTGAATACTAATAGGGTTCTTTCATTCTACTAACTAGAACAAATGTGAGATTTCTTCTTTAGAATCCTAGTCACAGTTCTCCTTATGAGAGATCATGTGGAAATGCTTGAGTCACCAATTATTGAATAACATGATCATTATTGCTTGGATTTGCATTCTCAAAAAATTTTGGAATCCATTACTATCTCATTTTCTTTATAATGTTATCAACTATTTCCTTCTTTTCATCTTCAATTCTTCCTATATTCATATAGTTCTTGGCAAGACAACCAAGTTTTGTACAAATAAAACATCTTTTGGTGGTGTCTCTTGTCCTCATGTGATGTTTTACACAATTGTCCAAATTCTCCATAGTACTGACTTTTGCATCAAGTTTTATAGTCCCAACCAAATATAGCTTTTACAATCTATTCTATTGAGTTCAATATCTTAGTTTTGCATTCAAGAGAGATGTGCCCATGCTTCTTACATTTGCCTTCAAATTTAGGTTTTTCTTTGCATTCATTAGCTCTATGACCATGTTGATTTTAATTATAACATTTTCTATTGAATTTAGCTTTCCCATTGCTCCAAAAAAAATTTGATGTATGACCTATCTTACCATAGTCACTACAAGTAGGTCTTTGATTCTTTTGAGCTCCTTGCTTGGATGATTCACCTTCTTCTATATATCCAATTCCTGCTATTCCTTTTTGTCTATAATGGCTTTGCTCATTCAATTGGTTCATGTCTACTTGAGATTTCATCATCCTCTCATTGATTCAGTTTTCAGTGTTTAGATTATTCTGCAATCTTTCATTCTCTGATCTTATATTTTCATGATTTCTTCATTTGCATTGTGAGATAATTAATGAAGTCTAACTGCTAAAGGGATAGATGCTAAATTTTATTGTTCTTTCCTTCTATCTATTCTTTTATCTTATTTTTCTCTCCCATGACTTCACACAATCTTACTAACTAAATTTCTTTCTCTCTTCTCAGTTTTCTTACTTCTTCTTGAAGGTTACCATTTTTCTCTAATAGTTCTTTGATTTCTTTATTGGCTTCATTTTAATTGCTTGAATGGATGTCTTTAATGTAAAGTTCATCATTCATCTGGATTGTAAGATCTTTTCTCCTTTTGAGGGATTGAGAGAGATGCTCCTTTTCTTTCTTGAGTTGTCCAATAGCCAATTCTAAATCCAACTTCTCATTGTCAATAGCCTTGTCAAGTCTAGATACCTCCATAGCCTCTAATCTTTGCTCAAGTTGTTAAACTTCTTTCCTAAGAACCACAATTCTCTAATACCAATTATTGGAAATATATGTGACAGGCTAAGTTACTAAGAGGGGAGGGGTGAATCAGTAACTAAGAAAAATTAATCCTTTATTAGCAATTAATCCTTCATGTATGTTTTGATCTAATTGCATGCATGAAAAAATTGAAAGCATCAAAACATTCATAACACTTTTGACCCACAATATGGTGACCTAGAAACCTTCCAAATAGAAACTAAAACTAGGGTGGGGATGATACCCACAAGCTTTAGTACTATAGTATAAAGTTGGCTTGTTAAGGCTTACAATATTCACTTCTAATGATATACCCTATTAGGATCAATATGGACTGCTAGATACACCTTGCAAAAGCATTTACACACATACAATGAAGTATGCACTTGGTAAAGAGATTTACAAAAGACTGTTTAATCTACCTTGCAAAAGGATTTAACTAATCCACGTATTAGGATGAAATAGTAGCTGATCTCTAATCTACAACTTGGATTGCTGAGTGAAATTCCTTTGAGTGTAATGATCACCTTGTTGTGATAGATAAATCTTTTTTGCTCCTTATATTGTTGTAGCCTTTGTAATTTTCTCTTCTTCTCTTCTACTAGTTACATTCTATATATACTTATTGGATGTGATACAATACATTATACATACCAATCCAATTTACAAATCAACAAAGTCGGCTACCATACAAGTTTACACAAAATACTCAAAGTCAGCCCAACTACAAGAACTCAAGTTCTAAAGACTAGCTCGATGAGGCTCTAATACTTGGCATCACTATCAATGCTTGACATCATCATGCATTTGGTAGACATAGAAGCTTGGTCTAGTCTAAACTCGGTTTGCACTAGTGACTTGATGAATGTTGTGAAACTTAGCATATAAATTGAATCACTTGATTCACACTGCATAGCTTGGTCAATGCTATCACAATGAGATCGATATAAATTGAATAACTTGGTTAACACTGAGTGGCTTGATCAACAATGGATTCACATCACTATAACCATGAACTTGGTAAGCACTGCACAACTTGGTTTGCACTAAGAAACTCGACATACACTGAGATGCTTGGTTTACACTATTGATCACCAAATTGGTGGAAACTACTCGATGCAAACTAAATAATGTTTCTTGAACTTAATAGCAACTGCAGAACTCAGTAAAGCCTAAAATTCTTGGTGAACATTTTTTTCTATGCAATATGCTTGGTAGATACTATCTGTCTAAATAAGTGTGTGTCACTACTAAAAAACATGACTATAATGCCAATAAGAAGAAGTCATGTTAGATATGATGGCTAAGTTCAAGACAACATCTATAAAAATAGGAAACAACATTCAAAATAAATTATATAATAGAATTGATGCCAAGTTTCAACATGCAATAAAGACCGAGGAAGATTAGAGAAGGAGCTTTAGCTAATATTATACCTAATCTAACCAATAAGAAAATTACAATTTTTTTGAAGATGTATAGGAATAGATTTGTTCCTAAATACAGAGCTTGTATGGTCTTGCAACATAAAGTTGAATATGATGTAAATAAAAGCGAATTATTGTTGAAAAGTATTTTTAGACTAACCACTAGTACAGGAACAAACAAGTGTGATAATGATAAGGGTAAGAGTGTTGGAGATGCAGAACTAGATAATCTAAAAGATGTATATAATGACTTGGATATGTTGGAGGAAGCTATTAGAAAAGAGGTATAGGAGAATGAAAAAAATACTATAATTATTGAAGATGTACATAGTGATGAAGAAGAAATAGGTGTTTCAAGCTCATAAGAATAGGGTAAAGTATCCCTATTCATTTAATGACACCTAAAACTCATGTAATAAAAAAAGAGGAGAAACAAACCCTACTATATAGACTCTGATAGGTATCGAGAAGCCATCTGTTGTTATAAATAATTATTCACTATTTACACTTACTTGAGCTTACCTAGTTTAGTGCATTATTTTAATATTTATTTATTTTTTCACCTAGGAGTATGTGCACTCTTGTGAGTTGTCATGTTGACAACATAGGAGTTTGCACCTCTTTTATGCACATGGTATCTACAATATCTCCACTTGAGGTACACCTTGTCATTCTTATCCTCTCATCTAAAATAATGGATAAGATGTGTGCTTAGTTTTCATTCTTATCTTATCTCCTAGTTCTTTCTAGAGACATTATACATGCTTCTTGAGAGGCCTTTATACATGCACTCCTAGTGTGTTTGTACATACAATACAAAGAAATGTATGAGGACATACTCTGATATATTGATCATACTTCTTTTTGGTCTATAGTTGTGCTTGCATTTGAATTCTATGATCTTGGGTGAATCTTTCTCTAAAGAAAATTCTTACATGGTATAAGAGCTCTTGGAGAATTTCTTTTCACATAGCCATTTGAGACCATTCTTTCTTCAGAACCTCAACCCAAATCTAGAGTATTGCAGTCATTGGGAGCATCTGGAGCCAAAGTGGAACTCACCATTTTGTCTAGAATGTCAATTTGGTGAATTGACTATAAATTTTTCTATGTTGGGCCATACTCAAAATTGAGGCAAATTTGTTTTGCAAACTAGCAACCCAAAGGCTCGATTTGCAGAATTCGTATGATCATTTCAGATCTATGCATTTAGCTTTCAAATCTACATTTTTCTCATCTACATCTCTATTATTTTTTTTTTGGATTTTCATTATTTTCTAGAAATTTTTTGGCCATTAGGCCATAGGAGAGATTTTTTGTAGGTGAAGATTGGTGCTTGCTAGTGCAAATCAGATACTTGCATCACATTTAGAAGATCAAAAAACCCCCAAATTGGATTTTATTTCATCCAAATTGGATATCTAAGGAAAAATCTAGAGCCATTTCATTTTTGGAAGCGTGACAATGACAATTCAAGAAAAATAATTACAACAATGATTTTCAAACAACAATATCTCCCTCATGTAGACTCCTTTTTGCAAGAATTTTTTTTTGTATTGGAGTAGAATTTTGTGATCTACACATTGGTGTAGGTGGTTTGAGATCTCTATTCCTAAGTTTTTTTGCAACTCACAAATCTTGATTTTGGCCACTTCAAATACTTAGTACGAGCTCATCTAGACACATAATTAGGGTTCATCTTTTTTTAAAGTGCATTTTTTTGGTCTACTTTCTAGATCTACAATTAGATTATAGGTTCTATGGACAAAAATACTACTTTTAGAAATAGGCCCTAAATTGGCAAGTGGTTATAAAGTGTCTAAATCATCCATTAGGGAGGGGACAGGGGTGGGGTTCTTTGATTTATTTTGCATCTTTGGGCTTACATTACTCCATCATGGAAGAGGAAGATTTAATTACCTTGATACCAAATAACTATTAGGAATGGAGTCAATTGGTTATCCCATATCTTAGTTAGCGTAATGCACTACCATATGCAAGAGGACTTTTATATGACGAGGACACAGGTTCCATCCTTTATTATGCACTCTTTCTCTATATGGATATGGAGGTCATGGATTCACTTGATGACTTGAAGTTAAAAGATTTATATGATATTCAGATCTATCTTTGGGAGCTTTATGGAGATCCACACATTCCTCCATTTCCCAAAGATCTTTTACCTCTAGTTGCAACTACATCCTCTTTAGATGAGATCAAACCACTAGATGCACCTATTGCTCCTACTGATCCTATTTCATCCATAGATGCTTTAGATTCAGTGCAATAGGACCCTCTATGTCTTCCTACTTCATGTGACGACTTCCTTCCTACCATTGCAGGCCTATTCATGGAGTCTCACATTGAAGATGTGGGAGACATCCTAGATGATATTCATCTTCTTTTTGAGGCAAATTGTTCATCCATTGTTGTAGTGATAGATTCATGTACTTCAACACAATAGGGTACACTTTGTCTTCCAGGTGATGAATTCTCACTAGACATTTTAGCTTTGTTTGTGGAGTCACACACAACATATTTGGAGGACTTCTTTGATGATCTTTATCTTCTCTTTGATGAGTGTGATTCTTCTACAGTTGTTGTGAGGGCTCACTCTGACCCTCATGTCCATTCTGTACATGATCAATCTTTACAAGCTAATGTGATTGTGGATCCTTATGTACAATAGTTATAAGAGGTCTCTCTATCATTTGAGGAAACTGTTGGTTCTATGAAATAGGTTCTATAGAAATCTTTGCTAGATCTACACTTCTTCTTAGCAGTTTTGGAAGGAGCCACCATCAGTATCGACACAAAGACACTTGAACAAGTTTCAGAGACACCTTTCATCATTGAGATTCTTTCCACATACATGGAAAGCATCTCACCTATACCTCTACCATTGTTTCAACCAAAGGGGAGAAACATTATTCAACGTTCATGGATTAGCTTCTACATTAGAGCAATTCTCACTGGTCGGTACTTTACTTTTAGGGGGGGACTACCTTGTCTTCTTCTTCTTCTCCTTTATGGGGGAACTTTTTCCTGTTAGGGGGTTTTTTCCTTCTCCCATTTCACTATTGTATATACTTGATGTATGTCATAATGGGTGGGGGTGGGAGGTGGTTTGATTACTCCATCCATCCATGCATCCTATTTTCATCTCTCTTTTTGGGGGAGGGTTTTTACCATGAGTTTTTCCTTCTTTCTCTACTTTATGAGATATTTCATTGAATTTGGATTATGTACATGGGTACCTAACATGACCTAGTAGCTGAGACCCCTTATGCATTTCATCCTAGATTTTTTGAGCTTAAGCGTATTCCCTTAAGTTGCACTTAAGGGGGGTGTTGGTGTAAATAATTATTCACTATTTACACTTACTTAAGTTTACTTAGGTTAATGCATTATTTTAATATTTATCTATTTATTCACCTAGGAGTATGTGCACTCTTGTGAGTTGTCATGTTGACAACATAGGAGTTAGCACACTAATTAAGCACATGGTATCTACAACATCTCCACTTGAGATATACCTTTTCATTCTTATCCTCTCATCTAGAATGGTGGATAAGATGTGTAGTTAGTTGTAATGCTTATCTTATCTCCTAGTTCTTTCTAGAGACATTCTAGGTGCTTCTTGAGAGGCCTTTATATACAGGCACTCCTAGTGTGTTTGTACATATAATATAGAGCAATGTATTAGGACATACTCTGATATATTGATCATACTCCTTTTTGGTCTACAATTGTGCTTGTGTTTGAGTTCTACGATCTTGGGTGAATATTTCCCTAAGATAGAAAAAGAAAGGTAATGAATGAAAACTAGATCATTCTAGTATAGGTTAGAAAGGACCATAAGTCTTAAGACCTCTAATAGAGGCAAACAATGAGACATAGACACAAGAAAATAAGAATGAATAATCTATTCTTGCATTTCTCTCATCCTAATGATGGATCATAGAGTGTGATCTAAAATGTTGATGCTAAAAATTAAAAACACAATCGAATCCAAAAACAAATCATGCTATTAAAATGGATTGTGGAAACCTGATAAAATTCAAGAATGAAGAAGATAAATAGATGTTTTATAGTTAAAGATGAGTGTGCAAGCTCACACTCCACCCCCAACTACTTCAAATCCAACATTTTTACAATAGATGCAAGCCCATAGAGTACAAATCATGTCAAGTGCTACTATTTCTATTGTTGGCACAAATGCAAAAGATAGATTGAGTGGTGAAACCCTTCAATCGCTCTAGCCTTAGTTGTGTCGAGTAGTAGCACTCCTAAAAGGGAAAAGGGAAAAAGAAGAAGATAAGTTCTCTAGTTAAATTTGTTACCTCAGACCAATTCATTGAGTTTCCAGATTGGGATTTGAAGAATATCACATTTGAGTAGATAGTAATCTTGCAAGACATCTTAGCAAAAAATAATAGACAAGAGGAAATGTGAAGAGAGCAACAAAAAAGGAAAGTATTGCATGATATTAAAGACATATTTGTTGATGCATTTGATATTCAACACATTGATGAGCATGCCCCTATTGTCTCTTAGTTAGTGCAACTTATTGAAAAAGTTAACAAAAAGGATATAGAAACAAATAAGAAATTAATGGCATGGTCACAAAATAAGTTTCAACAAAAGGTACTTGAAAAGGTTTCCATCTTGATTGCATTGAGAAAGGTTGAACTATTCGCACTTGTATTGAATTTGGAAATACTTGTGTAGAAAATAAAAGATTTTTACAATATTATCTATGATGTGCCTAGATTCACAAATGAATTTCAAGTTAGTTTTCAAAAGATTAGAGCTGATTTGAAATCTTTAGGGAGTTCTATCTCTCAATTAGCTAGGTTGAGTTCAATGCATTAGAATAGACTATTTTTTGCACAAGGGAGGTTGGCTAAGCTACATGGAGAAGATAGCCAAATGAGGGCCAAGATTATCTCCATATAATCCATGTTTATATCTCATCTAGAGGTAATGCAACATGAGTTAGCTTCAACAAAGGATCTAGTACACATAGATCATAATCTTTCTACTGCTAATAGCTTGATCGACTTAGTTGCAAATTTGGAGATCAAGATTCAAATTAGAGAATCTATAAGAACTACTTGGGATCATTCTCATTTTATGATTATTCACACTCATAAGTTATTCATTGATAAATATGGTTTGATTCCATCCTCCCAACCCCAGTAGAAGACATGAGTGAAAAAATCAAGGGGGGTAGAAGAAGATTCAAAAGAATGAATAGAAAAATGATATGCATTCAAAAGATAGAACAAAGGTATGACAAGATACATCAAACTATTTAAGTCATGTAACATATGTATGATGTAAAATTTTTTTAGTCCTATATGAACCAAGTCATAGGAATAGAGGGAGTACTCTCATTTCTTGAATTATACTATAATCATGCAATCAGGACAAAGTGATTTTCCCACTAATGTCAAAGGGGGAGATTGTTGATCTCTCTAGTTTTTTTGTCTATTAGTGCCAAACACTTAGTCATATAGAAGGAAAATTTGGTCCATCATCACTGCATCTCAATCACTCTATATAAGTTGAGTCGTGTATTTTTAAATACTTATAAATAAACTTATATATGCCAATCTCTATAGAAGCTAAGAAATTCTATGATCACTGAGTATTCCTATGCAAGTTGAGTTTAGTAAATATCGAGAAAAATAGAGAAAGTGTATGTGAAGTCATACAAAAGGTGTCAAGCTAGTTGAGGTTGAGTGTCAGTAGGAAGAATAGTTATGATTGAGCATTAGAGATAGTATATGGTGAGTAACACAACTTGTACAAGAAAGTATGAAATGGAACAAACTTTGAGATAAACTATTTTGAGTCGACTTGTAAATAATATCTAATGATTGTAGATTTTTTTTATAGAGGTTTTTATGCATTTTGATGAGGATCATTGATCCCTATGAAGGAAAGATAACCAATCAGATAACGAGGCCAAAAAGGGAAACATCTAGATCATTGATTTTATTCTAGAAGACTCTACAAATGTCTATTTAAAGGCAAATTTTATTTTGGTATGAATGTGAGCATATGTAGTGGAGTCAAGTTTTGGAAGCTACAAGAGAAGTTGTGATGTAATAGAGTATAACAACCTAGTGAAGTAGTGAAGAGAAAACAAAATATATATAAGATACGAGATCATATTAGACATTGGAAAGAGAAGATTTGTAAACAACATTTTAAGTGTCGATCAAAGGATCAGGTGCTAAATCATTTTGGTAAGTGAATCATAGTAAATCTCTTAACAGACTAGTCCTAACAGGCCTATGTAAATATCTTAATGAATTTCTTACTTTATTGTGAGTTTTAAATCCTTTTGAATAGAGGTAAAAATAAATTAATGTATATGTAGGAGAAATGTGATTTGAGGGGGAATATAGGATCTATCCTTAACCAAAATTCCCAAAAGGAATGATCCAAATTGATTAACCACAAGGAAGTGATTAATGCACAAATTAATCAAACAATGGAGAATATGAAGAAAGGAGGAAATCCTATAATCTACTATGGAAAGTAAGTACTTGAAACCTTTAATGCATATAAGACAAATATATGTTGGAAATCTGATTGAAAAGCTTATTGATGTTGAAGATCAAAGAGAGAGATTGTTGTAAAATAATGTTTTCAATCATTTTTTTGCCATTGATGTCAAACCTGCTATTTGTAGGAATGACATTTTCTTATAAGATCCAAGTGCTATCACTTAGTTGATTGATGAAGAGGATTTGATCAACAAGATGTAACAAGAGAACCTAAAGGAAAGGTTGAGTTATGATGTTGTAATGACGTGCAAGGATTAGTTAAGACAATGGCTAAGTAATGTCTTAATGGCATACTCATAGATACAGAGGTTGGTCACACTTAGAAACACTAGAGGAAGAAACTGTGAAAAGGATGACTGCAAATCTTAGACTAAAATATTTAGTGGGTGCTGAACAAGTTAGTTGAAGCCAAGAAAATTCTTAGTAGAAAGCAAGTAACAGACATTTCTAGTGTGTGCCAAGTAACACAGTATGTGTCGAGCATCAAGAAAAACATAGTTGATGCCAAGTAACATAGTATGTACCAAGCACCAATATTTCAATAGTGCCAAGCTGTTGTATTATTTCAAATAACAAAGATTCACCTAATCCAAGCTGACTTAGTGGTTACATTGAATTTTGTGAATGAATTGGAGGATAAGGATGATGAGTTGTTGGCACAGAAACCTATGTAAATCATTTTGGGAAAATTCTAATAGATTATTCAAGAAGTTTCTAGAGGAAATAGAATATGGGTTAGGTGCAATGAATCCTACCTAATCCATGCAAATTGAAATTGAAAAAATGGAAGAATTGAGTGGGAAAAGGAACTACAAGACTTCTATTTAAGAATTAAAAAACCAAGAAGCAAAGACCTGTTGATACTGTTGCTATAGAAGTGCCAAATCTATGAAGTGGTTGAAAGGGTGTCAAGAGGGAGACATTTAGGAGAAGGAAGAGCACAGAGGCTCTACTTCTACAAGTGGTCATGAAGAGATGATTGCATTGGTACATTAAGTATGGAGACTCAAGGAGATAAAGCTTGAAAGATATGGCAAGCAGTTAAGAGTTGCAAAGATAGAAGACTATGCAAGGGTATGAGCTAAGAAGTGATCTAAGATCTACAAGATAAGTTGTATGTTGTAGTTAGGTCAAGATTTTCTAACACTCTCTAGCAATTGTATTAGATCTGAAAATCCTATGGACTTAGGTTGGCCTAACAGCCATTTGTAAATCATTTAATAGGGTGGCATTCCAAGTGAATGTTCTAAAGTACTTTAACTAGGCCCACTTCTAATAGGGTAGTTAAATCCTCTAACAAGGTCACATTTAACAATTTGTTTGTAAGCTTTTAACAGGGTAGGCCTTTCATAGGGCATCACTTCAAAAGGCTGGGAATTGAGTAGCATGTTACTGGTGGTTTTTCTCAAATTGATTTTCCACATAAATCATTGTGTCATGTGTTGATTTCTTATGTGTTATGTATAAATGTTGATTTACAGTAACTTGCTAATTAGATAAGTTAAAGTTTGGATGAATGAATGATTGAATGGATTTTAAGGGACATTTAGACCTTGAATAACTGATTCACCCCCCCACCCTCTCAGTTATTCTAAAGCAATTCTAACAATATAACCTTAAAGTAGAGTGACTATGGAAAATGTTGATTTCTGATGTTTATGTATAGTTTTGGGGAATCCTACAAGCTTCTCTGAACAAGAAATTTTAAGAAAGAGAAAACCCAAAAAAATTGTCCTTTTGAGGCTAGGTCAACCTTGATCTAGATAGCGGGACACAATTTTACCTTGGGGTATAATTGTACCCCAAAACTTTAACCTTGACCTACACAACTCTGATGAAAATTATGCTCCTAGAGCCTACAAGTTTAGTAAAAAGGGTATCCAAATCTACACTTTAATTCATTGTCCTATACCTGCACCTGCATGAAAAATGATTTTTTTGTTTGGATGGGGAGTTTTCCTTGGTTAAACCCTAGTTTTGAATTAACCTTGGAATGTAATTGAAATTAAAATATTTATAAACAAAGTAAATGGAACTATTCACCTTGCTTATGTTGAAGTCCTTGTGGAGGATTTGAATCCTTGAATCTACAAGTATGGATGCTCCAAAATGAATGTAGGATGTCTCAAATCAATGGTATTAGATCTTCAACACCAATATTGAATGGATCTTTTCATAAGAAAAGGCTTGGATGAATATCAATATGGATGAAAAGATCTTCAACAAGAGGGCTCCATAAAGATTGAATCCTTCAATGACTAACAATGGATCTCCTTGATGAATTGAATGCTTGAATACTTGAATGATTGAACACTTGATGGATAGTAGATCTTCACTTCATAGAAAAATTGTTCGTCTAATATCTTTTGTGTGTGTAAAATGAGAGAGGAAGGATTACTTATATAGAGATCTATGGCACAAACTTCTAGAGAAGGTCAACATTGGAGAATTAAATCCCTATTAACCTTAACCCCTAGAGGTGGTCCTAGATTTAATTCAATTTAAGAGTCTACCATTCTAAAACCCAAAATAGGTGACCCAAAAGTGGGAAAATGAAACATTTTGAAGCCCAATATCTAGAAACCTCCAAAAATTGAAAATTAGACTTAGGGTTAGGGACATGGTTGACCCTACCCTAGATCAGGGTTGAGGTTGTAGGGTCAACCTCATCCTTGACCTAGGTGAAGGTTAAGGTTGACCTTTACCCTTCAGGTCATCCTTGACCTTGAAAGTCAAAGTCTTCAGTTTCATAGAGAAAATTGTCAAAAAGATGTTGGAAATAGAGAGAGAGAGAGAGAGAGAGAGAGAGAGAGAGAGAGAGAGAGAGAGAGAGAGAGAGAGAGAGAGAGAGAGAGAGAGAGAGAGAGAGAGAAGAAGAATAGGGGAAAATAGCTAGATCCATGCAAAAAACTATTCAAGGTGCTTGACATGATCCCAGACAACTTATGCAGAGGGCTAAATGCTCTTAACATGGAAGTGCTTCCATTTTAAGATGATACATTAAGCCCCCACTGTAGCAAGAGTATGGAGTTGATATAAACTCTTGGTAAAGTAGATCATAATGAAAAGATAATCTTGTTAAAATCAAAGGGAAAATAAGGTCCTTAAGCCTACAAAGACACAAGTCTTCATCAACTCCAATATTCCAATAAGAGAATCATCTCTAGAAAAATAGAAAAACTAGAGTATGACTATCTTGCCCAATGAGAACTTATGTCCCATTAGGAACCACACAAGGAAACAACACAATTGGAAAGATGGAATTGAACTCACTAGTCAACTGATCAAGGATTCACCCTCAAGAATATTCTATTCCATAAGACTAAAACCAAAAAGAGATCCAATCTTAAGGACACCTTTAACCTTAAGGGATCAAAAATATTTGAAACTAGTTGGATCAAGAGATCCTAAAATATAAATACATGCTTTAAGGATTAGTCACTAATGCAAAAAGGGAGAAAAGGTATCTTGAAAAATAATATATATGTATCGAAATGTGTGTGTGTGTGTGTGTGTGTGTGTGTGTGTGTGTGTAATAAGTGAGAAGAGTATGTGCCCCCACATTAAAGTCATTTCTAACACTTTAAAAAGAAAAATGGCTTTACATAAACAACTCCACTAATTACATTTCCACTATGAGATGCTCCCATATGAAGAGAAATCAAGGAAAATACCACATAAACATAAAGAGAAAATAGAAGGGATCTACCTACTATGGGGTCAATATGATCATTATATATATATATATACATACATACATACATACATACATACATATGTATGTATATATGTATGTATGTATGTATATATATGATATTATTGCAAATGAATTGACATCATTCCACAAAGAAAGTAGAACTACAATCACAAAAGAGGAAAGATCACATAAGAAATACGAAGAAGAATATTGTTGGACCATGACCTAGAGACCAAAAAGAATTAGTGCTACCAAGTCAAAGATCTAAGTAGATTACACAAGGAAACATGTATGGGCAATAGCACAAGTACAACATAACATGAAAAAACATATGGAAGAATAGAGATACATATAGAGGAATAGTACAACAAGTTTGATTCCTTTAGCACCTTGCACCAACAGAGAAACAATGATTGTATAAAAGAATCTAATAACAAAACACATTATGGGAGAAGCATAGTACAATGGATAAACACAAAAAAGGCTACCATAAAGGACAAGCCAATCAAGCATGTCTCCTAATCTCCCAATCTCATTATATATCATTCAAGGAAGGTGGGTAACTCACAAGAGAGACTATAACCAACATAGTAGGAATGATAGTCAGTTCCAAAAAAGGATCCTCTTGAGAATCACAATGTTTGATACTAGGTATAATTGTCAATTGTGAGGAAAGTATATTAGGTAAATTAATATGAATGTAAATAGTTTCATATTCACCATTAACATCACAAATATCATCAAGATTATCTTCCACATCTAAATTAATAAAAATAGGATCTAAGATATGAATAGAATCATCATAATCATGTAGCTTAACATCATTATTAGCAACCACTTCTTCTAACACATCATGCATAGTTGTATCCAAAGAAGGTAAATATTTTTGAAGATCAAAATTATGAGATTTAGGTTGAGCATGATTCTTCTTACGATGTTCATTAGTAGATTGAGTATGTTTTGTTTTGTTTGAAATGTGTTGAGAACTAGGAGGAGCAATTACTAGATCCTTCACAATTTCTATAGGAGAAATAATAGGATTATCAGCAGACTAAGAAGCAACAAGAGGATCTTGATTAACTAATGTAGAAGACATAGATAAAGGAGGTTTGGAAGGTGTAGGTAAAAGACCACAATTAAGATCCATAGGAGGTAAACTTAACTCAAGAATCTTATGATGCTTATAAGCTTGATATGAACAAAAAATATGATCAAACTGAGAAGGACATGAATTAGGTAATCAAGGCCAAAACAAGTCAAGTATAGAAAAATCTTTGGGCCTAGAAGTGTGATATAAAATATGCTCAACCATCTTCACTTCTTCATCATGAAAAAATTTAAGACATTTATGGATAGGTGAAGCAACAACATGGATGACGGTTAACCACGAAAAACCAAGCTTAACTTGAAACTGGTGAGAAGTAGGAACAACAACAAAGGTAGTGTTCACAATTTTTCCACAAAATTTAACTATTAAATCAATAGAACCAAATGATGGATAAAGGAAACCATTACAAGTTTGAATCCACACTTTAGATGTATCATAAAAATTACATTGCAATATTTTCATAAAAATATTTTCTTTAGTAATAACATTGACTAAGGATGTAGGATCAACAAGACAACCACAAGTAGGCATCTAAGACACCTTAGTAACAATATAAAGGGAACCACCATGAGCTTTAATAGTCTCATAATTATCGAAGGTAATCAAAAGTCCTAGAGGTCATTTATGCTTAGCGTGTTATCAAGGTTTAGGTTGAGGATTCAATTTAGGCTAAGGTTTCAATTGAGATTGAGATGAAACTTGAGATTGAAGCTGAGGTTGAGGATGACGTGGAGATGCAAACTAAACCACATGCTCCACTTGATTAATAGCATGATCAAAATCATCCATCCTTGAATCATACACAATATCTATAGAAGATAGCTGAGAAATAGTATTAGTATCATGTTGAGGTAAAGGATTTGTATAGATTTTTAGATTTTGATTAGGAGGAGAAATAGACTTATTCCCACTACCATCAAAATTATCAAAAGATAAAGCATTAGAGTCAATTAAATCCTAAACCTTTTGTTTTAAAGAATAACATTTCTCAATAACATGACCATTCTGATGATGATATTGGCAAAAATCTTTAGGATCAAAAGATTTAGATGCAATTAGAGCAAGTGAAAGGGGTCGAATAAGAGGTAAAGTAATCGTATTAGTAGTTAACAACCTATACATAATAGAATGTAAAGATTAAGAAAGAGGAGTAAACATATGATTTAATCAAAAATAAGTGAATTTAGAAGTGGCCTTGTGAGATGAAAAAACAATTTGATCAGAAAATGCTTTTACTTGTTTGTTTATCTTGACATAGTTGTTGAATTTTTGAAATTTATTTAGATTAGGAAAAGTATTTATAAAAAGAAATAGGATCCATTGGAGTGTTGTTCTCAAATTGACTCACTTGTAATTGATAATGATGAAGCATTGCACAAAGTTGTTGAAAAGAGGTAAATTTAGTAAGTAGAATCTTAGTTCTACATCCTTTTCCAAATTTAAAATAAACATAGATTGAATATCAATATTAAGAACATGATAGGAAATCTGAGCATCTAAATGCTTAAATCTACCAATAAATTGAATCAATTTTTCCTTATAATTTTGTTTACACTACATCAAATCAGTCAAAGACATTGATGGGCCAATGTTGTTTTGAAATTGTTGAATAAAAGTGTTGGCAAGTTATGGAAGTGAATCAATAGAATAAGGAGTCAAGGAAAAAAGCCATTGCAGGCCTTGTTATGAAAGGTTTGAGCAAACAACTTAACTAAAATACTATGGTCATGAGCATAATCACTACAAAGGATTTGAAATATTTTAACATGATGAACAAGGTCTCCCTTACCATTGTAATTCTCAAGAAAAGGCACATCAGCTTGCTAAGGAAAGAGAGTACAAATAATATCTCAAGACAATGGACTTGCCATGTCACAAGTAGGAATACTAAACTTGAGTCAAGGTAGCAATTTATTTTTGTAAAGATGACACAATTTGGGCCAAAGTGATAAGTGTTGAATCATTAGATGAATAGGAGAAGTAGCAACATTAGAAACACTAGGTAAAGTGTATGAAGCTATCGGAATAGAAGACACAACTAGAGAAACACTTAGAACTATAGTTGGAAGAGGATTAGAATAAGTAGAAGGAATATTATGATAAGAAGGTGGTGATATAGGAAGGGACATAGGAGGAACACTCATAGGAATAGAGGGAACCATCACAGTCACCAAAGAAGGAGTATAGATAAGCATACTAGTGACATGAGGAATCAACCCTAAATCTTGAGCTTCTTGAGCTAAAGGTTTAACATTTGAATGCATAAGGTGAGTAATATCACATAATAGATTAACATCTTGATCACTATCATGAAGAACTTTCTTAAGAGCCTCTATAGCTTGAATAGAATCTTGATTATGGTTTTCTTGACTAAGCCAACTACTCATTTTATCAAGTTCAATTGAAAGTTTTTGCACTTGTTCAAGAGGAACACTTAAAGCATCATCCTCATCATGAGATAAGTGAGAAGAGTTTTTCTCCATAATAGGATTGGAATCAGGAAGAAGTAGATTCTCATCCGAGATCCTAAGGAAATGAGAAGAAGACTCAAGATCAAAGGTACCCATAAGTCTACAACTTCATCTAACTGGAAGATTAGAAGTAGGACTAGAAGTAATAAAGCTCATAAATCAATACAATACAAATGAGTTAAACTAATAAAACATAATGCATGATTTTTTTAAAATTTTGATAGAGACTTTGCAATTTCTTTTTATTTTTGAAATATAAATGCAAGAAATCTAATTAGCATGTAGGATTTAACATAAAAGACAAATCTAACACCAAAAAAATAAGATAAAAGGAAATCTAACACCACAAAACACAATAAGGCATCTAATTCCACAAAAGAAAAGAGGGTAAGTGTGTCAGGTTCACCAAAATGAATAGAGGTAAAAATGAATGAATTTATGTTTAGGGGAAATATGATAAGAGGGGGGATATAGGATCTATCCTTAACCCAAATTCCCAAAAGGAATGATCTAAATTGATTAACCACAAGGAAGAGATCAATACATAAATGAATCAAACAATGGAGAACATGAAGAAAGGAGGAAATCCTATAATATACTATGGAAAGTAAGTACTTGAAACCCTAAATGAATGAATATAAGACAAATATTAACCTCAAAATAGAGTGAATCTAGAAACTGTTGATTTCTAATGTTTGTGTATAGTTTTGGGGAATAATGCAATCTTTTATGGACTAGAAATGTTGAGACAAATAAAACCTAGAAAATTCTTGTCCTTCCAAGGGTAGGTTGATCTTGACCCAGATAGCAGGGCACAATCTTACCCTGGGGCACAATTATACCCCAAAAAGGTTACCTTGACCTACACAACTCTGACAAAAATTATGTCTGTAGATCATGCAAGTTCTAAAAAAAGGGTATCAAAATCTACACTTTAACTCATTGTCATGTACCTGTACCTACAAGAAAAATGGTTTATTTGTTTGGATGGGAAATTTTCCTTGGTCAAACCCCAATTCAAAATTAACCTTGAAATGTAATTAATATTGCAATATGTATAAGCAAAGTGAATGGAACTATTCACCTTGCTTATGTTGAAGTCCTTGTGGAGGATTTGAATCCTTGAATCCACAAGTATATATGCTCCAAAATGAATGTAGAATGAATGTAGGATGTCCCAAATCAATGACATTAGAACTTCAACACCAATCTTGAATGAATCTTTGCATAAGAAATGACTTAGATGAAAATGGATGTGGATGTAGAAATCTTCAACAAGAGGGCTCCATAGAGATTGGATACTTCAATGGCTAATAATGGATCTCCTTGATGAATTGAATTCTTGAAAACTTGAACACTTAAACACTTGTTGGATAGTAGAGCTTCACTTTATAAAAAAATTGTTTGTTTGATATCTATTGTGTGTGTAAAATAAGAGAGGAAGACTTCCTTATATAGAGATCTGGGGTACAAACTTCTACAGAAGGTTGACATTAGAGAATTAAATCCCAATTAACATTAACCCCTAGAGATGTACCTAGATTAAATAAAATTTAAGAGTCTACCATTCCAAAACCTAAAATAGCTGACTCAAAAGTGGAAAAATTTCTAAAGGTTGATATCCTGAAAAATCTAGAAATTGAAAATTAGACCTAGGGTTGGGGACAAGGTCAACCCTATCCTAGGTTAGGGTCAAGGTCATCCTTGACCTAGGCTAGGGTTGAGGTCAACCTTGACCCTTTAGGTTTTCATTGATCCTAAAAGTCAAAGTCTTTAGGTTCATAGAGAAAATTATTAGAAAGAGGCTAGAAATAGAGAGAGATAGAAGCAGAACAGGGGAAAATAGGTAGATCCATGTAAAGACCTATTCAAGGTGCTTGACATGACCCAAGACCACTTAGTTAGAGGGCTAAATCCTCTTAACATGGAAATGCTTCTATTTTAAGACAATACACCTTTAATCAAGGTAGACCTAACAATCTTGTAAAGCTCTTAACAAGGAATACCCCTCATACAATAGATTATCATAAGTGATCAAATTTTTACCCCTAAAAAGAAAACTTTGTTATTGCAGTAGTCAATATTTGCGGGTGTCATCCCAACCCCAATTTTACCTTCACCTTGGAGGGTTTTTGGATAACCAAAACCTTATGTGTTATGTGTTTACATTTTCATCTTGATGGATGTGATAAATACTTGCATTTATTTCAACATTTAAGGTTATATTAAATGCATGATCTAGATATGTGTGGATTGAGTGGTGAATGCAGCTAAGTTATTTTGAAGGATAAAAGTCAAGTAGTGATCCTAATTTCTCTCCCCCCTCTCAGTATATCAGTTTCCCCATAAAATTCCAACAAAAGTTACTGAAATGGCCCTCTAACATAAAATATTTCATCACATAAAAATAAACTAGAGCATACAGAGGGAGAAGGACAAAGAACTCATAACCATTATCAATCACCACAATCACTAGATTCTTTTCCTTCTTAAAGAATTTATTTATGTGGCTCTTATAATATTTTTTCCTTACTTTTAGTCCATCCCTTTTGAGCTTCTAGCTTGATGTGTTTTCATTGGAATAATGTTCAATTTCTTGTCTAGATAGTGCCTAGGTGGCTCTCTTCTCATCAAGCACCCTAAGGCTTTCCCTTGTGTCTTTTCTAGGTTTTCCCTACTCTATTTTCCCTTATACCTCCATGTGGAATTATTGTCATTCCACTACATTAGGGTCTTAGGTGATCTAGGATTAGGTGTGTTGTTGTCTGAGCATCTTCTTGATGAGAAGAAATTCCTATTTGTTTTGCAAATTTTTTACTACCTCAAGTAAGCATGTTCTGGCCCTTTCTACTAGCTATCCATCTTTGGTAAACTTCATTATGATATAGTCAGAAGAATAGAGTAACAAAGAAATCTATAGATATGTGTCCAGTTGATTCTTGATCAAAGACCAAGAGAAGAAAATATATAAAGATAAGAAACTCTCAGATCAAAGATCCGAAGTCAAAATTTAGTAAGTTATAGAGAGACAAAACTTCATGTTTTCAGCTGCTCATCATCTAGAAGAGAACATTTTCTAATGTGTTTTGGAAGCTAAGGAAATATGTTCTCTATTTAGAAGATATCATGTGTTTATCAGGACCTAGGCACAATGTTATAAAAAAATTAATCTAGTCCCTTGATACACATCACTAAATGATGAATCCACAATTAACAATTTGTCTCGAGGATATATAAGGAAAAGTGGCCAAGGCAAGGAAAATGTTTCAAAATGCTTCTCTCTTCAAAAAGAAAAGGTCCAAATGGTGCCTTTCCATCTAATAGAAACATACAAGGCTTTCTTTCCAAAAGACACGAAGGAAAACAATTCTAAGAACTACATACAAGGATATTCTACGGAGATGCTAGAAAGATGCTTCTAGTGAAGTCAGTTGCAAGCCTCCACCCTTGATACAAAGGAAATCAAGTATTCATGATCAAGGTGGAGAATCCATTCTGTGTCTTCCCTAAATTAAGTTGTGAAATTAAGAAAGAAATCCTTGTGCAGAAAAGAAGGAAATAAAATGCCCAAGGTGTCAGAGGAGTATTGCTCGCACTACGATCCCAAATCAAGGGTAAAAGTAACCTTATAGAAAGATATGTCTAATCTCTCCTTCCCCACACATGCAAAGTTGTGATGAGAACCTTTGTTCTAGATTCTAAAGTAAAGAGGGAATTTACCATAAGGCCAAATTCAATTGATTCAGTAAGTGGCTAATCTCACTACTATACTAGATTTAAGTGAATGATATGATAGTTAGATTTATGAATCTTCATACAGGTGGAAGTGGAAAATTTTAAATAGTCATTAACCATAAAATTCATTAAAAAATCCTACAGTTATGGCCATTAGTTGTGATTTATTTCATTCGTGTGGCACCAACATTCGGATTCCTAAATCTATATGATCATATTTTTCCCAGACATAGTTCTTCATTATTTTAATGACTATTTATCAAGAAATTTGTCCCCTTTATGAAATTGTAAGCTAATGAAAATTAGAGTAGCAATGTATGATCATCTAATTGGTTTGGAAAGTGAATTTAAGAACTTCTCAAATACCTCTTTCAAATTATATAATTTAGGTGATCTACATAGAAGTCTCAACTCTTAGTCAATTCACCCAATAACCTAGAAATTGAAGGAAAGTAGAATAGTTGAAGTTTTTTGATTTCCCATGGTTGTGAAAGAACTAGAACTAGTAAAGGAATGTATCAAAAGATACAATCTGGAGATAGAGAAAATATTTCTACCTGATCAATCCATTATGTTGTCTCTAAACAAAGCATTGATACAATTTTCATTTTGCATTATAGTAAAAGAGGAGTGCTATGACATCAAATTCTCACCCTTTGCATTGATGCTCAATGAAAAGAAGACTCTAAGAAGATGAGACATTTAGAGGAGTTGGTTATAGACACCTTAATCCAAAAAGAGTAAAATGCCAAAGATTATTTTTGGAACCAATTCAAAAAGAGAGATTGTGGACATCTTGGCACTATTGGTAAGATTGAAAGGAAGGGAGGAAATCTTGGATTTCATCAAACATCACTTCTTCTTGGTACATGCCATATCTACTGATTCAACTTAGATCATATTAGAAGAGCTTTCTTCTTGGCTAAGTTTGACTATGGCATTCAGGTAGTTCTATATGTCTTCATACTTGATATATGCATTAACCACACATCACCTCTAGTTGGGTCTTCCCAATATCAAAGACTATGATGAAAATAGAAAGTTATATGAGTTCTATCCCCACTTATAGCTACAAAGGAGCTTCAAATAATATTTAAAGGTTGTGTCAAGAATTTTGAGATTACCCTAAGTGGAACTTTCCACTCCAGGCTATATTGGTTGTGAGTTAATTCAAATGTTGTTTCATCCAATTACCATCTTTCTCCTACCTAAGGATTTGTGCATTTGATGGTTTTCCCAAAAGACTTCCTAAGTATCTAGAGGACAAGGTCATTCTTGTCGAACTATGTAGAAAAATACTAGAGGTCAACACCTTGTGTTCCAATATGAAGAAGTTAGTTGAGATTTCCTTCCCTATAGTGGTAGGACCTTATTCCTATGCTTCTAGATATGATGCCAAAAATCTAGTAAAAATATTTGTGAGTAAAATCAAACTAATAGATTATGAGGTAATAAGGCCTTAGTATGACCGAGTGAACTTTGTGAGAGATCATCTAAATCATTGATATCCTCATAGGCATGTCTTAGATATTGAAGAATATTGGGCTGAATGCTATGATGAATACCAGACTAGGTAGAGGTATTGGTCTAGGCTAACATTAGATGAAATTAAATTTTATAATGATACTTTTGTTGTTTTTAATCTTGTAGATGATATCTCTTGCATTCATCCCTTAACCTATGAGCAAGTCAAGAAGATTCTCATTGTGTCAACTCTACCTAATGGTCCTCTTGTTGACATAGTGGAAGTCCTTATGTGTGGAATCATCAAAAAGACATACAAGTGGGTGGAATGGACTAGAGAAAGAAAGAAAAGAAATAGAAGTGCAAGTTGTACTGGTGGAGTACCTTTCAAAATAACTCAATCAACTATTGCTACATCTAGGACTATTACTACTTCAACATCAGCCTGTCCAACACATTCTTTCAATGGAGGAGGAGACCAACCTCATAAAATTAATATCCAAATTACTCCAACTTGTGAAGGAGGATCACTTCTAGACACATGAATTTTTGAGGATGATGAGAGGAAAAAATAGAAGGCACAGGAGAAGTCAGTGGCTAAGACATCCTCCCTTGTGCAAGTCATCAACTTAGATGGTGAAAACAATCTCCTAGATGGTTAAGAAAAAGAGGCATCTCAACAAGGTGACACTCTAGCCCTCTCAATCAAAAAGGTAATTTTTTTTTCTACTACCACATAAAGCAAGGTGACAACCCTAGTGGGGAGGAAGCTCTTTGATCCTACAATCCTACAGATAGAAATTAATGTCCTTTCAATTGAGTCATGGTTGGAAGAGACTACTAATTTGAAGAAGTGAAAATGTGAATAAGATGCCCCATCCAAGGACCTCATTATGCAAGTAACTTCAACTTAGCCAACATTAAAGAAGGGAAAGAAGTAGAATACTATAGCAGCTTTGGCCACTAATTCTTCTGCTAGTCATATGCTAGTAGAGATTTCAGAACCTCTATAGAAGGGAAATTTTCATGAGTTGACTATAAGAGATTTCTAGATCAAAACTATTGACATAAAAATTATAGTTCATGACTCTATGGTCAACATTTGGAAATCAAAAAATGATATTATTGAGGATAGACTAGAAGAACTTAGGGAAGATAAAGAGGTAATCAAAGTCTTTGTAGTGCCTCTTGTGTTTGCAGTTTGTACCTTATCCATTTTGATTCAAGAGATGCTTGATACCCTTATTATATGTACTTTGAGATGACCTGAGGGTCAAATGTTATACTTTGATTCAATATCATAGATGCTTTTCTGGTATGCTATTCATTTTATCATATTTTCATGTTGATTCCATTTTGAGATGACAATAGATCTATGAGGATATCTGATTATGTGGTTTATTGGGACATATTCTCTAATTATGTTATGAGATGAATTTTATGCTATGGTGATTTACTTTATTCTTGTTCTTTATGCTTTATTTGAATGCAAGTGATGTAAATTGATTAATTAGTTATTTAATACATTAATTGCTTTAGCTATTACATTATATGCAATTGCACTTGATTGTGTGTTTTAGTGTGTAGGATTTATATCCCTGGCAGTTGCATATGGAGTTAGTGATTCAACTATTCATATTTTACCAATGAGATCCCTATATGGTTGATGTATGCTTATTTTAATTATTTAAATTAAAAAAATTTAGTGATTCATAAATCCAAACTCATAGGCATTATGTGATTAGACCAGTGAGCATGTCTGTGCATTTAGAGGTTCGCTCTGTCACGAAAGTGTTAAGTGATTTTTTGTTATTTTGGATTTTTAGGTTTTAAATCTTTTTAGATTTAATGTCTAGTAGCTTTTTCTTATGTGAATTCTTGTTATGAAGAATAACCTATTTTATTTTAGGTTGATTCAGAGTCTAGCTACTCTAGTTGGCTATTTGCCCTAATCGACTATTCACTCAAAAAGTGAATAAGTATTGAAAAAGTGATTTTATTATTCACTTCTCACTTTTTGAATTAGAAAATTTAAGAGCTTTTTGAGAATCCTCTTCTAAAGGGTTCAAATTTTCTTCATTTTGGGCATTTTAAGCATGGGTTTTTTGTGAGGTTAGTCTCATTGGATCTAGCTCAGGGAGTTCCTCCTTTGCCGTCACTTTTAGCAATTTTGATGAGATATTTATTTTATTCTGCGGGTTTCAGTTTCTGCCCCTTTGGCTATCAGGTAGAGCCTTCTCATTTTGTTATTTTTGCTCCATTTTAACTTCCATTTCTTGTAGCAGTATGTTAGGAGGCTGAGAACTAGTGTTCCCCTCTATTTTTGTTTGCTGGTTTTGCCCAATTGGTTGAGTGTGAATGGTTGGTTCTATCGTTATGCTAGCAATTTTTGCATATGGTGTCTAAACCCAAATATTATTGATTTTTTGCAATTTTTGTACCCAAAGGTCAAATGGGTTTTAATTTTGGAATTTTTCCAGTTTGTTGGGTTTTTACCTCATTTTGTGTATCACCCTATTTTCTCAATTTTTCTTGGCATAATGTGGGTCATGGACCTAGATGATCCATCTGGATGTTAGTTAGACCACTATTTCACTTTTATGTTGCATTTGGATGCGTGCCATATCTATCCTCCCGACCTTATTTTTGTTTGAGTGACCTTTTGTATTATTTTCTCATCCAGTCCTTGTGTTATGATCTTCATGATGGTGGTGTGCCACACAAGAGTACATGTGCATACATTTATTGAGTGGATTGTGAGTCTTGATAATCTATGGTACTTCCATAATTAAGATCATTGGGGTTGGGTTGGGAATTTGCATGCCTATGAGAACTCATCATTGGATGAGCATGGGTAGGGTAGGGTAGCATATGGAGGGGCTTCTATCTCATAGCCTAGTGACCATTTCTCAGTTGGCAAAGGAAGTTTTATATAAGTGATAACTAAATAAAACACTGGGTGGTAATAAAATATAAGATAATTAAATGTTTGGGTTTGTGCACCTTCCATTGAGGAGAGCTGCCACTTGGAGTGTGTTTCTCGTTGGGGAGTTCAACTGCCAATACTAGCTTGGGCTTGTTGATGCCAAGCGAATCTCCATGATGTCAGCCCCTACTAAGTAGCCCATTGAGTGTTTGACTAGGACATGTAGTTTATGCATTGTCTTTGTCTTAGTTTTAGTCATCATACTGTCTATCATGTGTGTTAACCATGGACATTTTCTTTGTGTGTGTTTATGGTTGGATCATTATCTCCATCAACACTATGGATATGGACCTATGAGTGCTACATAGTTGGGAGGTGCAGCTACTTATACCACTACTAGGGACCGGTGTATAGAGACAGTCTATTATTCTAGCACGATCACTACTGGATGTTTTCATGTGGTACTTTGGGTTTCGGAGTATGCTTTCATTGGGATGGTTGTCTATCATGTTTAGATGATGTTAGTTATTGTCACATTTCCTTATTATGATGATTAGCATGTGATAAGTGATGTTATCTACTTTGTAGGATTATCTTATGCTTTACTTCTACCATGTTAGATTTCATTATGCTTATGTTGTATCATGTTTTAGTGGTGATGTCTATATTATGATAGTACCAATGATCTGATCAGTGGCTACAATGTTATGTGTGGGGGATGGCTAGGGTCCACAATGGCCTTATGATGCTATTATGGTTGGAAGGAACCATGTACTTTGTTTGTACTATTCATTGTAATGTTATTTCCATCTATTTCAATGTTGCTTTCAGTAATCTGCAATGTTCCTTTCTGTTCTTTCCTTCACTATATGATCAAATGGTTAGATTGTGTTTCCTATTTTCTGTCTTTTAGTTTTGTTCAAGTGTTCTTGCCTCAAAGTGTAGATTTGGTACTCCCTAGTGTGGAGGAACTTTGTTTCTTAGTTCCCTTAGCTTTTAACTACTTTTTGTTCTTGTGTGCTGATTTGAGATTTCACTTTCTCGCACAAGGATGCAAGTCTTTGTATGGTGTGTTGGGTTTCTTCATGTGGCTTGGCACTTTCTTGCACGAAACCTTACATTAGTTCTAGGGTGTCATGGTTGTATAGCCAACACTTCCTCATGCCTTCAACCACATCTTTGTGCAAAAAGGTAGTTCTTCGTGTGGCATGTGGCACATCTTCATGCAAGAATATGGCATTTTGTTGGCCTTGCGCAAAAAATAGGGGCTATCTAGCCTTGTCACAAAAAAGTTTGGAAGTTGGTTTTGGACACTCTTTTAGGTTTTACACCTTCCTAGTTCAAAATAGATTTCCTATGGGGTTTAAAATATATCATTTAAGTTTCCTTATAATTAAGATATATTTTAATATATGTGACAAGTCTTTTGAGATAGGTTCCAGACCTCTATGAGCTCAGATAAAGATTCTAGGAAATTTAAGGGCTTCAAAAATTTAAACTTAGTCAAATTTTAGAGCTTCAGGATTTCAAGCTTAGCTAATTTTCAGGAGTCAGCTTTTGTCTTTTAGCTTGGGTGGTCCCTTTTATTTTCTTGTTTATGTTTTGGTCAATAGTGGCATTTGGAGATCTATTGGTGTTTGGGTGTTTGTTAATCTTACATTGCGATCTTTGTGATCCTCATATGTCGATTGTTGTCTGCTTTCATACTTGTTTAAAAAAAAAATTGACTTGCATTTTCATCCTTGTTCCAACGATCTCTGGGCAGGGCATTACATATGGTATCAGATCCCATGTTGCAACATTGGGATCTCTGTATTATGCTTCCACTATGGTCTTGTTTTCTATTTTGTATTATTATATTATGGTTGTTATTCTAATATCTCATTGGTCTTTGTTTTTTACTCTTATGCTTGTGATCCAATTGTTTTGACATTATCTTGTTGTTTCCAATGAGATGCCTCTTGTACATAGAACTGGTGGCCTTGGTGGTACTCATAGTTGTAATCATGGAGATGAACACTAGGAAGAAGGACATCAAGAAGGAGGGGGAGAACAAGGTAATAATACTAATCACAATGGCATGGAGGCATTGTTGCTAGTGCTCTAGGAAATTTGTGCTTGGATGGGCCCTAATGTTGAGGAGCACCAACAAGATCATGATCAGGAAGAGGGATCTCATCATGGAGATTCCTATCATTTAGAGCTTAGAGAGGAGGAATGTGAACATGAAAATTATCTTACTCCACCAAGTGGTAGAGGGCACCGTCAAGGTGGTAGGGACTGAAATAATGAAGATTCCATCAGGTTGATCAATATCATGAAGTCTCTTCAGTAATCCAAACTACCATTGTATGATGGAAATGGAAGTGGCCTCAAGGCTAAGACTTGGTTGTTGGACATGGAGCACTACTTCACCATGTATCCATATTCAACCAACATGAGGGCCTATTGTGCAAGTATGTAGTTGATAGAGCATGCATCCATTTGGTGGAATATTGAGAGTTAGAAGATTTATATTAGTGTTGCTGATTTCACTTGGGAGATCTTTGAAGAGAGGTGTTGAGAGAGATTTTTATCTACTTAGTTCAAAGAGGCCCATGCTGATGAGTTCCACATCATTTGACAAGGAAACATGATAGTGGATTAGTAAAAATTCTAATTCTCTGAGCTTAGGTAGTATTCTTGTTACAACAATGATGATTTACTCCTCACTCATCATTTCATCTAAGGCCTTAAAGATTCCCTCATTGGAGAAGTTCATATGCATCAACCTAGGACTCTTATTCTTGTTGTTGAGAAGGCATGTATTGCAATGAAAAATCTAGCTAGAGGTTTCAATAGTAGATTTGGTTCTCAAAAACAAAGTGCTTAGAATTTAGGAAAGGATGCATAGTATTCTTGATCCTCGGGGAAGGGCCAAGCTCAATCTAAACCCTCTCAAGGTGGTAGTCATCATTTCTGATCAAGGGGAAAATGACCTAAAGATGAACATGACTCTAGTACCTTAGGAAAGAAGAAAATAAGTAGATCTAAGGATAGAAATATTAGTAGGATCATCCCCTTTAGAGTGCTTAGCAGAATTCTAGCCAGGGTAGTGCACCTTATCCTAGTGCTACCCAGGGTGGTCGTAGGATAGGTTCCAACTTTACAAGGAACTATTACTCTTGTGGTCAGCCTAGCCACAAATCTTTTGATTATTCAAACAAACCATCTTTAGGACTTGGTAAGGGCACAATGAGATCTGAGCCTACTTTAGGAGATAGAGGTCAGAATCATAGTCTTTGCGATAGTTGACAATCATCAAGCTGATGATCAAGGTACAATAGTCTAGGCTATAGGTACATTGCATGGTATTTCCTCTTTAGTATTATTTGACTCTTATGCTTTGGATTCTTTCATATCACCATCTCTTGTTCAATGATGTGGGCTAGTGGTAGTGTGTCAGGTCAATAGGTGGCAGGTTGAGTTACCCACAGGTTTCAAAGTGGTTGTTGATTCATTGGTTAAGAGTTGTGTTTTGAATTTAGGAACCTTCACCACCATAATGGATCTACACATTCTAGCTCTGGGATCATATGACATTGTGTTAGGCATGGATTGGTTAGCCACCCATTAGGAAAATATTGATTGTCATTGTAAGATGGTATAGTGTGTTGATGACACAGGTGAGTAGGTAGAACTTTTGGGAGTTTTGAGACTAGTTTCACTTTGATTGATCTCAACTAATCAACTGAAGCAAAGTGTGTAGAAGGGTTGTCAATTTTTTCTTGTATTTTTCAGTGATCCTGAGGAAGCTAAGAGCCAAACAATGACACTTGATGATTACCCCCTATGTCATGAGTATGCAAATGTGTTTCCTGATAATATTTTAGGTATGCCACCATAGTGTACTAGGAGTGAAGCCAATTTCACAAGCTCCTTACCACGTGACTACTTAGGAGTTGAGTGAGCTTAGATTGAAGTTAGAGGAATTTTTTTCCAAGGGCCATATTCATCCTAGTGTATCCCCTTAGGGTACACCAGTCATCTTTGTGAAGAAGAAGGATGGTTCATTGCATTTGTACATTGACTTCTGATATTTGAACAAGGTGACAGTGAAGAACTATTATCCTTTGCTAAGGATGGATGACTTTTTCAATCAAATTAAGGGAGCATGAATGTTTTCAAATATTGATCTTAAGTTGAGATACCATCAACTTTGTATCTAGGAGCCTAATATTCATCAAACAACTTTTCATACATAATATGGGCATTATGAGTTCACAGTTGTACCCTTTGGGTTAACCAATGTGCTATTAGTGTTTATGAGTTTGATGAATGGTGTGTTTCACACTTACCTTAATTAGTATGTCATTATACTCTTGGATGACATACTGATCTATTTAAAGACTATGGAGGAGCATGAATTCCATTTAAATTAGTTATTGTAGTGCTTGAGAGACCATTAGCTATATGGAAACTTGAGTAAATGTGGGTTCTTCCAGTCTAAGGTGAAGTATTTGGGACACATCATTATAGGTGATGGAATTGCAGTGGATCTAGAGAAGATTCATGCTATCATAGATTGGCCGGTACCCACTAATGTGTTTCATGGGATCATCACTTCATGAAGGATTTCTCATGAGTAGCTCATCTAATCACTCCTCTTCAGCAAAAAGGGAAAAAGTATGTTTGTTCATACCAATGTGAAGCACCATTTAATGCTCTTAAGGAGTGTTTGAATAGTACACCAATCCTTTTAGTGCCTAATCCTATAGGTGATTTCATGGTTTTCACAAATGCTTTGTTGGAAGGCATGGGTGTGGTGTTGATGCAGGATGGTCGCATAATTACATATGAGTCTAGGAAACTCAAGGACCATAAGCTTAACTACCCCACTCATGATTTGGAACTCACGGTCATAGTGCATTCCCTTGTACATTGGAGGCATTTTCTTTTGGGGCATAGGTTTGAATTGCATAGTGACCATAGGAGCTTGCAATATATCTTTACTCAACCAAACCTGAATGCATGACAGCATCACTGGATGGAGTTCTTGTGTGAGTATGAATTTGATGTTCATTACATTAAAGGGAAGGAGAATGTTGTCATGGATTCCTAGACTAGGAGGTGATATGAGGTATCAGTGATGTCATTAGGAGTGGATTTGTGAGGCTGTAACTTGGAGGCCTTGCCTAGTAACACTTGGTATCAGGAGGTGAGGGTAGAGATCAAGTCCGAACATACCCTTGAGGAGAGATTTTTAGGTTATGTGCTAGTATTTGATGGACTACTACATCACATGGGGCATATCTATGTACTCATGTTGGGTGATCTTCATACATTGGTTTTGTTGGAACTGCATTATGCACCATATTCTGCACATCCTAGAGTCAAAAAGATGCATGCTAATCTCAAATAGCTATACTTTTGGGCAAGAATGAGGTGTGATATTGCTGATTTTTTTTCTTGATGTCTTAAGTGCTAGAGAGTGAAGGCAAAACATCAACATCTAGTGGGTCTCTTGCAACCACATACTATTCTAGAGTGGAAGTGGGATACAATATCTCTTGATTTTATCATAGGATTGCCTATGTCATCATGGAGACATGATTGTATCATGGTGATAGTGAACAAGTTGTTGAAGATAGCACATTTTTCACCCATGAGAGCATCCTACATAGCTTCTTTTGTAGCACATGTTTTCTTGGTAGATATTGTTCATTTGCATGGGATTCCTCATTAGATTATTTTGAATAGAGATCCAGTGTTTATTTTTACAATGTGGATGTCTCTCTACCATGCTTTAGGAGCATAGCTCAATTTTAGTTTGGCTTATCACCCAGAGACCAATGGTAAGACTGAGAGAGTAATCAAGTTCTAGAGGATATGCTTTACATGTACATTATGGATAGGTAGGTGAAGTGGGGGGACTATTTGTACCTCCTTGAGTTTTCATACAACGAGTATCATTGTTCTCTTGGCATGTCACTTTTTGAGGCCATGTATGATAGACCATGTCATACTCCTTTGAGTTGGGATCACTTAGAGGATTGAGTTCTTTTGGGTCCAGAGATGCTTCAAGATATGGAGTAGGAGGTTGTTTAAATTAGGGAGCATTTGGTTATTGCTTAGGATAGGTAGAAGAAGCATACAGATGCCCATAGGTTGGATCGGCACTTTTCTAATGCTGATAGGGTGTTTTAGTGAGTGCATCTAAGGAAGAGCCCCATCCATTATGGGAAAGGCTCTAAGTTGGCACCACATTTTTCCAAACCATTTGAGATCCTCAAGAGGATTGGTCCTATTTCTTATTGACCAGTGTTTCCACCTATCCTATCACACATCCATTATGTCTTTCATGTTTCTATTTTGAGGCAGTATATTCTGGATGTGACCCATGTTCTTGATTGCGATGCTTTGCAAGTAGCGGATGGGTAGCTTACTTTGGAGTCCATTTGTATCCTACAACACTAGAATCTAACCTTGTGAGGTCAAGACATAAAGAAAGTAAGGGTCCAATGGGACCTGAGTGATGATACCTCTATGAGTTAGGAGGATGCTACACAACTGAGGGGATTGTACCCCTATCTTTTTGCTAGCTTCCAAGAGTAAGCCTATACTAGTGGGGAGGATGTGGTGCCTCTCATGTTTGCAATCTATACCTTGTCCATTTTGATTCAAGAGATACTTGTTACTCTTATTATATGTACTTTAAGATGACATGCGGGTCAAATGCTATACTTTGATTTAGTAACATAGATGCTTTTCTAGCTATGCCATTCAGTTTATCATATTTGATGTTGATGGCATTCTGAGATGACAATAGATCTATGAGGATATATGATTATGTGGTTTATTGGGACATATTGTCTGATTATGTTATGAGATGGATTTTATACTATGGTGATTTACTTCATTCTTGTTCTTTATGCTTTATGCAAATGTGAGTTTTAGTGTGTAGGATTTATATCCCTAGCAGTGGCATATGGAGTTAGTGATTTAGCTATTCACATTTTACTAATGTCTTCCATGTATGGTCGACATATCCTTATTTTAATTATTTAAATTAAAACCTTTTAATAATTAGTAAATCCAAACTCATCTAAATTATGTGATTAGACCAGTGAGTGTGTCTGTGCATTTAGAGGTGCACTCTGTTGTGAAAGTATTAAGTGATTTTATGTGATTTTGGGTTTTTTGGTTTTAAATCTTTTTGGATTTAATTTCTAGTAGCTTTGCTTAGGGTTTGCACTTGGAAGCACATTTGACTAAAGTGTAGAGGAGGAAAAGAATATGCTACTAAAGTAACAACAGGAAAGGAAATTCAATCAAATTGGTCATGCCTAGATTGATCAAATAAAGGCCCAAGTTCCCCCTTTCATTGAGAACCTTGGAAACCTGCTGCTAGATATCAACAAATGAAGAGTAGTGTCTAGCCATCAAACATCAATGCACAAACCATCAAAGGGTCTGACAGAGCAGTTAGCCTTGATACAGGAGGTAAATGATATGAAAAGTAATGTTCTCATGACCTATGGGATTCTCAAAATAGGCCAAGAACCATTGCTTCATTAATTCATAATTGAGAGCTCAATAAGGTCTAAAAATGAGCTAAAAGATGTACACGATTTAGTGCAGAAAGTCATGGATAAAATATTTGAATATCTAAAGGTGCTCTATACATAATCATATGTCACAAATAATGGTTAATTGGTAGACATTGAAAAAATCAAAACAATATTTTTGACATTTGTGGAAGAAGCTACTAATCCATCAAGCTTCTAGATGTCAAAGATCCTAGAGCTTTTAGTAGTGGATTCAGTTTTGAGGCATGCATTGGAGAAGCTACATTCAAAGATATCTAGAGTTGAAAAAGTGACAAAAATGCATGATTATTGGATGATTTAAGATGATAACATTCTCATCCCATGTATTGGTGAACTCAAAAGTATAACTAATGCAATAAAAGCATACAAAGCTAAGGCTATGATCCCAAAGAAAAATGGATTCTCTAACACTCTCTTTGAAAAATATCACGTCTTCTCTTTCTCAATTTCTAATGTTGTAGCCATATTTGAAATTCTTCTCAAAGGTTAAAATTTTGGAATAGATAACCCTCTAGTTAGTTCTATTATTAAAATTATTCAAAGATACTCTACGGAGTAATCATTAATGTAACTGACCATTCCCATGAAGGCCTATAAATGTAACCTTTTGAGGAATATATCACATCAGCAAATTTATTTTGTGGGAAAATCCTTGTACCGGGATAACTTTAAGAAACGCCCTCCCTTAAAAATATGTAAATTTGTGGTGAATCTAGCATTACATTTGGGGGGGGGAATTAATTTCTATTGGTGAATTTTTTTTTTGATGTCAAGAAAAGTTTAATGTTAGATGTGAATTTTCTTCAACCATTACAAAATTTCATAAAATCAAGATGATTTTGTCCCTTTTAAGACAAAGTGTATATATTGTAGATGGTGATTTTTCCCATTCATAAGATATATATATATATATATATATATATATATATATATATATATATATATATATATATATATATATATATATATATATATATATATATATATATATATATATATATATATATATATATATATATATATATATATATATATATATATATATATATATATATATATATATATATATATATATATATATATATATATATATTACATTAGGAAAATTTTCCTTTCTATTGAAAAATCTATATAATACATTAGCATATGTGGCTGGATGACATGTGTGGAATGTCCTAATGCATTTATGGCATGGTGGAATTGGTTTGGCAAAACATTCTTTAAAATGCAAACATCCTACTAGGTGGTTGCCAAAAATGGGACTACTTGTGGAAGAGGGATCATCAAATGAAAATCCAAGCTCTATTGTCCACCTAGATTTTTTTGTAGAGGAGGATGAGGAACAAAATGATCTTCCAACTAGGCTTATTGTAGCTTTGCAAGTTTTCTCTGCTAATCCTAAGGATGCCATCAAAGAACTCAAAAAGGAGATGGAAGAGGTAGACCTCCAAGCAATGTTTGTTGAAATAGGTCTTGTCCTTGCTAATTTTGAAGATCAAATTGCGGATGCAGTGGAACAACAAATCTAGAACTTCAATGCTTTTGGGATGTTTTGAAGGGTAAAAGAAGTGTTACACAAATAATTGTTAGTTTATTTTTTTAAAGATATTGTCAAAAATGTATGATTTTGAAATGTAATACTTCAAAGCTTTGTCGCTTCCTTTTTTAAGGGAAACCACAACCATTATATATATGAAGATGAAATGTAAAGTAGTTGCAAATAATATAATGCAAAGTAAAAACTTTTTGTTGATATTTGATATTACAATGGGCATTGTGTTTTTTTTGGGCTCTAGTTATTTTATAGTAATTGTAAATTTACTTTCTAAATTAGTGTGAATCGTAATTTCACTTTCTAGTAAGTAATTACTGGTTAGTAGTAGTACAAGTACATACTACACATGCCACATGCAACTAGGAATTGATGTATGCAATAACGGATCTTTGGGAAATGTTTCTAATATTTGTTCATATCTCAAACATATGTAGGGAGTTGGGACCATTTCTCATCCACTTAGCTTATTTATAGGCAATTGAGCTACTTCTTTCATCATTTCTCATCTCATTTTTGGTAGTCAATAGTCTAGTAATAGGTATATACTTTTAGGGCTTGTTCAATTGTAGTTTGATTTACTTGGTGGAATTTTAGTAGAGTGATAGGCTTTACTTTGTAGTCAAGATGGCCACTTAAATTCGCCTAAAATACAAATTTGAAGAGGAATAGAAGGCCTTTTAGGTGAAGTCCCTGATGAAAAACCTCTTCTCAATCTACAATGAGGTTGTTCCTACTACAACTACTACTATGAACTTAATTATTCATGTCGTGAAAATGGTTATGGGGTGTTAGCTTTTGGAGAATAGGAATAGGTACCATGTCAACACTAACATTACATCCTATTTTCTAGCCTCTTCGCTTGACCTCAAAGAAGCAAAGGCCAACATTTTGCTGCTCCTAAGGAAAACTTTTAAAGAAAAATACTTGGGCAATGACATTGATATTGTTGCTCATGTAGAAGTAGGGGTTGGGATCCCTTGGGTGGGTGAAATCCATAAGATTTTGGAACCTAGCCAGAATGTGGCCCTACAACCATATCTATTGGGCTTGACTACTGGGCAACTGAAGCACCATAAGAAATGGGCACAAATTGGCTTGGATTTTCTCTAAAAATAATATAACCTAGATGAAGTCACATAGGACAACCCATGGTTAGAAGAATTTACAACCTTAATCTAGTCTTGTCTTGGAAAATCTTTTAAAATAACTTGGGGGGTGGATTCGTTATTCAAGGTCCAGATGTACAAATAAAACTTTTCACAATTTAGTGAACCCATAAAACATTCTTAAACATGCATGCATTCATTGTGTGTTAACCAAAATTGATATGTTACTATAAAATCAATATGTAGAAATGTAAACCATTAAACACAACATATCCATCAGCACACTTGACATAATGATTTAATGTGGAAACCCAATTTGGGATAAACCACTAGTAACATGCTACTCCTTTTGCACTCTTCTAAAGTGATACCCTATTAAAGGTTACAAAACACATTGTTAAATGTGACCTGGTTAAGGGATTTCAATCACCCTATTAAAACTGAGCCTTGTTAGAGGACTTTAGGCCATTCACTTGGAATGTCACCCTATTAAAGGATTTTCTAATGACTGTTAAGTCAACCTTTCTCCAAAGGATTTACCCTATGCCGATACAATTGTTAGAAAGTAACAGTAGAGCTTTGATCTGATACAACTTACAACCTTACTTGTAGATTACATATATCTATTTAGTCCTCAACTCTACTTGGCTTCCAATCTTTACAGCTCTGACAACTTGTTCACCCTTCAAGAATTCATCCTCTTTAAGCCTTCTTGATTAGTTTATCATTGTAGACTTCTTCTCTGGGTTCACTAGATGAAGCAAACCCTCTTCCTTCTCTTTGTCAAATTTTTGCATCCAAAACTCTCTAACCTTTTTGCTCCATGACCAGACATCCTTACATATAGGAAATTAGAACTCTTTTCCCACTCATTATCCATCACCAAAATTAGGGTTTTTGATAGATTAGTTCAGATACAATGTATCTGCCCCATATCTTGTCTTTTCTAGAAACTTCTCCTAGAATTCATTTGAATTTGCCTCCAAAATAGTTTACATAAGATTTTGAGTCTCTAGCTCATCAATCTTATCTTCCTCTTGATTCACAAGTTCCAAGATAACAAACTTGTCATCTTTTAATTTTAAAATCTTCGATCTTTTTCATAATTTAGCAACTTAGTATTATTAATTTACTGATGCTCAGTACATACTGTGTTACTTAACATCTATTGTAAAATCACTTGGCATCAATTAGATTTTATTGGTGCTCAAAATCAATTGAAAATCACTTGGCATCTACTAACTTGCTCAACATCCACTAGAAATTGCTTTCACTTAGCTCCAACTAACTTTTTTCTTGGCTTGCACTAACTTTTCTCAGCACCTTCTATCACCTTGGTCAAGCTTGGCAAATGAACTTTGTTCAACCTTATCATTCTAAACTTTCTAAGTGTAACCAATTATTTTGTAACCTCAAGTAGATCATCAATACATTATGTTATCACTGTCTTAACTAATTCTTCCACTTCAATACATAATCATAACTCAACCTTTCCTCTAGGTACTTTTGGTACATCTTGTTGACCAAATTCTCCTCATCAATCAAGTGATAGTTCTTGAAACATATAAGCAATTATCTTACCAACATATAGTAGGTTTGATATATGTGACAAAATAATGATTGAAACACTTCAACAATTTTTCCACTTAAATGATCTTTTCAATCATATATCAATAATCTCCCTCTTCGGCATTGATGGCACACCAAACTGATCAACCAGTCAAACAAATAATAAACTAACTAAGTTAAAATAGTAAGGAAATACCAAAAAGAAAGTTTGTGAATAAAACTTCTCCTTCTATCTACAACTCCCTCTTATGATTAGGTTACAAAATAAAACTCCCTCTTTTGTTTTGATCCTTCCTCTAAGTACTTTCTACTTTCTCCCTCTTTCATTCTTACCAAACTAAAATTTTGAATAAAACTTCTTCCCTTGATCAGTTTACTGTACTTTCTCCCTCTTTGCCTACAATTCCAAAGACATATACTCAACACTTGGCATCTTGATATATGCAAACATAGGCTTTTACAGGTTCTTCATTTTTCTCCCTTTGTCACCTTGCTTATGACTAATTTGAAATTCCAACTCTATGATTACTTTAGGCAATTCCTAAAGTTAGGTCCACTGCATCAATTTGTATGAAATAAATTTCATCTTATTTGATGCAAGGTACTCCCTCTATCTCTTACATAGCCTTTGATAGGGGTATCACCCCTAGTTTACTTCTTAAATACTCATAAGCATCCTTAGGTAATGCTTTGGTGAAGATATCAGTAATTTGCTCCTTTGTGTTGGTATATTTCATCTTCACCTCTTTGTATTGAACCAACTCCCTTACATAATGATACTTTATTGCAATGTGCTTTATCTTTGTATGCATTATAGGATTCTTTGATATATTTATAACACTTGTATTATAACAATAAAGTGTCACTGATTCTGTGATTTCTTCATTCATTCCCTTAAGTAATTTTTTGATACATACAATGTTTGTGCAATTAATAGCAATAGCAACATACTCTACTTCAACAATAGATTGGGAAGTACAACTCTACTTCTTGCTTATCCATGTAACAAGTCTTCTACCTAAGAAGAATGCTCCTCCACTGGTGCTCTTTATGTTATCAATATTTCCAACCCAATCAGCATCAGTGTACGCTTTCAGTTCTATATGAATACACATTTTGTGCCAATCACATTCTTTTCTTCTAGTCTAGGAACTAGACTCTAGGTCTTGTTATTTTCTATCTACTAAATTTCTTCTTCCATAGCCTTGTACCAGTCATCATCTTCTAATGTATCTCTCACTATCTTAGGTTTCTTCATGCTTAACAAACATGATTCACTTTTCAACCTATTTCTTGTCATTGTCCTTGCATCTTTGTCTCCAATGATTTGATCTATAGGATGATGTCTTTTGACATATTTGTACAATCTAGGCTCAATTCTTGTGGCTACATTTTGTCTCTCAACTTCAATATCACTATGTGCATCTCTGTCAGGTGTTTCAACATCTCTTTCATGTGTGTTAATCTCAAAGTCAGATTGTGCATTCTCCTCATTCTATAACTTAGCATCTAAATGCAACTTGACATTCATAGGATGTGACTTGGCAGTTGTTGAGACTTGCTATTGATTTTCTACATGATTTATAGAATCTTCTTTAGTAGGCATTCCTACATAGTTGCATACAAATGACTTGTAATCTTTTTGTTCTTTTGTAGGTTCAACTTCATGTGCTTCTATAAACTCATCAAAATTCACATTTGCACTTTTCACAATTTTGTTAATGTTAATATTTAAACACTTGTAAGCTTCGATTCTTGTGGAGTAACCAAGGAATATACCTTCTTCACTCTTTGCATCAAACTTTCCATTCTTAACATCTTTAAGAATATAGCATTTGCTTACAAATACCTTAAAATATTTCACATTAGGTGGATGACCATAGTATAGTTTAAAAGGTGTTGAGTGAGTACCTTTCTTTACTTGCACATGGTTCAAGGTGTATACAATAGTACTTACAACTTCTCTACAGTATTTTAGAGAAACATTTTTCTCCATCATGAATGTTTTGGCACAATCTATTATAGGTCTATTTCTTCTTTCAACAATTCCATTTTGTGGAGGGGTCCTAGGTGCAGATGTTTGTCTCTTGATTTCTCTATCATTGCAGAACATCTCAAACTCATGTGAAGTGAATTCACCTCCTTTGTTTGATCTCAATCATTTCAAACTCTTACCTGTTTCTTTTTCCACTCTTACCAAGTACCATTTAAATATTTGAAAAACATCTGATTTTTTTTTTAGAAACATGATTGTCATCATTCTTGAGTAATCATCAACTAACAATATTATATATCTATCTCCTTTATAGCTTTCCACTTCAATAGGTCCACACAAGTCAATATGAACAATTTAAAGTATCTCCTTAGAGGTATAAGCTTTACTTTTGAAGCTTGACTTTGTCATCTTGCCTAGTTGACATTGTTTGCACATTATATTTTTTGGTTTCTTCAACTTAGGCAAACCTCTAACTCTTTTCATGTTGCTGATACTAATCAGATTATCAAAGTTAACATGACATACTCTCTTGTGCCAAAGCCATACATCATCAAATTTTGCAATAAGACAACTAGCATCTTCTATATCCAAATAGAACAAATTACTCCTAGTTTGGAATAGTCTATTATAGATCTTTTTCTTCTTTCAGCTATTCCATTTTGTGGAGGGGTCCTAGGTGCAAATGTTTGTCTCTTGATTCCTCTGTCATTGCAGAACATCTCAAACTTATGTGAAGTGAATTCACCTCCTCTGTCTGATCTCAAGCATTTCAAACTCTTACCTGCTTCTTTTTTCACTCTTGCCAAGTACCATTTAAACATTTGAAAAGTATCTAATTTTTTTTTTAGAGACATGATTGTCATCATTCTAGAGTAATCATCAAAAAAAAATAGTATATACCTATCTCCTTTGTAGCTTTTCACTTCAATAGGTCCACACAAGTTAGTATGAACAATTTCAAGTATTTCCTTAGTGGTATAAGCTTTACTTTTAAAGCTTGACTTTTTCATCTTACCTAGTTGACATTGTTTGCACATTATATTTTCTAGTTTCTTCAACTTAGGAAAACCTCTAACTCTTTTCATGTTGCTGATGCTAATCAGATTATCAAAGTTAACATGACATAATCTCTTGTACAAAAGCCACACATTATCAAATTTTGCAATAAGACAAGTAGCATCTTCTATATCCAAATAGAACAAATTACTCCTAGTTTGATCACCTTTTTTGGTGCAGGGGCACCTATTCAAGTATGGTAAAACCATTAAAAAGTATAAATATAGAGTGGAAATGATATTATCTAAGTCTTAAAGTCATTTTAATCATATTTTAGGTGTGTAAGAAAAGTTTGAAGTCATTTGGATAATAATTGTAAGAGTTGTTAAAAAGTTGCCAAAATTGTAATGACAACTTTTACAACTTGGTGACAACTTTTTAAAAGTTGGTTTAAAGGTGTTAATGGGTAGTTGTAGGTTGGTTGGAGAATTTAATGTGATTCAAAATTATATATATATATTTGGTCTCTAAAACACAAAATTTTATGTTGGAGAAGTTGGAGGAAGGATTTGGAATGGAAGAAAACTTATTTTGGTGTTGTATATTTTATTTTTCCTATAATTTCTCTAATGTTTTGGGTGGTGCAAACTCATTGTGAATGATAAAAACCTAAACCTTATATTTTTGGAAATTTATATGAGTTAGATTTCATTTAGTTTTGGTCTTTCTTATTTTCATTATGTTTGGAAGAAGTTATGGTTGTTTTAGTAAAGACTAGTCAGATTCTATCATAGTATGAACAACATTGAGAAAATTGCAATAAATTTTATTTCCTTGCTTGTATTTGGCTATAACTTGGACAAAATTTTGAAAAATCACTATTATTGAATCTCACAAAAATTATTGGTTTCATTCTTTCATTTATGGAAGTTATTAATGATTGATTAAGGGTTTTAAATTCTACCCTAGTTGAGAAATTATTATTAAAAGATGCAACATTCTTGATTTCATTTCAATGGTTGGAAAAGATTATAAATGTGAATCCATACATATAATTTCAATTTTTTTTGAAAGACCCATATAACACACTTCTTTTGTGCTACTCTGCATCATTTTTTGATCAAGTTTCCATTTATTTCATATATCTCGGCTGATTTGTTTTCAAACTCAACTTTGCACCCTAAATTATTCAATTGTGGCACACTTAATAAGTTATAATTCAATCCTTCAACATAATAAACATTGTCACATGAAATCTTGTCTATGGAGTCATTTTCATCAGTAATGTAGCATGACTTCTTGTCTTTATCTCTATAGACTCTTCCATAATCTTCTCTTTTATTTGTGTGCTTGTTCTATTCTCTAAAGTTCTTCTTCTATGTGCATCTTGTTGCAATATGACCAAATTCATTGCTATTAAAAAAAATGATAGGTAGCTTACCTTTGAATTTACCTTTTTCTCTATGAAATCTTCTTGCTAGCAATGCTTCCAATTGTTCAATGTCTTCCTCACATACACTACTATCACTGGATGCATACTTTATCTTTATTTTCTTCTTTTTAGGCTTTACCTCCTTAGAATCCTTTAGTAAAAAAAATTATTTAAAAGTTGATTCAATACTCTCTGGTCTATAGTTGTTAAAATTAGATAACTCAAAAGTAGCGAATCTACCCACCAGACCTTCAAGGGTTAGTGTTGAGATAATGGGTGTTGCACACATTGCATAATATTGTTATATTATGTTATTTTATTTTATTATGTAATGTTACACCTAGATGGGTATGCAACATTTAAATATTTCCACAAATATTCTTGATGAGTTGTATTGTAACATTGTGATAATATTTTATGTAATTATTTAATATTGGGGAAAAGAATTAAAATTTTAATATTAAATGTGGAGTTAATGGGTTAGGTAGCACATGATTTTAGCATATGGTTTATGTAATACCACTTGGTGGTTTTGTAAGATTTGCTACTATATAAGTAGCCATAAGGGTACTTGTTGGTGTGACAAGGAGAAGACCAAAGGCAAGAGTTGAGTGAGACAAGGCTTGATAGGTTAGCCAAGGGAGAATTTGTGAAGGTTGGAAGCATGGCATGGGATGTGTGGATTCATGCTTATTCACATAGATTTCTTGGTGGTGGCTATAGCTTTGAAAGCTTCTTTGGTTGTATTGCAATGGTGTTTTTTGCTAAATAATACATGGTGATGGATGCTTTTGGAGGTTGGGTTTTTCCCTCAATGAGGGTTTCCCAGGGTATATCTTGTGTCACATTTGTGTGGGTATGTTGTTTCTTCTCTTGCATGTGGATTTTAATTCATATTTATTTTAGATCTTTTATGGGATATGTGGAAATAGTTATATTCTTTATTCCAAGTTTCCTTACAAGTGGTATCAAAGCTAAGTTGTGTTGTTGTAACCCTAGATTAAATCCATGGGAATGCATGAGAGGATCAAAGAAAGGGCAAGATATATGAGTTGTTTATTGTAGATTTGAGGGTTTTTGGTTTATTGTTATGATGGGGTGTTGGTAGATTTTTTGTGCATGTGAAATTATTGGACAAAAGGGTTTTTTGGATGTTTCATTTAAATGAGGGTTTTAGGGGGTAGCTTGCAGAAATGATCTCCTAGGTAAAAATAGACCTCACCATTGGATCTGGGTTGATGTTTCCATAATTTTTGATATATAATATGCCCTAATTTGGCCATTTTCATAGGAAATGAAAGAGTTTCATCCTATGATGACCATCAAATTTAATCTCGTTAGAATTTTCGTCACCAATATATATATATATATATATATATATATATATATATATTTCAGTGAAAATGGTAAAAAGACTGTCTTAATAAAATGACCATAACTTTCTCTTAGGATATCAAATTTTAGAATTCTTATAAGCATTCTAAAGCTAATTCAGAGCACTACAACTTAGTATAGGTTTGGTTCTATGATTTTGACATTTTGTTAGGTTTTAAGAGCTTGAAAGTTAGATGTTATTTATCTAGAGCATAGATTAGGGCATAACTTGTTCATATGGAGTTAGATTTTGGACTTCAAGTAGTCAACAAAAAGCTCTTCGAGAGCTCTATACATTGGTTCAGATTTGGCGTAGGTTTGGCATGGTTTATTTAGTGATATATTAATTTGAACATTTTATGATATATATTGAGTATCGTAGCATTGTGAGTTTATAACATTGGAGATTCAAGATTTGATGTCATTGTATACTTAGTTCATATTTTAGATTGGTCTCATGATGATATGGTTATCAGTATTTTATTTTGGATATGTATGATGACTTGTTAGGTCTAAAAGTTGTGTAGTGTTGAAAGTGGTCTCTACCTACAAATTGCATTTAAAGCTTGGTTATGGGTTGTCTTTGCCCATTGATCTTTCATTATTGATTCATAATCAAATTGGTGGCTTGGATTTGAGTTGTCTATGCTCTAAGTCACATAATTTTCTGATTTTTTTCTTCATGTAGAAGGGATGAGATGTTGTTACCAGGTACAGTCATGGTGGAGGATTATAGTTGACTATTTTATGCTGATAGGTTGGAGAAATTGAGAGCCAAATGCTCAGTTCATGGATGTGATCATGGTGTCATGGATTTTGGCATGACATAATTAGATATAAAGATGATGGGGTTTTGATATCATGATGTCATGGATAGCTTGGATACACAATTTTTAGTAGAAGCTTGTGGTAGTGATGGGGTGATAGTGCAGGATTAGTTCCTAGTTTGGTTTGTATCTTCTTGGTTTGAAGATCTTGGTTTCACTTGGTACTGACACTTTGGTTGTGTTGGTGTAGAGCTAGAGGATCTTCATATAGGAGATGGGTTTTATGATGCCATAGGTGACTCGGTACCACATTTGAGTGAGATTTTTTGACATTGATATATTTATTGAGTGTTTGTAGATATTGGAGGTTTGTCTTAGATCCTATTGTTGCAGAAGTGCCTTTGACATTTGCATGGTGCACTTGGTTATCTTCATGGTGTGTGAAGATGGTTAGATCTTGAGGGCTCATGGATTTCTTGATTATCTTCATGGTGTGTGGAGATGGTTGTATCTTGAGGACTCACATAGTTTTTGGTAAAAGTGTGGTTTATTCTTTCATTTGGCATGTTATCCTTGATGTGAGGATGGTTTTCATTATTATGTCATGGTATACTCTTGATACAGATTTAGACTTTTGATATGTTATAGTATGTTCATATGGGGCATGTTGTCTCTTTGGTTGAGATGGTAAGATCATGTTGTCATGTGTATGTTCCTTAGGCCACGGTTGGAATTTTGATATTAATCTTGGTTTAGTTTATTTGTATTGAGTAGACTGATCATAATCTAGATACTTCATGATATTGCTATGTTGCATTTGGATTTGGCATGGATTGATTGGTTATAAGTGCTTATGGATACTTAGAGACAGTGGTGATGCTGATTTCTCTTGGATTAGAGAAGTATTTGTTGGAACGGTTGATGGATTTAGTAGAAAGTTTGAGGAGTAGTCACCTGATATGAACTTGAGAGGAGATTGTTCTTAGATGATTCTTAGTTGGAGACTTGGATATCTTGATGAACATTCTCATTCCCCACTCTTGGTCTACTCAGTAGTTTGCTACTTGAGAGGTATAGCCCATTGTTTTTCTCAGTTTCTTTATATTTATACTTGTCTTTCATGGATATGGATCTTAAGCTATGGTACATAAGTTAGTTCTATAGGGTTCATTTGAGAGATGGTTTAGCATTGGTTAGCTCCATTTTCATATGTTCTTATGCTAGTTGAGTTTGGAAGATGGTTTTATATTGGGCATATTCTTTAGTTTAGGAATGGTTTTATGAGTTTGATCTTCTTGTGAGAGGTTCACATCCATGATTAGTTATATGGTATGTTTCGGGTGTTATTGAGGCTTCTTGTTGGGGTTTATTAGAGGAGATTATACTAACACAATTTATATCTAGAGGTGTGTGTAGAAGGACATGATACAGGTTATGATTTGCATGGTTTCTCTCTGGTCTTGGTTATCTCCCTAGATATTTGATTTCACTTACATTGGATTTGAGATTGGTAAGAGATTGTGATCACTAGTTTGTGCTCATGTATGTCATGTGAGAGATGACATGGTTATTCCTTTATCTCTTTTCTCTATTGGTTGTGGAGAACTTGGGAGAGTGTTAGAAACTTGTTATGAGAGTTGTTCTTATAGGATATTAGTTTATGTGTTGTGGATGTCCTTGAGGCTACATGGATTCACTTTTTTGAGATGTTGTGAGTGGATTGGTTATAGATTTGACATTATATTTTATAGTGGGAGCTTCTTGGTATATATGTGGTAGGTATTTCTCTTGAGACTTGTGATTGCAAGTTATAGATTGGATATGTTGATGATGTGAGATTCACGTGGTATACCTTTGGAGGTATGGATAGTTGGATGGATTTGGCAGTTGCCATGGGTGCTATTTCAGCTATAGATATGTTTGATAACTATGGATACATGTGATTTCTTTTTTTTCAGGTTTTTTGTGCTGGCCATTTCAGTTAGTACAAGATTTTATGATCTTCTAATAAGATAGGTTGGGTGACTTTCTCTTTGGATGGCTTCTATGTATGTCCATTGGAAGTAGCATAATAGGATGTGAGATTATTCATGTTTGATATGTTGGATACTTTTTTTTTTGTGGGTACTAGGATGGAGCATTTGGTGTACTTTGATCCATGATGGTGGATGTGCTGGGAGAGATTATTCCCTTGTTCATTTGAGTGGCTACGGATTGACCCTATGTAATGTATACAACAACTGGGAGATTGTTGAGATAATGGGTGTTGCACACATTACATAATATTGTTATATTGTGTTATTTTGTTTTATTATGTAAATTTGCACCTAGATGGGCATGCAACATGTAAATATTCTCATGGAATATTCTTGATGAGTTGTATTATAACATTGTGATAATATTTTATGTAATTATTTAATATTGGGGAAAAGAATTAAATTTTAAATATTAAATGCAGGGTCAATGGATTAGGTAGCACATGGTTTATGTAATACCATTTAGTGGTTTTGTGATATTTGCTACTGATAAGCAACCACAAGGGTAGTTGTTGGTGTGACAGGGAGAAGACAAAAGGCAAGAGTCGAGCAAGAAAAGGCTTGACATGTTAGCCAAGAGAGTATTTATGAAGCTTGGAAGCATGGCATGGGATGTGTGGATTTATGCTTGTTCACATGGATTTCTTGATGGTGGCTATGGCTTTGAAGGCTTCCATGGTTGTATTGCAATGGTGCTTTTTGTTGAATAATACATGGTGATGGATGCTTTTAGAGGTTGGATTTTTCCCTCAATGATGGTTTCTCAGGGTATATCTTGTGTCACATTTGTGTGGGTATGTTGTCTATTCTCTTGCATGTGGATTTTAATTCCGTATTTATTTCAAATATATTACGAGTTATGTGGAAATGGTTATATTTTTTATTCCAAGTTTCCTTATAGTTAGATCATTTCCTAGTATACATATTAACTCTTGGATTGTAGACACACTAATGGCATACATAGGCAACAATGTTCTCAAGAATTTTATTAGCATAGTATCATCATCTATTTTACCAGTAGCACCTTTTATTGGACTAAGAATTTTTTTTATTCTAGAAAAATATTGAGTATTATTTTCACTTTCTTCCATTCTCATGTCATCAAACTTACCTTTGAGGCTCTCTGACTTGGCTCTTTGAATATTTTTGTCTCCTCCATAGATGGTGTCTAGGGCATCCCACATCTACTTTGTATTCTTAAGGCCTTTTATATCATCAAATTCAGCATAGTTAGAGTAGACGCAATCTCCAACATCACCTCATTGTATTCTTTCTTTTTCATCATATCTTTAGCAATTAGGGCTCCTACTAGATCAACATGTTCTATTGAAATGCAAGATTGTGCATAGTCTCCAAATCCTCTAAGGTGTAATTTCTCCATGTAGGGAAATTATCTCTATTGAGCTTGGTTACCTTTCTTTTTGACATCTTGATCTTTATGCTTTTAGCACCTTAAAACTAATCCTCTTAAGCAATTGCACTCTAATACCAATTGGTGAAAAATATTTTAGAATAACTAAGAGGGGGAGTGAATCATTTATTCAAGGTCTAGATGTATAAATAAAACTTTTCACAATTTAGTGAACCCATAAAACATTCTTAACCATGCATGCATTAATTGTGTGTTAACCAAAACTGATATGTTACTATAAAATCAACATGCAAAAATGTAAAACATTAAACACAACATATCCATCAACACACTTGACATGATTTAACATAGAAACCCAATTTAAGAAAAACCACTAGTAACATGCTACTCCTTTTTCACTCTTCTAAAGTGATTCCTTGTTAAATGTTACAACACACACTATTAAATGTGACTCGATTAAGGGATTTCAATCACCCTGTTAAATGTGAGCCTTGTTAGAGGAATTTAGACCATTCACTTGGAATGCCACCATGTTAAAGGATTTTCTAATGATTGCTAAGTCAACCTTTCTCCAAAGGATTTACCTTATGTTGATACAATTGTTAGAAAGTAACAGTAGAGCTTTGATCTAATATAACTTACAACGTTACTTGCAGATTGAAAATCTCTTTTTAGTCCTCAACTCTACTTTGCTTCAAATCTTTGTAGCTCTAATAGATTGTTCACCCCTCAAGCATTCATCCTCCTTAAGCCTTCTTACTTATTTTTCCATTCCAAGCTTCTTCTCTTGGGTCACTGGATGAAGCAAACCCTCTTCCTTCTCCTTGTCAGATTTTTGCATCCAAAACTCTCTAACCTTTTTGCTTCATGACCAAACATCCCTACATATAGGAAATTAGAACTCTTTTCCTACTCATTATCCACCACCAAAATTAGGGTTTTCGATAGATTAGGTAGGATACAATGTATCTACCCCATATCTTGTCTTTTCTAGAAACTTCTCCTAGAATCCATTTGAATTTGACTCCAAAATAGTTTACATAAGATTTTGTCTCCAACTCATCAATATTATCTTCTTCCTAATTCACAATTTTCAAAAAAAAAAAAATTGTTAACTTTTCATTGGCGAATCTTTGATCTTTTTCATGATGCAGCAGCTCGACATTATTAATGTATTGATGCTTGGCACATACTATATTACTTGGCATCAATTGGATTTTATTGGTGCTCAAAATCAACTAAAAATCACTCAACATCTACTAACTTGCTCAGCATCCACTAGAAATTGCTTTCACTCAGCTCCAACTAACTTTTTGCTCAGCTTGCACTAACTATGCTCAACACCTTCTATCAACTTGGTCAAGATTAGCAAATGAACTTTGTTTAACCTTATTCTTCTAAATTTTCCTAAGTGTGGCCAATCATTTTGTAACCTCAAGTAGATCATCAACACATTATGCTATTACTATCTTAATTGATTCTTACACTTCAATACATAATCATAACTCAATATTTCCTCTAGGTACATTTGTTACATCTTGTTGATCAAATCCTCCTCATCAATCAGCTAAATGATAGTGCTTGAAACATATAAGAAATTGTCTTATCAACATGTAGCAGGTTTGACATCAGTGAAAAAATAATGATTGAAACACTTCTTCAACATTTTTTCTACTCAAATGATCTTTTCAATCATATATCAACATCATGTGCTTTCTAAAATGATTAATACAGTAGTACTAGGGTTTTCACCCGAAGTCCAGTTTCACTTTCCATTTTTTTTATCAAATTAAAATCACTCTCCATGCCTCTAGATTCTCTAGATTCTACTTTAAATTGTAATTTTCAAGTGACAATGAATATCAATGAAATTTCTAGAGTTCCATATAAAATTATATTTCATTATTATGCTTACTTATGCAATATTTTTACATTTTCCAATTTTTCTATTAAATTGTTAAGAAAAAAAATATAACATTTAACACTGAATTAAAATTAACATATTGAATTTTCTCATTTAAAAATCAATTTAATTGATAGTTGCTTTTACAATAAGATTTAACTCTCCATTGGATAGGCTTATTTTAGAATCAAATTTAAAGTATCATTGAAAAACTATTTCATTTTTAAAATTAGAAATATTCTAATATATTTAAGAACTATGTTACCAATATTATAAAGTTAAAAGGTCATGTTGCAATGACCATTGGATGAACAAAGATCAATGACTTCAAATGATTTTCACACCAATTTTGGCAACAGCTGACTAGATTATCTAAAAGCCCTAGAAAGAAGACACGTGGCAAACTTGATCAAGTATGAAATCACTATGCACATAGTAGCGCTATTTGATCAAGTTAGATCAATGACCAGAGATGATTTTTGGGAAAATGTAGGGCACACTCAACCAATTTTATACATGCAACTAGAAAAAAGACATGTGGCATATCTAGTTTGTAATAACTAATAAATATGCTATATAAGAATGCTCAACTATTCATATTATAATCACTTTTTAATTAAAACTTTAAGTATGCTATATGAATTAGAATATTTTAACTATATTGTACTAGGTCCTTGAAGTTATTTATATTTTAAGCATCATTAAAAATATAAAATAACTAATAAGATATTAAAAAAATTAATCTAAATGGTTTAGTTTGAAATTCAATGCACATTGCACAAATGCACAAGTGTTAATAGAATATTGTTTTTATTATAATATAATAACAATTAATATTATAATTATAATTTAATATGATGATGCAAGTATTAATATAATAAAGGGGATGCCACCATTACCTTTGGATGAGCAAGGATCAATGACTCGAGATGTATTTTGGGCTGATTTGGGCATCACTCAACTCATTTCCCCAAATCACTTCAGAGGGAAGACACATGACATACATGTAATTTTGGCATGGATGTGGATATCATATTGACATGTGAGACATGGAATCAAGCTGACCAACATTTGATCAACATAGATCAATGAATCCAAATGAATTTTGGGCTATTTTCAACAACAATCGACTTGCATTCACATATTCGCTAGGAAGAGGACATGTGGCATACTTGAAATAAAATCTATTGCATCATCTACATCCTTTACAGTGATACACATCATTCGATCAATAAAGAGCGAATGGCCCTAGTCATATTTTAGGCTGATTTCTAATAGAGTAGTCTTGCTTTCTCAAATGTCATAGAAAGAAGACACATATCATAAAGGAATCGAGTCAGAAAGAAGACATGTGGCATTGACATAGACCATGGTGCGGTAACAAAACATGTAAATATCAATGATTAACACCATTGGAGCATCATCGATTGATGGCCTGAGATTTATTGTGGGCCAAATTTAGCTACCTTCAATTTTGTTTCAAAATTTTCCCCAAAAAGAAATCTTCATAAATTAGTGATAACTATTAGAGTTAATCCTGAATTATATTGTAACAATCATATGCTTCTGGTTTCACAAATAATTATAATAATAGTTTTCCACTGTACAATGTACATTAGAATTAATATCAAACACATGCTCGAGTAATTTTCTTTTGTGCATATCGTAAGGTTTAGTTTTCATTATTCAAACTTGGATTTCTATTGTATGTATAAATTACCAATCCAAGGACTGAGATTTATTAAAAGTAGTGGAATTGCAAGCATCAAAAACTTGGTCTTCTTTGACAACTCACAACATCACAAAAAATAGTTATCAATTACAGTTTCAACTTTCCAAGTAAGAACTAAGATCATGATTACTAAACACATTTTTTACTATGAGGTTTGTAACTAGTATTGGCTGTAAACTTCAAGGTTTAATTTCCAATTTATCATGAATTGTAAGCCTAAATTGTTTACTTTTTAGTGGCTAGATAACTTGAAAAGTTAAAAATTAAAAATATAATTTAGAGTTTAAATGTTATTCATGTCTATAAATTGTAATTTGTGTTTGCGTATAGTTCTATAAATTTTTCAATGATCACAAAAACATATAAAAGGAGTGGCAATAACAATGGACTTGCAACCTAAAAGAAAATATAGGGGACCCAAAAACTAGTTTTTGACATGCACAAACTTGTTAAAATGTCAGGTTTTACTAATAAATTCCATGATGTTTTGGACCTTGTTATCTATGGAAGGAGTATTAAGGAAATCAGATATGCAATTGAAGATAAGTGGAATGATGCACAAAAAGAATCAACATATATTAAATTCAAACACCATGATAGGGACCATTGTTAACAAAGTTGTAATGTCGACTCGTGGAATTGCCCTGTTGGGGTTCCCTCAAGTATTCTCTTTTCTAGAATTTTTAATAGTTTGTATTAAAAACTATTATGAAAATAGAAAGGCAATTGTGAATCAAAACAAATGAGGTAATTTGTTAGAGTAAATAATTAATTAATTGTTAATTATTTATTCTATTACTTAAGCTTACTTAGGTTAATGCATGTAGTTGAGGTAAGTTGTTGACAACATTGAAGTTTGTTCCCTTAGCACACTTATCTTTTCCACCTCTTGTGGATGTGTGCTTAGTTGTCAAGCTTATCTCCTACCTCATTTCAGCTTGTTCTACAAGCTTCCATGAGGCCTTTTTATTCAATCTCTCACTCATTGTAAATTCATTCCAATTCCATTTTCACACAACAATTCTAATTTCCTATTGTGAAATATTCTTATGCGGTATTTGCTTCAAGCTCTTTTCTCCCTAGGTTTCTCTTCAACAAGTTATTTTCATTGTAGGTGATCTTGGCCATTATTGGAGTTAGATTCTCAACTCCTACATGGTATCAAAGCCTCCCTACTGCTTCTTGTTCAAAGGATTTTTGAAGCCATAATTTGGAGTCACAAACCCTAGTTTGTTTGTGCAATTTTTGTTCAAATCGGGGGTAGGGAAAATTTTTGAAGCATTTTCAGCCCAAACAAACACTACCATTGGATTCAAAAGGCTTTTTATAGCTAAGTTTCATATAAAACTTTTCATTTTTGGCTTCAGGCATTTTTTGGAAATTTTTTGGCCTCCCAAGTGGCCATACGGACGAACAGAGAATTTTTTTTTTTTTTAAATAAAAAAATGGGCATCGCCATAGCAGCGTCGAAGCACCACTCGATAGCCACCCACTAGCCAGCTTCCAGTCACCTGCTCTGCACTTAGCTGGAGGCTCCTCATAGCAACGCCACCCACAGAATGCTTCAGCACCACCGCAGTCAAGCTCTACCAAAGCCCCGCCAGGGAGCCACCAACACTAGTGGTGCCACTAGGTTTACCTCCTGGGTGCCATTGCCATCAATAGATTTTTCCATTCTACCACCTTATGACCACTACGACAATTTGACATCGTTTCTCGATAGGATTACATCATTTTTTGACGATCGTACACTGCTGATGTGACCTTCCTGACAGACCACATCACTTTTTCAACAACTTTGCCGATGTCATTTTTGGTGATTTGACATCATCTTTTTGTTTCTTGATGTCACCTATCTAGCCACTAACATCATTATCCTGGTTGCTGACATCATCAATCTAGCGACAGCCTCCTGACGGGCATACGGGCATCAAATTTAATCCATTGTCTGTAATTTTCCAACAAGGTACATTTTTGGAGTAGCAGTCAATTTTTTTGCCATCACTTGAGCATATAGAGGTCTTTTTCTGATTTGAAAGAAGGCATCAAAAAGTTAACTTAGAGACAGAGACATTGGTACTAGTTTTGTAAAATTATCAGTTCATTTGAGCTCCCATTTTTGGCATCAAATTAGAGGCTTCTATTTACTCCTATTCCGCATCAACAAATCTAGGTTCTTTTTCAATTTTTTGGTTTCCATAGTTATTTTTGTGGTATTTGGGAGATATTCTTATATGTTTGTGAGGGGGGCGTGTCTTTTTTTTCTATAATTTTCTTCGATTAAGACCCTTCTACTTTTGTCTTATTCTTTCTCTCAATGGCAGATCCATCTATGACCCATCTCACACCATACAACTACCACACCTAGAAGGCACAAATGACTAGACTTCTCATGTCAAGAGGTCTATGGTCTTGTCTGGATGAGAATCAACCTATTACATGACCTTTTGAGGTTCTATAACACAGGAACAAGATGGATGAAGCCATGGGACTAATTGCACTCAACATTTCAGACAGTCTACTATTTCACCTAGATGGTTTGACTACTCCACGAGCTTATTGGAAAAAATTTTAGACTTTGTTTCGATAGGTGAATGAGTTTCGAGCACTTTAGTTGGATGCAAAATTGACATCTTTGTCGCCAAGCAACTTTCCCACCATCGAGAACTTTTTGATGAAGTTCAAATCCCTACATGCAATTTTTCAAGGATGTCGTAAGAACAAAATGGATAATGAGTGCATATTTTTGATACTTTCAAAGCTAAAGGGGCAGTATCAGGTCTTTTCTTCTACTTTCTACTCCACCACGGATGCCCTTGGAGACAGATATAGGATGCCTACATTTGAGACATTTTGTGACAGGTTCACTAGGGAACAGGCAAATATCCAATAGGTGGATGGCTCTGGCTCTTCCAGCCAAGCATTGGTTGCTCAAAATTCTAAGGGGAAATCAAAGAAAGACACATCAAAATCTGATCCTAAGCCTCCAACAAACCCTCCCAAGGGTAAAGATTCTTCAAAGTTAGGTGAGTCTACCTCCAAGACCAAGAAGAAATCGAGTGAGAACTGTAGCTTTTGTGGGAAAGATGGACATTTAGTTTTTAGGTTTTGGAAATGATTAGAGGCTTTAGAGGAAGCCATGAAGGAGCATCACATTTCAGCTCCTCAGTCTTCATCTCCACCTGCAAGGAAAGGTCATGCTCTTTCTACACGAGCTACGACTTTAGCACCTTTATGGATTCTTGATTTTGGGTCTCTCACCACTTAACAAACACTCATAAGTTGCTTACTTCACTTGCTCATTGTGCCACCACATAGATTACAATTGGGAACTCTTCACAACTTTCAATTTTGGGTTCTAGCACTATTGCTTTGGCTGGGGGCTCTCTACAGGATGTACTTTGTGTTCCTGATATTTTGATGAACCTTTTGTCTATCTATCAGATTTACCACTCTAGCTCTAGGAAGATAGTCAAGTTCTCACCACATGATGTGGTTATTCAGGACTTGCATGATCTAGAGATGATTGTGGCCACTGGGAGTGTTGACTTTGCATTTTGCCTCTACAGATTTGTTGGATTTGAGTCTTCTGATGACATAGGTTCATGCTTAGTTGCACATGCAAATTTAGTAAGCAGACATTGGCATGAACATTTTGGGCATGTCAATTACAGATTTCTTCAGTAGATGAGCACATAGCCACTTGTTCTTGGGCTTCCCCAGATTTCTTGTCCAAATGGTGGTTGTCAGGGATGTGTACTTGGCAAACAACATAGGGATTCTTTTCCACATGGATGAGCCACTCGTGCTTTAGCACCTTTGGAGTTGATTCATAGTGACCTTATGTCATTTCCTACTCCTTTTCAAGTGCTAGATATGTACTTACATTCATTGATGACTTCTCTAGATGCACATGAGTGTACTTTCTTAAGTACAAGTATGATGCCTTTGACTCATTTCGACTTTTGAAGGCATTTGCAGAGAAGCAGTTTGGACTTTCTATTCAACACATACATATAGATAATGGGGGGGGAGTATGTGAACTAGGCTTTTAGAGATTTCTATTCTGAGCATGGTCTTCAGCATCAGCTTTCAGTGCCCTACACTCGTCAGCAAAATGGTGTGGCCAAGAGGAAGAACAAAACCCTTTAGGAGATGGAAAATTGTATGATTCAATCTAGGTCCATGGATTCATGTTTTTGGGCAGAGGTAGTCAATTGTGCCAAATACATTTAGAATCAGATGCCTCACAAGGCACTTCAACATATGACCCCTGAGGAGGCTTGGTCCCATGTCAAGCCTGATGTGTCATCATTCAGAGTTTTTGGGAGTACAACATATGTATTTGTACCTAATGCTCAAAGGAAAGCAATATAACTGAAGAGCTAATGATTGATTTTTGTTGGCTACTGCAAGGATGTAAAGACTTAAAGGTTATTTGATCTTGATTCTAGAGAGGTCCTATTTTGATGGGATGTCTAGTTTGATGAGAGCCCTCCTGTAGTTCATTCCTCACCTCCAGCACCTCCTCCAGCTCCCACTACTCCCTCTTCATCTCCACTTTTTTTCACGGATGATGAGGATGATGATCAAGGTGATCTCAATATACCTCCACCATAGGATCCTCCCCAGATGCTTAAATGGGCTCGAGCTACTGTTGAGGCTACAGGATCTCTAGCTGGTGACCCATCCACATCCTGTCGCACCCATTCGCACACTGCAGGTTCCAGTCTACTCAATCACATTGTTAATACTAATCCTTAGACTTTTATGGAGGTGAAAGGACATTCAGAATGGGATAGTGCAATAGAGGAGGAATATTTTTGTTTGATGAAGAACCACACACGGGATCTTTGTTCTCTTCCTAAGGGGAGAAAACTAGTGTGTTGTAAGTGGATTTATCACACTAAGTATGTTGCTGATGGTTCCATTGATAAGTATAAGGCTTGTCTTATTGTGAAGGGTTTTTTTCAAGTTGAGGGTGTTTATTACTCCAAGACATTTTCCCCTATCACCAAGATGAATTCTATACGCATTGTCTCATCCCTCGCAATTTCACAAGGATGGTCAGCTTATCAGATGGATGTGAAGAGTGCCTTCCTGCACCATGATATCACTGAGGAGATTTATATGGAGCAGCCTCTAGGTTTTGTGCAAGATCCCACCTTCATTTGTAGGCTTAGATGTTCATTATACGGTCTCAAACAAGCCCTTAGGGCTTGGTATGAGAAGATGGACTCATTTTTGTTGTCTACAAGCTTCACTCACTGCCATTCTGATCCCATAGTGTACATTGAACATCTTGGTAATGAGATTTTGATTCTTGTTTTCTATGTTGATGATCATATCCTTATAGGTAGTTCATCATCCATGCTTTAGGATGTAAAGCGTGCACTGATGGACTAGTTTGAGATAATTGATCTTGGTTTGCTGCACTACTTTCTTGGTCTTCAGATTCATCAGTATCCTACTGGTATTTTTGTGTATCAGAAGAAGTATGCTCTTCACATGCTTCATCGCTTTCACATGTTTGATTTTAAGGCTGCTCCTACACCATTTTATTCTAGTGTCACTTTGTCTACCTCTTGCTCCTCACTTACAGTGGATGCTACTTTATATTAGCAATTGGTTGGTAGCCTGTTGTACCTGACACACACCTACCCTAATCCTTCTTTTGTAGTTGGTCTAGTCTCTCAATTTTCTCAAGACCCTCATGAGAATCATTGGCAAGCTACCAGACGTATTCTACACTACATTCAAGGCACACTTCTATATGGCATTCATTACACTACAAGGACTCCATACATTTTTGGCTACACTAACTCAGATTGGGTCGATCATGTCAATGATCGAAAGTCTGCTTCTTTCTTTGTATTTTTCCTTGGCTCCGGTCCTATCACATGGTTGTGCAAGAAGAAACATGCTCGAGCACTTTAATCTATAGAGGCTGAGTATAGGGACGCAATTCTTGCTAGTTAGGAGGCTTTATGGCTTCATTAGTTGATGACTGAGTTTGGCTTTCCTCCTGATCATCCCACTATTTTGTGGTGCAATAATCAGAGTACCGTCCACATTTCTCACAACCCAGTAGAACATCAGCATACCAAGCACATTGAGTTGCATATGCATTTCATCCGTCAGTTGATCTAGGATGGTGTTATTACATTAGAGTACATTCTTGCTGTTGGTTAGGTTGCGGACATCTTCACTAAACCTTTTGCATCACCATGCTTTCTTTAGCTATAGTCAATGCTTGGGGTTATAGAAGTTGTCCTTGGGGGGATTGGTTGAGGCCATCCTCTTTTTGGGGGAGATTTTTCCCCAACTAGTTTTCTCTCTTTCCCCATTTTACAGAGGTTACATTTTTTTGCATTGTACTTGGGTACCTAAAATGGCCTTGTTGCCAGGACCCATTTTTCATTTTTTCTTTGTTTTGTGAGCTTAAGGCATTCCCCTAAGTTGTACTTAAGGGGGGGTGTTAGAGTAAATAATCAATTAATTGTTAATTATTTATTATACTTAAGCTTACTTAGGTTAATGCATGTAGTTAAGGTTAGTTGTTGACAACATGGGAGTTTGTTCCCTTAACACACTTATCTTTTCCACCTCTTATGGATGTGTGCTTAGTTGTCAACCTTATCTCCTACCTCATTCCAGCTTGTTCTACAAGCTTCAATTAGGCCTTTTTATTCGGTCTCTCACTCATTGTAAATTCATTCCAATTCCATTTTCACATAGCAATTCTAATTTTCTATTATGAAATATTCTTGTGCAATATTTGCTTCAAGATCTTTTCTCCCTAGGTTTATCTTTAGCAAGTTATTTGCATTGCAGGTGATCTTGGCACATTATTAGAGTCAGATTCTCAACTCCTACTTAATTTTTTCTATCATATAGAGTGAATTTGGTAGACTATTGGACCTAGGGTTTGAAGAACAAAACCCAACTAACATTGACTTGGAAAAATTGGCAAAAAAATATGACAAGTAAGGTTCAGATAAAAAACATTGCTATATTAGAGGGTTAAAAAATGCATTCAATCAACCTCATGAGCATAAACCTCCTTATGAATTGGATTTTTTTATAGTAGGTTTAGGATATTGTATCTTAGCTATCAATGTGTTTAGGTTTGGAAAGTAATAAAAAGTGGGTGCTAGCATTTTAGATATGATTTTCAATATTCATTGTCTAAAAAAACTTGTAAAATATAATTATATTAGGCACATTGTACATCACATGAATGAACAATTGTTAATGATTACAAGAGAGGCAAACCCATTATCACAGAAGATATTTAGATACATGACCTACTTGTACTATCTTCTATTATCAAAGCATCATCAAATTTTTGAAACAAACAATCTTCAACTTAACTTTGGTAAACCAATATTTGAATGGAAAACTATGATTAGGATGGCAATCCCTAAGGGAACTACAACCACTTTGTAGACTTCTTTCTGGCAACACTTTATCATAAAATTATAGGAACTTCAATGCATAAATTACCTGTGTCTTGTAAATGATTAAATCAACTAGGAAGTCAAATTCAATTAGTTGATTGGTACTTTATGGAAGAGTGTATTGTATTAAGATTTTATGTTTTAGTTGTAGAACCATACAAACTTCCTATACATGTGACAGAGTGTTGACATTCAATCAAGTTTTTTATTAGTGACAACACTTATTCAGATTCTATATCACTATTGATCTCATTGAATAGTCTACAGTGTTTGCCATGTAGTTCAATAGCCACCAAGCACTATAGTTTCTATAGAGCATTTTAGAGGTTACCAAGTGAATTTAGTTAGTATGAAGTGCAACGGTTCAAACCAAGTAGAATCAGGCCATGTGAAGTCTAGTAGTTCAACCCGAGCATTTCAGTGGTTACCAAGCTTTACAATTTCTATTGAGCTAGCAATTCATGTAAAGTGAACTTAATTTTAACTGAGCTATATGATGATTATTGTTCACCAAGTGTAGTCATGGAAAATGAGTAATTCAATTTATACTAAGTTATACAGTATCTACCAAGTCACTAGTGCAGATTGAGTTCAAGACTACATTGAAGTGATTAGTATGGACTTAGCTTCTACTTCTACTGAGTGCATGATAATGTCAAGTAGTGACAATGGACATCGAGTATCAGAACTTCACCAAGTCAGTCTTCAAAACCCAAGTATCTACATTTCAGCTGACCTTGTAATATTAGTGTTAACTTGTATATTGGCCGACTTTGAAATTTTGTAAATTGAATTGATATATATGTAATGCATTGTATCATATCCAAGATAGTATGAAAAGTGTGACAATGAGAATAATGTGAATAGAAGCATGCAAATTTGAATCAGTAGCAAAAAAAGTGTATTGTAAGGCCATATTAGAAAAGGAGCAGTAGAGTCATATCTATCACATAAAGGTTATCAGTACTTCAAAGAATCTCTATCAAAAAATTAGTTGTAATTCAGAGATCAACTATTTCATTATAATACATAAATCAATCCAAATCCTTTAACAAGGTAGACTTAACAATCTTCTCTCAAATCTTTTTACCGAGTGCATACTTCATTGTGTGTTTGTAAAACCTCTAACAAGGTGGACCTAGCAATTCTAACTACTCCTAATCAGCAAGATCATTAGAAGTGATCATTGTAAGCCTTAATAGGCCAAATTTATGATGCAATATTGAATTTTTGTGGGTATCATCCCCACGCTAGTTTTACTTTCCATTTGGAAGGTTTTTGGGTCACCAAATTATTATGTTCAAGTATTATTAATGTTTTGTTTTTAGTTTCTCATGCATGCAGTTAGATCTAATTTAATGAACTAAATGGTAATTGGATTATTGCAATAAAAATCTAAATTTGATAAATTTTTTGAGGTTACAAATTCACCCCTCCCTTCTTAGTAACCTAGCTAGTCTTGAATATTTCCAACAATTGGTATTAGAGCTTAGTGGTTCTCAGGATAAAGTTTGACAGCTTGAGCAAAAGATCAAGGACAATGGAGATATTCAAACTTGATAAAGAAATTGATGATGAAAAGTTGGATCTAGAGATGGCCACTACATAACTCAAGAACACTAAGGAGCAACTTTTTGAATCCTTGAAAAGAAGGAAGGAACTTGCAAATCAAATGAATGATCATCAGTACATTGAAAAAAGAATTGAAGACATTTTCCCTTCAAGCAGTTTAGATGAAGCAAATGATACAATCAGAGAACTCTTAGAGATGAATGGTTCCCTATAAGAAGAAGTAAGAAAGCTCAAAAGAGAACAAGAAATTTAGTCAGTAAGGCTATGTGAAATCTTGGAATAGAGGAACAAGATGAAAGAAGAAATTGATGGAAGAAATAATGAAATTCAGAACCAATCCCTTCAACATGCAAATCTTATGAATCAAATCTCCAATGCAAATGAGGAAATCATGAGCCAAAGATAGATCAATGAAAGCTTTAGGAATGATCTAAATTTGGAAAGACAAATCAATAAAAGAATAAGAAATGAGTTGAGATCTAAGAAGAAAATTAGTGAAAGATTGAAAAATGACCTAAATACTAAAAAGTAAATCAATAAAAGAATGATGAAATCCCAAGCAGACATGAATCAATTGAATCAATTAAATGAGCACAATCTCTATAGACAAAAAGGTAAAGTAGGAATTGGATACAAAGAAGAAGGTGAATCATTCGAACAATATGCTCAAAGGAGTCAAAGACCTACTTGCAATCATTGTGGTAAGATAGGTCATACATCAAATAAATGTTGGAGTAATGTTAAAAAAAAATTCAATGGTAACTGCTACAATTGCAGTCAGCATGGTCACAAGGCTAATGAATGCAAAGAGAAACCAAAATTTGAAGGCAAATGTCACAAATGTAAGAAACAAGGTCACAAGCGTTAGATTGCAGAACCAAGTCATTCAATCTAGCAGAGAAAATTGTGAAAGCAATATCCAGTTAGGACTACAACACTTGGTGTAGATGTTGTTACTGTGGATAATATGGACACATTAGCATGAAGTGTGTTAAACATCACACAAGGAAAAGAGACCACCATAAGATGTTTCACTTGTACTAAACTTGGTCATATAGCTAAAAATTGCATGAATATAGGTAGAATTAAAGATGAAAAGAAAGAAAAAGTAGATAACATTTGAAAGAAATATGAGGTAGCAATGGATTCTTAAATCTACTGAAGAAGCTAGTTTAAGAAATGATGGTCATGTCACTAAAGAAGTGGGTGATTCCACCATTTCCAACTAAGTTCTTAAGGAATAACTAGAATTGTGCTATCAAGATCACATCCAAATAGTTCTAGTTGAAAGGAAGTAAAGATCCAAAGCAGTATTCAAGATACAAAAGGATCATCAAGTAAGATTGGTATCAATTATAACTGAGTTGACTTCTCTACCGAGTAAGGTCAGGTCATGGACTCTACTAAGAAAAGTCAGGAGTAACAAGAACATGTTTGATTAGTGAGTTATGAAGCCTTTACTGAGTGATTCGAATAGATAGTGGATGACAACATATCATGCATAATGATGTCATCATACCTACCTTCGTACTGAGCATTAATGGTGGAGTTTTAACAAAAAGTAGGAAATTAAATTCATTTTTCCTTAGAATTCTAAGTGTTATTGCGATCAAGTGAATTATAGAGCGATCAAGCAACTTCGAGCAGAATTTGTACCTAAAATTCTTCAAAGTTTTTCATAGATAACTGAGTAGCCATGGTAGCATCAAGTAGTAGCAGCAAAGATAGGAAAGGGTCAGAGATGTTGGTCCAAGGAGTAGAATGGAAAGCGCCTGACTTCAAACTTGTGCTAGTGATTGTTGAAACGCTCAACCCAAATAGAGCACAATCACAGATCCCTCCAAAGGTACTACTCATTAGAAAAATTTGAACTCATTTTAAGTGTACAATTCAAGAAATCAAAACCCTAGAGATGGATGATTCCTTAGGTGGATTGTGTGTAAATGGTGTTCTTGAACCTGAACATAAGCATTTGGAAGATAAGGATTTAACCCACATTCCCCACCTACCTCAAAGTTTCTAAATCAAATGAATTAGATACATCCTAAGCTATTTTCACAATAGTTAGTTATGGCTTGAGAAACTAGTTTTGATTTCTAAGAAGATGATTAATCGCATCATTGGCCTTCCTATGCTCTCTAGGGCCAAAACCACTAAAACCCTAGGAAGGGTGGAGTTAGAAAAGAAAACCCTAGCCAAGTGGGACAACAAAGGTATGAAGATCAGTAGTGTAATTGATGTAGAACTAAAATTTAGCATACATGTGATAGTTCACAAGATCTATAGTTTTAGTCATCTCAACAGTGTGTCATGTGAAGCTATTAACCTAGCTTACAAGGTTTTGAAGAATAATCTATCATATGACCATGCAAATTTTTTGTTGAAGTAGTTTAACAAGAACATGGAAAGTATTAGGACTTCCAAGAACAACCCTTGCAAATTTTGTTCTTTGGTAACTTGTTTATTTTTCTATGTTCAAAAGTCATTCCCTTCAAAAGGAATAGTAGTATGGAGAAAGGATGTGCCAATACTAAATCAAATTAATGAGTATATTGTAGAAATTGGAGAAAATTTTGTTAGCATAATGGATAATTATTTTGATGTCTTCAAGGAGAAAATGAATAATAGATTCAAGATACCCAAGAAACTGGTAGAAGACTACAAAGATCATGTTTATTTCATGGTAGACTGTGACAAAGTCTACATTCAAGCAGTAAAACCCAGAGTTGTATGGGTAAAACCTCTTTCCTATGAGGTGAACATTGATGAAGTAAAGGACATAATTGAAGCCTTGATTAATGAGCCCATTGATCCAAAGGCACCACACTTTGGAACATATGATGAGGCCAAGGCAAGGATAGAGCTTGAAATCAAGTTTCAATAGGCAATTAACAAAGGTAAGAGAAATATAGAAAAACTCAAAACAAGCACACCTCTTATGTTAATTGAGAATAAAAGAGAAGATGTGGAAGAAGTAGAGGATGAAGAGGAGTCAAAAAAGGAAGAAGAACTAGTGAAGAAGAAAGGCAAGGTGATCATCACCAAGCCATCCAAGCCATCCACTATAGTGTTCACCAGAAGATCAAGGAAGAAAGGAAATGAATTTGTCTTTAGCACACCTCCTTCCACCTTCCAGGAAAAACTGAAACAATTGGTAGAAGGTGCAAGCATAACTGACTTCAAATCATTGAAGTATGAAACCAGGAAAAAGGTTGAGAAGAAATAGGTTGAAGAGCTGGTTTTAACCAAGATCGGAAAATGGAAGTATTTTCCTGACTAGATAGCCTCCCAAATCTCTAATGAATTATTAGAGAAAATAAATCCAAGATGGAACTTTACTATGCAAACAAAAAAAGATATCTATGCACAAACCCTAAGGCAATTTCTACCTGCATGATAGATGCTGAGGTGAAAGAGTCCATAAAGAAAAAAGAAGATAAGATGACTCTTAGATTTAATACTTGTTTAATTTTGATAAAGGATATAGAGCATGTGGTTAAGAATGCCACAAGTATGTAAAAGAATGTCTATCACTTGCATAAACAAAGTGACTTCCTAGTAGAAGTCAAGGATGATGACAATGATGATGAGGAAGAAGAAGCTTACACTGAGCCAACACATTTTGACAATGAAGAAGTTGAAGAAGATAGAGAGGAAGAAGCTATTGAGGAAGATAAAGAAGATGATAAGGAGATTGATCCTATGAAGATAGTAGCAACAATCATTTCCTCACTTCCTCACTCTCCAAGTAAACCAACAGCTACATCAAGCTCAGAGATAGCTTTAGTAAGTTTTATTATGACCACATCAGATACATCAAATGTCCAATCACTCTTCACTCCCTCATAGCTTAGCACATCAATGATAGAAGTGTCTACCACTTCATCTACCAAGTTGTAGCCTCCCTCTTCTTTAGCTCCTGAGTCAGTATCATCAAGCATGAGTACTATATGTTCTACAATTTTGTGCTCTTATGTAGTAAGTACAGTTTTGAGTACTACAATTTTGAATTCTACAGTTTTTTCTTCTACAGTTTTGGATACTTTTGTAGGTACTTCAATTTTGGATTTAGTAAGCATACTAGTTAGTATTCCATCTATTGGTACTATATCAATTTTTACTGCTAGTCCTACTATCTCTACTATTGTTTCCATTCTAGATTCAAAGGCATTAAGTACAAGGATAGCTAAACCTACGGCTCAACCAAGTACAAGATTTTTGAGTAGAGGTAAGGAGATAGAGGAGGATATAGACCTAGATGAGGAGATTGAGATTCCCAAATGGGATTTTGATAATATCACTATGGATCAAATGCATATAGCTGGTCAACTCCTCCAAAAGAAGGCAAAGAAGAAGAAATTGAGAGAGGAGAGAGATAGAGAATATAAAATCATTAATGATGCCAAGAACGTTTTGACTGAGCCGATAGGTATTGAAGTTGATACTTCTCAACACATTTTGTGTCAACTAGAAGAGGCAGTCTAGATGTTTAATGAGGACTCTAGCAGTCAAGATAAATTGATTGAGAAAGTAGAAAAGAAATTTTATAATAAAGTGCTTCAGCACATTGCTCAGCAAATAGCTATCCAACAAGTGGAGCTCTCATCAATTTTCACCAATCTTGAAACCTCTTGCACAAATGTAAGATCACTTTTTGGAAAGTTGTGTAATGTTATCGAGCTTACAATGGAGATAATGAGAAAACTAACAAAGATTGATGAAGATCTGAAGGCTAGTGCATAGTAGTTGCAACTTGACCCTAGTTCAAGCTCTGCACATCATATGAAAATCAAATTCTTGGCAGATATGCAGGTAGAGTTGTTAAAAGAAGAAGCAAGGATATACTCTACACTAATAGATATTTAGAATATGATCCTTCCCTTCATGGATACAATGCAAAAGCATATTGTTTATTCAAAAACATTGATCCATGACAATAATTTCTTCATTGCAGATCACATGATAGAACTATCTACAAAATTATAAATTGCTCTACATATGTGCAAAGTTTTGCAAGAGAATTGGCATAAGATTCTAGCACTTATACTTAAGGTACATTCTAATTTTCTTTCTTATATTGTTGTTTCCATGTAAATAAGTTTTGAATAAATCTTTGGCATTATTGTCAAAAAGGGGGAGAGACACTTAGTATGCTATACATGGGGAGAGACTCTTATTATGTATAGTGAAATACTTGTTATGCTATGTATATTGTATGGGGAAGAATCATGTGAAAGATAGAGAAGTTTCAGATATAGTATATTGTATATACTTACAAAGACAAATTTTGAAAAATCTCAAAAATAGTATACCATACCAAACCAGTACCACATTGTGATGTATATAAGTTTTGGTTGATAAGTTTTTTTGTCACTAACGCCAAAGGGGGAGATTGTTGACATTCAGTCAAGTTTGTTATTAGTGACAACACTTATTTAGATTCTATATGGCTACTGAGCTCTTTGAATAGTCTATAGTGTTTGAAATGTAATTCAATAGCCACCAACCACTATAGTTCCTACCAAACATTCCAAATGTTACCAAGTGAATTCAGTTAGTGTGAAGTACAATAGTTCAAATGAAGCAGAATCAAGTAGTTTGAAGTCTAGCATTTCAACATGAGCATTTCAGTGGTTACCAAGCTTTATAGTTTCTACTGAGCTAGCAGTTCACGTAAAGTGAAGTTAGTGTTAACTAAGTTGTATGATGATTAGTGTCACAAAGTGCAGTCATGGTAAATGAGTAATTTAGTTTATACCGAGTTACATAGTATCTATCGAGTCACCAGTACAGACAAAGTTTAAGACTACATTGGAGTGATTAGTATAGACTAAGCTTCTACTTCTACTGAGTGCATGATGATGCCAAGAAGCGATAGTGGACACTGAGTATTAGAACTTCACCAAGTCAGTCTTCAAAACCTGAGTATCTACATTTGGGCCGACTTTTTAATATTGGTGTTAACTTGTATATTGGTTGACTTTGTAATTTTGTAAATTGAATTGATATATATGTAATGTATTGTATCATATCCAAGATAGTATGAAAAGTGTGACATTAATAATAATGTGAATAGAAGCATACAAATGTGAATCAGTAGTAGACAAAGTGTATTGTAAGGCCATATTAGAAAATGAGTACCAGAGTCATATCTATCACATAAAGGTGATTAGTACTTCAAAGAATCTCTATCAACAAATTAGTTGTAAGTCAAAGGTCAATTGTTTCATTCTAATAGGTGAATCAATCCAAATCCTTTAACAATGTAAACTTAATAGTCTTCTCTCAAATCTCTTTAGGGAGTGCATACTTCATTGTGTGTTTGTAAAACCTCTAACAAGGTGGACCTAGTAGTCCTAACTGCTCCTAAAAGGGAAGATCATCAAAAGTGATCATTCTAAGCCTTAATAGGCCAACTTTATGGTACATTATTGATTTTTTGTGGATATCATCCCCACCTTGGTTTTACTTTCTATATGGAAGGTCTCTGAGTCACCAAATTATTGTGTTCAAGTGTTATGAATGTTTTGTTTTTAGTTTCTCATGCATGCAATTAGATCTAATTTAATGAACTAAATGGTGATTGGATTATTACAATTAAGATCTAAATTTGATAAAAAAAACTAGGTTACTGATTCACTCCTCCCCTCTTAGCAACCTTGCTAGTCTTGAGTATTTCCAACACAGAGAGCGTATTTGCATTAGAATATGTACGACAAATGGAAAGCATAGATGTATTGTTTCATGGTCACTGAAAGAAAACCATTTTTTCTTCCTTTCCTTTTGGACACAAAGGGTTCACATTTGAGACGAGAGCATTCCATGTGGTACAAGAATTGTTTACAATTTTTAAATTTGATGTTGTCAGGCATTGGCACTATGGCCCACTAAACATAATTGGTACAAAGCTTGTACAGAATGGGAAATCTGCAAGCAAATGTCAACATGAGAGTGTGCCATTAATTGAAAGATTTAAAAATATGCACTCATGGGAAGACATCAAAATAGAGATGGAAAAACACTCTAGTGAAAAATATATTTTAATACATAAATTGTCAGCATAAATTAAAGAATTGCACAAACAAAAAGAAAAAGTGTAGCCTGTGATATCCTAAAATTTCTACTAGAAAGTGAATCATCCAAGTAAAAAAAATCATCCAAATGCCATAAATCAAGATTGTGTAGCTACAAAGTGGTGTTGATAAAAAATTAATGCATCTTAGGAGATGAGGAAGAATCTCGGTGAACCAAACACCTTTGCAGATTTTGGAGACATGTATGAGGATGAAATATTTAGAAAATTATGGGATAATGAGAATCTATATGTAGCAGCACAATGTGATGTAGCTAATGAAGGCAATGAGTATGAGGTTTGTAAGAATCCTTCTTCCATAGCCATGGGCACTAGCACTAGTTCCACTGAATCCACTACTCCAAGTAGTAGTACATTTGATTCAATAAAAATTGGGCAATATGTTGTACTTAATCAATAGACAAGGGAAAAAATGTCATAGGGGCAAATATGATAGAAAAAATGGGTTATCCAGGTGATGGGGGGCTAGGCATAACTAGTGAAGGAAATTGGTATCCACTCCCAGTAATAGATGTACCAAAACATGGTCATAAACACAACATTAGAGATGAATTAGATAACCCATCAAGTTCAAAAAAAGGTGAACCCAAGAAATTTTTCATCCTAGGTGGATATATAACCTCCAATGTTGTTTCCTCTACAAAAGGTACTATGCAACTAAAATTTGACAAGATCGCTACCCCTAGAGTTGAAGATCACTATGCAAAGAAGCAAACGGTTTTGGATATTGATACTAGTACAATGTCAGTCTCAACTCCCTCAACACAAAAGCTTTAGAATAGTCCAAAAACTCCATTTGTTAGTAGCAGTGGGGCAAGATTAGGAAGGGGTGATGTTGTTGGTATTGGTAATTCTCAAAATACAATTATTGCAACCTCAGGCATTGGTGGAGACAAGTAAAATGTTGCAAGTGCTCTTTCTCCTTTCAAGCATTGTATTTTATCAGTAGACCCAAAATTTAAATTCAATAATTTTGTATCAAATTTTCAAGAAACCACAAAGATGAATACAAAAAATAATAAGGCATTCAAGAAGGATGCACTTGAGGTGGTTCGATCTCAAGAACCTAAATTGAGTAGGATATTTCCAACATATAACACCAATAAATAAATGATGGAGTTTATGATTATTTTTCCCCTATAGCTAGATAATAATACACCAAAGAGTGAGATAAATCCATCAGATATTCATGTTAGCACACTATCTATGGATTTCTCCAAAGTACAAAATGTGGACAAAGTTAGTGTACCAAAAAAGACCAACTTTGTGGTCTACGGTTTACTATTCAAGGTGAGAGAGAGAGAGAGAGAGAGAGAGAGAGAGAGAGAGAGAGAGAGAGAGAGAGAGAGAGAGAGAGAGAGAGAGAGAGAGAGAGAGAGAGAGAGAGAGAGAAGGGTTGGAGAGGGAAATTAAAAAGTTAAAAGAAGACCTAGAAAATGCAAAGGCAAAGGGGAAAGGAGCAGATAGCAGGTACAAAGAAATTGAGGAAAGGATTACAAGTGCTTCCTCTCAAGGACCAAGTGCACAGTCTCAGCCAAAAAATATGGAGCCAAAAATGAAAATTATAAAGGAATAATTGGAAGAAAGCAATAAAAAGTTATCTGATGTAAATGTAAAAAGAGAAGCAAAACTCAAGATGTTGAATGAGCAATTGGAATAGAGAAATAAGAAACTCAATGATACTCTGAACCATGTTAATATGGAAGCTAATGAAAAATTCAAATAACTCAAGGACAAATTGCAAGAAAAAAATAAAAAAACTTGAGGATGAAAGAGCATTTGTAGTAGATATTTTCAAAAACTTGTAGTCTAGTATACATATAATTAGTAACATAAATAAGGAATTGGACAATGAGAAGGAAAAAATAAAACATTGGGAAGAAAAAGTAGAGGAAATAAAGAAACAAACTAAAAATTAGTTGTTACAAATGGTGCAAGAGGTACAAAAGACTAATAAAATGATAAAAACCTTGAAGAACAACTTCTCTAAGTCAAATGAAAAAATAAAAAATTCTATCAAGCTAATTAAAGAAAAAATGTGGGGGGGAGGTTTGGAAAATACTGATAGATTGTGTGATTGGTTTGAATTGCATTAAAGTTTTTGAGTTGTTTGTGGGAGTATCAAAGAGCAGGTTGAGAAGAAAAATGACATTTTTAAGCTCAAGAAGATTATAAGATAGATTATACACAAAATCAACACACATAGTGATAGGTATTTGATCATCCAAGGAGTCATGACTGCATTAGTGCATCAGTAAAGACATCAGCTATCATTAAAAAATGCCAAAGTATAAGGGAAGGAGAGTAATATTTGAACTCAATTGGGATAAAATTCACCAAGATTGATGATAGAGAAAAATTAATGATAAGTCTTGGTTTGCCTACTCCTTGCTCTAGTAATTTTTCAATGACATACATTGGTAGGGAAGCTTACAAAAAAGAGTTGGAGGCCCAAATTATGTTTGAAGTAGTCAAGTATCCTTAGAATTCAAATCTTGAAGGCATTTTGAATTGCATCAAACCATTGGAAAATCTAAATGCACTATTGGATGTAGCATTTCTTTCAATTATATCTTCCAAATATGGAATTCTGATGAAGTTAAAAGTCATCCACTATAACATAACATATAATAAAACACAAAATGAACCAGACTTCAACATCCTAAAAAAGTTGACCAAATCTTCAGTTGTATCATAAGACATCCATCAGGCATAAGATTATGTATAATGTGACACTTGGAAAGTGATTTTAATCATCTTTGAAGTGTTTACTTTATTTCAATTTTTTAATTTTTTAATATGATTTTAAAGTTTGAACTTTATTTCTTGAACAAGATAAATGTAGCAAAATTAAAATGCTATTTTTTTTTATCAAGCAGAGACCTATCAAATGCAAAGGAAAAAAAAGTAACTGATACTATATTTGATGTTAGTCTAAGAGTCTAAGACTCTCCCCATAAGGCAAAACAACCTAAAGTTGTTGTTACTCTCTTATTTTTATATTTGTATAGAAGAGAGTTCAAGTTCATTTGTTAAATGTTATAGTTATAAATTAGTACTTTTAACTCATTATTATGGAATTGGGCATTCAAATTTAACTTTTGAAAATTGAAATCACTGAATTTTACCATTTGATTTGCTATATTTTCACAAAAATCATCAAGGATTGTCATTGTACCATAACAATGTATCATATGAGCATAATAATGCGAATAAAAAATAATGGTAATGGTAAAATTTGAATGAATCTCAATTCATGAATCATGGCATCATCTAACTTAAAATGTACTTGTTTTTTTGATATTAGACATTTTTAAAATGATATAACTTATTATGCATGATAGATGAATTATGATTAGATTTAGATAATAATTCAGAATTGGCACATCATACCATAACTATTAAACTTGCCACATCAACTCATCATCTGATTCTTTTGATTCCTTAGCATCAAGTTCAAACAGTCCATCATGCTCCATGTTTTCTCTAGTAGGCATACCTTCATCATCCTAATAGTAATCCTCAGCTTCAACATCAATGCTACCACTACTAGTAGTAGCACCACTACCTAAGTTACTCATATCATTGTTTGAAACATTTCCCAAACCTCTTCTTTGGCATTTCTTCATCCATAATTTCAGTGCCCTTTCATAAGGAAAAGTATTGATTTCATATCTGGCTATATACAGCCTCAAACAATTTTCCAAATTCTTGTCTAGTTTATCTCTTACCTTTGATTTTAGGAACCTCGAAGCACCAAAAACTCTATCATCCTCCACAAACCCCAATATCATGGCCAAACATAATTCAACAAGCTTGAAAAATTCTGATATTGAATCTTGCAACACTTTGCTCTGAGCTAGATTTGTCCAAAGTTTGGTTACTAGTCCTTCTTCTCTAGGGTTCCACATAAGATCATATTGTTCCATCATTATATGAGAAAATGAAAGGATTTCTCTCTCAAATGAGATTCATCTAAAATTCCATACACAATCACCCCATTGATTTCTTTTCTTTTGCGAAATTGATCTATCAAAACCATTAACTTTTCTCAAAAATCTTTAGCACTTCTTAAACTCCAGTAATGGGGAAACACAACACACATTGATTCAAGTAATTTGTGTTGAGGAAATCTTTCTCTAATTTATGAGGAAATATTATAAGAAATATCCTTCATAGAATACATTACAAACTCAACAATCTATTCAAACACTTCCTTTGTAATATTTAATTTTTGTTGCGTGGGTTTCTTTCCTTTTCTTGTGGACATGGGCCTTCCATAGTAGTGCATTGGTATCTCAACACCACATATATTAGCACATTATTCCCCCTTTGCATAAATCTTTAAAAATTTATTAGGATTATCCAATTTTGTGATTCTCATCCACCTTAAAAGTTTTTCATCTATAGAAAATAAATCTAGATTTCTATAGAGATTATCAAGGGTTGTGCATGTCATTTTACACAACGTATTATATTTTGCAATATACATATATCTTTGTTGGATCTTCTTCACTATATTTTTCATTTCCTCTAGCATGGGGAGAATGGTTGCTAATGTTAAGAGTGTCTCTACATTACTTAACCTTTCAAGTAGATCACCATATTTCTATTGACCACCCTGATCATCGTGAGTTGATTCCATTGTACCAAGCAACAATGAATATCCAAAAAAAAACCTGATGAGCTGGACCATCCAAAGAGATCCATTTGGTATATCATTATCCTTAAGAAACTTTCTCCCATTAGTTAGGCCCTTAGAAAACTATTGAAATTCCCTGAATCATTTAGGACTTCAACAAAAGTGCCTATAGATCTCTTTGATTAAAACTTCAACTCTGTACATTCGTGGAGAGTTGCTGACAATTCCAAAAGGTAGATTCATTCTATGGGCCATGCAGTGAATGCCAACAGTGTAAGGTGCAACAATTTTTTTTAACTTTGTGACAAGACGATTCTTGTGGCCTTGCATTATTGAAGCTCCCTCTGCTCCAACACACACCAATTTTTGGGCAATTGTTATTTCATCTATACCTCCATATTCAATTAGGGAACTCTTTATCAATTCAAATATATTTTCCACCATTGAATTATCATTCATTTTAACAATAGTTAGTAGATTGGGTTGGTAGACAAGATTGTGTACAATATAGACATGCATTCATACCTAGGAAGTATTGTCTGTTGTTGTCACCTCATCTAAAGATAATGCAATGAATTTTGACTTTTTGATTTTCTCTTTGATATCTTCCTTTTCAACCTCAACAAGATAACTTGCCCATTCCCATCTATTTTTTACTAACCAGTGACTCCTCGCATAATAAAAAATGTTTGCAAAGTGTAATAAAGTGCTCAATGATGGGTAGTCTATCATGACACACCCTTTTCTTAAAATATAGAAGATAACACTTAATTGAAGAACTGTACCCATTTCTTATCTTCCATTGCTTTTCCAATAAGAGATTCCATGGAGCCCTTTAATTTAGTAGGCTTCATCTGTATTTTCTCCTAAAATTCTAAGATTTATGCATTTTTAATATGTTGACATTCCTCCTTGGTTTTCCATCTTGTAACTGATTTTCCCACTCCATCTATGATTTGCTTCTTATAAACTTTACCCATATGCTTTTCTATGGTGTCAATTTTTAGCTGCAACCTCTTTTACTTTTTATTTATCCTTGAGCATATCGTACATTTGCATTCTACCAAAGGCTCACCTTCTTTTGGATTGCATATAGGTTCAGTGAATGGATACTTTGAGGCCCAATCTATTTGAAAATTCTTGATTGATACATCCCAATGCTAATTTTTGTTAGATTTTGTACCAATTTTTGCATTGTATTTCCTTTTTCCCTTCCCTGGTCATGCACCATCACTAGCTTTGAATTATCATCCAAGTCTATTATATTATTTTGGCTACTCTAGCTATTGACCTATAGATCTTGGATACTCTGGCTATTTACCTAAATATCTTCTTCAAGTTCATCACGATTAGATATATTAGGTTTGTAACTTCTTCAATATATGCCAATGGAACTAGTAGTGGCAATGGTTGGGAATCCTATAAATGCAGTTGTGATGATGTTGCTTCTTGATTTTTGCCACCAAAATATGATACCAAGGTGCAAGTGCACTTGGCTGGCCTTTCTTGACTTCCACCACATGTAGGAGTCCCTCCTTTGTTCATGTTCGACATCTCTGAAGAAATATGGGCTACCATAAAATTAAAGTTATTCAAAAATTGATGATTGACTATGGTCTATTACATATATTTATCTAAATAATATCCATTGGTTGTATGACCTACACTTTAAAATATAGATGTCCTAAGTCTCCTTGGTTACTATACTAGTCCTTGTTGATAACTGACCACTAACAATCTAACTTGTATCTACTACATATAAGAATGAACTAAAATTATAGAGAACAGACATATAGGGGTCTGAGTTACGTACCTTTGGCTAAAATGTAGGCATCGTACTTGTGGCTCACTCAACAATGATCTTGACAATATGAGAAATTGAGACTTTGCAACTGAATACTGATTGGAACTAAGACAACCTACTTATATATGAATGCATTTATACCACTCTTTTGTGGTAGAATCCATGGGAATATTTTATGGCGTAAGAAATATTTGGTGAAGCCCATGTAAGAAAAAACTATATGTTTGAGAGAACTATTAATTACCTTAAATATAATTAATTAGGTAAATAATAACTTAATGTATATTCTATTAAAGTAGAGAAATGCATGTTTTCAATGAGAAACATATATCTATGTAAATTTAATGCTAGTGTTAATTTTTAAATTTATAATTTAATAGTAGTATTAATATTCCAAAATCCATAAAAAATATTGCAATCAAAGTGACTAAGTCTACTTATGCAAAAAAGTAGTAAGAGAGATCGGTCAGTCACAAAAACCTAAATGGGCAATAAACTACAAGAATACATCACTTCCAATCAAAACTAGGGCAAACATTCAACAAGATGTTCCCCCACTAACTACCAGGAATAGCTTCAAATCCCTAGTAAAACTCCATGAAGATCATAATACAAATCTTGGAAACCATTAGATGATCCCAAAATCCTCCATAAAAAGGATCTCAGAAGTATCACACTCAAGGAATATAGATCTGAATGGAGTGGAGGAGTATGGGTGGAAAACTATCAAAACCCCTAGAAACATCAAAAAATGGAAAACATCAATAGCTAGGAATTTAGATTTAGGAAATTTTAGGACAAGAGAACTATCAGGAAACAAAGTCATAAATGAAAAAGTGGAGAGACAAAACATTTTCTTTGCAAAAAGAAATATGCAAACTAGACACCAAAATTAATCACAACAACCAAAATGGGATCTCAAAATGTAGCTAGAGAAAAGCCTATCAACACACAAGAGACCATTATTCCAAAGCCCTCCAAGCTATCAAAAGCCAATAAAGTAACATTAGGTTGTAAACTTCTTCCCTCAGGTCCATATATCCCATCGTATAGGAAAACACTATCTTAGCAATCAACTCTATTTAAGTTTAGATCCTTCAATGCAGAAACCTTAGAAGAAAAAACTAGCATTGCTAAACTTTTTAGAAAACCCCTTTATAAGAGAGTCAACAAATATGTAGAAAAGAAAAAGATTCAAAATTCATCCCTAGATCCAAGTTACTCTAAAATCCAACATCAGCAACCATCATTCAGAATAAAGGTGGAATGAATGTCAGAGACTTGGGATATATGGGTTGGAATGGCCCAGGTAGGAATATTTACAAATTAACAAGTTGGATACAAGAAGTATGCAAAGGCCAGGTAAGTATCTCTATCATTTCGAGTAAATTGATTTACTTTCATTGTAAAAGTATTAGTATTAGAAACAAGATGATTTCTAATTCTAAATGGCTCTTTAAAGGTGATGCTTTAAAAAAAAAATTCCTTGGGAACCCAACTTTAATGAAATCAAAGAAAATCTTAACATGGTTCCAACATGGCTTTGCTTGAAATTCATTACCCCAAAATTAAATCAATCTCATATTATAGAACAAATAGGAAAAGACCTAGGTAATATCATAGGTTTAGAAATAGGAGATCATACATCAAGTGACATCAAAGTATTACTAAATCTAGAAGGATAATATAAGGAAATTCATAAAAATATTATAAAAAATAGATCTATATATAATCTATCCTTTACCAAATATGAAGGAAAAATTAACAAAATAAAAAATATGGAGTCTACTAAACATTACAAGATATTGAAATGTACTTCTAATCTAGAGATAATGATGGAAATTTAAAAATAAAGTAAAGAATACAGAGAAGTGTCAACTAGTAGAGGGACCATATCAAGAGAAAGAGAAGAGGAAGCATGTATAGACAAAGCATTAAAAGGGACTACAAGACATTATGCAGATAATGAAACATAAAGGATGCTAACTACAAAAATTTCTAATTATTACCAAAAAAATGGAAAGCCTATAGGACTGGGTATTATGTCAAGCAGAAGTAGCAGATACATAAACAAGTCTAAGAGAATTCAAAAACTAATTTATAGTTTATTATTAACAAAAACTGATATAAAGGATCAGTTAGAAATATAGTAGAAGACACATTTAGAGAATAAGGGACTCAAATCAAGAAGAAATAAGCAAGGAATAGAAAAGAATCAGAATATCAGTTCAACTAGCAGAGGAAAAGGATTTGCTTCATCAAATAGAGACATGAACTAATCTTGATAGAGAAGTAGGGTAATGTAGAAAAGAGTAAGAATAGTAAGATAGAAAATAAAGTAGACAATTATATACATAAAATAGGGAAAGATTACCCAGAAAAAATGGATACCTCAAAAAGTAGTAAAAAAGAGGCTCTAAAGCCAACACATAATGAAGATCAATGTGCTAAGGAAGCTATTATTTCATTAGCTTCATCAAATCATTGGAGTAATGTGACTATTAGAAAGAAGAAGAAAAATAGATCCAATAAATTTTGGCAAATGCCAAAAAATGGTGAGGACCCCTAGGTAATTAATGATCACAAAAATTAACAATATCAAAGGAAAATCTACTAAACAAATATATTCAAATGTATGTTGAAGTAGAAACCTTCCTAGATAGAATAGAGGTTGCTAGTATAAATGATCAAAATGAAAAGGAGGAGTAGAGAATGGACATGAGTGGGTAGACAACCAACATTCAAGCTTGGGAGAAATTTAGTGTTTTAACAGAGGAACAATGTTTGGAAAAGAAAGAGATTATCACAGAGAAAGGATATGAAAGAGAAAAGGATCAAGACTTGACTAAAACTAAGATAGAATAAAAGATTTGGAAGGAAATAGAAGAAGAAAAATAAATAGAAGTTAATAAAACAAAAGGATTGATTAAGGACCAAAACTACCACGATAACCTTGGAGTAGCAATCAATCAAGAAGGTATGAAAAAACCAAAGTGTGGTAAGGAAAGAAAGAAGAGGGGAAGGAAATCACTCCAAGAGCTAAGATCTACAGCAGGAAAAGATATGGATCATAAAAATATTAGTGAAATCATGAAAGGAGGGAAGTAGAAGGACCTCCCCATAGACTAGTGAGGATTACTACAACGAATGCTAGAGGACTAAATGCCTCTAGCAAGAAACATTTGCTAAAGCAAAATCTAACTATATTTGAATCGAATATAATTTTAATTCAGGAAACTAAACTAAACAAAGAAGACGGTAATAAATTAGAAAAGAAAATAGGTATTTGGAGTATGGATCTAACAGAATATAACAAAGCCTCAAGAGGTATAGGAATAATATGGAATCTCCAAAAATTATTTTAGACAAGGATTACCTCTAAAAAAAATTGGATGGGGAGCAAAATTAAAAGTTTCAAACATAATATATAGTTTATACTTATCAATGTGTATGTGCCAGTTCAAACAACAAAGAAAAAAGAGATATGGAATGAAGCCAGTCACTTTATGGAAGGAACCAATAATGAGAATGTTATTATCGAGGATGATTTTAATGCTATCCTAAAATTGGAAGAGAAATTTGGGGGGATACAATCAACAAATCAAGCAATGAAAGATTTTAAAGATTGGATATAGAACAGCTTAATTGATATACCCACCAATAATGGGGTATTTATGTGGAACAAATCAAGGAAAGGGTTTTTTCATATAGAAAAATATTAGGTAGGTTTATTTCAATGGTGACCTTAGTGACTTGGATTTGACTCTTCAAGCTTTCATTCTTCCCTTTTCAGGATCTAACAACTTTCTAGTAAGAATGGAGCTTTCAGAGCTAGTTAAACCTACAAGGAATCCATTTAAATGTGAAAGATATGGTTAACTAATGATAGCTTCATGGATAATATAGTAAGATGGTCACAATAAGGTAATTTTTAAGGATCTAAAATGTTTTGTTTTGTCTCTAAACTTAAACTATTAAAAGAACAAATTCTAAAATGGTGCAAACCTCATTTTAACATCTTCAAAGAAATACTATAAAATGAAGAGGAGATTAAAAAATTAAATAAGGAGGTCATCAAAAGAGGTATGGATAATGATAAATATCATAAAGAAAAATAATTATTAACAAAACAAGAGTTAATATTAGCAAAAGAGGAAATTTAATGGAAACAAAAGTCTAGAGAAAACTGGTTAGAGGCAGGGGTGAAATACAATTTTTTTTACAAGAGTATCATTAATAATAGATCAATAAATAGAATTTTAAAAAAAATTAAAAAGGAAGGAATTGAAGTAGAGGAACCCAAAAAGATAGCTAAGATTTTTGTAGAATATTATAAGACCATTCTTAATAACTTTGATTACTCTAATCTAAAAGCTCAAGAAACTATGCTGAAAAATATCTCCCAAATGGTAAGTGTTGCAGACAACCTTTTTTTAAACAAACCTTTTACTTTAGAAGAAATCAAATGAGCTTTATTTACTATGAATCTGGATAAATCCCTAGGTCCTGATGGTTTTCAAGAATTTTTATTTCAAAAATGTTGGGATACCTAGGATATCATAGGAGTACATCTCTACAAATAGTCAAAGCAACAAGGAATTTTGGGTCAATATTATAATAAACTAATCATACTTTCTTAACACTTATTCCAAAAAAATTGAACCCTAAAGGACCTAGAGATTTTAGACCAATAGCATTATGAAATACAATCTATAAAATCTTATCCAAATCTCTTACTCTTAGACTAAAGAGTATCCTTCCTAAGCTCATTTGGAATGAACAAACCAATTTTGTTTCTGGTAGATCTATTTTAGATGGAATTACAATCATTCAAGAAACCATTCACTCAGCTAAAACTAACAAAGAAGCATGTATGCTTATGAAACTTGACATTCAAAAGGCCTATGACATGGTAGATTGGCAATTTCTCTATAAAATATTAGAAGCCTTTGGATTCTCTCAGCAATGGATCAACATTATTTTTACATGTATATCAACTCCAAAGATCTTATTGATGGTCAATGGTAATCTAAAAGTTTTTTTGACATATCTAGAGGGATTGGACAAGGTGATCCTATTTTACTCTTTTGGTTTATTATTATGGCAGAGACATTTGGTAGAACTATAACAAAAGCACAATTAGATAGGAAAAGTCAAGGAGTAATGATAGAAGAAAATATCTTGAATTTCACACATCAACAATTTTTTGATGACATTATATTACCAGGGGAGATTACCCTAATAGAATTGCATAACTACAAACATATTATTCTCAAATATACTAAAGTGTCTAGGCAAAAAGTAAACACAAAAAAATCAAAGGTATATTTCATCAATATAACACTAGAGTTGGAGGAAGACATAATCAGAGAAATGGGATTCAAAAAAGGTGTATTCTCATGTAAGTACCTAGAGATGTATTTAGAAAAACACACTAAAAGTACCAAAACCTAGAATAACATTTTAGAAAAAATAGATAAGAAATTGGAAAATTGGAAAGGGAGATGTCTAACCAAGGAGGAAGAACTCTAATAATCAAAATAGTTCTCTCAGTTGTCCCAACATACCAATTTTCATTTCTACCTTTACACAAAAGTCTAAATAAAAAATTGGAAAAAAAATTTAGAAATTTCTTTTGGAAAGGATTGGAAGAGAAAAATATATTGGCACTCATTAACTAGGACAATATATGTAAACCCAAACAAGTAGGAGGGTTGGGAATCAAGAACCTAAACTAGTAGAATGAAGCATTAATTGAAAAATTATTCTAGCAAATGTTCCAAGAAAGAAATAGTAAATGGGCCAAAATCTTGTATGATAAATACTTAAACTACTCAGACCCTTCATCTATATTCAAAGTTCGTAATCCACCCAAAGGATCTGAGCCTTGGAATTTTATGATAAAATGTTGTAATCTTATTAGTAAATTCTTAACCTGGGATATAGGAAAAGGGAACAAAGCTTTATTCTTGGAAGATTCTTGGGATGGGCATCCCCCCTTAGAGACTCTCAACCTCCCTATCAATTTGAAAAAAATCTCTAATAAACCAATGGGGGAAATAGTTAGTCAACTATAAAATTCAAGAAATTTTAAATGCAAAAGTAACATGGAAATAAAGATCTATGGAAGAAATGTATAGAATGAATGAAGAGAAAGAAATATTGGAAGAAGCCCTAAAACAAATACAAATCAATCATAAAAATAGAGAGGATAGACTAATATGGGGGGCTTCTAAAGATTGAAAGTATATGGTAAAGAGAAGATATGAAATTATAGCCTCATCACAAAGATGGGAAAAATCATGTATCCTATTAAATCTCTATTGGGATTCATCATGCTTACCAAAAGCAAGATTAGTGCTTTGGTCAGCATTTCAAAAAAAGGATTCTTAAGATGGACAGATTCAAGAAGATGGGCTTTGAGGGACCATCTAGATGTCTTTTATGTAAAGAAAACTCACAAACATCATAACATATATTATATCTTTGTCCCTTCACACAAGCTTATTGGAGATGGCTCAATAAGATGTTAAAGTGGTCTTCAACAAAAACTGAGAACCTAGAACAACACTTAATGAACTATCCTACTAAAAATAAAAGTTTAGTATATGATAAATTATGGTATATCTCTCCATCGATTCATCTTTGGGAAATCTGGAAAGAAAGAAATAGGTGTATCTTTTGTTAATCCTGAATTCAACATCTACTCCCTTCTCAATAAAGTGGAAACATGTATAAAAAAAGTTATGAATTGTCATTTAAGAAAAGTTGGTAAAGAAGAGGGACCCTTTTAGATTGGGATGCCGATATGAAAAAGTATTGGAAATTTTTAATTAATCCACCTTTAATTTATCCCAAGAAAAACTCCTAATCTAGAAGGGATTGTAGATGGGTTCTACCTCCAAATGGATGAAAAAAAAAACTTTGATGGAGCATCAAGAGGAAACCCAAGAGTAGTAGGGATAGGTTAAATCATTAGCTTATAAACAAGAGAATTGTTACTCAAGAGAGATAAACCTGTTGGGATAACAAAAAATAACATAGAATAATTAGAAGTACTTTAGGAGGGACTCTTTTAGAGTTTACAATTAGGAATTAAGAAACTTATCATAGAACGGGACTCTCAAATAATTGTCAATGCTCTTAGAAAAAAGGTGACACTAAATTGGATCATTAATTCAAAATTAGAGAAAATTTTAAATAGAATAGATAAATTTGAAGAAATAATATTTCTTCACATTTATAGAGAGGGAAACAAAATAGTAGACCCTTTGGTCAACATGGGTGACAATGGCAAAGATATTACCATTATTGTAACCAACTCTTGTTTTTTCCCTATACATTTAGCTCAAATTTTTGCTAGTTCTATTTTAACTTTGTATAACTCTATGTCACTCATATTATTATATGTTGAGTTAAGAATTTAATGTAATAAATAAAGGATGCTCCAATAATTATTTAACATGTTGTCCTTTCTTTAGCACCATCATGAATTAGTAAGGTTTGTAGTCTTTAGGTATTTTGCATGATCTCTCTCTAGAATCATCATGTCCTCATCATAGTATGAATGCTTTAATAGATTTATTTAAGGAACCATGTTCATCCTCTAAGCCAACATTTTAGCCTATTGATTTCTTAGTTAGCATCATGGAGTATGTCGTCACTTTGTTTCATGCAACTGAGGCAAGGACCATGGCTTTCATTAGTTCAATTAAGCCTGAGCATTGGAAATGGATTCTTAATCATGTTGATGACTTGACTAGGGTGCCCGTTAGTAGAGCCCTTGGAGAAAGGTATTTAGATTATATTTTTCATGGCATACCAATAGTGATGTGCTCGAGTCCTTAATAACTTATTTGTTTAGGGCTCATTTCGGTCAATGGGAGATTATGCGTCTCTGTTATAACATTTTTTACCACACCTAGTTAGTAGGGATAGAAGAAGCAATCTTGGGGGTCAATAGGTGCTTGGAAATTCCCTTTGCTAAAATTTATATGGCTAACCCCCCTAGGAGCTTGGAGCATTTATATGTCATTAGGCATTATATTTTTCACCTAAGAGATATCAATAATTTCAATCACACCTGGCCTAAGATGGATGCTAGTTTCCATTTTTTGGTGCATTGGAGGGGAATAATAGAGGTTCAAGAAAAATTTTCATTACTACATTGCCTTCACATTTTTTATTCCTACATAGAGCCTAAAGTAGTCTTTGATGACCTAAGCAAGCTTTATTTCTCTCTACCAAATTTGTTCAAGTCTAGCAGGGATAAGACAACATGGGTTATGGCTCCAGAGGAAATGGTAGCAGATTTGGAAGAACCAAATGACTTGATCATGGTGTTCTAGAAGACTAAGGAGAATGCTTAATTCATTGTTCTCATGGACCTTCTTATTGTCTCTAGTTTTTCCTTTTTTGGGCTCTTATATATCATTGGCATATATCCTTTTGTTTGTTGGTTTGGGCCTCTGGTCATCCTTTTCTTTTTTTCTCTTTGCTCCTTGTTTTTTGGCATCTTGATCCTTACTTGTGACAAGGGTTTTCTTTTATGATTATCCTATGTTCTGTATGGTGATATGATTGCATGGTGATCCTTTAGCTATATTCTAAGGTTTTTGAGTTGTGATTAGGCTATTCTCTTCAGCCCTTTCTTTTGTCTCCTCCCTTTAGATATTTTGGTTTCTTATAACACTGGTATATTCAACCCTGATATGTATTATTACCTTCACACTAGTAGAATTGGCCTCATTTTTTGAAAAAAATTGGTCAAATTTTTGACTCATGTTGGTTGAATGATCTACAAATTGTTTCATCATTTTTTTCTTATTGAAACTTTGACTAGGTCTTGTGAGTGTCAGAATTTTGACACACAATTTGGTCAAAAATGACCTCCCTTGTTTATGAGAACCAAATCTAGGATGCCAAACCCACAATGACATCCTAGTCAATGCATTGGTGGAAAGTTCAACCAAGTTTGGTTAAAATTTTGACCAATGTTGACCCTCGATCGACCAAGATGGCAAACCCATGATGACATCCTAGTTGATGCATTGGTCAAAAGTTCAAGCAATGCTTACCAAAATTGATCAACCTTTGACCAAAATTTCTTTTAAAAAGAACTTACCTAAAGATAAATATCCAAATTAATAACTGACAATAACATGGTCACTGATTAGGTTGGATATTTATCTTTAGGTCTTTGGTGGGTCTACCACCACCTTGAGATGAGATTTCACAGACCTATATTAATGGCACTTATAGAGAGATGGGATTCTAGTATGGCATCATTCCATCTCCTAATTGGGAGAGAGATGAGATTCTAGTATGGCATCATTCCATCTCCTAATTGGGAGATGTTGGGAGTTGGCCATTAAATTAGTAAACATCTATCAGATCCTATACATTTGCATACATGGGGAACAAGTTGTGATAGATAAAATCTTTATAGATGACATATATGAGTCATGCATCTATAAGGTTATGGTAGGTTAGTGGATGGTAAAGGACATCTCTACTTGTGGTTTATTGAGTAAGGGTGGTGCCAGATTTTATTGATGTGGTAAATTTTGATGATTATAGTGGCACTACAAGTGGCTACAAATGGATGAGGTTCCCATCTATCATGGTGTCTCATTCCCTACATCTAGACCATGGAGAGGGAGAAAATATATGTTGGGGTCATAGCATGTTTTCCTACCTACACCATGAGTAGGCATGTGAGTTAACCTTATCCTATTAATGCTTAGCTCCCTCACAACAATATATGTTTATAAAAATTAAGACAAAAGGAACAAGGAACTAGTTTTCCTTTAGGTCCTTGTTCTAGGAACTTAGTAGTTTGCAAGATGTTGATGGAGGAGCATCCTAGGTGTAAGAGAAACCTTGCATCACCCAAAAATATTTTTCTTTTCAATCTTTTCTATTTTAATAAGAATTAGTAGATAGGGTGGTTACTATTATGAGAACTTTCTATTTTTAGTAAATTTTAACATACGAGCTTGGAATGTTCTTATTTTCTACATTCAGGTTCATTTTGGAATTATAAGCCTACCATAAAAATCTCATTGCTCCAGCTTAAGTATTGCATAAGTTATTGCAGGTTTTCAGTGGAAAATTTTGTAGAAAAATCTTTAGGCTCAACATTAGAGGCCTTAGAGTACTTGGATGAGGTCTAAAAAATTGATGGAAAGGTGCTTGTGCTTTTGTAAGCTTGTAGATTAGGAATTGGCATTTCCAAAAAGTCACTATAATAGCCAATCAGAGCAACAGTTTGAGAGTTATGGCCTTCCAAAGTTGGGCTAGCAAAACTACTAGAATAATTTGTCAGAGATGTATTTAGCTGACTCTATATGTATTTTTAGGGTCTGACAGCCCTAGGTATTAAGTTTGAGCATCTAGAACCTTCCCAAATGGCATAAAATTGTCGTTTTAAAAAAGGCCCGAACATTGTCTAGGACAACTCTAGGTGGTAGTTCACAACTTACTCTTGAAAATTACTATAATGAAGGTACCCATGTGAGTTAGCATATTGTACTTATGAATTCATTAGTTCTGCATTTGTGGTGCAAATAAGAAGTCCATATTTTGTTCCCACATTTGTTTTTGTTTCTTTTTTTATGTTATGTGTTTATGGTATTAAGGTGAGCACCCTTCATCAAGTGGTATCAAAACTAGAGTTATTGAGTGTGTGGAAAAATCATTAACTATGAGGTAGTTCACACCACCACTATGGTTTGTGCTAAGCACGTAGACAGATCACTGATTGAGAGGCAATTTTCCCTAGGGTTTCAAAAAAAAGTGCAAAAAATGCCTCCATGAAGAGAGTGTGGCAAAAGAGTTGTAGGTGTTACACCAAATGTTTTTAGAGCCCTACAAAGATAAATGTGAGCATTGGAAGAAAAAATGTGTAGAGGAATAAATATTCCCATAAGAGATGAAAGAGAGGATGAGGAAAAAGTAGAGCAAGAGAGGATTTTTAGGGCCATCTCCAAGATTGGAAAAAGACCTAATTTTGAGGTTGCCACATTTTTGGAAAATCTTAATCTAGAGGAGCTGGTCAATTGGATCAATGAATTGGAGGACTACCTTGAGTATGAAGATATTGAGGATCTTGATAGGGTCAAGTGGTGAAGGACAAAATGAAGGGACATGAAAAGATTTGGTGGCATGAGAGTTTAGTTGGACCGAAATAGAAAGGAAAATGACAAAATCACCAAATGGGATCAGATGATAGCTAAAATAAAGCAACAATTCATTCCTATGGATTATGAGCTTTATTTTTTGAATAAAATGTAAGGGTTGAAGCAAGAAGGAAAATATATTCAATAGTATACTGAAGAGTTGTACCAAGTTCTCATTAGAACTGGCAATGCAGAAGCTAATAAGGAGAAAGTGGAATATTTTCTTAATGGGTTGAGGCCAAGTATTCAGGACAAGCCTAGTCTAGTTTGAATGAACAATATTGAGGATGCATAATAGTTTTCCCTAAGGGTTGAGGAGAAACTGAGCATGAAGTTTTACAACAAGAATAGTGGAAGAAGTCCTGGTGGAAGATCTAGCAAATGATCTTATGGAGGCTATAATGATGATCAGAAGAACAAGGATGAGGCTGGAATTAGTAGTATGAACTAGAGGGGAAATAATTCCAATCATTTCCATGATTAAAACAATAGAGATCAGAGTGGAAGAGGTAGAGGAAAAGGATCTGCAAGAGGAGGCTTCTATGGGAAATGTTTTCATTTTAGAGAAGAAGAGCATAGAACATTTGAATTTTCCTAGTGCCAAGGAAGGACAGATCAAAGAATAGAATGCTAGGCCAAAGTTTCATATGTTGATGAAGATGTCAGATCATCAACTTCTAAAGATGCTAAAAGAGGAGAAGTCCTAGTTAACAAAAGAGTCTTGTTGAGTGGTGAGAATGAACCTAATCAAAGAAGGAGCTTATTTTGCAAAAGGTGCAGATGTGAAGATAAGTGTTGTGATGTGATCATTGATGATGGAAGTATTGAAAATCTAGTGTCAAAAATGATGGTCACAAAATTGAGGCTAGAGAAATAGAAAAACTCATGTCCATATCGTATTTCTTAGGTGCAAGATGACCACAAGGTCATGGTCAATGAGCAATTCTCTGTGAAGTACAAGCTTGGAAGCTACTAGGATGAGGTACTTTGTGATATCATTCCTATGGACATATGTCATATGTTGTTGGGTAGGCCATGGTAGTTTGACAGGCATGATGTACACGATGGGCAAGCAAATACCTATACTCTAACCAAGAATGGAGTGAAGCATAAGTTGAAGTTATTGAAGGATAAAGAAGAAAATGTATGTAGTGATACCAAAATATGTTTTGTTGATGGACAATATTTTCTCAAAGGTATGAAGCGTGAGCATATATGATTTGTTATAATTCTAAAAGATAGTTAAGAAGAAATGGAGGAGATACCTGCAAAAGTTGTAGATATATTGGGAGAGTTTTCTAATATTGTATTAGATAATGTACCTGATGGATTGCCCCTAATGAAGAAGATCAGCCACTAGATGGATTTCATTCTAGGAGCTAGTTTGCCAAACAAGGTAGCACATAGAATGATACCAGCAAAAAGTGAAGAGTTGAACTTGGATAAGTTCATGAGTTGTTGCAGAAGGGGTTGATTTAAGAGAGTCTAAGTCCATGTGTTGTACTAGCCATATTAGCACCAAAGAAGAATGGAGAATGGAGGATGTACATAGATTCTTGTGTGATCAATAAGATCACAATCAATTATAGATTTTCATTGCCAAGGATGGATGATATCATGGACTATTTGAGTGGAGCAAAGTATTTCATAAAGATAGATCTAAAGAGTGGATATCATCAACTTTGTATCAAAGAAGGTGATGAGTGGAAGACTACTTGCAAGATAGAAGAAGGATTATACAAGTGGTTAGTCACACCTTTTGAAAAAACCAATGCACCGAGCACTTTCATGTGGGTACTGAAGAAGTTTTTGGGTAAGATTATCATTGTTTACTTAGACAATATTTTGACCTTTAATAAGACATTAGAGGAACATTTGATTCATATTCACAAGGTGTTTGATAATTTGAGGGAAGAGAAGTTGTTGATAAACTTGAAGAAGTGTATTTTTGTAATAAAGAAGTTGGTGTATTTGGGATTACAATATCAATAGGTCTAAAAATGGACCCGAAGAAAGTGAAGGCTATCCTTGAATGGTCTACTCCAAAGAGTGTGATAGAGGTAAGATCTTTTCATGGACTAGCTAGTTTTTACAAAGAGCTCATAAGAGGTTTTAGTAGTATTTGTGGACCCCTAATTGAAATAATGAGAGGGGATAGGAAAGAATTTAAGTGCACTATAGGAGCAGATAAGAATTTTAGTCTATTGAAATAGAAATTTACTAAGCAACCTATTTTAGCACTTCCTAATTTTAACAAGGTGTTTCAAGTAGACTGTGATGTTATTGGTACTACAATAGGAGCTATTTTGAGCCAAGAAGGTAGACTTGTTGCTTATTTTAGTGAGAATTTGAATGATGCAAAAAGAAAATATTTTGTTTATGATCAAGAACTTTATGCCATAGTTCAAGCATTAAAGAAGTGGAGACACTATCTTCTTCCTAAAGAATTTTTTTTTTATACTAATTATAAAGCTTTGCAATATTTAAATAGTAAAAAAAAATTGAACCAAAGGCATTTGGAGTGGGTTGAGTTTTTGTAGAGTTATACATTTATTTTGAAACACAGGAGTGGAAAATCTAAGAGAGTTGCAAATGCTCTTAGTAGAAGACAACTTTTGCTAAGAAATTTTTTTGAAAGGGATGGTTGGGTTCAAGGAACTCATTACTTTGTATCCAAATGATCTTGATTTTGGTGAAGTGTAGAAGGCTTGTACAGAACCTATTACACTTGACAAGATAAAGTGGTTGGATTTCACGATCTAGGATAATATGTTGTTCAAAGGAAGTCAATTGTGCATTCCCAAAAGTTCAATGAGAGAGAATCTCATGAAGGAGAAGCATAGTGGAGGATTGGTTGGACATTTTGGCAGAGATAAAACCATAGCTTTGGTTGTTGAGAATTATTACTAGCCACAATTTTAGCAAGATGTTAAGAAGATTATACAAAGTTATAGAGTATGTGATGAAGGGGTGCTCCCCTTAAAACCATAAACTCATAACAAAAATAAAGAAACCATAGCCAATGCAAGAAAAAAATATGGACTTCTTATTTGTGTCATAAATGTAGAATTATAGAATTCTCAAGTATAATATGCTAACCCACATGGGCGTCATCATTACAATAATTTGCAAGACAAGCTATGAACTATCACGCAGAGCTATCCTAAACAATGTTCAAACCTTTCTTAAATAGACAATTTTATGCCACCTTGGAAAATTCTAGACATTGAAACTTAATATCTAGGCGACAAACCCTAACAACACATATAGAGTCAGAAAAATACATCTTTGACAATTATTTTAGATATTTTAAGTAGCCCAACTTTGAAAGGCCATAACTCATGAACTATTGCTTTGATTGGCTATTATAGCCACTTTTCAGAAATGCCACATCCTAATCTAAAGGCCTGAAGCTATGCTAGCACCTTTTTGTCAAGTTTTCAAACCTCATCTGGGCACTCTAAGGCCTCCAACAGTGAGCCTAAAGATATTTCTACAATTTTTTCTACCAAAAATCCATAATAACTTATCCAATATTTATGCTTGAGCAATGGGATTTTTATGGTAGGCTTACAACTCTAAAATGAACCTTCCTGTAGAAAGTGAGAACATTTTGAGATCATATGAAAAAATTACTAAAAATAGCAAGTTCCCATAAATAGTAACCACCCTATCTACTAGTCCTTATTAAAAAAGAAAAGATTGAAATACAAACATTTTTGGGTTGATACAAGCTTTCTCTTACACCCAAGATGCTCCTACATTAGACACCTGAGGTAATTTGAGAAGTGACTCCATCACATCTCAAGTGTTCAAAGGAACACCAATATGGTTAACCTCCTCCTTTGCTAGCCATCATGAATCCTCTACTGGCATCCCTTTCCATTTGACCAAGTGTTCCTCATAAGTTATGTTCCTTCTACTTTTCCCAACATGACTATCCAGTATCTCCTCAATCTCCTTTGCAGCCGAACTAGTTGCTTGGAATACTCCACTACACTTTTGCAACTTCATCTCCATCACCTCCTTCATAGTACTCTATCAAATCTAAAATATTAAATACTATTGAGATATTCAATTTAGCATGCAACTCTACCTCATTAGCATTTCTATAATCATGACTTTTCACTATCTTGCATGAGCCAAACTTCTTCATATTCATCTTATTATATGTACCCACTGGAAAATGCTCCTTCCTCAAATGAACCATGACTTCATCTCCAATATAAAATTTCTTATACCTCATTTTCACATCTGCCTTAGCCTTATATTGTGCATTCATCTTTATGATGTGCTTTCTCACCTCCTCATGGATGTTCTTCGAATGTTCAACAAAATCTTCTGCTTTAATACTACTTATCTCTCATTTATCCAATTGCCACAATTTAGAAGCATTTCTAGGAATTTTTGATAGATGGAGAAACTTTCTAATAGAGGAAGTTTTGTTCTCAAAATCTCATTTTGCTATCACATGTTGCATTGCCATCAATGCCAAAGAGGGAGATTGTTGGATACAATTGATTAATTTTGTGTTGTCTTTGATGTTACAAAAATGTCATATCAATTGATAGTCAGTACATGTTAAGCTCACTTGGTCAACAAAGATCGTTTTTAGCATATTTATATTCTTTTAATAAAATATAAGTTGAAAGATATCAAATGTCAATTTTGGGTAATCATCATTATACTAAAAACTATAAAGTCACAAGTATTGGTGTAACATTGTCAAAAACATTGAACATTAAGTCAATAAATCAATATTGTCTCCTCACCCATTACAAAATGTCAAAATGACAATATGGTCTTAGGAGAGGTGAAGGCTTTTATTACCACACAATAATAGTGAGAATGAGAAAGTTGAAACAATACAAACAAGAAAGAGCTAGGGAACTTATTTACCACACTATAGAGAACTAAACCTTGAGGTTAGTGATTGCCTCCAATTCATCCATTAGTAACATCACCATCTTTGATAAAGGAGTGGTATCGACTTTATTTAATAAAACTTTATTTGAACTCTATAGACAACAATCTAACAAAATTGAATTTGAAGTTGTATGCTGAGTTGGATTCAATTTTGGAATATTGTTTGGTTATAGTGGCATTTGATTGGGTCCTCAATGCATTCATTTAATACTCAACTAGATATACATTTTGTGATGAGATATTTAGGTAGAGACAATGATTATTAATGGTAAAGATAGATATAATGGGTTATTGTAATTGAAGGGCACAATACATTTTTGGTATGAGATATATGAATTTTGTTACTTCTCCTCATACAATTTGTTATGTATTTTATTTTTTCTTTCATGTAAACTATGTTCTATTGACTAGAATGTTATCTAAGTTTAGATTGTTCATAATGTAGGCTACTCTTGCATATTTAGTTTTGGCATAAGTCTAGTTCAACTTTTATAATTTTTGTTTTAGATAAACTAATAAATACTCAATGCCTACTTATTTGTGGACATCAACATGAGGTAATCATTGATTTTCATTTTTTCCATGTAAGCTTAAAATAATAGTAGTGCTTGATATGAAGTTTCAAATGTTTCTAATTAAGTTGTGTATTGGCAGGACCATGAGAATGATGATGCAGGGGAGAAGATAGAAGATATTGATGATGAAATGGTAGACATTGAAACATACTCTATTGACATTTCCCCATGAAAAAATATTGGGCATGGTGCTTGTTGGTGTTTTAAAATGTACTAAAACTACTAAGCAACAAAATGCTTAATACCAGAATGATAGTACATAAACAATCTAAAGACTAGCCTATTCTTATTAACAATTGCATATGTAAGGTATTTGGACCCAACTTCAACAAAACCATAGATGGTTTTCTACTCTTTTGGCTCTGCAAAACCAGGGTGGGTGTACCTAGGGATGGTTCAAAACTGAAACAATTGTATGAGGATTATTCTTAGTTTCATTCTTATTCTCATTTCAAGATACTCAAACATATACATAATTCTTACTAACTTGGTGAACACATCCCATAAAACAGATATGGCCAAGAATTCTTCTATAGATCTGCAGATGTTTTTTAACAACAATGGCTAATTGAAGCTAAAACATTCCATGCAGACAAGTGCTGGCCAACTTTGAAGATCTACAGGAGATAAAAGTAAAATTTGACTCGATGATGCATTTGAAAAACCACTTGTAATATATTTCTCCTTCAGCTGAAATAACCTGATCAGTGCCTAATCCATTGAGGTTTAGAGTCTATAGCAAATTCTTAGATCTAATTTGTTGCCTTACAACAAATTCTATCAGCAATTCTTATCAGAACTTATCATTCAAAATCCTGCTCAATACTTAAGGAATCTTATCACATTCATCAAAGCCTTTATTTAATCCATTGAATTGATAGCAATGATAAATGGATATACAACCTAACTAGATTGCATTCAATTGTACAAGCTTTTACTCATACAACATCAAGGTAGCTAAGTATTTAAAAGGAGACAAAATTAAGAAAGAACTGATATGGGGATAGTTCATAGTTTGTACTCATTTCCCTTGAAAATGGTATATCCTTTACAATAGCCTCAAAAAAACTGAGCAAAAGCCCTAGATCTTACAAAATTTTCGTCATTAATAAATCTTTCAGAAGCCTGGGCAACAATTGGGTCAATTTTCTTACCTTGGTAATCAGCAATGATCAAGTCCAAGGAAGGTGTAGGAGGCTCTTGTGGCTCTCCAATATCCAGGTTTGTAGAAGTGACAATCACATCCCCTTCTCCTCCCATTTTTCTAAGCTATTCCTTTAGAGATGCTTCATCATCTATCTAGATTGGAGAGTGGATTGGGGAGTATTGTTCTTTTTGAGAAGAAGAAGACCCCTGCTCTAAGTTTTATCTTTTTAGAGAGCTGGCTGCAGATGGACTTCTTGACCTTGGCTCCTTATGAGGGGGTACTTGTTGCACACTTTGAACCATGACATAACTTGCCCTTTTTCATAAATTATATTGGCCAGGAGTTACCACATTTCTACCACTCATTCTTCTTTGTATTTCTACTGCCTTGTCTGGGTGTGTCTTAATAAATATATCTTTCTTTTCATTCATAGTTTGAATTATTATAGCAAAATTATTCATTAATGCCTATATTTTATCTCCCTAGTATTTGTTATCTTTCAATGGGTCATACTGGGGGTCAAAAGTATTAATGAATTCTAGGTTTTTACTGAAAACTATCCATTTCTCTTTCCTTAATTCTTGCTCCTTCAATGTGAAAATATTTTTGATTATATCTTCCAGATAGTAAACCTGATGTACCATATGGAAGCTCTCACCCTTTCTCTTAATAGATCATAGAATCCTTCAGGGTCAATGAATCTGGCGTGAGATTCTGCCATGTATTATTTATTAAAAAACAAATTTAAATGCTTCCACCCCTTTTTAACAAAAACAAAATCATGCACTACAGTAACCATTGGAAAGAAAGTGCCCTTCTTAACCAATTCCTTCTCATCTATAGTACCTATCTGCCATATGAGCTCAGCTATCCCTATCTTCAAAGGTACATGAAAAGGTAATGCATGAGGTTTTCCTAAGAAACCATAAACTCTTATTACTGTTGAAACATTGTAGGGAATTATATCCCCCCAGTTGTGATAACAAGTAGCCCTTTAGCATGGTCCTTGGGTCTGACCAATTCTAATAATGCTTTTGGAATTCTAGGGCTATCTCCTCTTAAAAGTAGTCTAAGCTTTGATACAAAATACTTGTCAAATCTTACATAACTAGCATCAGTGGCCTCTAAAGTCATATCCACACTCCATAACCACACTGGATTCCTTTATCCATCCTTTGTTGTTTCTAACTCCATACCCTTGGAGAAGAAAGTATATCCTTTGTATAAACATACATGCATCATGAATGAATACCAACAGAATGGTTTGTTTACTTTCCCCTTTGCTATTCCAACCAAACCATTGTGAATCTCTTTTGCTAGGAAAGTGGAAAAATCTAGAATGGTACTCATTCGAAATTGAAGGGTTTCAGCAATTATAAGGACCACAGAACTTGGAATTTTATCACCCTCATCTATCCCCAAAATCTTGCAAAGAGAAAAATATAATGCTTGAGCTCTTAAATTGAAATGTCTTCTTAACAATGGCTCTAGAGTACTGGCTATGATCACAGACAAATTACCAACCCTAGCAGCATGCTCCTGTAGTGGCCCTATTCTTAAGTACACTCATTGTGCATCATATCTAGCTTGTAAATCATCCAGATCAATGATTTCATGCATAGCGTGGTTAGGGTTTAGGTTGAAAACCTCACTGAACAGTTCAGGGCAAACCCTAAAAAGGTTGATCCCTACATGATTTTTTACCCACCCTGTGATAGGGTCATACTTCTTTGCCAGGTCCATCAATAAATCACTATCAAAGAAGACACTGGGGACTACTAATTTTCCAATGTCAAATTCTCATACATTGCTCATAGGAGTGTCCAATTTTCACTCTGAAAACCATTTCTTAAACAACTTCAAACCTCCCATGGAAACCTGGGCACCCCTTATCCAATTAGCTTTGTCATAAAATCCTTCTGCCATAACTAATCTAGGGTTTTTTGGAATCAGTTCCCTTCCCCTAGTTATTTCATGCACTGATAAGGGGAATTATTCAAGAAAATCATTATGCATTGAAAGTTTTAGATAATCTTTTTGTCCAGTAAACTCTTTTCGGGGCGACATTTTAATGAAACTTTGTAAAATTCACAACAGCAGATGCTTCAAATTTTACTCAGAAAGGCATAGAGCACTTACCCGCCAAAAATTGCACTTCTGCACTATATGATGTCTTCTGCAATTTTATTGGAGTATTAACCGAGAAATTCTGTGCCTTATCTCTGAAATCTTGAATGCCCCTTTCTTTTGCACTTTGGTGATTCATTAATGGTGAAATCTTGGGTTCTTTTTATGAATTAAAATCGCACGTACCAGGTCTGGATCACATTTACTCTCAGTAATTGTTGCCTACAATTTGCACTCAAATTTGAATCCCATCCATAGATTTTATCAGATCGCACGATCCTGATTTAAAAATAACAAGCTTTACAGTCCTTTTAGAAAAATGCTACGTGTCACCATTGCGCTTCCTCGCATTACTTAAAAACCTACATCTTCATAATGTGGGGATGTGCCAACCATCAATCAAGACAAGATCAACGATCAAAATAATCCATTTTGTATTAACGACCAGCTAGTTGTATTGACCAATAGGAAACTTCCATATTAGCTCATACTATTTGACAACACTTCATGCCAACGGATAACATATCTTCTTCTGAGCAAGCAAGTTTTTGACGTCATCACGGACACACATCACAAATGCACTTCCCCGCATTACTTAAAAACCTACATCTTTATTATGTGGGGATGCGCCAACTATTGATCAAGATAGGATCAATGGTGATAAGACTTCAAATTCATTAAGCAACCAAAAACCCTTCTATGCATACCTGGCATTACACATCATCAATCATTTGCAGTGTAGCATATTGAAATACAAATACCTGACCCCACTTTGCCATGTGTCACCAATGTGCTTCCCCACATTACTTAAAAAACTTGCATCTTTATTACGCAGGGATGCGCCAACCGTTGATCAAGACAGGATCAATAGTGATACTACTTGGTAAGTAATCTTCATAGCTCTGTCGACGAATCCACCAATGATATTGCAGAAAAACAAAACGTGTACAAAAGTACTGACAAAGCTAACATACAAGAGCTTTTGTGATGTACCAGATCTCATAAAACATCAAGGGCTACGTGTCGCAAATGCACTTCCCCGCATTACTTAATGACCTACAACTCTATAATGTGGGGATGCGCTGACCCTTGATCTCTGATAGATCAACGGTGACTGAAAAACACTTCAACTTGGCATCCTTTCAAATGGAAAATTGCAATTAAAGGTACATGAAAGGTTTACCAAATGCATTTTGACGTAAATAAGACATTAGGATAGAAAGCCCCACCAAAAATCTTGAATAAAATACCTTTTTCAAAAATTTGAAAACGAGGGCACCACAAAACAAAGACATAACAGATTTTTCACCCAAAGATCAAAAATTTTCTATACTATGAAAAATCACACCAACAGTGGCTCTGTCTGGGGATGATATACTACCTGAGTCTATACAGGAATTTAGAATCTTTGGGAGAGCAAACCACATATTTGGTAAGATGAAAACTTCTTCAGAGAGCACAAAGCAACACACAAAAACAAGGAACCAGACTGCACAAGGATATTTACAAGGATTTACAAAAAAACAAAACAACAGGAAACCCTAAAACTACTGTTCATGGAAGAAAACAAGTATTTTTCAAGAAAAATACCTCTTCAAGAACTATCCATGAACTGGCAATTCAAGAATATTGTTAAATATATCTTTGAGTATATAAGAATCTTCTCCCCAAGTATTTTCAATGAGATATGGGCCTAACCAAATAGGATCAAATTTGCCATGTTTTTCTTTATCTTCAATTCTGGCATTCCACATTAAAACTAAATCTCCATTTTCAAATTTCCTGCTTACAGTTCTTTTATCATAGAGTGTCTTGACTTGTAATTGCAACTTTTGGTTCCTTAAAGATGCTTCTCTTTTGGTTTCGGTCAGTCCTACCAATTCATCCATTCTTTCTTTCATTTCATCTGTAGTATCTTCATCATATAATTGGATGTAATTGTATAGTCCCATCAAGTTGTTTTGAGGCATTCTAGCTTCAATCCCATACACTAAATCAAACGGAGCTACACCAATTTCTTTCTTTACAGTTACCCTATCAGCCCATATTGCCAACTGTAACTTGGAATCCCATGTCTTTTTATTATCATCCAAGGTTCTCTTAATGACCTTCAACAGGCTCTTATTTGTGGACTTAGCTTGTCCATTCCCTTGTGGATGATATGGAGCAGATGATGACCTTTTCATTCAATATTTATCACAAAACTTAATGAACTCCTCAGATCTGAAGCACATAGCATTATCTGTTACAATTCTCTATGGACATCCAAATCTAGAAATAATATTATTCAACGAGAAATTATTTACCACTTTACTTGTTGCATTTCTTGTAGGGATAGCCTCTACCCATTTTGTAAAGTATTCAGTAGCAACCAAAATCAAAGAATAGCTATTGTTAGACTTGGGGAAAATATCTCCTATGAAGTCCAGACCCCATTGTTGAAAAGGTGCTTGAATCTCAACTGGCTTCAATGGAGTATTTCCTGAGAACTTCAGCTTTCCAACAAACCTCTGATAAGGATCACATTTCCTAACCATAACTTGAGCATCCTTGAAAAGATAAGGCCACCAGAACCCAGCCCTCGTTATCTTATGTGCAATAGTTTTGGCCATATAGTGCCCCCCACACACTCCAGTATGCATTTCCTTCAAAACCTCTTTTGCCTTTTCTTTATCAACACATTTCAACAGAACTCCCTCAAAATTTCTCCACCATAGATTATTTTGGAAAATTATATACCTGATGGCTTGCAATTTAGTATTCCTCTTTTCATTGTAATAGGGAGGAGCTTCCATAAGTTGCAAGTAATATATGACATTGGTGTACCAATCACATTGGTCCATGTAACATAAGTCAGCTCTGAGATCATCATTTACCAAATTTATCTAATTAGCCTCTAGATTAGTTTCAACCATGAGTTTGGCCAAACCTTAACCTCTTACTAACTTTGTTATTTGTATATCAATGTTAAATTCCTGGATTCTATTGATCCACCTACACCTCCTGCGTGATACTTCCTGTTGAGAGAATATATCTTTAACTACAGCACTAGGTACAAAAGTGATAACAGTAGCACCTACCAAGTAACATCTAAAAGCTTTTACAGCCTTTACCAAAGCATATGCTTGCTTTTCATTTATTTCATACTTCAGTTCAGTAGGCTGTAGTGACTTGCTGAAAAAGGCAATCGGTTGCTCATATCCTTCTTGATTTTTCTATAATAAGACTGCAGCTACAGTATGGAATGATGCAAAAGAGAAAATATGCATGGGTTTTGCATAATCCAGAGTCCTCAACACTGGATCATTCTTTATTGCAATTTTTATATCCTGGAATGCTTGTGAAGGTTCACCATTCCAATCTATAATAGCTCCCTTCTTGAGCATCATTGAGATGGGTCTACTGAGTTCAGCAAAATTGGTAACAAATCTCCTCAGAAAATTGACTTGGCCAAAAAAGGACTGAATTCCTTTCACATTTTTTGGTTTGGGGACTTTGTCAATAGTGGCTACCCTTTCAGGATCTATTTTTACCCCATCCTTAAACACTATGTGTCCTAATAATTTTCCTTCTATGACCCCGAAGGTGCATTTCTTTGGGTTTAAAGATACTCCATATTCCAGGGCTTTTATAAAGATTTTTTCCAAATGTTTGCAGTGATCTTCAGCCTTATTAGAATACGCTGTGAGATCATCCTGGTACACAACCATAAATTTGTCAATATACTCATGAAATGCTACATCCATGGCTCTTTGGAAGGTAGCTCTTGCATTAATCAAGCCAAAAGGCATCGTCACATACACATATGTTCCCCAAGGGGTTGTGAAGCCTGTCTTGAACTGTTCACTTTCTTTTACTAGAACTTGATTATATTCAGAGAAACGATCCATCATTGACATCAATTCAAAGCTAGTCACTTGCTGTAACATGGCTTCCATATTAGGTAAGCCATAATTGTCTTTCAGAGATGTAATGTTTAAATTTCTAAAATCAACACAAAGCCCAATATCTCTATTTTTCTTCCTGACAGGAACCAAGTTTGAAACCCAGGTGGAACGCCTGATTGGTTTGATTATCCCACCATCTCTCAATTTTGTTAGTTCTTCTTGCATTTTTGGGGCAAGGGTAGGATTGATTGGTCTCTATTTTTTCCTAAAAGGTTTTAAATTTTCCTTGAATGGTATGACATGCTGGAAAAGATCCTCCCTATAAGCCTTAAGGTCATCATATGACCAAGCAAAAACATGCCTATATTTTCTAAGTAGGTCAATCAATGTTTTCCTAATTTCAACAAGCAAATTTTGGCCAATATAAACCCTTTTAGGAATTTCATCAGTACCCAAGTTTATTTCTTCTAACTCCTGGGGTTTGGGGTCGTTTACTCCTAATTTTACTCTGTCTTGGCTATCAAAAATATTTTCCAAGACTACTAACCCCTTCGGCATCTTATTTGTTTTCAATTGCATTATTTCCTAACCAAAAATGGTTTCCTTCCCATTTATAGTTTCAATCAATCCACTGCAATCCATCTCCTAATCGTGGTACTTGTCTTCATTTAACAAAAAAATTGTAATATCTTTGTCATTTTCAAAAACCTGCCAATTTTCAATGTTGTCAGGTATGGAAGGTCTATTTTGCATCTCAATTTGGGAGATTCCTGCAAATGATATTTCTTTTGGCTTGATTGCTACATTTGCCAACAGATCAGCCATCTTATTTTGGGTCCTATCTCTCCATGAGATCCCGAATGCATCAAAGAATTCTATCTGATCCCAGACTGCATTTCTATATTGTTTCAATCTCCTATTCTTGGATAAGTAGGTTCCTTTGATCTAAGAGATAATTAGTTCAGAATCCCCTATGACACATAATTTCTTAATTTTATGATGTATGGCAACTTTGAGCCCTAGCATGAATGCTTCATACTCTGCAATATTATTAGTGCAGGCAAACTTGAAGGTGAATGAATACCTAAAAGTGTTATTTTTAGGGGACACAAAGACTACACCTACCCCTGCACCCTCTTTAGAACTAGCCCCATTAAAGAACATCATCCATAATTTTGGTGAATTCATGCAACATTCAACTTCATTTTTGATGATAGCAGGTAAATTTTCAACTTCCTAAATAATCAATTCAGCCCTAAAAGCATTAATCACAGTATCTAGGAAACAAGTGGTATCTTTGTCAATTTCTTCACCTAAGATGTGGTTAACCCTTGGTTCCCTATTTACCCTGATAGCTTTGTCCCCTATATGAAAAGTGGCATAAGTAAGATCACATTGTAGGCTTCCCCCCATGGCAGCACTCCATTTTCTAGATAGTAACATTCTGTAGTGTGGAGGTATATCTACCACAAGGACAGACATGATTAATTCTACTTCAGGATATGCAACCGGTTTGAATGGTAATGCATTTATAGTACCTATGACTGGGACTTCCCTAGCATCCATCCCTTTGCATCTGCCCTGCTTGGTATCCACCTTCAATCCTAAGGCTTCCATTACTTTGAAAGGCATTATAGTGTTGGAAGCTCCTGAGTCTATCATGCAATTTTTTAAGGTTTTCCCCTTTATGATTAGACTGAGGAAAAAAGGATCAATGTCTTCTATGAATGCCACTGAGGAATCATCTAGAAACATCTGAGGAATCTGGGATATGATACCATTGTCCTCTATTACTAATGGGGTCTGTTGGGACATAGTTTGATCTACAATAATATTATTGTTTTCTATTTCACCCAACCATGACAAAGCCTTATTCTTATGCTCTTCAATTCTAAAAAGTTCAGACAAGGGCACTTTTACAGTAATTTGAGATAACATGGATATCATATCAACAGATTCAACCACAGTAGGTTTTACAATAGTACCTGGAGTCGGAGTCTTTTGAGTAGTAGACACCACATTTTGCTTGATAACATCTAGTTCTAACTTCTTTAGTTGCACAACTAGTTTTGTTGCTTCACGTATCTGAAATTGAACCTTCTTCTTTGGTTCCCATTTCTTACCCTTGTTCTCCTTGATTTTAGGCACATCTACATTGACTTTCTTGTCTTGATCATTCATCTTATGAGTGATGTCTTTGATGAATACACTAGATGGCCTTCCTGCATCATTATTTATTGCTATATTTCTCAAATTATAATTACTATGGACTTGTGAAATCATTTCGGCTGTAATTCTATCAATTTCCTCCTTGGAGGGCATTCTTAAACTTGTGAGACCTACATCAAAATATGTACTGCATACCTTATCTGTATCATACCTTTAATCATCTGAAAACACTTGCTGATGATGTAGCTGGTAAGCAATTCTCTAGCTAGTAATATCATTTTCAGGCTCTCTTGAATTAGAATCTATCAAATCATCACACATACTCACCATATTGCAGCTTATATCATCATGGTTTTTCTCTTCAGTTTCTTCTTTAGCTTGCACTCCTTGAGCTTGGGCGAATGATTGAGTAACAACACAATAATTAGTAGAATGATGTGATTGGCATATAATGCACCATTGTACATCGTCATTCATATTTACAGTGTTCCTTTGCAGGGGGTCTGGAGTACCCTTATCCTTCACATTTTGGGTCTGGTTGGGAACTAGTTTACCATCTTTCCATTGAGTGGTGTAAGGGTAATTTTGCATCCTAGGCTACCCAGGGGGTCTTCAGCAACATTTGGCTTATTGAAACTAGTGAGATTCATCTTCTTGAGCATTTCTAAAACCTGGCCTACAGTAGGTTCTTCAAGCTTTTTTCCTATAGGAGTTTTGTCACCCTCCCTTTTATTATTGTTTTTAGGATTAAAAAGCTTAGGATCATCCCTCCTACCTAGTTTGCCAGATGCCTTTCTATTATTCTCTATATTCACTACAACTCTATAGGCATCTCTTAAAGTTATAGGATCTTTATCTCTCAATTGATAAGCCATTTTGCTATCAAAAGCATTGAAATAGGTTGTGAGACAGACATCTTCATTTAACCTCATAAATTGAAAAAGTTTGTATTACCTTTTTGGAATCTCACATTGAAATCAAATGTGGATTCATTTGCATTCTTCTTGATATTGTTGAACTCGTTCAACATGAATCTTACATTAGTATTGTCCCCATATTTCTCCTTGAACAATTTCTCCAAATCACTCCATGAGGTAATACTGTCATCAGGCAACCTCCTAAACCAATCCCTTGCATCCTCTGTTAGTGAATGCACAAATAATTTCATTACCATATCTTCATGTTCAACTTCATAATCATTCAACATGTCAATGAAAATCCTCAAATGTTCTTCACCATAGCCTTATTTCCAAAAAACTTAACCACTTTATCCCTTAAATCAAATGATATGGGATGGGGGGCACCAGGAATACTAGAAAATGATATCTGTCTATACTTTTCCAGGTATATAGGTTTCTTATGGAAACCAGGAACATTTGAGGTACTAGCTATATTAGCTTGACTTAGGGGAGTAGCTTGGGATTGTTGTGGTGGGACAAATGGGACTTGGGTGCCAATAGTGGAAGATGAGGTAAGAGAAAATTGGGGTATTCCCTTAGTTGAAATTGTGGGAGCATTAACTAGTGCAGGATTTGTAGGTGGGATAGACAAATTGGGCCATGAAGCCAATATAGAATTAGACTTTATGAATTGGATTTTCCTTCTAGTTTCTGTAGCTTGAGCTTCATTCTCATCCTTCTCAAGTTCTTTTGCAAGATCTTCCCTCTCTTTTCGAGCCTTCTTAAGATCTAGATCTAATTTCGACATGGAGGGTTGTATAGGTTTTCTTGGTATAGCTTGAGGCTCATTTATTTGGATTTCTATAGCCTTGCCTTTCCCTTTATCTGGAGCTTTTGTAGTGGGCTCTATAGGATCAACTTGAACAGGTTTATAGGCTTGAACTTGAGCAATAACTAGTTCTTGCCTTTGATTTAGGTGTTTCTCCTATTCTTGAACTTTAGCTCTCAGATTATCAACATCTCCAAAAACATCCTTATGGAGAGTTGTGGTATTCTCTTCTAATTTTTTATTTTTCTCTTTCAAAGAAGCCATCCTTCTTAACTAAACATCTCTTTCTATTATGGCATCCAAGGTGGCTTGCTCCTTCTCTTTTTCAAGATGAATGCATTTAGCTTCTTCCTTAGCAATCCATTTCTTCAAAAATTCTATTTCAGAGTGCACTTCTTTAGGATCTGCAGAAGTTGCCTTGAAATCAGTAGGGTCATCTAGATCTATAATGTTTGGTTCTACATATGGGGCTATTCTGGGATTAAAAGGATTATCAGATGAACTCCTAAATCCTAGCCTATAATTCATATCTACTGCAGGATCTAGTCTTAATGAAGAAATTCCCATAGTAAACATGTCCTTGTCTTGAAAAACTCTCTCATCTGGTAATGGGGTACTGAAAATGCCTCCTAAGAGTCTTGTAGTTTCAGATTCAGAACTAAGCGAAGAAGACTTTCTTCCTATTACTGGTTGATAATGGAAATTAATAGATGCATTACCTATGGGTTTTCAAGTGGGATTTGGATCTATCTTTTTCTTATTTTGGTTCTTCCTACCACCTTGGGGTAAATTAGTATACATTGATACATCTGGATTGGCTCTCATGTAAGCTCTTGTGTATTTTCTCTTGTTAGCCATATTCACCTTTTTGTTACAATAAGCACTAGTTTCAAAACCTTGACTGAGTCACCACCCTATTTCGGGAAAATATATAATGATATTTTTTTTGGCTGAAGGAAAACAATACACAAGTAGGAACAAAAATATGTGGCACAAACAAACCAATCATTGATGTCGGAAGACTGCAACTCTTGCTTGTTAGATAAGACACTTGGATAGGTTGGATACGTCAGTGTATAGCAATGGTACTTGGGCTCTATCTTCTTTAAATTCTCAAGGTTTGACACTAAAATATTCCCTTATAACCATGGGCAAAACATAGATCACATGACACACACATACATAGTAGGACCAAAGAAACTGCAGTACTTTTCACAGATGTGTTGGACAACTCCCCAATAGAGTCACCATTTTGTTAGTGTTTTAAAATATACTAAAACTACTAAGCGACAAAATGCTTAATACCAGAATGACAGTACATACACAATCTAAAGACTAGCCTATTCTTATTAACAATTGCATATGTAAGGTATTTGGACCCAACTTCAACAAAACCACAGATGGTTTTCTACTCTTTTGGCTCTGCAAAACCAGGGTGGGTGTACCCAGGGATGGTTCAAAACTGAAACAACTGTATGAGGATTATTCTTAGTTTCATTTTGATTCTCATTTCAAGATCCTCAAACATATACATAATTCTTACTAACTTGGTAAACACATCCCATAAAACAGATATGGCCAAGAATTCTTCTATAGATCTGCAGATGTTTTTTAACAACAATGGCTAACTGAAGCTAAAACATTCCATGCAGACAAGTGCTGGCCAACTTTGAAGATCTACAGAAGATAAAAGTAAAATTTGATTTGATGATGCATTTGAAAAACCATTTGTAATATATTTCTCCTTCAGCTGAAATAACCTAATTAGTGCCTAATCCATTGGGGTTTAGAGTCTATAGCAAATTCTTAGATCTAATTTGTTGCCTTACAACAAATTCTATCAGCAATTCTTATCAGAACTTATCATTCAAAATCCTTCTCAATACTTAAGGAATCTTATCACATTCATCAAAGCCTTTATTTAATCCATTGAATTAATAGAAATGATAAATGGATATACAACCTAACTAGATTGCATTCAATTCTACAAGCTTTTACTCATACAACATCAAGGTAGCTAAGTATTTAAAAGGAGACAAAATTCAGAAAGAACTAATATGGGGACAGTTCATAGTTTGTATTAATTTCCTTTGAAAATGGTATATCCTTTACAATAGCCTTCGAATGGCCTTCAGAAAGAAACATAGCTCATTCTATATTCATGTATTCTCAGAGAATTGATAGAAAAATACATTACTAACTTGCTTTCAAAATTTGGACCAAAAACTAGACTAAGCACAATACTTAGAAAAAATAGAATTCAAACCCTTCTTTAGCCTTGGAATCTCACTTAAATAGTGTGAGATGCAACAAGCTTCGGGCTAAATAAAGTGACAAGTGTCTTCTAAAGGATACTGACAAATGTCTGTCATAAAAGACAAAAACAAATAACAGAAAAGATAATACATCAAACAATCCTTGGTGGGTCCCTTTCTGTTATGCTTCTCAGTTGTTGAAACAAGAAGATAAGATCTGATTCTTCAATTATTCTTCATCCTTAGAGTAAATAGCCATGAGGTTTGAAAGTGATAAATCATCTTCAGTTACCTATAAATTTATTTCAACCTGGGGATTTTCCATGTCCTCATTATTAACTACGAGGGTGACTTTTACTTTTACATTTTCCTCCTCATCATCTTCTGACATTTGTTCTAGAAACTAATTTTTCCATTCATTAAAACCATCATCATTTGGCCAATCAAAACTTAGAGCTTCTCTTTGTATCATTATTAAAGAATTTTCACTTTCTTCTAAATCATCAAATTCTTTCCTCATAGCAGTATAAAATAACTGTATTTTTACTAGCTCTTCATTTGTCTTTGCCCAGAACTAGTGGCTAGTTTCACTCATGATGTTTATTATTCTTTCATTGAATAACTCGTCCATCTCCCTTTTCCACTTTTCTTTTTCTTTTATTGTATCAACAAATTCTAAAGCACAAGGAAATAGGGTGAATTTTTCAGCAATATATTGGGAAAAAAAGAGTGTTAATCTTCTCAACTTGATGATAAGGCATTTGGAATGCAGATATACATATGATTATAATATCATTATTTCTCTCCCTCCATTTCTGTGCAAGAAGAGTCAGTTTATCCTTATCTTTGTTCAACTCATCCATGAGGGTTGCAATTCTTGTCAACTGATAAAAAAAGGTTGACCATTGTATTTTATCCCTCAAATATGTCACACCCTATTTTAATTTCTCTTCATATTGATTTCTCAATTCTATCTGCAACTCATGCAATTTTGTTTTTTCCTCTTCAAAGTCCTCTATAGTATAGAATTGGGGCCTTTCAAGGGTGTCAGGTATTTCAATAATAGGGGTTGATCCAGATCCAACCAATGGCTGTAAAGGGTATGCAATTGTAGGTGCACTGGATTCTCCCATTTTTCTCTTCCCAAGTATCCTCTCCATTTGAGACATTTTGTTTTCCAGTGATTGTATCTGTATACCCCTTTCCTCATATGCTTTCAAAACTTCTTCAAACCTAGCATTGAGGTTGGCAAACTTATCTTCTTCTTGTCCAAATATAACACCACCCAATTTTAGCATTTTTGAAGCCATTCCGATTACTTGTTTACTACTTACCTCACCAGCCCTGTATACTGTCAATGTACCAGTATGTTCTGTAGTGGGAAACTCATGCATCCTAGTACTTTCTCTCTTATCTATGGACCACAAAACAAGGGCTTGGTGGTCATCACTAAATTTGACCCCTCTATGAGCCTATAGTACTTCTTCAGCGGTTGTTAGTTGAACATCCTTCTACTTTCTTACTGAATCAAAAACAATAGCATTTGCTATATCCCATTCTAGCAGAAGGAGGACTCCTAATTGTCTAACTATTTGCCTTCTAGCTGTAGGAGTGAACTAGGCAAAATCACTCAAAAAAATTGATTTTACCTCTTCCTTGATAACCGGGTCAGATTTATTTGGTTGCTCAGCCTTGATCTTCTCACAGGCTTTCTCAAAATTATTTATATTTAATTTCCATAAAAACTGAGCAAAAGCCCTAGATCTTACAAAATTTTCATCATTAATAAATCTTTCAAAAGCCTGGGCAACAATTGGGTCAATTTCCTTACCTTGGTAATTAGCAATAGTCAGGTCCAAGGAAGGTGTAGGAGGCTCTTGTAGCTCTCCAATATCCAGGTCTGTAGAAGTGACAATCACATCCCCTTCTCCTCCCATTTGTCTAAGCTATTCCTTTAGAGATGCTTCATCATCTATCTAGATTGGAGACTGGCTTGCAGAGTATTGTTCTTTTTGAGAAGAAGAAGACCCCTGGTCTAATTTTCATCTTTTTGGAGAGCTGGCTGCAGATGGACTTCTTGACCTTGGCTTCTTATCAGGGGGTACCTATTGCACACTTTGAACCATGACATAACCTGCCCTTTTCTGCAATGTATATTGGCTAGGAGTTACCACATTTCTACCACTCATTCTTCTTTGTATTTTTGCTACCTTGTCTGGGTGTGTCTTAATAAATATATCTCTCTTTTCATTGATAGTCTGAATTATTATAGCAAAATTATTCATTAATGCCTGTATTTTATCTCCCCAATATTTCTTATCTTTCAATGGGTCGTACTGGGGGTCAAAAGCATTAATGAATTCCAGGTTTTTACTAAAAACTATCCATTTCTCTTTCCTTAATTCTTGCTCCTGCAATGTGAAAATATTTTTGATTATATCTTTCAGAAAGTAAACCTGATGTACCATATGGGAAGCTCTCACCCTTTCTCTTAATAGATCATAGAATCCTTCAGGGTCAATGAATCTGGCGTGAGATTCTGTCATGTTATATTTATTCAAAAACAAATTTAAATGCTTCCACCCCTTTTTAACAAAAACAAAATCATGCACTACAGTAACCATTGGAAAGAAAGTGCCCTTCTTGACCAATTCCCTCCAATCTATACTACCTATCTGCCATAAGAGCTCGGCTATCCCTATCTTCAAAGGTACATGAAAAGGTAACCCATGAGGTTTTCCTAAGAAACCATAAACTCTTATTACTATTGAAACATTGTAGGGAATTATATCCCCCTAGTTGTGACTGACAAGTAGCCCTTTAGCATGGTCCTTGGGTCTGACCAATTCTAATAATGCTTGTGGAATTCTAGGGCTATCTCCTCTTAAAAGCAGTCTAAGCTTTGATGCAAAATACCTATCAAATCTTACATAACTAGCATCAATGGCCTCTGAAGTCATATCCACACTCCATAACTACACTGGATTCCTTTCTCCATCCTTTGTTGTTTCTAACTCCATACTCTTGGAGAAGAAAGTATATCCTTTTTATAAACATACATGCATCATGAATGAATACCAATAGAATGGTTTGTTTACTTTCCCCTTTGCTATTCCAACCAGACCGTTGTGAATCTCTTTTGCTAGGAAAGTGGAAAAATCTAGAATGGTACTCATTCCAAATTGAAGGGTTTCAGCAATTATAAGGACCACAGAACCTGGAATTTGATCACCCTCATCTATCCCCAAGATCTTGTAAAGAGAAAAATATAGTGCTTGAGCTCTCAGATTGAAATGTCTTCTTAACAATGGCTCTGGAGTACTGGCTGTGATCACAGGCAAATTACCAACCCTAGCAGCATGCTCCTGTAGTGGCCCTATTCTTAAGTACACTCGTTGTGCATCATATCTAGCTTGCAAATCATCTAGATCAATGATTTCATGCACAACATGGTTAGGGTTTAGGTTGAAAACCTCACTGAATAGTTTAGGGCAAACCCTAAAAAGGTTGACCCCTACATGATCTTTTACCCACCCTGTGATAGGGTCATACTTCTATGCTAGGTCCATCAATAAATCACTATCAAAGAAGACACTAGGGACTTCTAATTTTCCAATGTCAAATTCCCATACATTGCTCATAGGAGTGTCCAGTTTTCGCTCTGAAATCCATTTCTTAAACAACTTCAAACCTCCCATGGAAACCTGGGCATCCCTTATCCAATTAGCTTTTTCATAAAATCTTTCTGCCACAACTAATCTAGGGTTTTTTGGAATGAGTTCCCTTCCCTTAGTTATTTCATGCATTGATAAGGGGAATTGTTTGAGAAAACCATCATGCACTGAACATTTTAGATAATCTTTTTGTCCAGTAAACTCTTTTCGGGGCGGCATTCTAATGAAACTTTAGAAAATTCACAACAGTAGATGCTTCAAATTTTACTCAGAAAGTCACAGAGCACTTACCCGCCAGAAATCGCACTTTTGCACTATATGATGTCTTCTGCAATTTTATTGGAGTACTAACCGAGAAATTTCATGCCTTGGCTCTGAAATCTTGAATGCCCTTTTCTTTCTGCGCTTTGGTGATTCATTAATGGTGAAATCATGGGTTCTTTTTATGAATTAAAACCGCACGCACCAGGTCCGGATCACATTTACTCTAAGTAACCGTTGCCTGCAATTTGCACTCAAATTAGAATCCCATCCATAGATCTTATCAGATCACATGGTCCTAATTTAAAAATAACAAGCTTTACAGTCCTTTTAGAAAAATGCTACATATCACCATTGCGCTTCCCCGCATTACTTAAAAACATACATCTTCATGATGCAAGGATGCGCCAACCATCAATCAAGACAAGATCGATGATCGAAATAATCCATTTTGCATTAACAACCAGCTAGCTGTACTGACCAATAGGAAACTACCATATTAGCTCATATTGTCCGACAACACTTCACACTAGCAGATACCATATCTTCTTCTGAGCAAGCAAGTGTTTGACATCATCACAGACACGTGTCACAAATGCACTTCCCTGCATTACTTAAAAACCTACATCTTTATTATGCGAGGATGCACCAACCGTTGAACAAGATAGGATCAACGGTGATAAGACTTCACATTCATTAAGCAACCAAAAACCCTTCTGTGCATACCTAGCATTACATGTCATCTGTCGTTTGTAGTGTAGCATATTGAAATACAAATACCTGACCCCACTTCGCCACGCATCACCAATGCACTTCCCCGCATTACTTAAAAAACTTGCATCTTTATTATGTGAGGATGCGCCAACCATTGATCAAGACAGGATCAATGGTGATACTGCTTGGTAAGCAATCTTCATAGCTCTGCCGACGAATCCACCATTGATATCACGAAAAAACAAAACGTGTGCAAAAGTACTGACAGAGCTGACATACAAGAGATTTTGTGGCATATTGGATCTCATAAAACATCAGGGGCTACGTGTCACAAATGCGCTTCCCCGCATTGCTTAAAGACCTACAACTCTATAATGCAGGGATGCGCTGACCCTTGATCTCTGATAGATCAACGGTGAGTGAAAAACACTTCAACTTGGCATCCATTCAAATCAAAAATCACAATTAAAGGCACATGAAAGGTTTACCAAAGGCATTTTGATGTAAATAAAACATTAGGATAAAAAGCCCCACCAAAAATCTTGAAGAAATTACCTTTTTTAAAAATTTGAAAATGAGGGTGCCACAAAACAAAGGCATAACAAATTTTTCACCCAAATATCAAAAATTTTCTATACTATGAAAAATCACACCAACAGTGCTCATTCCATTGGAGATTATGGTCCTAGTGTTGTGCATTCTAGCCTAAATGGAGGTTATGGTCCAAGCATTGGTAATTCTAACGTTGCTAGAGGTTATGGTCCAAGTGTTGGTCACTCAGCCCAATTGGAGGATATGGCCCAAGTTTTGGACATTCTATTGAGGGTTATTGTTCTCACTATAGTAGCTATCAATATTAGATGGATAAACAAGTACATTGAATATTTATGCTTCTATTTTTAGAGAATCCAAAACATTAACAAGGTTTTGGATGTTGAATGTAGTTGAAATTTCTTGGGTACTTATTTAGACTGATTTGCACATTACCCAAGCTGATGTTAATACAACAAGGCTATTGAAATTCTTGAAATTTTGCAATATCTTGAGGAATCATATAGTTTATCCATAGGTAGGATGTAATCTTGTATGGTATGATTCCTCTACTTTCATAGGTGCCATTACAAAGTAAAATATTATTGGGACATTTATGATCTTGAAGATTTTTCAATGTTTGCATGTTCTTAACATTTAAATTCATTATTGGTTCAAAGTTTGTATCATGTCATCTTTGTTTTGTATTTAATTTTTTATATTTACCTATTTCTCCAATTCATGTTCCTATAAAATAATTGATTACCCCTTTCAAAGTGGTGATAAAATGGGTAGTTGCTTTTTAAATTTGTAGTCTTGGTGTCTTTACTATTCCAAATTTGCAGTATGTCATATTTGAGATTGAGGAAAGTGTAATGGCTTGTAAAAATATAATAGTAGATGTCTAATGTCTAACATGTCGTGTCTAAGTTTTCTTCCTAAACTAGTATAAATTTTTCTTATTATGAATGTTTCAAATTATTTTCACTAAACTTGGTTTTTCAAATGGAAATTGTGAACTAAAGAGAAGCATTAACTTCAAAGTTTCAGCTTATGGATTGCATTTTGTCTACATGTGAGCATAAATAATAGATTGAATTCTTATACTAGTGAGGAATATTTCTAATGAAACTCTATTTGGGGTTTGTGCACCCTGAATGCCATATTGGGTTTTATTTAGTGTGAGCTTTGTGCTAAGTTGTCTAGAATACAACGGTGATGCATGATCTAAAACTTATAATGTTGAAAATGAATCGATTAGCAATTATAATGCACTCAAAACCACTTTCCCTACAAGCCATCTATAATTAGAGGTATGCATGGGCTAGCTTAATCTTGGTGCCTCAATCGTTAATTATTTAGTGGAGGCCTTGTGTTGGTAGGAGCTTTGATCATTATATGAATATGATATTAAGAGTGGTGGGTACCCTCTATTTTGTGTGTAGATTCAATCATTTTTTTCATAGGAGGTGTTAGTTTATTAGAGTGGTGAGCAATATTGTTTAATGAAAATCTATTTCTAGTCTTTGCATTGTGAAAGACTTATTAGGTTTTATTTAGTGTGAGCTTGGTGGAAAATTGTCTATAACAAAATGGTGACTTGTTGTCTAAAGCATATGATGTAAAAAATGAATAAATTAGCACTTTTGCTAACACTAAAAATAACTTTCCCTAGAAGCTATCTATAATTCCATGAAAGCATTGGCTCAACTTGATCTTGGTGCTTTAATCATTTAGTGGAGGCCTTGTGTCATAGGAGCTTCAATCATTCTATGAATATGATATCAAGCATAGTGGGCCCCCTCTATTTTGTGTGTGGATTCAATCATGTTTTTTATGGTTTACCTTTGATGTATTATACTCATTCAATGTCCAATCTTAATTCTAAATATGTATCAATGGTATTCATAGAAAGTGTAGATAAAATTATATATGTTTTTTCATATTAATGTTCAGTTCAAATTATGTTATCTTCTTGATGATGAATCATAGGGTGATGTGAAATGGTAATATACACATGTGATGAAGGGTGTTCCCCCTAATACTATAATTAAACACATAATAGAAACAAAGAAACAACAACAAATCCAAGAACAAAATATGGACTTCTTATTCACACCAAAAATGTGAAATTATAGAATTCACAAGTACAATATGCTAACCCACATGGGCACCTTCATTATAGTAATTTGCAAACTACCACCCAAATCTATCTTAGACAACATTTAGGCCTTTCTTAAATAGGAAATTTTATGTTGCCTGGGAAGGTTCTAGATGCTCAAACTTAATACCTAGGGCCAATAGAACCTAAAAATACAAATAGAGTCAACTAAATACATCTTTGACAAATTATTTTAGAAATTTTGGTGGCCCAACTTTAGAAGGCCTTAACTCTCAAACCATTTCTTCGATTGGCTATTATAACCACTTTTTGAAAATGTCAGCTCCTAATCTACATGCTTGGAACAATTGAAGTGCCCTTTTCTCGAGTTTTCAGACCTCATCTAGGAACTCTAAGATCTCTAATGGTGAGCCTAAAGATTTTTTTGCAAATTTTTCTACCAAAAATCTACAATAATGTTTCCGATACTTAAGGTGGATCAATGAGATATTTATGGTAGGCTTATAATTCAAAAATTAACCTTCATGTAGAACATTCAGAGATCATATAAGAAACTTACTAAAAATAGCCATAAATAGTAACCACCCTGTCAATTAGTTTGTATTAAAATAGAAAAGACTAAAAACAAAAATATTTTTGGGTGATGCAAGATTACTCTTACACCTAGGATGCTTGTGCATCAAACATCTAGGGTAATTTGAGAAGTGACTTCGTCACATCTCAAGTGTTCAGAGGAAAAACAAGAAAATTAACCTTCTCCCTTGCTAGCCATGATGAATCCTCTACTAACCTCCATTTCCATTTGACCAACTATTCCTCATAATTTTTGTTCCTTTTACTTTTGCCAACATGACTATCTAATATCTCTTCAATCTCCTTTGTAGCCAAACTAGCTGCTAGAATACTCAAATGTACTTCTGCAACTTCATCTCCATCACCTCCTTCATAATACTTTATTAAATCTAAAATGTTAAATATTGGTTAAATATTCAATTCAGTAGGTAACTCCACTTCATAAGCATTTCCAGAATCTTTCCTTTTCACTATCTTGCATGGTCCAAATTTCTTTATCTTTAGTTTATTATATGTACCCACTATAAAATGCTCCTTTCTCAAATGAACCATGACTTATTCTCCAATTTGAAATTCCTTATACCTCCTTTTCACATCTTCTTTAGCCTTGTACTCTATATTCATCTTTATGATGTGCTTCCTCACAGCCTCATGGATGTTCTTCAAATATTTAACAAATTCTTCTACTACTACACTACTTATTTCTCATTTATCCAATTGCCTCAATTTAGAAGCATCTCTAGGACTACTCCCATAAATAATCTAGAATGGTGATTTACTAGTACTCCTATTTAAAAAATTATTATATGCAAATTCTGCCTATGGTAAAATTAGATCCCATCCTTTTGGCTTGTCTCCAACCAAACATCTCAGCATGCTTCCCGAACTACAATTCGCAACTTCTATCTGTCCATCAGTCTGTGGATGATATGATGAATTGAACTTCAAATATATATTCAAATTCTTCCACAATGTACACCATAAATACCCAAAAAAATTGGTATCTCAATCTAAAACTATACTATTTGGCAGGCCATGTAGTCACACCACTTCTCTAAAAAAAAATTCTGCTATATGAACAACATCACTATTCTTCTTGCAAGGAATAAAATGTGTCATCTTTAGAAACTTTTCAACCACCACAAAAATAAAATCATTCCCACATTGAGTCCTCGATAATCCAAGAACAAAATTCATGCTAACATCCTCCCACGACTTCTCTGGTATAGGTAATAGTTGATACAAACATGTATTTTGCTACACTCCTTTTGCCATCTAACATACTTTGCAACTTTGTACAAACTTCTTCACATGTTGCTGCAACTATGGCCATTAATAACTCTTAGCAACCAAAGCTATGGTTTTAGACCTACCAAAATGTTTAGCCAATCCTCCACTATGCTTCTCCTTGATGAGATTCTCTCTCATTGAACTTCTAGGAGGAATGCACAATTGGCTTCCTTTGAACAACATACTATATTGTATCATGAAATCCAACCACCTTTTCCTATCAAGTGTAATAGATTTTGTACAAGCCTTCCATGCTTAACCAAAATTAGGAACATCTGGATACAAATTATTGAATTCATTGAACCGAACCACCTATGTCTACATTTTTGTCAGCAAAATTTGTCTTCTACTAAGAGCATCTAGAACTTTTTTAGACTTCCCACTCCTATGTTTCAAATTAAATGTATAACTCTAAAAAAACTCAGTGTCTCCACTTTTTCAATGCTTAAACTATAGCATAAAATTCTTGATCATAAATAGAATTTTTTTTTTTTTGCATCATTCAACTTCTCACTAAAATAAGCAATAGGTCTACCTTCTTGCCTCAAAACCGCTCCTATTGCAATACCACTAGCATTACAGTCTACTTGAAACACCTTGTTAAAATCAGGAAGTGCTAAAATAGGCTACTTAGTAACTTTTTATTTCAATATATTAAAAATCTTGTCTGCTCCTATAGTCCACTTAAACTCTTTCCTATCCCCTCTCATTGTTTCGGTCAAGTGTCCACAAATACTACTAAAACTTCTTATGAACTTTCTATTAAATGTAGCTAGTCCATGAAAAGATCTTACCTCTATCACACTCCTTGGAGTAGGCCATTCAAGGATAGCCTTCACTTTCTGGAGATCTATTTTCAGACCTTCTACTAAGACAAAAAATCCCAGGTACACCAACTCCTTCTTTACAAAATTGTACTTCTTCAGGTTTATCAACAACTCTTCTTCCCTCAACTTATCAAACACCTTGCAAATATGGACCAAATGCTCCTCCAATGCCTTACTAAAGATCAATAAATCATCTAGGTAAACAATGACAAACTTACCTAGAAACTCCTCCAGTATCTTATTCATGAGCCTCATGAAAGTGCTCAGTACATTGGTTAGCCCAAAGTTCATGACTAACCACTCATACAATCCTTTCCTTGTCTTGAAAGTAGTCTTCCACTCATCACCTTCTTTGATATGAATTTTATGTTATCCACTCTTTAAATCTATCTTCATGAAATACTCAACTCCACTCAAATAGTCCATAATATCATCCATCCTTGGCAATGGAAATCTATACTTGATTGTGATCTTGTTGATAGTGTGAGAATCTGTACACATCCTCCATTCTCCATTTTTCTTTTGTGCTAATACTTCTGGTACAACACATGGACTTAGACTCTCTCGAATCAACCCTTCTACAACAACTCATGAACATTTCTATTCAACTCTTCACTTTTTGTTGGTGTCATTATGTGCACTGCTTTGTCCAACAAACTAGCTTCTGCAACCAAATCCATCTGGTGACTGATCTTCCTCATTGGGGGCAATTCATTAGGTCTAATGCCTTGCCCATAGATCCTTGGAACAAGGATGAATTACAAGCCAAGATTTTTTTTTTTTAAACAAGTGTAAGTGCACATGAAAACAACATACACAGATCATAAAGATCGCAATGGAAGACTGAACCACCATCCTGGCAACCGACAAATCTGCAAGCACTACTACTAACCAACAAGACCAAAAATGAAAGACGTATAACTAAATTCAAATTGAACACATCTTGAATTCAAAATACAACACCATAGGGTTGAAGAACACTAAAGAGAGTATCTGAATCAACTCCCAAAAAGTTTGGATCAAATTGAAAAGTGCCCGCTTCCCACTCGTACAAGTTTTTACAAAACCTAGGCAATACTTTAATGTAGCACTAAAAAGTATCACACAACATTCCTAAAGAAGGAGGATGACACTTCCAAGGATAGGAAAATAGTTCTCACAAAGGAGTGTGATACTTTAAGGGTATCATACAACATTTCTTACAAGGAGGTGTGATATTGGAAAGTATTGCATGATATTTCTCCCAAAGGCATGCAATAAAAATAGGGAATGCACGATAGTATTTCTAAGGGCATGCAATACAATTTTGTGTTGCACCATGCTGATAAAAGGTCACCCAGGAAGCATAAGAACACTTAAGAAAATCTCACAAGGAGAAAAAAAGAGATTAAAACCTCCACACTGGGGAGTACCGATACACATTTTGAGGCAAGAACACTCAAACCGAAAATGAAATATGAAAAGAACAACAGTTAACCATCTAATAGATAAGAGTAAAAGTACAAAAGGAACATCATAGTGTACTAAAGCAATATCACAATAACTAAAATAACATTGCAATGCACAAAACAACCAAACTAACTATGTGGTTCCTCCCAACCATCAATGGCATCATAAGACCATCACAAGCCCTAGCCATCCCCCATGCATAACATCCCAAGCCACCAATCAGATCGTTGGTACTATCATAATAGGGATGTCACTACTAAAACATGCTAGAATCAAAAGCATAAGAAAATCTAAAATTCTAGTAGTAAAGTAGAAGATAACACTAAAAAGTAGATAACATCACCTACCACATGCTAATCATCATAATAAGGAATTTGTCAAAACTAAGATCATCTAAACATGATAACAACATCCCAATGAAAGCATAATCCGTAAATTGAAGTACCAAGTAGACACATCCAACAACAGTCACACTACAATACAACACCATCTCTATACACTAGTCCCTAGCATTGGTGAAGGTAGCTATGCCTCCCAACCATGTGGCACCCATAGGTCCACACCCGCTGTGTTGATGGAGATAATGATCCAACCACAAACACACAAAACAACATCCATGGCTAATATAAACACCAAGCAGTATGATGACTGAATCCAAGATATAGACAATGCATAAACTACAGGTCCTAGTTAGACATCTCAAAAGGCTACTAAGTAGGTGCTGACATCATGGAGAGTCTCTTGGCATTGAAAATCCCAAGCTCATATCTGTGCATACTCAACTCCCTAAACAGAAGGCTCATACACTATGTAGACTCAACTCCCTCAATGGAAGGCTCATACACTAAAGTACTATTTTATTATCTTCAATGTTATTACCACCTAATGTTTTATTTAGTTATCACTTATATAAAGCTTTCTCTACCAACCTCTAGCACCATGAATGCTAGGTTGTGAGATAGAAGCCCCCTCCATATGCTACACTACCCTACCCATGCTCATCCAATGATGAGTGCCTATAGGCATGTAAATTCCCAACCCATCCAAAATGATCACAACTTCAAGAAGTACCACAAAAGATTGGGCCCTGTAGGTCACCCGACAAATGTACTCATGTGTGGTGCACCACCATCACAAAGATCAACACAAGGACTAGATGAGAACACAAATAGAAAATCAATCAACCGAAAACATAATCAAGACAACAAATGCTACACACATCCAAATGCAACATAAAGTGCAAATGTGGTCTAATGGATATCAAAATAGATCATCCAAATCCACAACCAACATTGTGCCAAGAAAACTTGAGAAAATAGGGCAACACACAAAATGAGGCAAAAACCCTAAATTTTGGAAAAAAAATTAAAATTAAAACCCATTTGGCCTTTCGATGCAAAAAGCCTAAAAATCCAAAAATAATTGAAATCAGACACTGTATGCAAAAATGGCCAACATAACGGCTCAAAATCCCAAACCCCCATTTCAAAAATAGGGAAAACGTTCATACCTAACCAACCAGGCAGAACCAGCATACCAAAATGGAGGGGAACACTAGTTCTCAGCCTCCTAACAAATTGTTACAAAAATCAAAAGTTGAAATGGAGTGAAAACAATAAAATGAGAAAGCCCTACCTCACAGCAAAAGGGGTAGAAACTGAAACTCTCATAATAAAATAAATCACCCACCAAATCTGCTAAAAATAACAGCAAAGCATAAACTCCTCGACCCAAATCCAATGAGACCAACCTTGAAAAAATCCTATGCTCACAGCTTCCAGAACAAACAAAAAAAGAATCCTTCAAAAGAGGATTTCCAAATTTTCTCTCAAAATTCTATTTCAAAAATGTGAGAAGTGAATAATGAAATCACTTTTCCAATACTTATTCACTTTTCAAGTGAATAGTCGATTATAGAAAATAGCCAGCTAGAGTAGCTAAACTCTGAATTGAACCAAACAAAAATAGGTTATTATCTGTAATAAAAATTCACCTAAGAAAAAGCTGCAAAAAATTAAATCCAAAAAGATGTAAAGCCCAAAAACCCAAAATCACAGAAAATCACTTAACATTTTCATAATAATGCAAACTTCTAATTGCACACACATGCTCACTGGTCTAGTCACATAATACAGATGAGTTTAGATTTACTAATCATCGAAAGGTTTTAATTAAAATAATTAAAATAAGGGTATGTCGACCATACAAGGATGACACTGGAAAAATATGAACAACTAAATCACTAACTCCATGTACCACTGCTAGGGATATAAAATTTTGCATACTAGAATACATGATCAAGTGCAATTGCATATAATATCATAGTTGAAGCAACATGTATTAAAATACCTAGTTAATCCATTTACATCACTCATGTTTAGAGAAAGTGTAAAGATACAAGAATGAAGTGAATAACCATAGCATAAAATTCATCTCATAACATAACCAATAAATATGTCCAAATAAACCATATAACCAGATATCATCATAAATATACTATCATCTCAAAATAGCATCAACATACAAATATGATAAACTAAACAACATAGCAGTAATGCATCTATGGTACTAAGTCAAAATATAACATCTGACCCTCGAGTCATCATAAGGAAAAAAATAAGAGTATCAAGTATCTCTTGAATCAAAATAGATAAGGTACAGACTGCAAACATGAGAGGCACTACATCCTCCCCCACTACCATAGGCTTACTATTGGAAGCCAGCAAAAAGGTAGGGGTACAATCCCCTTAGTCATGAAGCATCCTCCCAAGTCACAGAGGTCTCACTGCTTGGGTCCCATTAGACCCTTACCTGCTCTATGTCACGACATTGCAAGGTCAACCTTCAATGCTGTAGGATAAAAATGGGCTCCAAAGTAAGTTGTTTGTCCTCTACCTGCAAAGCATCCCAATCAAGAACATGGGTCACATCTGAAATATACTATCTCAACACAGAAACATGAAAAACATCATTTATGCGTGATAGTATAGGTGGCAACACTAGTCGATAAGTAATAGGACCAATCCTCTTAAGGATCTCAAAAGGTCTGACACCAACTTAGAGCCTTTCCCATAATGGATGGGGCTCTTCCTCAGATGCACTTGCAAAAACACCATGTCACCAATAGAAAAGTGAAGATCCAACCTATGGGCATCTGCATACTTCTTCTGCCTATCCTGAGCAGTAACCAAATGCTCCCTAATGTGAACAACCTACTGCTCCATATCCTAAAGCATCTTTAGACCCAAAAGAACTCGATCCTCTAAATGATCCCAACTCAAGGGGTATGACATGGCCTATTGTACAAGGCCTAAAAAGGTGACATGCCAAGAAAACTATGATACGCGTTATTGTTTGCAAACTCAACAAGGTACAAATAGTCCTCCCACTTCACCTGCCTATCCATAACATACATGTGAAGCATATCCTCCAAAACTTGATTCACTCTCTTAGTCTATCCATTGATCTTTTGGTGATAAGTTGAACAAAAATTTAGTTACACACCCAAATCATGCTGGAGAGATGTCCGTTGTGCAGAAGTAAACACTAGATCTCTATCCAAAATAATCTGATGAGGAATCCCATGAAAACAAAAAATATCTACCAAGAAAACTTGCGCTACCAAAGAAGCTATGTAGGATACTCTCATGGGTCAAACATGTGCTACCTTGGACAACTTGTCCATTGTCACCATGATACAATCCTGTCTCCACGATGACATAGGCAACCTTGTAATAAAATCAATAAATATCGTATCCCACTTTCGCTCTAGAATGGTATGTGGCTGAAAAAGACCTGTTGGATGCTGATGCTCTACCTTCACTCTTTGGTACTCAAGACATCTAGCAAAAAAATCAACAACATCACATCTCATCCCTACCCAAAAGTACAACTATTTGAGATCAGCATGCATCTTCTTAACACCAAGATGTGTGAAATATGGTGCATGATGCACCTTCAAAAAAACCAAGATACAAAGATCACCTGACATTGGTACATAGATAAGCCCCATGCATTGCAATATTCCATCAGACTCTAGAACATAATCAAAAAATCTACCCTCAAGGTTACATCCAAACTCGATCTCTACCCTCACCTCCTGATACCAAGTGTCACTAGGAAATGCCTCCAAGATGTGGCCTCGTAAATACACTCCCAATGAAATCACTAATACCTCATGTCACCTTCTACTCAAAGCGTCCATGATGACATTCTCCTTCCCTTTAATGTAATGAACATCAAAGTCATACTTGCACAAGAACTCTATCCAATGACATTATCGTGCATTTAGGTTTGGTTGAGTAAAGATATACGGGTAAAAGCATAGATCTATGTCATCGTTTATGATACCAAAACCTATTTTGGTCAAATCTCATCTCTCTATCAAAACTTAATTTTTTTCAAAAAGTAAAAATCCCCTTTTATAGATCTCAGATTCAGTATCATCATTATATAAATTTTTGAGTATTTTGATTAGTTATAATATGTTGTAATCTCAAAATATGATAAGTCAATATTTCAACATTTCAGAAGATGCTCCATCAAAAAAGGAAAAAAATAGTAAATCATATCAAAAAATTTAAAAAATCATATTGATCTCTAGAGGAGATAATTGTCCTCATGAATATGTAATTTTTTTTCAAGAATTTATAGATTTGATAAGGAAGTTTTGATAGGTGGAAAAAACAATTGGATTCTGATAAGGTCAAACTTGAGTACTTATAACAAAGAAAGTATACATAAAAAATAATTATTAATTTTTTTTTTCCCTAGCTATAAATGTCATCTATAAGATATTTTTGAATTAGAACAAAAAAAGATGATTTGCACATACTTGTTTGATGGGAACTACACCCTATATTTTTTATAGTTAAGAAAGGGACTTCAAAATAAAATAAAATGAATAAATTCTTACTCAAAAAAATTATAAAAATTATAGGCATAAAATTCATCCAATTCTTCATATTTTATCAGTTTACATCATCTTCATATTCTAAACACAAGTACCAATTTTTTTGTCATTAATGTTGAACTATCGCATTCTGATATCCCATTTCTTTATAAAACGTGACATAGGTTTGTGCTTTTACCCATACTACAAGCTCCTATGATCACTATGTAACTCAAACCTGTGGCCCAAAAGAAAATGTCTCCAATGGACAAGGGCATGCACTATGGCTGCAAGTTCCAAATCATGAGTGGGTAGTTAAGCTCATGGTCCTTGAGTTTTCTAGGCTCAAAAGAAATCACTCGACCATCCTGCATTAACACCACACCCACGCCTTCCAATAAAGCATCTATGAAAACCATGAAATCACCTATAGGATTAGGCATTGCAATGGTTGGTGCACTAGTCAAACACTCCTTAAGAGCATTAAATGTTGTCTCACATTGGTTTGATCAAACAAACTTCTTCCCTTTCCTCTGAAGAGAAGTGATGGGATGAGCTACTCATGAGAAATCCTTCATGAAGTAGTGGTAGTAGCCCAACAATCCCATGAAACTATGAACTCATAAGACATTAGTGGGTGCCATTCAATCCATGATAGCATGAATCTTCTCTGGATCCACTGCAATACCATCACCAGTGATGATATGTCCCAAATACTTCACCTCTAACTAGAAGAACCCAAATTTACTCAGGTTTCCATACAATTGATGGTCTCTCAAGCACTGCAATACCTGATGTAAATGGACCTCATGATCCTCCCTAGTCTTTGAATGGATCAATATTTCATCCAAGAATACAATGACACACTAATTGAGGTAAGTGCAAAATACACCATTCATCAAACTCATAAATATTGATAGCACATTGGTTAACCCAAAGGGTACGACCGTGAACTCATAATGCCCATACTGAGTGCAAAAATTTGTTTGATGAATATTAGCCTCTTAGATATGAAGTTGATGGTATCCTAACTTTAGATCAATCTTTGAGAACACTCGTGCTCCCTTCATCTAATCAAATAAGTCATCTATCCTCGGTGAAGGGTAATGATACTTCATCGTCACCTTATTCAGTTTCTAATAGTCAATGCACAAATGCAAAGAACTATCCTTCTTCTACATGATGATGACTAGTGCATCCCATGGGGATACACTAGGATGAATATGGCCCTTGGCCAACAATTCCTCCAACTACAATCTAAGCTCACTCAACTCCTAAGTAGTCATGTGTAAAGGAGCTCGTGAAATCAGCTCTGCTCCTGGCACAAGATCAAATCAAAAATCTATGTCACATTGTGGTGGCATACCTGGAATCTCTTCAAGAAACACATTGGCATACTCACAAAGAAGTGGATGATCATCAAGTGTCACCATATAGCTCTTAGCTTCCTCAAGATTAGTAACAGACACTAGGAAAAATTGACAACCCTTTTGCACACTCTACTTTAGCTGATTAGCTGAGATCATACGAAGTGAGACTAGTCTCTAAAATCCCAATAGTTCCACCTACCCACCTATGTCATCAACACACTGTACCACCTTATGATGGCAATTGATATTTTCTTGATGGGTAGCTAACCAATCCATGCCCAAGAAAATGTCATATGATCCTAGAGGTAGAATATGTAAATCCGTTGTGGTGGTGAAGGTTCCCAAATTCAAACTACAACTCCTAACCAATACGTCAACAGTCACCTTAGAACCTATGGCTAACTCAACCTACTAGCTATCATCCTAATGCATTTCCACTATCCCATATCACTGAACAAGAGATGGTGAAATGAAGGAATTGGAAGTACTAGAGTCAAACAAATTTGAAGTTGAAATACCATGCAACATACCTGTAGCCTCTACTACCATACCTTGATGCTCAGCTTGATAGTTGTCAACTACTACAAAGACTCTGTGATTCCTACCCACATCTCCTATAGTAGGCTCAAATCTCACTATGCCCTTACCAAGTCCTGTAGATGGTTTGATTGAACAATCATAAGATTTATGGCCAGGTTGACCACAAGAATAAAAGTTCCCAGAAAAGTTGGGTCTTGTCCCATGACCACCTTGGCTAGCACTAGGGTATGGTGCACTACCTCTACTAGAATTTTGGTAAACACTCTAAGGAGGATGATTCGACTGAGATTTTTGTCCCCTATTCTTGTTATCACCTTTCTTTCAAGAAATACCAAAAGACTGTTCACCTTTTCCCCAAAATCCCCACTGATAGCCACAGTGTTTTCCACATAGAGAAGGTTCTGATTGAGCTTGACCCTTTCCTAATGATGGGGAAAACTATGCATCCTACCCTAGATTCTCAACACTTTGGTTTTGAGAACCAAATTTTCTACTAAAACCTTTAGCTAGATTCTCCTCAACAATACATGCCTTCTCTACAGCGAGAACAAGAGTTCTAGGTTGATGCATATGAACTTCTCCAATGAGGGAATCCTTAAGGCCTCAAATAAAAAGATGAGCTAAGAGTAAATCATCATCATTGTAGCATGAGTACTGCCTAAGTTCAAAGACTCAAATTTCATATTGATCCATAGTCATGTTTCCCTACCAGATAGCATGGAACTCATTAGCACAGGCCTCTTTGAATTGAGGAGAAAAGAATCTCTCTTGAAAAATCTCCTCAAAGATCTCCCATGTGAGATCTACAACACTAACTCGAATCTTCTAACTCTCAATACTCCACCAAATGGATGTGTGGTCCCTCAACTATATAATTTCACAACGGGCCCTCATGTTGGTTGACTAAGGATACATGGTGAGGCAGTGGTCCATGTCCAACAATGAAGTCTCAGCCTTGAGGCCACTTCCCTTGCCATCATATGGTGGTGTTCTGGAACTCTAAAGGGACTTCATGATATCCAATCTAATGGAATTCTCACTACTATGGTTTCAACCACCCCAATGATGCCCTCTACCACCTAGTGGAGTAAGAGAATGATCATGTTCATGTTCCTCCTCTCTATGCTCTAAATGATGGGAATCTCCATGATGAGATCCCTCTTCCCAATCATGATCCTCTCGGTGCTTCTCAACACAAGGACCCAACTAAGCAAGAATCTCCTAGAGTACTGGTAACAATACCCCCATGCCATCTTGATTAGCATTATTATCTCATTCTCCTTCTCCATCCTAATGTTCCTCTTCATGGTGTTCATTTCCATAGTTACCACTATGGGTACCACCATGACCACCAAGTCTACGTCTAAGAGGCATCACTATGAAAGCAACAAGATAATGTCAAAACAATTGGATCATAAGCATAAGAGCCAAAACTATGAATGAAAAAATAATAATAATAATAATAAATCATAACATAGCAATACACAACAATAAACAAAACTAGAGTGGAAGCATAACACAGAGATCCCAATGTTGCAACATGGGCTCTAATACTAGATGTAATGCCCTGCTCGAAGATCCTTGGAACAAGGATGAAATACAAACCAGAATTTTTTTTTTGAAGCAAGTGTAAGTGCACATGAAAATAACCTACACAGATCACAAAGATCACAATGAAAGACTAAACTATCATCCCAACAACCAATGAATCTCCAAATGCCACTACTAACCAACAAGACTGAAAATGAAAGATGCATAACTAAATTCAAATCAGACACATCCTAAATTCAAAATGCGACACCATAGAGTTGAAGAACACTAAAGAAGGTATCTGAATCAACTCCTAAAAATTTTGCATCAGACCAAAATGTTCCTCTTGCCCACCCACATAGGTTTTTACAAAACCTAGGTGATACTTTAATACAACACTAAAAAGTATCGTGCGACATTCCTAAAGAAGGAGGTTGACACTTTTAGGGACTAGGCAATAGTTTTCATGAAGGCATACGATACTTGAATGGTATCGTATGACATTTCTTACAAGGTGGTATGATACTAGAAAGTATTGCAAGATATTTCTCCTAGAGGCGTGTGATAAAAATAGGGAACACACGATACAATTTCTAAGGGCATGCAATACAATTTCGTGTCACACCATGCTGATAAAAGGTCACCCAGGAAGCACAAGAACACTTAAGGAAAACTCACAAGTAGAAAAATAGAGAGTAAAACCTCTACACCAAGGAGTATTGAATCAACATTTTCAGGCAAGAACACTCGACTAAAAATGAAATACGGAAAGAACAATAGTTAACCATCTAACAGATAAGAGTAAAAGTATAGAAGGAACATCACAGTGTACTAAAGCAACATCACAATAACTAAAGTAACATTGCAATGTACAAAACAACCAAACTAAGTATGTGGTTCCTCCCAAATGTCAATGGCATCATAAGACCATTGTGTGCCCTAGCCATCTCCTGTGCGTAACATCCCAAGCCATCGATCAGATCACCAATACTATCATAATAGGGATGTCACTACTAAAGTATGCTAGGATTAAAAGCATAAGGAAATCTAACATGCTAGTAGTCAAGTAGAAGATAATACTACAAAGTAGATAACATCACCTTCCACATGCTAATCATCATAATAAGGAATGTGTCAAAACTAAGATCATATAAACATGATAACAACATCCCAATGAAAGCATAAATCACAAGAAAGCATACTCTGTAAACTAAAGTACCATGTGAACACATCCAAAAATAGTCACACTCAGATACAAGACCATCTCTATACACTGGTCCCTAGCAGTGGTGAAGGTAGCTATGCCTCCCAATCACATGGAACTCATAGGTCCACACTTGTCCTGCTAATGGAGATAATGATCCAACCACAAATATGCAAAACAACATCCATGGCTAACACACACGCCAAGCAGTATGATTACTAAATCTAAGATATAGACAATGCATAAAATACAAGTCTTGGTCAAACATCTCAAAGGGCTACTAAGTAGGGGATGATATCATGGAGAGTCGCTTGGCATCAAAAAGCCCAAGCTCGGATCTATGCAGACTCAACTCCCTCAAAAAAAAGCTCATACACTATGTAGACTCAACTTCCTCAATGGAAGGCTCATACACTAAAGTACTATTATCTTTAATGTTATTACCACCCAATGTTTTATTTAGTTATCACTTATATAAAGCTTCCTCTACCAACCTCCAGTGCCATGAACATTGAGCTGGGAGATAGAAGCCCCCTCCATATACTACCCTACCCTACCCATGCTTATCCAACGATTAGGCATGCAAATTCCCAACCCATCCCAAATGATCACAACTTTTGGAAGTACCATAGAAGATCAGGCCCCACAAGTCACCCAAAAAATGTACTTGTGTGTGGCACACCACCATCACGAAGATCAACACAAGGGCTAGATGAGAACATAAATAGAAAGTCAATTGAGATAACAAATGCTACACGCATCCTAATGCAACATAAAGTGCAAATGTGGTCTGACAGATATCCAAATGGATTATCCATGACCATGACCCACATTGTGCCAAGAAATCTTGAGAAAATAGAGCAACATGCTAAACAAGACAAAATACCCAAATTTTGGAGAAAATTTGAAATTAAAATCCATTTGGCCTTTCCATGCAAAAACCTCGAAAATCCAAAAATAATTAAAATTAGACATCGTATGCAAAAATAGCTAGCATAATAGCTCAAAACCACAAACCCCCATTTCAAAAATAGGGAAAACATTCATACTCGACCAACCAGGCAGAACCAACATACCGAAATGGAGGGGAACACTAGTTCTTAGCCTCCTAACAAATTGATGCAAGAATTAGTAGCTAAAACAAAGTGAAAAACATAAAATGAGAAAGCCCTACCTGATAGCAAAAGGGGCAGAAACTGAAACTCGCACAATAAAATAAATCACCAACCAAATCTACTAAAAAATAATGGCAAAGCATAAACTCCCTTAGCCAAACCCAATGAGACCAACCTTGTGAATATCCCATGCTCATGGATCCTAGAATGAACAAAACAAGAATCCTTCAGAAGAGGATTTGTAAATTTTCTCTCAAAATTCTATTTCTAAAATGTGAGAAGTGAATAATGAAATCACTTTTCCAATACTTATTCACTTTCCAAGTGAATAGTCGATTATGGCAAATAGCTAGCTAGAGTAGCTAAACTCTGAATTGACCCAAACAAAAATAGGTTAATATCCATAATGGAAATTCAACTAAGGAAAAATTGCCAAAAATAAAATTTGAAAATATTTAAAACCCAAAAACCCAAAATCATAGAAAATCACTTAACATTTTTGCGACAATGTCAACTTCTAATTGCACAAACATGCTCACTAGTCTAGTCACATAATGCAGATGAGTATGGATTTACTAATCACTAAAAGGTTTTAATTAAAACAATTAAAATAAGGGTACGTTGACCATACAGGGATGACATTGGAAAAATATTAATAGCTAAATTACTAACTCTATGTGCCACTGCTAGGGATATAAATTCCTACACACTAAAATACATGATCAAGTGCAATTGCATATAATATCATAGCTGAGGCAACATGTATTAAAATACCTAGTTAATCCATTTACATCACTCATGTTTGCAGAAAGCATAAAGATACAAGAATGAAGTGAATAACCATAGCATAAAATTCATCTCATAATATAACCAACAAATATGTCCAAATAAACCATATAACTAGATATCATCATAGATATATTATCATCTCAAAATAGCATCAACATGCAAATATGATGAACTAAATAGCGTAGTAATAACACATCTATGGTACTAAGTCAAAGTATAACATCCGACCCTTAGGTCATCATAAGGTACAAAATAAGAGTATCAAGTATCTCTCAAATCAAAATAGATAAGGTACAAACTACAAACACAAGAGGCACTGCATCAGGTACATTATCTAATACAATATCAAAAAATTCTCCCAACATATCTACAACTTCTATAGGTACCTCCTCTACTTCTTCTTTACTATCTTTTATAAATATAGAAAAACACACATGCTCACACCTCATACCTTTGAGAAACTCTTTTCCATCAACAAAACATATTTTGGCAACACTACATACCTTTTCTTCTTTATCCTTCAATGGTTTCAACTTATTTTTTACTCCATCCTTGGTCAAAGTGTAGGTATTTTCTTGCCCATCATGTACAACATGCCTGTCAAACTGCCATGGCCTACCCAACAAGATATGAAATATGTCTATACATATGATATCACATAGTACCTCATCCTAGTAGCTTCCAATCTTGAACTTCACTGAGCACTATTCATTGACAATAACCTTATGGTCATCTTGTACCCAAAAAATATGGTATGGATGTAGGTGTTTGTATCCCTTCAACTTCAACTTGGTGACCATCATTTCTAACACTAGATTGTCAGTACTTCCAGCATCAATGATCACATCACAACACTTATCTTCACATATACACCTTGTGCAAAACAAACTCCTTCTTTGATCAAGATCATTCTCACCACTCAGTAGGACTCTTCTGTTAACTAGGACTTCTCTTTAAGCATCTTTAGAATGTGAGGATCTAGCATCTTCATCAACATGTGCAACTCTATCTAGGCCTTTGATTCTTTGATCTATCCTTCCTTACTGTTGGGTACATTCAAATGCTCTATGCCCTTCTTTCTCTGTAGTGAAAACATTTCCCATGGAAGCCTCTTCTTCTAGATCCTTGTTCTCTACCTCTTCCTCTCTAATCTCTATTGTTCTGATCATGGAAATGATTGGAATTGTTTCCCCTTTGGTTCTAATTCATACTTCCAACCTCATCCTTGTTCTTATGATCATCATTATGGCCTCCACAAGATCATCGGCCAGATCTTCCACCATGACCTCTTCTACTATTCTTATTGTCAAACTTCTTACTCAATTTCTCCTCAACTCTTAAGGAAAACTGGTGTGCCTCCTCAATAGTATTCATTCAAACTAGACTCAACTCATCCTAAATGTTTGGCCTTAACCCATTAAGATAACAAGTGACTTTCTCCTTATTAGCTTTTTCATGGTCAGTTCTAATGAGAACTCGATAGAACTCTTCGATATACTCTTGAAAAGCTTTTCTCACTTGCTTCATTCCTTGAATCTTCTTCAAAAAATCAAGCTCATAATCCATAGGAATGAATTGTCACTTCATTTTAGCTATCATCTGATCCCATCTGGTGATTTTGTCCTTTCCCTTTCTATTTCACTCCATTTGAACCTCTTGCCACCAAATCTTTGCATGTCCCTTTAGTTTTTCCTTCTCAAACTTGACCCTATCTGGATCCTCAATATCCTCATACTCAAATTATTCCTCTAGTTCATTGATCCAATTGGTCAACTCTTCTAGGTTAAGATTTTCTAAAAATGTGGGAACCTCTAAATTAGGTCTTTTTCCAATCATGGAGATGGCCCTAAAAGCCTCTCTTCCTCTGGGTTTAGAATTGCCTTTGCTCTGGCATTTTCTTCTACTTTGTCCTCATCCTCACTTTTATCTCTTATGGAAAGATTTATTCATCTACATATTTGTTCTTCCAATGCTTATATTTGTCCTTGGAGGGCTCTAAAACCCTCAAGTGTAACACCTACAACTCTTCCACCACACTCTCTTCATGGAGACATTTTTTGTGCTTTTACTAAAACCCTAGTGCAAATTTCCTCTCAATCAGTGATTTGTCTATGTGCTTAGCCCAAACCACAGTGTTGGTGTGAACTACCTCATAGTTGATGATCTATCCACACACTCAAGAACTCTATCTTTGATACCACTTGATGAAGCATGCTCACCTTAATACTTTTGCATTTGTTCTTCTAATGCTTGCATTTGCCTTTGGAGAGCTCATAAACCCTCAGGTGTAACACCTATAACTCTTCTACCACACTCTCTTTGTGGAGGCATTTTTGCACTTCCATTGAAACCTTAGTGAAAACTACCTCACAATTAGTGATCTATCTACACACTCAACCCAAACAATGATCCTAGTGCAAATTGCCTCACAGTCAATGATCTATCCATACACTCAATAACTCTAGCTCTGATACCACTTGATGAAGGGGTGCTCCCCTTAAAACCATATAATCATAACAAAAACAAAGAAACAATGGCCAATGTGAGAGAAAAATATGGACTTCTTATTTGTGCCAAAAATGTTGAATTACAAAATTCTCAAGTACAATATGCTAACCCACATGGGCATTGTCATTACAATGATCTGCAACAAAAGCTAGGAACTATCACCTAGAGCTGTCCTAGACAATGTTTGAGCCTTTCTTAAATAGAAAATTTTATGCCACCCAAGAAGGTTTTAGACATTGAAGCTTAATACCTAGGGCCAATAGACCCTAACAATACATATAGAGTTAGCCAAGTACATATTTCACAATTATTTTAGATATTTCAAGTAGCCCAACTTTGAAAATCCATAACTCACAAACCGTTGCTCCAATTGGCTATTATAACCACTTTTTAGAAATTTCATCTCCTAATCTACAGGTTTGAATCCACATAAGTGCCCTTCTGTCAAGTTTTCGGACCTCATTCAAGCAATCTAAGGCTTCCAATGGTGAGCTTAAAGATTTTTCTATAAATTTTTGCACTAAAAATTTGCAATAACTTCTCTGATACTTATGTTTGAGCAATGAAAAATTTATGGTAGGCTTACAACTCTAAAATAAACCTTCCTATAGAAAATGAGAACATTTTGAGCTCATATGACAAACTTACTAAAAATAGCAAGTTCCCATAAATAGTAACCACTATGTCTACTAGTCCTTATTAAAATAGAAAAGACTGAAATAAAAATATTTTTGGGGTGATGCAAGATTTCTTATACACCTAGGATGCTCCTACATTAGTATGTCAGATGGTGAAAGGAGTGAAGTAGAATATAGGATTGTATCAGCCATTACTTGTACCAAAGAAGTTGTGGGAGGATGTTAGCATGGATTTTGTTCTTGGATTACCGAGGACTCAGTGAGGGCATGATTCTATTTTTGTGGTGGTTGAAAAGTTTTCAAAGATGGCACATTTTTTTCCTTGCAAGAAGACTAGTGATGTTGTCCATGTACAAAAGTTATTTTTTAGAGAAGTGGTGAGACTACATGGTCTACCAAAGAGTATAGTTTCAGATTGAGATACCAAATTTGTTGGGTACTTTTGGTGTGCATTGTGGAAGAAGTTGAACAGAGATTTGAAGTTCAGTTATTCACATCATCTACAAATTGATGGATAGACAGAAGTTGTGAATTGCAGTTTGGGAAACTTGTTGAGATGTTTGGTTGGAGACAAGCCAAAAAGATGGGATATGATTTTACCACAAGAAGAATTTGGATATAATAATTTTGTCAATAGGAGTACTGGTAAATCACCATTCCATATTGTATCTAAGAGTAGTCCTAGAAATGCTTCTAAATTGTGGCAATTGGATAAATGAGAGATAAGTAGTGTAGAAGTAGAAGAATTTGTTGAATATTTGAAGAACATCCATGAGGAGGTGAGCAAGCACATCATAAAGATGAATATAAAGTACAAGGCTAAAGAAGGTGTGAAAAGGAGGTATAAGGAATTTCAAATTGGACATGAAGTCATGGTTCATTTGAAAAAGGAGCATTTTATAGTGGGTACATATAATAAACCAAAGATAAAGAAATTTGGACCATGCAAGATAGTGAAAAGGAATGATTCTAGAAATGCTTATGAAGTGGAGTTCCCTACTGAATTGAATATTTAACAAGTACTTAACATTTTAGATTTGATAAAGTATTATGAAGGAGGTGATGGAGATGAAGTTGCAGAAGTACAGTGGAGTATTCTAGCAGCTAGTTTGGTTACAAAGGAGATTGAAGAGATATTGGATAGTCATGTTGGCAAAAGTACAAGGAAAAAAACTTATGAGGAATAGTTGGTCCAATGGAAATTGAGGTTAGTAGAGGATGCAACATGGCTAGCAAGGGAGAAGGTTAATTTTCTTGTTTTTCCTCTGAACACTTGAGATGTGACGAAGTCACTTCTCAAATTACCCTAGATGTTTGGTGCACGAGCATCCTAGGTGTAAGAGTAATCTTGCATCACCCAAAAATATTTTTGTTTTTAGTCTTTTCTATTTTAATACAAACTAATCGATAGGGTGGTTTCTATTTATGGCTATTTTTAGTAAGTTTCTTATATGATCTTTGAATGTTCTACATGAAGGTTCATTTTTGAATTATAAGCCTACCATAAAAATCTCATTGATCTAGCTTAAGTATCAGAAAAGTTATTGTAGATTTTTGGTAGAAAAATTTGCAAAAAAATCCTTAGGCTCACCATTAGAGGCCTTAGAGTTCCTAGATTAGGTCCGAAAACTCAAGAAAAGGGCACTTCAATTGTTCCAAGCATGTAGATTAGGAGCTGGCATTTTTGAAAAGTGGTTATAATAGCCAATTGAAGAAATGGCTTAAGAGTTATGGCCTTCTAAAGTTGGGATACCAAAATTTCTAAAATATTTTTTCAAAGATGTATTTAGCTGACTCTATATGTATGTTTAGGTTCTATTGGCCCTAGGTATTAAGTTTGAGCATCTAGAACCTTCCCAGGTAGCATAAAATTGCCTATTTAAGAAAGGCCTGAATGTTTTCTAAGATAGCTTTGGGTGGTAGTTTGCAGATTACTATAATGAAGGTGCCCATGTGGGTTAGCATATTGTACTTGTGAATTCTATAATTCCACATTTGTGGTGTGAATAAGAAGTCCATATTTTGTTCTTGCATTTGTTGTTGTTTCTTTGTTTCTATTATGTGTTTACTTATGGTATTAAAAGGAGCACCCTTCATCACATGTGTATATTACCATTTCACATCACCTTGTGATTCGTCATCAAGAAGATAACATAATTTGAATTGAACATTAAAATGAAAAGACATATATAATTTTATCTACACTTTCTATGAATACCATTGATACATATTTAGGACTAATATTGGACATTGAATGAGTAGAATATGTCAAAGGTAAACCATAAAAAACATGATTGAATTCACACACAAAATAGAGGAGGCCCACCATGCTTGATATCATATTCATAGAATGATTGAAGCTCCTATGACACAAGGCCGCCACTAAATAATTAAAGCACCAAGATCAAGTTGAGCCAATGCTTTCATGCAATTATAGATAGCTTCTAGGAAAAGTTATTTTTAGTGTTAGCAAAAGTGCTAATTGATTCATTTTTTACATCATATGCTTTAGAGAAGAAGTCACCATTTCGTTCTAGACAATTTTCCAATGAGCTCACACTGAATAAAACCCAATAAGTCTTTCACAATGCAAAGACCAAAAATATAATTTCATTAAACAATATTCCTCACCACTCTAAGAAACTAACACCTCCTATGAAAAAAATGATTGAATCTGCACACAAAATAGAGGGTACCCACCACACGTAATATCATATTCATATAATTATCAAAGCTCCTAGAAACACAAGGGCTCAACTAAATAATTAACAATTGAGGCACCAAGATTAAGCTAGCCCATGCATTCCTCTAATTACAGATGGCTTCCAAGAAAAGTTGTTTTGATTGTATTATAATTGCTAATTGATTCATTTTAAAAATTATAAGTTTTAGATCATGCATCATCGTTGTATTCTAGACAACTTACCATAAAGCTCAGACTAAATAAAACCCAATATGGCATTCAAGGTGCAAAAACCCCAAATAGAGTTTCATTAGAAATATTCCTCACTAGTATAAGAATTCAATCTATTATTTATGCTCACATGTAGACAAAATGCAATCCATAAGCTAAAACTTTGAAATTAATGCTTCTCTTGAGTTCACAATTTCCATTTGAAAAACCAAGTTTAGTGAAAATAATTTGAAACATTCATAATAAGAAAAATGTGAACTAGTTTAGGAAGAAAACTTAGACACCACATGTTAGACATTGGACATCTACTATTATATTTGTACAAGCCATTACACTTTCCTCAATCTCAAATATGACATACTACAAATTTGGAATAGTAAAGACACCAAGACTACAAATTTAAAAAGAAACTACCCATTTTATCACCGCTTTGAAAGGGTATAATCAATTATTTTATAGGAACATGATTTGGAGAAATGGGAAAATATAAAAAATTAAATACAAAACAAAGATGACATGATACAAACTTTGAACCAATAATGAATTTAAATGTTAAGAACTTGTAAACATTGAAAAATTTTCAATATCATAAATGTCCCAATAATATTTTACTTTGCAATGGCACCTATGAAAGCAGAGGAATCATACCATACAAGATTACATCCTACCTATGGATAAACTATATGATTCCTAAAGATATTGCAAAATTTCAAGAATTTCAATAGCCTTGTTATATTAACATCAGCTTGGGTAATGTGCAAATTTGTCTAAATAAGTACCCAAGACATTTCAATTGCATTCAACATCCAAAACCTTGTTAATGTTCTAGATTCCCTAAAAATAGAAGCATAAATATTCAATGTACTTTCTTATCCATCTAATATTGATAGCTAATATAGTGAGAACAATAACCCTCAATAGAATGTCCAAAACTTGGGCCGTATCCTCCAATTGGGGCTGAGTGACCAGCACTTGGACCATAACCTCCAACAGTGTTAGAATGACCAATGCTTGGACCATAACCTCCATTTAGGCTAGAATGCACAACACTTGGACCATAACCTCCAATGGAATGAGCACCATGCATAGTATTTTGTCATGGGGAAATGTACATAGAGTATGTTTCAATGTCTACCATCTCATCATCAATATCTTCTCCCCTGCATCATCATTCTCATGGTCCTACGAATACATAACTTAATTAGGAACATTTGAAACTTCATATCAAGCACTACTATTATCTTAAGCTTACATGGAAAAAAATGAAAATAAATCATTACCTCATGTTGATGTCCAAAAATAAGTAGGCATTGAGTATTTATTAGTTTATCTAAAACAAAACTTTTAAAAGTTGAACTAGACTTACTTTAAATGACATATCATTATTAGACAAGTCATCAGGATCAGCCAAAACTAAATATGCAAGAGTAGCCTACATTATGAACAATCTAAACTTAGATAACATTCTAGTCAATAGAACATAGTTTACATGAAAGAAAAAATAAAATACATAACAAGTTGTACGAGGAGAAGTAACAAAATTCATATATCTCATACCAAAATGTATTGTGCCCTTCAATTACAATAACCCATTATTTCTACCTTTACCATTAATAATAATTGTATCTACCTAAATATCTCATCACAAAATGTATATCTAGTTGATTATTAAATGGATGCATTAAGGACCCAATCAACTACCACTATAACCAAACAATCTTCCAAAATTGAATCCAACTTACCATACAACTTCAAATTTAGTTTTGTTAGATTTTTGTCTATAGAATTCAAATAAATTTTTATTAAATAAAGTAGATACCACTCCTTTATCAAAGATGGTGATGTTACTAATGGATGAATTGGAAGCAATCACTAACCTCAAGGTTCAGTTCTCTATAGTGTGGTAAATAAGGTCCCTAACTCTTGCTTGTTTGTATTGTTTCAAGTTTCTCATTCTCACTATTATTTTGTGGTAATAAAATCCTTCACCTCTCCTAAGACCATATTATCATTTTGACATTTTTTAATGGGTGACGAGACCATATTGACTTATTGAATTAATGTCCAATTTTTTTTTTACAATGTTACACCAATACCTGTGACTTTATAGTTTTTAGTATAATGATGATTACCCAAAATTGACATTTGATATCTTTCAACTTCTATTTTATTAAAAGAATATAAATATGCTAAAAAATGATGAATCTACACTATTGATCACCACTCTAACTCATAGACCTTATCTTTCACATTAAATTAAGTCTATCTTTGATACTTTCCCTAATTTACATAGGAATACAAAAGTTCATTCCAAATATCAACTACACTTGGCTTACACTAATGGGTGCAGTCTCTATTGCTACTACCACCACCATATTTAGAGGGATGTGCATCCTTGTGTAGCTAGGACATTCCTATTATATCCAACAAAACAAGAGGAAGATCTTTGTTGTTCACAACTTTTTTAGTATTGACACCTGAAATGGTAATGGTGGATTGTGTGCAGATGTGCTTAGTAAAGGCTATGTATCTCTCTCATACCTATATTAAAATCATGCCAATTATGTTAACTAGAGTTCAAGTGGACATGTTCAAATTGAAATTATCATGAAAATATTTTAGGGCTTGATTGTGTGAATTATTTCTACCAATGCTATGAACCATACATTATGATATTCTCTTTGTCTAGTGTTATACTTTCTTTATTCTAATGATAGATCATGGTGTATGATAGACAACATTCATGATAAGAAGTTTCATGCAATCAAATTATGATAGAAATTTTTTCATGAATAAATAATTACTCTAAAAAATGCAGTGTGATTTACTATAGTGCATGATAATGAAAATTTAATACTTGTTGAGTAAAATTAGAAATAAATATCATATAAGATGATTGGTGAGGTGCCATGGTGCTGAAAAGCACCATTTATTTCCTTAAATCTACTTGTGAATTTGTCCAATTTGCCCAAGTATTTAGGGATTTTCTATAAGAAACCATTTGGTCTATACTTTTGTAAGTTGGATTTCCTTCCATGGTTATGTCTCATCTATTTATACACATTAAACCTTGTATCATATCTCTATTTGTCATGAAATGTTCATTCAAACTTTTCCATATACCTTGAAAAGATTTTAGTTAGATTAATCATTTTCTTCTCTCTTTTGTTCATTTTGATGGTGGATTGTAGAATGTGAATATGAAAATATTGATAGAAAGATTCATATAATATAATCAAGAAATATTAAAACTAATATTATGATGATAGATCATATAATATAAACCAAAGTATTAATACAATTTAAAATATATCATATAATCTTGCATTGTTCCACTATTTCCACCAATTTGATGACTCAAAAACAAGGAAATATGCCTCCTTCTAATGCTCTCCATTAGTTTGTATAGAATCCAAGTGAAGAATCTTTCACCCCTATTCATTGGTCTCCAAAAAAACCAAGAATGGAGCCCAGAATAGTTCAACTGAAGCATTATAATCTTGCAAACAACCAATTAAATGTTTATAACTTAGATACATCCTTGCAAAACAAAAGAAAAATGATTGAAGTCAATACATTGTACAAATTACCATAGCTTTGAACATTGCAAGAGGACTCTTATTAAACATAGATTTCATATTGCTTAGAATTCCTATCTGAAGTAGATAGACCATGGACTCAAACTAACCTCTTCTTATGGAGTCCCCAAAAAACATCAATCTCTTTCCTCTCAACTTCTCAAACATATCCTTACTATTGAACCTAATACAAGATTTTAAATCCAATATCTACAATTAATAGTTGTAGATGTTCCTAAATTGACATATTTTAATCAACATTTCTTGGTGCACTTCCAATGCTTGGGGTCTACACTGTATATCTCTCTTAAGGCTACTTTGATTAATTTTAGGTAAATGGAACTTGGGTATACAAAGATAAATAAAAATGGACTGTTTATCATTATCTAAAAGGATTGTTTTCAAAGTTCCATATATTTATGATAGAATTTATTATTTTGGAAGATTCATTGTAAACAATTTGAATTAGATTTTGTATACCTATTTTATTTATCAACATTGGTGTTACAATAAAATTGTCAATATGAAAATTTATCTATCAAAAAAACCATTTACCTATCATTGATTAGAAGAGAAGCCTTTAATGAATTGGCTTGAACTATTGAAAATAAATTGGATTTATGATAACCATATTCAAATAGCTATACTGCTTCAAGTTATTCATCATTAACAAGCAACTAAACAGAAGCTAACTATTAAGAATAGCTCAAATAAAAAGGAGTTCATTATTTTTTAAGATTCATTGATCAAAAGTTCATTAAATTAGTTATCTACCTTAAACTACCTTGTCAATTTCATAAGGACACTGGATTCAATTACATTAAATGGGTTCAATAGTCAAAAAATAATAATCAAGGTGTATTCAATTTTTATTCAATACCCAGTGTCACTGAGGAATAGGAAGCAAAGAGGGATAAGACATAGTAGATTGTTGAAGAGGAGTTAAAAAAATCAAATCCTAGTCAAACAATTATTTATATAATAGATATATTTGGTAATATTCTCTATTGGTAGCACCAACAATTATTACTGAGTAGAAATATATTCAATCTAGAATCTGACATCAAGGGTGTGATCTATTTCAAAGGGTACAAAAAGCCATGCAATCACCATCCATTCTTTTTTAGAGAATTATTTTACAGTAGGAGAGGAGCATTTGATTCATAAGAAGACATACATAGAGACAACCACAATAGATCCTCAATGAAAAGAAGTTATTCCTCTTAAATAACTTGCATCTATACATTAATACTTGAGAATGTTAAGAGATGAAGGTACAAAAAATAATATCAATTTGGAGAAGAGGAAACTAGTGAATAGGAGTATTAAATAGCATACACTTTATAACCAAAATCTAACTTGGCATCGAGCATAAACACATTGCATAGAAAGAGACATTGACTTTCAATTCATATCAAGGTCTCTACAATCTAAGAAGAGACTTTAGGATTTCTACGTGCAAAAGTTCACATAAATATAGTTTCTTTCAACAACTAACTCCCAATCACCTACGAGGTATGTTATAGTAAACAAGTTACATTATCCAGCAAGGCTATATGTGATACAAGCATATTGGGAATAGAATATTTACAATTAATGTTCTATACATAGCCAACATTGAAGTTAGAAAACATATAAAAAATAATAGGCAAATCAGGTAGCATACTCGAATAGTGTTTAGTAACAAATATATGATATGTCAAAAAATTATGTCACATTAGAATAATTATTTATGAACATTTTACTTCTTTTTCACTATTTATATGTAGACAAAGGATAAATTAGATAGAATTCCCAATTGGTAGAAATAAATTGACCATTTGCATAGATAGCAGTATCTTAAACATTTCATATGTATGTCTATTGGAAATATAAGAGTAGTAACTGAGAGGGGGGGTGAATTAGTTACCAATAAAATAAATCTTAGATCCCTCAGATGTTAACTATAAAATTTAGACTAATAAAATTGATTGCTACTAATACTTGGTAAGCATATAGAAATTGTTGTAACTCAATAAATGCAGAGTGTGAATTACTTTAGTAAATCTTAAGAAGTTATCATAAATTACTTGCAAGCATGAAATAAATAACATGAACACATGAGACACCAGGATTTGATGTGGATACACAATTTGGGAAAAATCACCAATGTAAATAGTTACTATTTTTCACTCTTCTGAAGTGAGCCCTATTAGGAGCCAACCCTGTTAAAGGATTTAATCACCCTATTAGGAGTGGCCTTGGAAAAGGCCTTGAAATAATTTAATGGAATTTCTACCTTGTTAGAGGATTTACAAATGGTTGTTAAACCAAATTTGTTAAGAGATTTTAGCTCACTGTCATAATGGTTAGAGAGTAATAATGAAATGAACTAATTGTGATGCAGCTGAATTGCTGATTATAGATCTCTACTCTGGTTCATACTTGATCCTTCCTGATCAAATAACACTTTTCTACTTCACAAGGATATCTACTTATCCTTCAAGTGCTCTTCCTCTTTTCTTATCTCTTTAATTCAACTTTCATCTCACACACTTTGAGATTGCAACTTGACCTTTTACTTATACCTTCTAGATTGTCAAGTCATCTCAAATACAAATTTAGAATAACCATTATTCATCACATTAGTTGGCTAGAATCAATAGGTAAATCAATTAAGCTTTACATGCAAAAATAAGAGAGCCCTTTGGTAGCCAACCTAGCTCAGTAGAGACTGATTCTAAAGTGATTTCCTATGTTAACCAATAGAAGCTTAGTTAACATTGTGAACTTATAAAATTCCTTTAGTAACCAAGTGAACTTAGTTAACACTAACTCTATTCAACTTTCCCTTATTTAACTGAGTGAGCTCAGTTAACACTCTTTTCTGCATAACTTCCTTCAATGCCCGAGTGAGCTCGGTAGATACTGCCTTCTATATAGAGTAAACTCAAGAATGCTCGATAGACTAGGGAAACTATCTTTGTTGACCAAGTGATCTTAACATGTACTGACTATCAATTGATATGAAATTTGTGTAACATCAAAGACAACACACAATTAATCAATTGTATCCAACAATCTCCCTCTTTGGCATTGATGGCAATGCAACATGTCACAACAAAATGAGATTTTGAGAATAAGAATCCCTCTATCAAAAAGTTACTCCCTCTTTGATTTTACATAGAAAAATTCTCCTATAGTATTCTTCTACTTTGAAGGAACTGCTTGACTTCTTCCTTTACAAAATTTCAAAAATATATGATAGTAAACATCTCCCTCTTTGACAACACATGCCAAAGACAATTCTGATTAGTAGCAATGTACCTTGAGTATAGATTCATCTGCAATATTTCCTTATCAATACTACATCAACTGATTGATCTTCAACTGCATGCACTTACTATCAACTGATATGATATTTGTGTAATATCAAAGACAACACACAATTAGTTAGTTGTATCCAACAATGTTAGCATATTATGCATATTAATTGTCAAGTGGAATCAACTATATCTCTATATAAAAGTTGACAATGGATTCAAAACTTCATTGATCAAAAGTTCATCTTTATGAAATTGGCCTAAACTAATGAAAATAAAATGGATTCATGAGAACTACATTCAAAATAGATTTATAAAAAGAAACAAAGTAGAATTTTCCCATCAAGAGGAGTCCAAATTGAAAAAAGAATACAAACCAATTATGAAAATTTTATCTAGGAATGGTACAACCATCTAGCTTCCATCTCCATTTCTCATAATCTAAATTTGGTCTCCCATTTGGTCTGTAATTTATTTAGGTACTAATGTATGGACAATTTGTAGCATTATAAAGTGGAAATGAGGCATCATGAATTCACTTCCCTAAAAATAAATTGCATTTAGTTTTTATGAGACTTTTTACAACAAAATTTTCTTTGTAAATACCGCCATTATTCCCCTAATAAAATTCAAAGTGTTCATCACACCTTTGTATAATAACCCTACCTTGAATTTTAGCATCTCTAGTTATGCAAAGAACTATTAAGATATATAAAAATAACAAAAACATCCCCATTAAAATAAGATATTTTTCCTTTGAAACTCAAATACAAATATTTACAAGTTAAACAGGAGAACTCACCCAGCTGAAAGAGCCACAAGACTCAACAACTTGAAAACACTTGCATGGTCTTCTATCTATGCTCTATGAAGATAGGGTTAGCACTATAGGTGATGTCATCTAAAAATGACACTTGCATTTTAGATCACATTTGATCTGCTCTCATTTGTGTTTTTCCCTATCAATAAGTATCAATTTGTGACATCAATATTAGGAAAATTTCATCAAGTTAACTCCAAAGCCATAAAGAAAATAGCATAATAATATGACATTTGTTTCTATATAATTTATACAATTACACTAATTAAAGTTTACCTTTGTTGAAGAAGGTGTGTGAGGTACATCATCACCTATGCCTTGTGGTGTATCCATGTCGCCCTATGAAAAAGATTAGTAATTCTTAGCAATCAATAGCGAAATTAAAGTAATAGACTTACCAAAAAAAATTATTAATAAAACAATAGATTCTATATTGGAGTCAATATTAATTGGAGGAAATTGGTTTAAATTTTATACTTACCAGTCTCATGATATGGAATTTTTTTGTATCTATACGATTAAAATTATAATCTATCAGAAGCTCTTCCCCTACATTTATTAATTTTATCGCACATACAAAAACATGATTTCCCTCACGTGCCTTGAATATACAATTTGGCCACTTATGAGTTGACATAGGTTGAGAACTATTTTTAAATCCTGTAATAGTCCCTATTGCTTTTGGCCTTCCATCAATATATATAGTGAGCCTTTTACTTTGATCATTTTATTTGCATTGTATATAATTTGGTGACAATGCATGCCTACACATACTCTTTTTATATTGCACAATCCACATCCAATTGTTGTAATTATAACAAGGTCCTACATACTCCATCTGTAAGAATTTGGCTTAGGCTAGAATTCACCCAAGACCAAGGAACTCAAACACAAGCAAATAGTAGACCAAAATAGATAGAGTGTGATTAGAATGATGATACTCATTCAATATTCCAACTTTAGAGTACACTAGCAGTGCCTGTATATAAAGGCCTCAGCAGAGCTTCTAGAATGTATAGAAGTCAGCAACATGATAAGTCATACAACCAAGAACATGTTCACCAGATATGGGTTATCCTCCATTAAGCAAGGGATTAAGTGTGATGATGTGAGGATAAGCCTACAATGGTGTAGCATGCAAATTAGTGGTGTAGACAACATGTGCTAAATGAGGAGTGCAGGTAACTATGTTCTCAACATGACAACTTAGTGAATGATGCAAACTCCTGTGTTGTAGACACCATGTGCATAATTAGAGTTTTGTAACTCAATGAGAGTACACAAATTCCTAAGTGTCTCACCTAAAATAAATAATAAAATAGTGCAAAATAATTAAATAATGCATTAGCCTAAGTAAACTTAAGTAAGTGTAATAAGTAAATACTTATTTACACCAACAATTCAACAACTTTATTATAACTACCTTTATGGAATCCATGGAAAATAGACCCAAACCATGTAATGAAGATGGAAATATATGATATATCCCTTTGTTAATAGAAAAATTAGTGTTAACAGGAGGTAGTTCCTTGGGTACCCATTCTTTCTAAAAATGTGTGTACCTTAAGGAAACCTTCCTATTGCCTTTGTTCTCATTATCATAAGAAGATGACCTTCTCCCCCCCCCCACCACACTAGCAAAAAAAAAGAATTTTTTTATTGAATTTTCTTCTAATCTTTTGACCTCTAGTTGATCTCCCTATTTTAGACCTACTACATGTCTCAATTTTGTCTTTTATTCTTGCATTTTCCTCACTCGAGGAAGACAGATTAGACAAATACCTACTTTGTGATACCTACAATCCATAAAATTAGAGACATACTAGGACTAAAGTTGATGTTGACTGTAAAGATAAGATATGCAAATTAAAAAAATGTATCCATAGGGTCTATTGACTTATACCTATTGATCCATGTCACTGTGCATGTTCCTAGTCAAAGGCATTAAATAGCCAGCATGTAAATCATTTATCTTAAGTTAGCCAAAAATTACATGATATATATGCTACAAATTACATAGAAGACAAAAATTACATGATGCATTCAATGAAATCATTGTATATTTTTTAACTCCTTACCTCTACTTTATGTGTGGTAGCTATGTAGTATCATTGTATATACTCCATGACAGTAGAGTTTAACACATAATAACTTAATTATAAAAGCATACAAGTCAAGAAAAATTCTATAGATAAATCACCCCATCATACTTGACATTGATCATATGTTGACATACATTTTATTGATCATGTCATTGATCATCATCTTTATCCATGTCATCATCATCATCACCATTAGCATACTTGTCACTTTGATCATCGTCATCACCACCACCATCTTCATCGCCATCATCATCATGACCATCATCACCTTGATCATCACCATGATCATGGCCATCATCATCATCACCAAAATCATCAACATCACCATAATTATCATCTTATTCTTCATCATCATCATTGTCTAATAGTCATTCATGATCATCATTTACTTCATCTTCTAATTCTTCAGTATCTTCTTCTTCCATCACATTATACTTTATCAGCTTTCCTGTTGGATCATGTCTAACAAAAAATGACCAACCCATTTTACATGGAATGCCAAAGTAAAACACTTGCTCAAATTAGCTTGGAAGAACATAGGACTCATCTCCAACTAGCTCAAATGACCTTGTATTAATCATTGTAAATCCACTATCAGATTCAATAACAATCCTATCGGGGTCATTTTGATTCAGTCATAGACTATACCATTTGATGAAAAATAGAACTAATTTGAATCAATTAAAATTGCACTCAAGTATATCATCCTAAATACCATATTATTGATTATCATATTTTTGAAGATGTATGCCATTTCTAGATGAAATATTGGTGACCTCGAAGACTGCACTTATCCTAGAATCACAAGTTTTCTCTATTTCATCTAACTTTTTATGTGAAATTTATAGCCATGGTAGTACATAGCTTTGTGGTGTTTGATCTGTAATTATTCAAACACATCAAGATTATTTTCATCGATCCATGAGTTGATATTAAATTTATGGGTCATGATTAGTAATCTTATATGTACCTTTCTATCTCTTAAGCCATATGCTAGATCAAGTACCATTGGCATAACATTGGGATCTCCATTATGATGAGATTCTTTAACTAATGACATAACACCATCCCATATTAATGAGCAACCATTTTCTTGAGACTATATACAAATGTAGTGCATCCCACTCACGACCAACTATAAAGAAAACAACTAGACCAGTTACAAATAACTTATATTGATGATGGATAAGAATTAATTAACTACAATAAGATCATATAATTACCTCTCACTTCCCTCAATTGACCTTTCCCCATCAAGTACTCCCTTTAAATCTATTAATGGAATTAGGATCTCAAATATGATCTACATGAATCTTTCATGCAAACTTGGAAAGATATTCACTAATGCACACCATGGTCTGAATCCTCAGGATATACTCTTTGTTGAACCAAGCCCTTCATAAATTTCAAGTGTCTCTCAACCATCGACATTGACCTAGTTTGTATGGGTCCACACAATTCAATCTCCTCAACTTGATGTATGAGGTAGTGTTCTTGAGCATTGAAAAATTTTGAAGGTAGACACATTTTTATTTTACACATAAGCAGTGGAATTTTTCTCTTCCAATATTTTATATCTTTTTTATCAATTTCTTTAGATGATGACCACCTACAAGAGATTCAACATGCAAGACCATATCAATAATATTTTAGATAAAATATACAATAAACTGCATAAAAAGTAAAGAAAGTCATAAATATAATATGTGTACAAAAAATTTAAGAAATAACACTTCTAACCTCATGTATTTTCCAAGATTATATATAACTTGTTTAATATTATTGTCAAACTAGTGTGGGAAGGATAGAGATGGAACATATTGCAATCATTAAAAAATGATCTTTTCAATATATTATGAAATAATACAATAGGTAATACATGCAATTTTACAAATATATTGTAAATAGAGAACATGACTTACCTTGAAAAAAGTATGTTGATCATGTGTTTTCAAGCCTGACCCAAAATCACCTTTCTTTGATACAAGACTACTTGTATTTGCAACAAATCCTGTGGAAAAAAAAAATTATGACTTCTTTAATGCATCACTTTGTTGCTTTATTAATAACCAAGTAAGGGCACTCATATTTATGTGTTCTTCATTTCTATTTGATTCATTGAATTTTTTTAGTGCATAGTTGGATTCATGAATGTCATTACAATTTTGGCAGTTTTTTCTGTCATGCCTTCCATCCAATATTTTCCATAATGTCTCTATTACATTCTTTGCAATATGCATAGCATCAAACAAATGCATGATTGGGAGATCCTTTTAGTATGGTAACCTACCAAATTGAGTAGGATAACTTTTTATTCCTTTAGGAAGTTGGTCATTGATGTCTTGACAACCTTCATGAGCATGACTTACATCATTGCTAAATAAAAGATAATATCAAAATATAAATTTCAAATTTTGGACCACAAACTATACATTACCTCAATGATTTAATTGATTGTATTCCAACTTTCATAGATGAGGTGTCATTCTTCATGGCCTTGATGTTATCTCTTCTTTCCCATTAAAAGAATATTTTCTAGTAATTCGATAATTATGATTATTGTGGAGAAAGTTACTAAACTCAACAAACACCTATTTTTCTAAACTTTTTTAATAACGAGATTTCATCTTCAAACTAGAAACAAAGATGAATTGTTAATATAATTAATAGAAATGTTATGCTAACATTCAAGATCATAAAAATGGCATACCTTAGCATACGTGACATTGTTACATTGGATAAGCCATTCATAACCTTCAAGTTCACCAACAACACTATAGTAGAGAGAAGAGTTGTTTGGAAGCCTTGGTATAGAGGCTAATATGCCTTCTCAAGTATAGGTATATCAAGACCATCTTCATCATCATTATCAGATGTGATAGTACCATCATCGTGATAATCTTCAATAGATGTGCCAATACCATCTTCTTTAATCATTTCCTCTGGTGTCAGAAATACTTTAGAATAACTGAGAGGGGAGGGGGGGGTTAATCAGTTATTTAAGGTCCAAATTTCCTATTGAAACTTTTTCACTAAGTGTAGTGAGCCCATTTAACCATTCATTCATCCAAGCTTTAACATTCCTATTCAGCAAGTTATTGTAAATCAATCATGCAAGCATAACACATAAAAGATCAACACATAACACAGTGATTTACCTGAAAATCCAATTTGGAAAAAATCACTATAACATGCTACTCAATTTTCACTCTTCTGAAGTGATTCCCTATGAAAGGCTTGACTTGTTAAAGGTTTACAACACACTATTAGATGTGACCTTGTCAAAGGATTTAACTACCCTATTAGAAGTGGGCTTGGTTAGAGGACTTTAGAATATTCACTTGGAATGCCACCCTATTAAAAGATTTACAAATGGCTATTAAACCAACCTAAGTCCATAGAATTTCCATATCTAATACAATTGTTAGAGAGTATTCAAAAAATCTTTGACCTAATTACACCATACAACTCAACTTGCAAATCTCAGATCACTTCTCAGCTCATACCATTGTCTAACTTATAGTCTCTACAACTCTTGACAGTTTGCCCTACTTTCAAGCTTAGTCTCCTTGAGTCTCCATGCTCAATGTACCAATGAAATCATCTCTTCATGACCACTTTTAGAAGTAGAGCCTCTGTGCTGTGTTTGTCACCTACATGCCTTCTCCTTGACACCCTTCAAACCACTTCACAACTTGGCACTTCAGCAATAGCAGTATCAACAGCATTTTCTTCCTGGTCTATGACTCCTTAAATAGAAGTCTTGGATTTCCTTTCCTACTCAATTCTTCCATTCTTAAATTTTTAATTCATATGGATTGGGTAGGATTCATTGCATCTAACCCATATTTTGTTTCCTCTAGAAACTTCTTGAATAATTATTTGAATTTCCCCAAAAATGGTTTACATAGAATTCAGTGCCACTAGTTCATCATCCTTATCCTCCAACTAGTTCACAAAACTCAAGGCAACAACTTTCTTGGCTCAAATTTGGAAAATCTTCATCATTTAAAATAATACAATAGCTCGGCACTATTGAAATACTGGTGCTCGGCACATACTATTTTACTCGGCATCAACCATGTTTTTACTAATGCTTGGCACTTGAAGTTCACTCGGCACCAACTAAAATTTTTTGATGCTTGGTACTTGATACTTTTCTCAGCATTTGAATATTACTCGGCACATACTAGAATTTCTTGTTGCTCGGTTCTAACTGAGAACTTTCTTGGCTTCAACTAGCTTGCTAGGCACCCACTAATGAACTTAGTTTAATCTTTGTAGTCAACCTTGTTACAACTTCTTCCTCCAATGTTTCTAAGTGTGACCAACCTTTGTATCTTTGAGTATGTTATCAATACATCATTTAACCATTGTCTTAACTAATCCTTGCACTTCATTACAACATCATAACTCAGCCTTTCCCGTAGGTGCTCTTGTTACATCTTGTTGATCAAATCCTCTTCATCAATCAACTAAGTGATAGTACTTGGATCTTATAAGAAAATATCATTCCTACAAGTAACAGGTTTGACATCAATGACAAAACAATGACTGAAAAAATTCTTTTAACAACCATCTTCCTTCTTTGCAACAATCTCCCTCTTTGATCTTCAGTCTTCCTCTCACAATGATCTTTTCAAATAAATTTTCAACAATCTCTCTCTTTGGCATTAATGGAAAACCAAACTAATCAACCATTAGACTAAATGCCAAAAAGAAAATTGTGTTTTCACATCTCCCTCTACTATCTTGATTGTTTCATTTCTACTTCTCCCTCTTAGCTGTTGTATTCTTTCTTTTGTTCTCTCCCTCTATATGCATTGCTCTTCATCTGTTGTTTTGATCAACTATTGATCATTTCTATCTACTTCTCCCTCTATATTCATTTGATCATTTTCTACATTTTCTTGACATTTCTCTTGCATACTTTTGATCAAATGTTTTTTATTAGTTTCTCACTACTTCTCCCTCTTTGACAACAATTCCAAAGACATATTGTTTCAGCATCTTAATATGCAAGTGTAGCATTTGTAGGTTCTTTTAATTTCTCTCTCTATCACCTTGCTTGTGACTGGTTTGGAACTTCAACACTTGATTACTTCAAGCATGAATCTTAAAGTAAACATCCTCTGCATTAATTTGTAATATTTCAACAATCAGCTCATTTGATGCAGGGCAATCTTACTTATTCTTAAGTAGCCTTGGTTAGGAGTATCACCCCTAACTTACCTCTAAGATACTCAAAAGCATCTTTAGGTAGTGCTTTTGTGAAGATGTTAGCAATATGTTCCTTTGAGCTAACATATTCCATCTTCACTTGTTTGTCTTCCACCAATTCTCTTACATACTGATACTTGATTACAATGTACTTGGTTTTAGCACGCATTACAGGATTCTTTGATATGTTGATAGCACTTGTATTATCACAATAAAGTATCACAAGATCATTTGCCTCTTCCTTTATACCTTGCAAAAAATATTTGATCCATACAATATTGGTGCAATTTATAGTAGCTGCAACATATTCAGCTTTTGTAGTGGGCTGTGAGGTACAACTTTGATTTTTACTAGTCCATGTATTGGTGTTTTTCTATCATCAATGTTACCTCCCCAATCTGCATCAATGTAGGCTGTCAATTCAAATTTTTCACTTCTCTTGTAGTACAAACCAAAGTCATCAGTTCTTTTTAGGTGCCTCAATATTCTCTTTACTACTATCAGATGATTTTCTCCTAGATTTGCAAAAAATCTTGCCACTATTCCAATAGCTAATGCAATGTTTGGCCTACTATGTACAACATATTGCAACTTTCCAATCATTGATCTATATAATATCTGATTCATTTCAGTTGATTCATCATTCTTAGAAAGCTTATATCCTATTGCCATTGGTGTGCTAATTAGTTTTGACTCTTCTAATCCAAATTTCTTGAGTATCTCCTTGATATATTTGGATTGGGTAACAAATATGTCATTCTTCAATTGATATAATTGCAAATCAACAAAGAATTTTATTTCTCCAAACATTGACATCTCAAACTCATGTTTCATTTGATCAACAAAATATTTACAAAGAACATCTTCTCCTCCAAATATTATATCATCAACAAAGGTTTCAGATATCAAAATGTATTTACCTTTTTCAGCTTTGATATACAAGTTGTTGTTGTCATCTATTCTCTCAAATCCTATCTTCACAAGGTATTTGTGCAGTCTCTCAATCCATGCTCTAGGTTCTTGCTTCAAGCCATAAAGTGCCTTGTGCAGTTTGCAAACCATGTCCTTGTTCTTGTCATCAACAAATCCCTCTAGTTGTTCTATGTAGACTTCCTCTTCCAGTATACCATTCAGAAAAGTAGACTTGACATCCATTTGGTAGACTTTCAAACCTTTATATGTAGCATATGCAAGCAGTGTTCTTACTACTTCCATTCTTACAAGAGGGGCAAATGTTTCCCCATAATCTAGTCCTTCTTCTTGTGCATAGCCTTTGCAAACTAGTCTAGTTTTGTTTCTTATATCTCACCATTCTCATCAAGTTTATTTATAAACACCCATTTGGTACCAATTACATTCCTGCCAACTAGTCTAGGAATTAGGGTCCAGGTTTTGTTCTTCTCAATCTGATCTATTTCCTCTTCCATAGCTTTATACCAGTCATCATCTTGTAGTGCATCTTTCACTATTTTGGGCTCAATCTTGCTGAGTAGACATGATTCATTCTTTAGTCTATTTCTTGTCATCGGTCTAACATCCTTGTCACCAATGATTTGATCAATAGGGTGATGTCTTCTTACATACTTGGCTAACCTTGGTTCTATCCTTCTTTCCATGTTTGATCCTTCAGCTTTAGAGTCATTTTGTCCTTCTTCATCTGGTATTTCATCATTTCTTTCATGTATACTATTTTCAAAATTTGGATGTGCATTTTCTACATTCTGCAACTTGGCTTCTGAATGTAGCTCGGCATTCACTAGTTGTGACTTGGCTGATATTGAAATTTGTTGCTGATTTCCAACTTGATTGGCAATATTGTCTTCAACAGTTATTCCTTCATAGAAGTATACAAAGGATCTATAATCCTTTAATTGCTTAGTTCCATCAACCTAAACTTCTACATACTCATCAAAATTTATATTTTCACTTTGCACTATCTTGTTAGTGTTAGTATTCAAACACTTATATGCTTTGCTTCTAGTAGAGTATCCAAGGAATATGCCTTCATCACTCTTTGCATCAAACTTGCCATTTCTAGTGTCTTTAAGAATATAGCATTTACAAACAAAGATCTTGAAATGTTTAACATTAGGTGAGTGACCATACCATAATTCAAAAGGTGTTACATTTGTATCTTTCTTTACTTGGACTCTATTTAGGGTGTAAACAGCAATGCTTACAGCTTCTCTCCAGTACTTTGGTGCAATATTTTTCTCCATCATCAAGGTTCTAGCATAGTCTATCACAGATCTATTCCTTTCAGCAATACCATTCTAAGGTGGAGTTCTTGGTGCTGATGTTTTCCTTTTGATACCTTTATCATTGCACAACATCTCAAATTCTTTTGATGTAAACTCACCTCCTCTGTCTAACCTTAGGCACTTTAGACTCCTTCCTATTTCCTTCTCAACTTTGTCCAAATACCACTTGAATATTTGAAATGCATCAAATTTTTTCTTCAAAAACATAGCAATCATCATCCTTGAATAGACATCTACAAATAGCATTATATATCTATCTCCTAGATGGCTTTGCACTTCTATTGGACCACATAAGTCTGTATGGACTAACTCTAGTACTTCTATGAAAGTGTATTTTTTTCTTTTGAAACTAGACTTAGTCATCTTCCCTGGTTGACATTGTTTGCACATTGTGTTTTTAGGTTTCTTCAATTTGAGCAACCCTTTGACCTTCTTCTTTTTGCTGATGCTAATTAGATTTTCAAAGTTAACATGACACAATCTTTTATTCCATAACCACACATCATCAAGTCTAACAACAAGATAGGTTGCATCTTCCATATCTAGGTAAAACATATTAATCCTAGTTTGCTCACCTTTTCCTATTAGATTTCCACTAGTGTTATAGATCTTGGCAGTTTTGTTTCCAAATTCTACTTTGCAACCTACATTGCCTAAATATGATACACTTAACAAGTTGTAGTTCAATCCTTCTACATAATATGCATTATCACATGAAATTTTCTCTGTAATTTTAATTGAGCCTTTTTCTTTGATTTGAAATTGAGCATCATTACCAAATCTAACATTATTTCCATCATATTGAGTAAAGGTAATGAACTTACTTTTATCTCCTGTCATGTGAAGTAAGCATTCACTGTCTATGATCCACTTGTCATTCTTGTTCACATAGGTAACCAATGCTATTGCTTCATCTTCACCTTTATCTGATTCTTCCTTTATGGCCACATAGATTACTTCATCATCATTCTCATTAGAATCTTCTTCAACAATGTAGCATCTTTTTCCTTTTTTCTTGTAGTCCTTCCTATCATCTTCTCTCTTGTTCTTGTACTTGTTTTCTTCTTTTTTGTTCTTCTTCTGTGTACACCTTGCAACAATATGACCTACTTCATTGCAATTGAAACATATGATAGGGAGCTTAACTTTGAATTTACCTTTGCCTCTATGGAATCTCCTAGCCAATAATGCTTCCAGTTGTTCTACATCTTCTTCATCTGTGCTACTATCACTGGATGCATTTTTTCCTTTTCTTCTCTTCTTATTTGATGTCTCCTCCTTAGTGTCTTTTATTGTCATCTTGGCCTTGAAAGCAGATTCAAGGTTCTTAGGTCTATAGTTATTAAAGTTGGATAGTTCAAATGTAGTAAGTCTTCCCACTATACCTTCAAAGGTTAGTGTGTTTCCTTATACACACCTTAGCTCTTGGATGGATGAAACTCTAATAACACAAATAGGGAGCAGAGTTTTTAAATATTTGCTAATGATAGTTTCTTCTTCCAATTGACCACCTAGACTTCTTATTGCATTTACCACTTCTTTTATTCTAGCAATCTATTGAGCAACATTTTCTCCTTCCTCCATTTTCATGTCATCAAACTTTCCTCTTAGGCTTTCTCTCTTTGCTCTCTAGACATTCTAATCTCCTCCATATATATCTATTAGGGCTTTCCACATTTTGAATGTAGTATCACAATCTTTGACGTCATCATATTCTACATAGCTGAGTGCAGAGGCAATCTCTAGCATTGCTTGATCGTGCTCCTTCGTTTTCTTCAAATCATCTGTAGTAAGAGGTCTAGCTAGATTTACATGTTCTATTCCAATTGAGGTTTGTGCATAGTCACCTATTGATCCAAGATGCAATTTCATCAAACTCTACCATGCAGCAAATTTTTCTTTGCTAAGCTTGGAAACTTTTCTCTTGGACATCTTGATCTTCCTACTTCTAGTACCTTGAAACTAAATTAGTAAATGACCCTGATACCAATTGTTAGAAATACTTTAGAATAACTAGGGGGGTGAATTAGTTATTCAAGGTCCAAATGTCCTATTCAAACTTTTTCACTAAGTGTAGTAAGCCCATTCAACCATTCATTCATCCAAGCTTTAACATTCATATTCGGCAAGTTACTGTAAATCAATCATGCAAGCATAATACATAAAAGATCAACACATAACATAGTGACTTACATGGAAACCCAATTTGACAAAACCCACTAGCAACATGCTACTTAATTCTCACTCTTTTGGAGTGATGCCCTATGAAACGCCTACCCTATTAAAAGCTTACAACACACTGTTTAATATGAGCTTGTTAGAGGATTTAACCACCCTATTAGAAGTGGGCCTAGTTAGAGGACTTTAGAACATTCACTTGGAATTCCACCCTATTAAAGGATTTAAAAATGGCTATTAAACAAACCTAAGTCCATAGGATTTCCATATATAATACAATTTCTAGAGAGTATTAGAAAAAACTTTGACCTTATTACAACATACAACTCAACTTGTAGATCTCAGATCACTTCTCAGCTCATACCATTTTCCTGGCTTATAGTCTCTACAACTCTTGATAGTTTGCCCTCCTTTCAAGCTTAGTCTTCTTGAGTCTCCATGCTCAATCTACCAGTGCAATCATCTCTTCATGACCACTTGTAGAAGCAGACCCTCTGTGCTATGTGCTTCACCTAGATGCCTTCTCCTTGACACCCTTCAAACCACTTCACAACTTGACACTTCAGTAGTAGCAGTATTAGCAGCATTTTCTTCTTGGTCTATGACTCCTTAAATAGAAGTCTTGGAGTTCCTTTCTTGCTCAATTATTCCATTCTTAAATTTTTAATTCGCATGGATTAGGTAGGATTCATTGTATCTAACCCATATTTTGTTTCCTCTAGAAACTTCTTGAATAATCCTTTGAATTCGCCCAAAAATGGTTTACATAGAATTTTGTGCCACTAGCTCATCATCCTTTTCCTCCAACTAGTTCACAAAATTCAAG